>JBAMJR010000125.1:3990000-4590000 GCA_038501785.1 Myoxocephalus aenaeus | reverse complement strand
GGTGTGTGTGTGTGTGCGTACACTGGGGACCGACGTGCTACTTTTCCACACGCTGAATCTCTCCCCTGTGTACTGCAGGTGGTGTTTCGTGGTGGCGAGGGGGCGTTGCAGGTGCTGCCTCCTCTGATCGATGTGATCCCCGAGGCCAGACTCAACCTGGTCATCTACAACCTCCGACAAGGTGTTTAGCCGTGGCATTGCAGTTTTCTAGAACAAGCCAAACAAGGACAATATTTCTACTGAAATGTATCAAATGTCCGACAGATACGATATCTTTCATAAAGGAAAAGGTTATGATGACAAATACAGACAGATACAATAACACGAATCACACTGCTCTCTAATCTGTTTTAAGTCATCTAAAAATAATACAATGCTATACAAAACAATGAAATCACACTCTTTTATGTCCATGCATTGCCATAATAGTGGATTATTACATCCTCCGACTAAATGCATCATCCTTTTGTCATGCTGCTGTTAATCAAATGTATCGTTGTTTTAAGGGTAAGATTTCAGAGGAAACCTAGCTCATTGATTGCCATGCTCCACTTTATACTTCCAGATGATGTCCAGGAAGCTTACAACCTCATTCAGGACATGGTGCCCACAACCCCTCAGGTGATGATCCAGAGGGACATTGGGTTTCTTTATGTGGTGTTACACTTGTTTTTTAAAGCACGATGTCACTAGTTGGTCTCGATTAGAGACTCCAGATCTGCTCAATTTCACTCTCACATGAAGAATAAAACAGTAGCTCTATTTAGCTTCAACCATAGCTAATACTGACTATTTTTATCGGTTATACTTTTTTACACTGATAGGCAGAACCATGTCAGATTATATGAAGCTAATAAATATCTTTCAAAAACAAACATGTCTTCTCCTCGCGCCACTTAGGAGTTCCCGAAGAGCCCTTTTCTTTTATGTGACTGATGTTTTATCTTTAAAAAACCCTCAATGTGGCCTGGATCTGGAAACCTGTGAAACTGTTGGGCTTCTGTATTTGAATACCTTGTCTGTTATCCACAAGGGAACAACATGCTCATTTGATCTTTGAGCATTTTGAAAAGCGCTATATACAATTAAAGTATTATTATTATTATTATTATTATTATTGCTTCTAAAGTGTCTTCTATCAAGATAATCAATGTTGCCTTTCTCCCTTTCTAAATAATTTCACCATGAAGGGACTAGACAAGACATCATACACATTTTCTTTACTTTGATCATTTATTTTCTCAGGAGTATATTTTGAAAGGAGTGGTAAACGCAGCGTTGGGACAAGACATTGGATCAGTGAGTATCGCTGTTAAAGAAATAGTCTCACACAGATAAATGTGATGGGAGTCGATCCGAGAGACAAACGTCTGTTGTTGTGGTTTTCTCCTTCAGAGGGATCACCTGAAAATCGCCCAGCAGTTCTTTCAGTTGGTCGGAGGCTCGGCCAGCGAATGTGGTACACGGAGTAGAAATGTGATCAATATGAGCTACTAAAGCAGCGCTGTGAGGAGGATGTGTGTGTAACCGATTTCTCTCTTTCAGACACTATTCCTGGCAGACAATGCATGGCCTCCTGCTTCTTCCTCTTGAGAAAGTTTGAAGACGTTCTCATATATCTGAACTCAGTCAAGGTTAGTGCTGCTCAGTACAAGGCACACATGAAAGGGTGTATTCCAGTGAAGAATCAGCATGTAAGGAGGAGAGTAGAAAAAGACTCCCACACTGGGTGACAAGTGTCACTTCGAATGACAAGTGGTGCTTTGCAGATGCAGCACGTGTGTGTGTGTGTGTGTGTGTGTGTGTGTGTGTGTGTGTGTGTGTGTGTGTGTGTGTGTGTGTGTGTGTGTGTGTGTGTGTGTGTGTGTGTGTGTGTGTGTGCGTGCGTGCGTGCGTGCGTGCGTGCGTGTGTGTGTGTGTGTGTGTGTGCGCGCGCTTTTGTATCCACTTTTCATTGGACATGTGAACACTTAACCTTTTTGTGTCTGCGTTATTGTGCTTTTTATTCGCAGGGTTACTTCTATAATGATGATACGTTCAACTTCAACTATGCTCAGGCTAAAGCAGCCCTTGGCAACTACAAAGAAGCAGAAGAGGTACTTTGCTTCAATTCAGTTTATTTTGTATAGCCCAGAATCACTAATTACTAATTAGCTTTGTCATACATCTGCAGACTTTGATAATTTCTGATGAGTTGCCCACAATTGTTTTTGGACTCATTTTAATATCTCTTTCAGGTGTTTCTGCTGATTCAGAATGAAAAGATCAAGAACGACTATGTTTACCTCAGCTGGCTGGCGCGATGCTGTACGTATAGTCGTACTGTTGAGGCAAATTCATTCCTGCCGCACAATTCATACACGTCTGCCAATTTTACATACATTTAAAAAGGAATTGTAAAGAAAATTTAAAAGAATGAATAAAAGAACATTACAGGGCTGTAAAGAATATCAGCAGTTCACTTAGTATAGATTTGTTGAATAATAAATAAAACCCAGTTAACAAGATATACAGAAGAACAGGAGTTAAAACATACAACAAACATCAATGTATGTTTAAAAAAAAGATCTGAGAAATCAGAGCATGGGTCCAGTTTTTTTAAAACTCTGAACGGTTCTCCGGCTAAGCTTTGGTTCAGAAGGATTCCTAGGTTATTTATTAAATGTGGGTAGATAATCTAAATGAGTCCTCGATGCAGAAAATACTGGGTCAACATGCCCGACTGCTTGTGAGGTGTTTGTGGAGCGAGAAGGAATCGTAGACATATGCTTTATATTTTATATACCTGGAGAAATATCATCCAGTCTCCAAGTGTTCGCCGATGGGCATTCAGCACCAGCTACACGAAGCAGAGGCTCTTTTTTTTTTTTACGGGTAGACCTGAAACAAGTTCCAGTCACAGTCTACACCTGATGACATGAAAGCATAAAGAACGCTCTCACAGACCTGAAGTTGAGACTGAGGAAGCCTGTGTTGTTTTTCACTGAGTCAAACATCACTGCCAGGTTTCTTGCCTCAGGTTTGTGAAGAACTGAGGTTCACGCTGGCACCTCAGCAGCTCTAAGAAAGAGATATCTCCATTAAAAGATTTCTCTCCTCCCTCCTTGGCTTAATCCACATCAATACAACCTGCCCTCAGGCGTTTCACATTTTCCCAACCTGAATCTATAAAAGTTGCTGAAGCTGCCTGCGCATGATGGATGATTGAACCCTCATCTTGTTCTTGTCAGACATAATGAACCAGAGAGGTCAGCTTGCCTGGGAGCTCTATCTGAAGATGGGTACTTCCTCCGAGTCCTTCAGTCTGCTGCAGCTCATCGCCAACGACTGCTACAAGGTGACTTCCTCCTCCGGCATCTGCCTCTCGGGGTGACCCCGCAAACATTCATTTACAAATGATATGTAAATTTGCGTCAATGGATGAATTTATGGAACAATTAGTCTATGTAAGCCCCCAATATTGATAATCAATTGTTTAAGTCACATTTCAAGACGCCAAACGCTCTCCAGTTCCAGCTCCAGTTTTATATGATCGTGTATTGAATATATCAATTAGCTTTGGGCTCTTGGTCGGACAAAAGAGATAATTTGAAGACTTCTCATTGGGTTCTGGGAAATTGTAATTGCTGTTTTTAATAATAATAATGTTAAAAATAATCAACAGATTAATACATATTTTTAGTTCTGTAGTTGCAGGCCTCGTGTGAATGTTTAGTTGCCGTTTCCCTTTTGAATTTAAGTATAGTGCTGCAACTAATGATTGTCTCCATTATTGGTTAATTTGCTGATCATAATAAATCATAATTCCCAGAGCCCAAGGTGACATTTTCAGATGTCTTGTTTTGTCCAACCAACAGTCCAAAGCCAAAAGGTATTCACTTATTAGTGATACTAAATTGAGAAAAGCAGAATATTCTCATTTTGAAATAGCTGGCACCATAATAATTTAGCTTGAGAAGAAGTGACTCAAAACAATCGATGCTTTTACAAAATAGTTGCTCATTTGTTTTCTGTCAATCGACTAATAACTTTAGAACTCATAAATGTCAATTGTAAATGTAATCTTGAGTTCCAAATGTCACCTTAAGTGGAGGTAAATCATACATTTCATTTTCTACCTGCCTGTTTTTGTCTCATACAGGTTTTCGCTCTGTTATATTAACTTGCATAAGCACATTCTAGTTTAGCTGTCCTTATGTTATCAGAGGTGTCCTTCAGTTTTCCCACCATATTTTTTAAATGCAACCAAACGCGTAAGCAGGTGTCACAAATATGTTTTGTCCTGGATAAACTTCCTCTGAGACTAAATGTTGTTTTGTTAAATAAGTGGTATAATTTGTTTTACATGCTTGCCCATGACCACAGCTTGTTGTTTCAGATGGGTCAGTTCTACTATGCAGCTAAAGCGTTTGATGCACTGGAGAAACTGGACCCAGAATCCAACTACTGGGAGGGCAAGAGAGGGGCTTGTGTCGGCATCTTCCAGCTCATACTGGCAAACAAGGAGTCCAAGTATGTTTGTCTCGTTTCCTTCTGCAATAATGTGATCTTATCATTACATATTAAAAATGAAAGAATCTCGCCGTTTTTGTTGTTTTTGCAAAACATCGTATCAAATAGATCACTGTCATTACCCAGTAAAAGTGAAAAACATCTGGACTGACGTACCAAACACTTGTGGTCTGTTTGAGTGGGTGTCTAAATAAAAGAAAGAGGAGAGATGGTGCATTCTTGATCGCATCGTGTTTCCTCACATATAATGTTTGTGTTCTAGGGAGAGACTGAAAGAGGTGTTGTCTCTGCTACGAAATTCAGGAAACCCCCAGGTTGAATACATCATCCGAGTTCTGAGGAAGTGGGCCAAAGACAACAGAGTCCTCCTCTCATGAGAGCTGTAGGTCACTACATCCAGAGTGGCTTCATTATGCAGATGTCAGCAGTCATTGTGCATTTGGTTATTTCACTTGATTAAATTGTATGAATGATATTTATGCTCCATGAAGAGATATTAAACTATTATCTGCCACACTGTTATGAAAATATGTACGTTTTGAATTGCAATTCTCTATATACTTCTAATAAAATGTAACTTTGTATTTCGTAAATGACTTTTGCAGTTTTGTCAGTGATTGATTTACATGAAGTCCAGTACAGTAACCGACTTCACGCAGTTTTCCCTCAATGTTTTGTAAGCAATGCAGAAATACAAAATACATTTACAAGAAAGAACAGAACAGCTAAGCTGAAGGGATCAGGCACAATATATGAGCAAATACCAAAGAGAAAAGGGGACAAAAATACATTATTAGGAGTATTAAGAGATAAGGAAAGATTTTGATGTCAAATAAGGAAAAGTATTGTTTAATAAGTAACACTGGAAAAACTGTTTGATTTATTTAATTTTGTACATGTATTTGGCATTGGTATCAGAGTTGCAGTTTTTTAACGTGCATTAAATGTACCCTTTTCTGTTAGTATAACATGATTTAAGGAGTACAACATTGATTTTGTATTACACTGTAATTAAGGGTTTTGCAAGAGACAATTTAAAACAAGAATGACAGAACAGAATGAAAGCAGCTAAGGCAGGAGTCCTAAAATTGTAATCTGAAGGTTAAAAAACACTGGATCCTACAGTTCCCATCATGCAACTCAAAAGCCTATTTCATTAAACCGTTTCAATGCTCTTGCCTTTTAAATCATTTTACTTCTCTTACCCGACTCTAATGACCCCATCAGGGTTATTTATATTGAAGACGTTTTGCAACTGTTTTCACAGATTGAGTCCACATTCAGGTGGTTTCATTTATAAATGCATCTTTTTCTCTCTGTTTAGGACAGCTTAAGGGTTGGGGCAGTGTGCCACAGTCCCAGTAAATTAAAGAAGACGACCTTTAGTTGCCTCTAACTTTCACTGTGATTGTTCATTTTACATGCCGATATACCCGAATACACAGAGCTGTTATTATTAAGCTGTACTCATGACGACTTTGTCAGAAGACCAACTCTAATGTGGACGCATATAGTTTCACACTAACAGGAGTTGTACTCCTCATGATTAAAGTGGTCATCGTGCATATAGTCTGTGAAGGGATCTGTCAATGGCAAATTGTCCAACTTAACTGGCCACATTGCACAGGGGCGGTATGTGTGTGTAAGGAGGTTAATAAGGCCCCAAAACTACATTTTCCTCCTGGAGCTTTCAAACAGGTTAATCCAGATGTGGTTTCTACCAAAGGCCTAGAGAAAATGCAAGCACCAATATCAAATTTAAATGAATTCCTACAGGGGTTTTTTGTAATAAAGAGCTCCAGTTAAACCGAATATCAACAGGTGGTAAAGTGCCTGGAACTGAAGCAGCTGTGTTGGGCTGGTTAACTGAGACAGCCAACCACCTGGCTTGCTTTCTTCCGTTTAGGATTTGATGTTTGAGTGTGTGCTGGTGCCATTGTAGAAAAATGCACAATTCAGCATTTCCCTGAATAGACAGAGAGAAAGGCTTCCACTGACAGCCGCTGATTGTTCAATTGAGACGAGGCTGTTAATCGATATCTGAACACACACAGCATGTTTCCCACAGCCTGTCCTTCACCCGGACACTTTATAAAGGTCATAATAGTACTGACAGCGTTGTTATTATCGCTGGTTGTGACGGAGGCGGGTTTAGGATCGGGGCACGCGCTGATTGGACGTGACGACACCCCCCTTGCTTCCGTTCTGTGCGTACGCGCATGCGCAGCCACCCCCCTCTCTTCTGATATTTTATTTACTCCCGAAACCCAAGATGGCTCCTGTGAATGTCTCGTCCCCATAGCAAATCGAGGATGCAAGTAGCTGCCGTGAAAACAACTTTTCCCCGACCGTCACCACCCCTGGAGCTCGTGTCGCATGGTGCGGAGGAGGCCCGCGCATCCGTGTAGGCAGCGAGCCGCCGTCGGAGCTTCGCGAAGCCCTCTTCAAGCCACCAATTTGGAGTAGTTTCGCGAAGTAGTAGCTTCTTCTCCTCGCTGTCGCCGTCTGTCCGGAGCGAGGTTCAAGGCAGGAGAGCTCATCCCAAATGGCCGAACCGAGAAAAGTGCAATTTGTCACCCTGTCGGCCTTCGCCGCTGGAGCAGCCGCGGAGTCGCGGAAACGCCGGCTGGAGGAGGAGGAGGAGGCCGACTTCAACTTCGGGGGAGCCGGGGAGGTCGAGGCAGCGACTGGGGCAGAGGGTGCCGCCACCAACGGTCGGCTGCTCGGACCAACCGTTGACAGGGAGACGGTTGGAGCCGACGAGAGGACGACGGTGCGGCTCGACCTGTCCCTGCCGGAGCCCGACGACCGCTCCTCCGCCGAGTTTAATTACGGGGAACTCATCCAAAACCTCCAGGTGAGATCTCCCAGCTTTCGACTAACAGCCACCAGGCCGGGGGCGACACCGGCGCTGGAGTTCATTTTATATTTGCTTTGGCAAGTGTTTTTTGCGTGGACTTGTCATTGCTCACAGTGAGAGAGAGAGAGAGAGGGGGAAGTGCACCTTGAGACTGACCGCTCGTGCGACTCCACACAAAAGACAGCAGCGGCTTTATTATTTTTGACCACGCAGAAAAAAAATTAAAAGAGGAGGTCCCTCGATAAAAAGCTGGGATCCGATGGAGAGCAGCAGAAGTTGGGTCGACACGCAGGTCCAACTTCTGCTGCGCTCCATCGGATCCCAGCTTTTTATCGAGGGACCTCCTCTTTTTTTAAATTTAACATGCAGAGATAGTGCTCATCTCGTGCTGCTACCTGTGCCCTGCTCACTCAGACTTGCCCAGCAACAGCCCCATGTACTCAGCCATTAAGGGCCACATGCAGTGTGGCCCTCTGGCTGCGGGTGATGGAGATGATAGAGCATTGCTGATGGAAGTGCCAGGATGTAGCGAGCAGCGAGGCAAACGTCAGAGCGGAGGGATCAAAGAGAAGCTCGCCTGTGCAGTTGGGATAATCCAGTTTATCCTATTATTTACATGAGTGGCAACACCACAGTATACTTACATGTCTCTTATTTGAATCCTAAAGGTGACCATGCCAGCATCATGTTTGGCATATTGTGTTTTTTTATTTATTTCATGTATGGATATTTGACCATTTTGACATTTCTTTACTTTGCGGTTTAGTCATAGACGTCTTTGTGTGAGGGGCACTTGAACCATAGCGCTGACAGCTGATTATTCCTGTTCATAATATTTAATATAATTATTGTTGTTTGTTCCAGGTCAAGAATAATCCTACAAATCTGACTCCAGCTCACAATCCCAACAACCCCTTCAACCCCTTCAACGATGACGAGAGAGAGCGGCTCCAGGCGGAGGCCCTGGCAAAAAAGTTTGAAAATAAATATGTGAGTTATAATTTTTTATTTCTGTTCTGGGGTGTTTCTAATTTGATCCTGTTAGGATTATACCCTGTTGATGAACATAAACCGATATGAGCCTTGATACGTGTAAAAATCTGAACTTGGTTGCCAGTTCTCTCTGGGGGACAATCAATGTCATGGTGATACAGTTTCTGAATGACCTCATATGTATCTTTGGTATTTCTGGACTGCAATTTCTTGTTACTTATGGACCTATATATATATATATATATATATATATATATATATATATATATATATATATATATATATATATATATATATATATATATATATATATATATATATATATACACGCACGCACACACACACACACATAACAATAAGCTAATATTGGCTTCTAGATTGGTTTAAATTACTGTTTGTTTCTTTATTTAGTTACTTATACTCAAGTAAATTTAATTAAAATGGCAAAATATCAGCTTTACAGTTGTACAGCAGGTGACACCCTCTATCCTTAGACCTGCGGGGAAATGGGGACAAAAATCTCAGGAGCAACAGAGACGGATTTATTTATTTATTATATATATATATATATATATTAGTGATATTTTCAGTCATCTATTGATTGTTGATGGCTAATATTGATATCCGAGAATTTAAAGTATTTAATAACAATGCAATGTCTGATATAAAATGTTTTTGACATTAATGCAATTTATAAACATTCTTTTTAATAGAAATCCCTCTTTTGTTTTGTTTTTGCAGAATTCTGACCTAGATACTTAATTAGTGGAACATTTTACAGTTGAAAAATTAACTAGTCACTGCTCTGTGGTGGACAGATTATGTAATAGAGAAAACGTTTATGAATGAGCTCAAACATGTGTTTGACATTTCTGTTGTGCAATTTCTTGATAGTTATCGGCTAATGAGCATATCTGTAAGATGCCTTCATGAGCATGATGGAGTTATCCGTCAGGTGTGTTCTTAAGAGGACCAAATACCCATAAAAGACACTGAGAAAGTGAGGACAGTTAGTAAATCCTCACGCTGAAAAGGGGCCATTTTAAGAGTAAGACTAGAATAAATGTGAGGAATTTTCCAGAGACTCAAAATCCAAACTTAATATTATATCATATTTTTAAATTATTTTTCAGGCTAACACAGAGGAAAAGAAGAAGAAGACGGACAGAATGCAAGATTTGATTGACATAGGCTTTGGCTACGACGACACAGACCCCTTTATCGACAACACAGAAGCTGTGAGTGCCCCTCACTTTATTGATAAGGAGGTGATTCTTCACCTATGGTTTATATTTTTTGTAATTTTTTTTTTTTAAGGATGTCACTTTTATTTAGTCAGATGTCTCCTTTCAGTCTTAATAATAATAACGTTGCACATTGTTATCTCTCCCGTATTATCTGCTGATTAATTGGTCGTCCTCGTCACATTCCTGAACTGCTGTTCCCGTTTCTTGTTGTGTTAAGGTAGAGATTATTTCTCGGCTGTTAAGTGTTTATTTCCTGGCTTGATGTATACACGGTGCATTCAGTGGCTCTTCTAAAGATAGACCCTTGTCCCTTCTTACAACCAACCTGAGACTATGGTCTGACATCATCCGCATGACGTCTGTGCTGCTGGTGTCCACGCAGGGATATGTCATTTATTTTTCTTTGACCGTGTTAGTTACTCAGTATTCAGAGGATATCACTCGGCCTGACGTAACTACAATTATGCTGTTTGTATGGAATCTCCGCCCTCGTATGATATTTGTTTTGATAGCTGTCTTTTCTGCACTCGTGCCTGTTTGACCCCTTTTTCTCATTTTGTTGTGATCTGTGATGGGAAAGTGTTTCATCTGTGGCCTGGAGGGACTGTGACATTGTCTTTATTTAATATTATTTATTACAAGTCATCCATTTTCTCTGACCAAGACAAGAACACAGGCTTATTCCTAAAATGAACAAGGAACATTATCACAGGATTGTTGTGTAAGAGGATTTAGTTTTCAAGATTCCTGTGATGTTATATAACAGACTGTCTTTTTTGTTGTTTTTCCTCAGTATGACGAGCTGGTTCCTGCCTCTTTGACCACAAAGCTGGGGGGATTTTACATCAACACGGGCACGCTGCAGTTCAGGGCGGCCTCCGACTCGGAGGCAGAGGAGGACAAGGTGAGACTACTTTGACAGAAGGAAATAGTTATTCAAGAGTTTCCAAATCACTTTCAGGCCTGGAAAGTATTTATTTTTCTGGATTTAATTTACTTTGTGAAAGTGTTATGAGAAGAATATGTATTTCTCGCATGCCTCCACAGTGAATGAACAATAATAAAAACATGTAGAAAAGTCTTTATGAATTAAAGTAAATTGGGGCTACATCATAACATCTGTTTCCAAACGCTCTCACAACTCTGGCAGTATAATTCAAGTCTCATTTATCCAGTCTCATGCTAAGTACTTCCCAAACATGCAGCTTGACTAAAAGCTTCCTATTTAAAACACTTCAGTGTGAGACAGTTGATGTAGAATTGTTTTAAGTAGTTAAGATTTTAGGGAAGATCCATGTGTTTGGAAGTAGTGAGCATACAAATGGGTAAATGAGACTTGGATGATTCTGCACGAGATGTGTGAGAGTTTGTGAGCAGATTATATCGATTATATGGTTATCTGGCTCTAAGAAGTGTGAGCTTTAATACCAAACCCTGCTTTATTCCCAAGTAAAGCAGGGTTTCCTCGAGAAGAGGTGTTTGGCCTCTATTCTTTTTGATGATAATATTACTAAAATGTTCCTTCCCATTGTTTTTGAAACGTATGACACTGCAGGATCTGAACAGGCACATCAATATCCTCCAAACAGGAGCTTGATTTTCATTGGGTTCAGTGAAACGTGTTGTAGATGTTATCCGTCACCACATCAAGAGAGATGTCTGAAGGACAAACTGGTGCACACACAGCACAGCGTGCGTTCCTCAGACAGAATTTATTGATTTTCACTGTGCACTGTCGTCTTCTGCTTCTTTGAGTTAAGGACTGTGTGTGCTTTCGTTTCAGAAGCCCAATGACGACAAGGAACAGGTAATTAAGAAGAGGAAAAAGAAGGAAGTGAATAATCTGGAAGAAAAGAACCCGAAGAAGAACAGAGTACCTAAACAAGGGTGAGAATCATGGCAATACAATATTATTGTCTGTCTTTATTTATATTGTCTTGTGTCGGTTGATAAATGTATACTTTTTCATGGAGGGTTTTTTATGCTTATGTTTATTTAAATGGATCATGAGAAGCTGAGCAAGCGGCCTTGTGTCTCGTCGCTGTCCACGCATCGGTAAAAAAAAAAAAACTTTTTAAGAAAATCTACCACCTAGTCGAATAAGTCATAACCATTAAGCCAAGCTATTTTTATAGAAAATGTCACATAGACACTTATTTAAATGGGAAAAGTTCCTCTCCTATGCTTGAAAAGTTGACCTTTTGGACACCCATAGATTTGTGGTCTACTGTGAATATGTGATGATGCATTTGTCCACTCTTTACTGCGCTAATAATCCATCTCCCGGTGTGACCTTATGCTCCTGTACTTTTGTGCGGATCCTCTCCTACATCTATCATGAGGCAGGGATGCTGACTGTGACTTGCTCTTAGTGGCTCTGACAAGCCACACTCCCATGATCCAGGCTCAGATAGGCCAAATATAACCTCCAAAAATAATATCAGCTATTTCTATTGCATCATCATGAAACTGATTATGTTTTTTAATATTTATTTATTAGATTTGTTCAGAGCAGACTGCAGGTTGATCTCACAGAACCCCACAGTACCGCTTCCCATATTTAAATATATTATGATACATTTTTGGAGTATCCATCAGTACTCCAGGAACTGTGGCATGTAAACACTCATCCACATCTTTGATCATTCTCTGTTGGTACAGAACATAGTGACTGAGATATTAAGACACAGCTGCACACAGATAATCAGAAAACAGAATACTGTTTGAATCATGTAAACGGGCAGATTGCTTCATACGTTTCAACAACTGTCATATCCTGAACAAAATCAAAACCCTGCTACGCATTTGCATGTCAGCGTACTCGGTGTCGGGCTGAGTGAATGAAGTGAAACAAAATCCAGATGCAGTTTGAGGACCTGTATCGCCATTCATTTAAAACATGTATCAACCATTTTGCTGACAAGGCACTGCTATGCTTTCCTCCAACAGAGTTACAACTCTAACCCTCCACCGGCCGGAGAAGAAGAAGAGGAAGAAGCTGATGAAGGACTCTCTGTACCTGGCAGCCATGCTCCGCCGCTTCACCCGGGAGAAGGAGGAGATGAGGAAAAGAAACACGAACGTGGCTCAACCCGGTGTGGCAGGAGTCGTGGCCAACAAGCTACAATCCACCAACTCAACCAACCACCCGTTGGCCTCTAACTCCACCCATCCGCAGGGCAACGCAGCCAGCAGCGACCTGTCACTGGCCGACCTCGCCTCAGACCCCGCTGTGATGTCACTGCTAGGCTCGGCCAACGAGAAGGAGCTGCAGGATCTCCTAGGCGACCTGGACTTCAGCTTGTTGGACACCGACCAGCAGCACGCCATGGCGGCGGCCAGGGAGAACGGCATTCTGGGAGTCGGCGTTCCGGGCCTTAAAGGAGCAGCAGCAGCAGCAGCAGGAGGAAGTGGCCAAGGGCGAGGCATGGGATCTTCCAGCGGACTGTTTCCTCCGCCTCTGCTGCCTGATGGACTGCCTGCTCCGCTTATTAAACGCATCGAGGACCTGCGGGCGGTGAGTCATCGGTAGCCTGTCGGCTGAAACGCAAATGCCCATAAACTCAGGAAGTGGCACATGATTATTGATTAGTCCAACGAGAATAGGCTCTTCCAAAGCCTTGGGGAAACGTGGCTCCAAGCTGATCCCTAAATGTTTTGTATTGTACTAAAACAGCAGGTTTGGCATCACTGCCACGGAGTCCATGTGTAGCTGAGAATTGTTTTTCTAGATGTTGCAAAGATGGGCAGAGAGAGGCAATTGAAAAGGATCATTCAAGTGAACTATACAGAGCGGAGGAGGAGGAGGGAGGCAGAGAAATAAATAAGGCCATTGATTTTGTGTTGCTTCCAAAGATATGGGGGAAGCTTGGGAGATTCAAACTTGGCAAGGAGCTTTTTTTAAATTATTATTAATCAAAGGAAGCGTCACTTGGGTCACGTGACCTGTTGGTGACCTGTCGGTCACTCCTTTGGTCCAAGCCAAGTAAAACATCTGTTCATTGTGGCCTTTAAGTTCTTGTCTATTTTGCTTTCAGGTTGACTTTTTACAAACAAACCCTTAGCTTTAAGTTATTCAGAGCAACAGGACAGTTCTGGTGACTGCTGTGCTACATTATCAGCTCTGTGTGGGGAAACCACATTCCAGTGACAGGCAGCAGATCATTATTTTCGTTAGCCGGGTGTCACAAATTTGCAAAGAAACAGTTAATTATGACTGTCAAGACTGCAACTGCACCTTTTTTTATGAGTCGTCATAAATGGACAGGTAGAAAGTCACGGAAAAGAGGTTGTACCTGAATATCAGAGGAGGATAGTTACTGTGTGGTTGCTCTGTTTCTCTCCTTTTTTTATTTTTTATTAAAGCACTAACCAAATATGGAGCAGGACTAAAGCACAACACATGCCGTTGTCATTAGTTCACACTTTCTGATTGATCAGGGAGAGTTTGGGGACTCACCTGCTGCTGGTGTTACCGCTATGCTTAATATAGTCACAACTGTTTGCTGTCCTGGATCCTCAATGGTGGAATGAGCTCCCCATTGACATCAGGACAGCAGAAAGTCTCTACATCTTCCGCCACAAACTAAAAACACATCTTTTTCGAATACACCTTGAATAACGAAAGTGGCACTTAAATGATAGCACTTTGTAGTTTGGCTTTCTTCAAGAAATTGTACTTTCCTGATTCTTTTTGTTCTGAGTTTGTACTCATGGTTGAATGCACTTATTATACATCGCTTTGGATAAAAGCGTCAGCTAAATGAAATGTAATGTAATACAGCTTAAATCGCTTCCACTGACCAGGAGATCCTCGACGGTTCCTGCCGTCAACAGGTGGATTTCACAGTAGTCTTTTTAATTCATGCTAAAATTGCCGCCCGGAAATTTGATTGCTATAGTTTGAGTTTGAGTGAAAGCTTTCAAACCAGCCAAAATGAACCAGCAAACAAGCCACACCTATGAGGTGTTTCTGTCAGTACAAAGTCCCCAAAGGCACAGCATCACATATACATGTGTCTATATATTTGTACTCTATGGACCAGTGGAATGCTGACTCAACTTTTTATCCCACAGGCCTCGCTGCAGTTTGATCAAGAGGGCAGGAAGAAATTCTTCACCTTGGACATGAATAACATTCTCCTGGAGTGAGTAGGACAGCTTTTAAATCACTGTCAGCCAAATCCCAGCACAGTCCTCCTCCCTTTCAGTGTTTCTCTCTCATTTTCTGCAGATTTCCCTCACCACCTCTCCTGCTGTCTTTAAGTGTTTTGTTTTCGCTCCGTCTCTCATTGTCTGTGTTAATGACATGCTTCTCATTTCCATTCCTCGCTTCTGTTTTTTCAACTTTATGTTCACCCTCATTCAGCACAACTACGCTTTATTCTTCAATCTCTCTTTTAGTCTGTCAATCTGTATTCCATCATGTTGCCCCCCCCCCCTTTCAACCTCTTTTAACTGTCCATTTCCTTGATTTTTGGACCTCCAAAGTTGTGACTTTCTCTCCGCCCTCTGTCTCCTCTCAGCATCGAGTTGCAGGTCCAGGAGCAGCCTCCTGATGTGCGCTTAACCATCTACTCGCACATGGAGGCGTTTGTGCCGTGCAATAAAGAAGCCCTCCTCAAACGCCTGAAGAAGCTCAGTCTCAACATCCAGGTGAGTGAGGCGTCTCTCTGGAGGAAGCAGGTGCCGGTTCTAGACTGCTTTGAATGGTGGGACTGTAAGAGATGCTGGTTGGTCACCAATGACTAGTTTTAATACGAGTGTTCTTTAAGACTGTAAGCAATAATGTGCACTGTATTTATTTTTTACCAACAAGTAGGCTGTGTGTTGTAATCGGGCCCTCCCACAAGGATATGGAGTAGCCAGTCATTGGGGAAAACAATTGTCTGTAAAAGTCAAGATTCTATCATATACACTGATCCAAATTATTGCATATTTTAATGTGTGCCTACCCAATGGTAAACATGTAATGAATTGTTATTGTGAAGTAGGCTTCTTGTGCGTTTTTGCCCACGCAGTCTGCAAGTAGCAATTAATCGTGTTTCTTCTCTATTGATATACTCCACATCTACATACGTTCTTCTGGTGTCGTAGCTCTAAAACTGCAGTTAAACGTGATAACGGCAGCTTAGCGAGGAAAGCTTCCCCTCGAGGCTTCAGAGCGTCACAACGTGAACACTCATCACCACAAATCTGACACACAAAGACAGATGGACTGTTGTTTACAGTTAGGTAGTTACCGATCGGGGAAAAATATAGACATTGATTTGGTGAAACCATTTAACTGATTGGACACTATTTTTAGCATTAATTCTAATATCACCTCGTACATGGGCACATAGTTTGGTTGCACAACAGCCTTTGCACTGCAGCATGTGCCGGGGCTCGAACACGAGACGCTCCGCTGCGACCAGGCACAAACCGGATTATTGCAACGTTGCAATCCCAACAATAACCCAACTTCAGAACTTTGGATGCTTCAGGAAGTAGTTACTGATAAGTGTTGACCGAACCCCGCTGAAGGCACAAGCTGCTGTCATGAGAGTGGCGATACGTGATAATTGTGCCTTTCATAACACAAAAGGCACAATTAATCTAATTATTAACATAATAATGTCAGGGCGTCGTACACATGAAAATTGACAGATTGTTGTGTGAAGAATGAATGAGGATGAGAGAGAAGTTCAGATCTAGCATATTTCAAAATGTTGACAGCAACTTCTACCAATAACAAAGCCGAGTCTAACCGTTAAAAGTTTAGACTATAATCTTGCAAATGATACATGGCTTGACTCTGTTCAACACATAAAAGTGTGCTGCTATCGTTTTTGAAAGTTTAATAAAGAAAATCTTGTGTCGTGAAGAAAAACAACTGTTCAAATTTTAGGAAAAAAATCATTGCTTGAGATGAAAAGAATGGGGAAAATAAGCCATCATAAGGGCCGTTTCCAAATAATTTATATATGAGACTATTTTGTAGATGATATAGACGCAAGTATAGTCTAGTCCATATTCAGAAACGGCAAAGAGTCTCTCGCAATCCTCTCACAATTTTAAATTGTACGAGTTCTGTATGTTTTTCTTCTCAGCCAACTACTTTGTGTTTTTATTTTTATCGCTTCCAGTCATTTCTTATGGTCCCTTGTGGCGCTCTTCTGTTAGACAATTATTTAAAATTTTATTTTTCATAACAAACAAAATATTCCGAGTGTTTCCTACCAACCATCTGTTTTCTCAGTTGCAGCAATATTTCTGAGCATTCGAGCTGCTTCAATCAGGCTCCTTTTGTAAATAACTGACCCTCCACATTATTTGTGCCTTTTCATGCAGCTTTTAATCCTGAGACATCTTATCTGCCGCTGTCAATGTAGGCTGACTAATGCAATGAGGACTGCCACTGAAAACTGGCTTTTAAATGTCTTTTGTCATGGACCATTAAAATAGCATTGTTGACTAATTACATCAAAATGCTCTCCCTCTTTGACTCGATTTTCTCCCTTCAGCTTTTTGGTTTTCTCTCCCTTTCTTTCTTGTTGTTCCCCCGCTGTCCTTTTCTCAACCACCCCTTCGCTCTCTCTTTCTCTCTCAGGATGATCGTCTCCGGACGCCGCTGTTGAAGCTGAAGCTGGCAGTGTGTAGTGTGATGCCGGAGCAAATAGCCAGATACAACATGGACTGCATGGCCAGGGTGGCAAAGTAAGTACATCTTTGTTTCTTGTTTCAATTAGAAAATTAAACAGGTGAAGGCAAACTAAAAACCCTTTGCCCTAATTGTCATCGGGCCGGACTGTTATGGCTGTTTTTTATCAACGGAAACAAACGGAAACAGACATGACAACTGACATCCATCTAAAAAGAATTACAGACAGTCATGTTTATTTTTTGTTTACAGAATAGCTATAGCTGAGGACAGCATCACGGTTGCTTTTAATTTAAAATGTAGCTATTTTAGACGGTCAGGCGTCTACATAACCCTTTCCTGTAACTGGACACTAAACTATATGATAAAGTTTATTCAAACTGTGTGTGTGTGTGTGTGTGTGTGTGTGTGTGTGTGTGTGTGTGTGTGTGTGTGTGTGTGTGTGTGTGTGTTTGTGTTTGTTTCCTGCAGGCTGCAGTCAGAAGAGGGCGATAAGAATGGCTCAGAGGAGGAAGATGAGGAAAAGCCTGGGAAGAGGGTGATGGGCCCGCGGAAGAAGTTTGCTTGGGATGAGAAGCTCAGGTAATGATCTGGGACTGTGCTGCTGGAATAGCTGCTTGTGTTTGTTATGCTCCAGGTTTCACTTTATATCCTCACTACCTTCATCTTTACTGTTGTTCTCCCCTGTACGCTTCTAATCTAGTCAACAGAACTGACACAAGCCTTACAGATTGTTAAAATTAGCTGGGATGGAGAAAAATAAGACATTTGGGTTTTGTAAATTAATGAGGTGGGAAAAAAAACTTTGTCGAGAATATTCCTTAACTGTTTTGAATTTGACCAAACAAGTCCTCCACAGATTTAATATTGAACTCCTTCAACATTGTTGCACTCACAATAGACAGTCCATCTATTATGAGGAATAATATATGAGGAAAAAAATATAAAAATCGATGCAACAGAACCAGAGATATCATGTTATTTATCCACTTATTCTTCTTCCTCGTCAAAACCTGGGGTCTACATTACCCACACTTCAAATCAAGCACCGACCGTTCATTCCGAGACTTTGTTGTGTTATTCTAGTAACTGCCAAGGAGACGAGGAGCAGCTGCAGAGGTCTGGTGAACGTCTTTATAACTCCACAGCCCCAGATTTGATTTAATGTTCACATTTTTATTCTTCAGCCCCAACTGACGCTGCGGTGACATCACTTTTTTTCACATATGCAGAAACATTCTCCACAGACCTGCAAACTCACTTTGATGTGTACAAACGGTGAAGCTCCCCTTTCAAGTTTCTTAGGGAAGCTTTGAATGTTATGCCGGCATGAATGTGGAAACCCTGAGTACTACTGTCCTGATGTAATTACAAAACCCTGGAGACCGACTCTCTGCTCAGCTGCTTTTCAATCATCCTTCATTTTAGTAACAGCCTCTCATTTTCAGGAATGGTTTTTTGATTACCTCTGACTCCCTGAAGAATAACAGTCTCCTTTTTTCATTATGTGCGCAACACCTGCAGCCTAATTTAGATTTTAATAGTGCCGGATTTCCGTTGAACTGAACATTTGTGTTTGTGCAGGAACCTGCTGTGCAGCTTGGTGCGAGTGAAGCTGAGCTGCTACGAGATGGAGAACCAGTGCTCTCTGTCTGTGGAGGACTACCTCAAGGCCTTCTTAGAGAATGAGGTCAAACCACTATGGCCCAAAGGCTGGATGCAGGCCAGGTCTGTGTCTTTGTTTTTCCTGTGTGTGTGTTGGGCTTAAATAGCCATTATATAAAACCGCAGGTGAACAAATTCCTTCATGGTGATAAGGCAATTACTGAAAATTCTCCAAGGGGAGAACAGTGGTGTATTTTCTGCCTTTTTTTCTTTTCTTTTCAGAGAAGCTTGAGTTTAGTGGAGAATGAATGCACATTTCCCATCGAACAAAGTTTGTTGTAAATAGCAGCCAATTATTTCTTTTTCTGGGACTGTGTTCATTTCTTAACAATATTAATCGACATTTCTGTCAATGTGCAATATATTCTAAAACTAATGAAAATACAGATACAAGACATTAAGGCAACAAAATCAGCATACACAAGACAAATCTTGCAAAACATTGACGCGACGGTACAATGATCATAGTTCACTGCATGCAGCCATGCAAACCGGTACAGCGCCACAGAACTGAGTGACTAAGACTGTTATTTAAAACATTAGCCATGCAGAGAAATGAGAATACAGTAAAATGTTAACAAGCTAATAGTATTGGTTGAGCTGTCAATAGTCAATATAGTCCTATGTCGAAGCCATATTTGCTGAAACATAATTGTTTTCCAGTTAATCTTCACACTCCCAATGTTTCTGTTGGCTGGAGGCTGAGCAGCGGTGTGTGTGGGTGGGTGGGTGTGTGGGTGTGTGTGGGCGCAATTTATATTCCTGAACACTCTACTCAGGAAAAAAAGTAAAAGTAGCCCAGAGTTTGAAGGAGGCACATTTCTTTTCAAAACTCACTCTGTCATGTCAAAATGGACATAGTTGCTGCCGTGGCAACATTAAGCAAATATTACTCAAACAATATTTAAAACATTTCCAACTTGAATTTCCATACCATATTCTTTTGTGTGGGCCGACTACAGTACTTTCTCTATCTCATTCGTCTCGATAGCACAGATTAGTAATCATACATTAGTTGTAATTGTATTCTTCATCCAAGACAGTGATGCTCTTTTAACTCTGCTAACTAACTTGTGCATATAATATAAATGTACTTGAGAAAACATTAACATTCATTTTCTTGTCCTCTGGCAATGAACGCTGTGTTATCTCTGCTCAGGATTCTGCTCAAGGAAAGTCTCGCCGTTCACAGTCACCTCACTGGAAACCTGTGAGTATAAACGTACCTATTTATCTCACTTGTGTCCTCAATGACACCACTGCTACGAAAACAGGGGTTTCTCAGAGACTGGGCTTGAATGCAAATTGTGACTCAAAGTCTGAATATTTGCCTGTATTTTTCCACCCAGAGTCAAGAGGAGAATGGTGCCTGGGCCCAAGGCCAAAGCCAAGGTGAGTGACCGCTCCGATCATTCACTGTAACATCTCAAAATATTAACCTGGAAGATTCAGATTAATAAATCATCGTCGGTTTAAAAGTACAAACTGTACTGAGAAATACAAATAAAAATGGCATTTTATCACGAAGCAACACTATGATAATGTACTCGGTGCCTCATAATGTGTCTCGGCTGCTCTTATCATATTGACTCGGCTCTGGAGACAGAATTGCTATTCAGTATTCATTTTATTTTATATAACTGAAGTGGCTCTACAGTATTTGATGTCAAGAGTCATATTTCACTATGTCCATCCTGCAGGGTTTTTTATTCTCTGTAACTATTGTATAAAAGCTGGTTTCAAACAGTAGCCGTGGGCGTTGCCAACATTAACAAATAAAAGGCCAGGTAAAGAAAAAAGGAGAAAAAAGGAAAAAAAAACAGCTGACATGCTAAATTTAGTATTATGCAGTAAAACAGTCCTGTTTTACCGCATAACTTTTCACTGAAAGGATGTTTCATAACTCTTAAGTAGTTTCTTCTTTTACGTTCTCCTGATACTCCAATGGTAGCTTTTGCACATTAAAGCTACCGATAATAGGAAAGCTAATGGTAAAACATTTGTGACGTTGAACCATGACCGTAATAAAAAA
The DNA here is from genome assembly GCA_038501785.1 of Myoxocephalus aenaeus. Classification (NCBI taxonomy): domain Eukaryota; kingdom Metazoa; phylum Chordata; class Actinopteri; order Perciformes; family Cottidae; genus Myoxocephalus; species Myoxocephalus aenaeus. Next base: position 4,569,049 of record JBAMJR010000125.1, on the reverse strand, counting down.
CAATCCTGTTGATAGATTTATTTGCTGCTCTGCTCCGATGTCGCCATTTTGAGTCTCGTAGAATATCGTTTTGAGTCTCCATGAACTGTAAAACTAAAAGGCATGGCTCTTTCTGCCCGGAGGTACTGACACTGATCCCATGTCTTCTGCTCTTCAGGAGGGTCTGTGGATCCACAAACCACCTCTCATGATGACCTCCACCTCCGTCTCCGCTCTGACCTCCACCCGCCAGCCCCTCTCCTCTTCCTCGCCCCCGGAGCCCATCTACCTGTCGGACTCGCTGGATGAGGATCTGAGCGCTCCGTCTCTGGACTCCATCTCCCACGCGCTGGCCCTCCTCAGCAATGCATCCAAGGGCCTGGGCTTCTCAGACAGTCCGTTGTCGCCCCCGCCCCTGCAAATGCCCACTTCCTCTCCTCCGCCCGTCACCCCTCATTACCCCTCAGCCTCTCAGCTCTCTGCCTCCATCGCATCCACAACGCAGCAGCACTGCCTCTCTAAGGTGGAGCCCGCTCCGCTGCCGTCTGCTGGGAACTTGCCGACAACAACAACAACGCTACCGACCTCCTCTTCTACCTCCTCTTCCTCGTCTCCCGCGGTTTCCTCCTTGGCTCGTGTGCAGGCGGCGGGCCTGTCGCTGGCCTCCAGGACTGCAGTTGGTCCTTACGGCCTGATTAAAGCATCTGGCGCCATGGGCCAAACCCAGACTCAGAGACTTGTTACCATGGCATCGTCCAATCACAGGCCGAGCTTGGTAATGGGCGTGAGTGGCAAGCTGCATCCACATCCGGCTCCATCGCCCCCGAAGCAGCGGCCTCCTCCCACCGCTTCACCGCTGCTGCCCCCCCATCAGAAGGGCTTTGTTAGCCCGGCGGGGATGCTGGGAGCTATGGGAGCTATGGGAGCCCCTCAAGGACTGGCCAAGAGCAGCGCTAAAGCCAGCGGCATCAGCAGCAACGGCAGCGTGATCGGCGTCACGCCTTCTCCCTCCCCCTCCTCTCTGTCCCGCTCTAACTCGAGCACCTTCCCCGGCCTGCAGTCCTTCTGCCCTCCCTCCCCGGTGGCCTCCTCGCCGTCCCCCACCTCCCATACCTCACACGCCTCTCAAGGTAAATCCCACGCACATTATCACCACCACCAGGCCAACTTCATCACACCCATGCAGGCCACCCTCACCAAGTCCTCCCACAGCAGCAACTCCTCTCCCATCATCAAGCTCACCCCTCGGCCTCCCGCACCCACCCCGCCTCCCTCCTCCTCCTCCTCACCCTCCCCGTCATCTTCGCCCTCCCACCTGCTCTCCCATCAAATGATCCCCAGCCAACAGCAACAACACCAGTACTCCCCCAAAACCCCCAAAACGTTTCGCCCCCCCTTCAGTGTATCGGGCGGCGGGCAGGTGAAGCAGACGCAGGCCAGCTTCAGTTTGGCTGGAGGCCAGAGAGCTCAGTCCACGACGAGCAACAGTAGCATCAACAGCATCATCATCAACAACAAGGGAGTTATATCCACCGTGTGCAGCCGGCCAGACAAAACTCTGCTCTCTTCTGCACCGTCACTCTCGGCCAATCACGGGCCGAGGCAGAGGGTGGTGGGTGGGGGTAACCAGAGTCTAAAGGCAGGAAACGGTTGGGCGGCTTCAGGAACTTTGGCCACGTCCTCTACAACATCACACCTCTCACAGGTTCGTATTTGGCTTTACTCTCAATTGGACAATAGAGTCACATGTCTGGTTAAATGGATAAACAAACGTTGTTTGCGTCTCGTCCCTGCAGGTTTCAACAGCAGGCACTTCCCTCCTGGGCAGCCCCTCCGCTCTGCCCCTGGGCTTTGGGATGTTGGGCGGCCTGGTGCCGGTCTCGTTGCCCTTCCAGTTCCCCTCGTTGCTCAATTTCAACCCTCCAGGAGTCCCAGGGGTCGCTGGCATGAGCTCCGTCCCCAGCTCCAACTCAGGATACACCCTCGCACAGAGCGACCTAATGGGTGAGTGGACGCACAACGTGTGAGCGCGGGATTGGTTGCTTAACGTTTATTAGGAGAAAGAAAGAGCGCAACATTTGTGATTTTAACACAAAGACCAAATGTGTTTGGCCCTTTTCAAAAAGATACAGGAACAGTTTAAAAAGAAAAGAAAATCGACACTTTCTGATTTTCCTACGTAACACACGGAGGTGAAGATCTTTATAAACAAATGAATGATGAATAGTGTTTTTGTTCTATGTCTGACATAATGTCCTATAACGGCTGCTCATTGTAGTTTTAAACAAACTTTACTCAAACATCAACATTAGTTGGGTCCTACTTTCGCTCACAGATTATTACACATTTGGTGGACAAGCGAGTATTTAGAGCAGCAGGACGATGTGTGTTTGATCTTCTCAAAATAAACTACAGCGCCAGTGTTCCTCTTAATGAATGTTACTCATTGATGTACTTTTAATAGTTTTTTTTAGATACACAAACAACACTTGGCTTAATTCATTGTTGGTTTGGTATTTTCATGGGATTCGTTGACGGTAAGAATATACAATCTCACCAGTATTTTTCTTTAAACTAGATTTTTTTACTCCCCCTAATATTTAGTTCAATTAAAATAGATTAAATATGTTGTACTGTTTTGTTTTAATAATTAACGTCTTGAATTTACTTAGCAGGTATTTATACAGATGAAGATACACTTGTTGGGCTCGGGCCGAACGATTGATGGGTAATTAACGTCACTTTGAAAAGACAACTGTAGCCTGCAAATTTAATCAGCTGTGGCTAATTTGGAAAAAGAATAAACGCATTAACAACAAGCAATTGATCATTGTATCATATTTTTTTCTCATTTTTATTTTATATTTTTAAATAGAGAAATAAATTCGACTGTTTTGTACAAACTTACTTTGTAGTCCATGTAGTCGACCATTTCAGGGCTGGAGTTTCCCATTTAAATTTAAAATCACAACTGCAGCGAGATGTTAGAAACTGTTTAGAAGCAGAACAAATACACAAAGCAGGATGGATGTAAGCAATAAGGAGAGAATAGATGGACTGAAGTGAGAAAAGGAACGGTTTACTCATCCGCGGTGTTTCCATTGTAATTCCAGCCTTGTGCATGTTGACGTGTGTAACGTCTTCCTGAAGTGCACCGCCACTCCACTGGGCTCCTCATCTCTCGCCCCTCGCTCCATTTGGTTTCATACACCACTGTCTCCCTCCTTTGTTCTCGACATCTTTTGTGTCCGTCTCTTTCATCTCAACCTTTTGTAACCCGCTGCCACTCGACTTTGATCCTCTCCTCTCTTTTGATGCTGGTCTCCCATTTAAAATGCTCCCCATCCTTTGCGTCATCTCTCCATGTCCCCTCTTACTGTTGTTGTTGTCTTCTCCCCCCCCTCTCATCTTCCCTCCATCTCTCCTCAGATCTGTATAAGAGTCTCCAGTCGGGGTCGCAGGCTGCCCTACCTCCTCACTTGCAGCTTGCTTTCTCAGGTAATCTGCATTCCTCCTCCTCTTCCTCCTCTTCCTCCTCCATCTGTCAAATCGACCTGTCGTCCTCTGCTCGGCTGCTGCGTTGTTTGCTTTGTAACTTTCTGCTTGCTTCAGTGTGTTTGGAGTTTAGCATCCTCTGAAGTTATTAAGATATTAATTGTTGTTTCAGTAGATTGCAGGATACAAAGTGAAGGTTCAGGTTTTTATGTCGCTGTAAACGGCGACACCAATTTAATCAGATTATTGATTATTCCTGGCATCAGACCAAAGAAGCATCTGAACCTCTAAATCAGGAGACCAAACTCAAAGCAGAGCTCATCCTGTTGCACTAGTTCACCACGTGATGAGCCTCAAAATACAATATTACAAGTTAAATTAGCTTGACCGGCTAAACCGAAGTCTTTGCTCGGGTACAACTCTGAGATTAAAGTGATTTTTAAAAGACGTCACTGAAGATTGTACAAGGATACAGGTTTTCCACGTAGGAACTAAAAAACGTCAGCCAGCCGATGTAAAAGTGTGCGTACGCTGGATGACTGGAATGTTGCATCATGAAGGAGCTCTTTACGGGTGAACGTTGACAAGTTAAACCTCTCCATCCTCTCCACTCAGATGCGAACCAAAGCCAGGGAGGAGACATGAAGAGGAAGTCCCACTGACCAATCACAGCGCAGGAGGCCGCCGCCACAGCGCGGTGACGTCACAGCCTCCTGGACACATCCACCAATAGGAGTCTTCACTCTGATTGATTGACTGACGTGGTATGAGGGGGCGGGGCTCCACTGCCTCTTTTTAAAATGGACCTAAAGGAGAAGCGGTTTGCAATGATGACTTCATTTAACTGTATTTTCGAATGAACCGGGTATGAGAACAAGACGGAGTGAATGAAGAGAACACTTTTACTTTTGTTCCGCTTGTTTTAATTTTTTTGTCAACATGTTTACATATGACCGACCTTGATCACTGTGGAATGAGTGTGAGCGAGGTGGTGATACAGATGAGTAGTAGTATGCTACGTAATATAAGTTGTATTTAAGCTTATGTGGAATAACAGGACTCTTGTTCTTGCAGTACAAAAAAGGAAGAAAAAAAAAAGAAGAAAAGAAAGAAGATTTTTTTTATTTTCTTGTCTTTTTGTCTCAGATGTGGGAATCGTTGTGTCCGTAGAAATTTTATTGTGGTCACCTCTGCTCCCACAAATGACTGTTAAAGTAGTAGCGTAAATTAATATTGATAACTTATTTGTAATTTACACAGGGACAAAAACATGTTATAGTGTGTGTGTGTGAGAGAGCGCGCGCTGGTGTGAGAGCGGTAAAGTTTATTTGAATGTGTGTATGTACATAAAAAAACAAAATATACTGTTAATCTCGTTCCAGATGATTCTGTATGGATGGGTAAAGCTGTGTACCCCCTTTTCACAATAATGAGCGAGTGTAAGTTTGATGCCCCTCTCTTGCTCAGTGTGTTTTTGGTGCTGTTTAATCACACTGGACCTTTTTCTGGAAAAAAAGACTTGAATTGAAAAAGTTTTGGGCTCCTGTTCTGAAGAGCCTGTGAGAGAGGGGAGAAACGTCAAGATTGTAGCCTACTTGAATTGTTTTAGGTTTGTTTTTTTAGTTAAGATTTTTTTTTTATTTACCTTCTCTGCTTATTAACTCGATCCAACTTAATATAACACAACGCCTTAGTTTGTATTGAAAACGTATGAAAAAGATCTATGCAGGACTGTAAAACGCTCAATGCAAAAGTGCAAGTCGTCGCTTGGCTTTCAACCTCTACTCAACTTGTCGGCGCATTTCTGGAGTTGTGAGTGTTTGTAGCTGTTCTGTCACTCGGGTGAGTTCAGACGGACTGCGACGCGACATTTCAGAGCGACGGAAAGAAGCGATTTGGATGCAAAATGTTTTGACTCCTGGAAAAAGCTCAACCGCTGGCATCAAAGTAAAATCCAATATTAACACTAAAACACTGACTCGGTTCAGCTAATTGTTCTAGATACAAACTGCTTTAAGCAGTTTGTATCATGGTGATGAACTCCTGCAAATGCATAACACAACAACATTGTCTGGTGCTGCTACAAGGTCAGCAGTGGGCCGAACCACCTGTGGAATGATGTGTAAACACTCCCAACCAGGAATAACGGATGTTTTTTGTTTTGCTGACCAGTATAACCAGGGCTGAGTGAAACTACTTTATAAATGTGAAGAAAAAGAGAAACGTGAGTTCTGGGAGCAGATGCAGTCCCGGTGTGTCCGTTGACATAAAGCTAAAATTGCCGTCGCCGTCCGTCTGAACAAACCTGTAGAGATTCCTTCCCTCTGCTGAATACCTCCGTTAACAAAACCGTTCTTCCTGAGTCCCTCCTCGTCCTCGCCCGACTAGTTCCTCCTCCATGTGTGTCTGACTGACCAGCTGCACCGAGAATGGCGCCAAAGATTGTTCTGTAGCTCACTTAGATGGGGTGTTGCTGGTCTGTGTGTGTGTGTGTGTGTGTGTGTGTGTGTGTGTGTGTGTGTGTGTGTGTGTGTGTGTGTGTGTGTGTGTGTGTGTGTGTGTGTGTGTGTGTGTGTGTGTGTGTGTGTGTGTTCGAGTGATTTATTCTTGCATCCCCCCCCCAAATGTAAACCCATGAGCGTCGACGTGTGGTCCTTCAGGATGTCATTGTGAAGTCATGTGACTGGAGCAGTGGGTGACATCTTATAAATTGTGCTTTCTTTGGGGGTCGGGGAGGATAAAAATGACATTTCGTGGTTAACTGGTTACTTAATTTGGTCTTTTGTAGATTATTTTTGTGTGTCAATTATCAAATTAAACAAAACAGGTGGTTTTCATGACGACTCTTCTATACTTTTCCTTTTTAAATGGTTTCTTTCTACATCTTTAAGTGCTGAATCTGACCGTACAAATCAGTGCGCGGGTATTTTAAATGAGCCTGTTGCTGTCCTCGTCACACGCTTTTCATTGGTTGGCTCGACTAGAAGGGGCGGAGTCACCTGTGGAGCAGAGGATGGGAGAGAAAAGTCATTGTCGTTTTGGTTTCTGAAGAAAAGTGTTCCTGAACTCACTAACCGACACTTCACTGAAATGAAGCTCCAGTTTCTTCGTGGCCAACCAGGAAGGCCAATGTTTAAAGATTGATGTGTAATAAGGGAGACGCGTTTCCTAAAACTGCTGTCGCTGTAGTTTTGAGTCTGCAGCAAAAGAGCAATTTATTGAGTACTGTTTTCAGATTAATGATTTTATTAGTTATTATAGCAGCAGGATGGTGTAACAAACTACAGTGCTCCTGTTTATTGTAATGAAGTAATGTGTTACCCAGTGTTGTTTAGTATGGCAAAAAACATCAAAAGTATGCCATAAATAATTGCATAGTATGTCAGAAGAGATGGAATAGTATGTTGTAAAAACATAAACAAGTCATAGTATAGTGTGTCATGAGGGGAGTAAAAGATCTTTAAGGCTCCTTTGCATATCTCTAACAGTCACTGCTTGTGCAACGTGGGTGTTGTTCCACCTGAATAAGACTTGATGCCAACTAATGACACGTTACAGCCAGCAGAAGTATTCCACATGATACCCATGCTCGGAGAATAAGCCGATGTGCAAATCCTGCAAAGTGCATTTCACGACGTATCTGACTGAGTAATCTCAACGTTTCAGGGATGGGTTTAGCGGTTTGGGGCTCCTGGCTGAATACGTCTCGCTGTACTTTGCAATACTGGTAGTGAAATCAGTACTAAAGCAAACTAACTATTAAGAGTAAAACTATTACTGCAGAGTGAAGTCCTACATTGAAGCGTTTACTACAAGTAACATTACTTTAATTTACTTAATGCCTGTTTAAGATGAAGCTTTTAATTCATGAGTCTGTATAGTTAATGATTAATGCATCCTATTTTAAGTGTTTTATTTTCCACGTCAAATATAACATTTCTCTGTCAAGTAAACAAAGGAGCACAATAATGTTTCCTCTGAAGTAGAAGTACACGGTAAGTAGTAGGCCATACTGATGAGTTACTTTGGAGGAATTTAAGTTATTTTGGGGAGAATAATAACATAATTCAAGACTGAATAAATATATATATATGTGTGTGTGTGTGTGTGTATATATATATATATATATATATATATATATATATATATATATATATATATATATATATATATATATATATATATATATATATATATATGTATATGTTAAACAGCTGAAGATTTATTATGTTTAGATATAATAAATATACATCTTCAGCGAGTTGGGGCCCTTTTTATCTGGGGGCCTAAGTTGCCATCCTTGCCGACCAACAAAGTTTCCCCTGGTGTTTTTTCCCGTGACTGGAGGCAGACTCGCCGTTGTTTCTGTGAGTGGCTGTGCGACGTAATAAATTCCTGTGTATGTGTGTAAGCGGCTCTTGAGAAAGCTGCAAGGTCCAACACCTCAGTTCAACCGACATGTTTTCGATGGGCATTGCACTCGTATAGCAGGAAAAACAGAAACCAAAAATGTCAGTGTAGCATGCCATGAGAAAGTTCTAGTATCATAAAGTCGAGAAAAAGCCATAGTTCAGTGTTTCAAGTCTTGAATAAAAATGTCTAATATTAGAAATATATATTATAACTATGAAAGCTTGATATCTGATCAAGGCAGAAAAAGAGAGAACTGGACATTAAAACACGAGAAACTGAGACCCGTCTGAATAAAATGCAAAAAGACAAATCAAACCATAACAGCTACAATGAAAATGCTTTATTTTCCTTACAAAAAACAACAAAACAAAAAACATAATGTCTAGAAATACAGGAATACAAGAAATAATATGATGGGAGTATTTGCAGTTGAATGCCTGGTTGTCAACAGCCAGCTGGGTAATAATAATAATAATAATAACAATAAAATAAAAATGGAGTTAACTACTTGTGGAGGTTAAAGCTCTCAACCAAATGGAATCCTGTGCAGACCATCGTTTCCCAAAATGGCGTCAGTACTAAGTCTTGGTTCCACGGGAAAACCTTAGTGCCAAACTCAGTTTGTGGAGCTCCACGTCTCGTTCTGATGCTGAAACACTGATTCTGAACAAACACTCAAGCTAGGCGGTTATTATGAACATGGAGCTACGCAGCCGATATGATATGTAGCAGAACAAATACTAAAGAAAGAGGTGACTCTGCTCGGTGGACCCGGTTCATCTCGTTCACACCTGGAGTGAAATGGTTGCCCGCTCATGTTCTTATTTAGTGTCTAAGGCACTTTTAAAGAAACACTGTTAACAATTAGGAGAAGGGCAAAGAAGTCCGCTGGAGACGAACGCCCTAATCTTCAGATCCATGATAAAGGAAAGACTAGAGTAAGGGTTTCATATTTTCACCCTGGCACGTAGTTTAATCGCTCTCGTGGTGGCTGCTGTGTCTCAAGCATCGCTTCACTTTGTGAAAAACTTTATTAAAAAGGAACCTGGGCTAAAATGCAAAGGTGAACTAAGTGCTTCATCACAGCTGTTGGTAGTCGGAAGAGTCGGGCTTCAAATCCCAAAGCGGCCCCAGTTGGTTCAGCTTCATGTTGGCGTAACGTTTGAGTGACAGAGCTGAGAAGTTCCTTCTGAAAAATGAATAAAGTGCTTTGAAAAAGGTTTAACACTTACTATCGGTTTTGAAAAATACTGTTGCATCCCTTTTTCTTCTTTCTTTTCAATTATTCAATTATTATACAATAAAATAAAAAGCGCTGAATCGGTGGAGCCCGACTGGAACCAGTTTCTCAATTTCCTATCCAGGGAGCCAGACATGAAGAAATGTGTGTTTTTAGTTTTTTATGAAATGTGACATGAATGTGAACAAATTAAAAAGAAATAAGAAAAGTCACAATTGATATGGTCTTGTACGTGACCTAACATTAGGAAATAATGTAACTTGAGAAACGGGTCAGAAACCAGTTATGGAATTGTAGCTGTAAAGTCTCATTGATTCTTGCTAAAAAAAGTTAGAAAATCTTGTTTTTAGAGCTGAGGATTCTGCAAAGGCCTTCAGAACCGCGGGAGGAGGTTTAAAGGACCTCGTTTCCAAAGGTCAGCAGGTCATCTTTAAGCTCTGTGACTCAAAAGTCGTGATCAAACAAACTGGGGCTCAACCGCTGACACGCAGCAGCAAGATGACTGTCAATCAACTTCATAACTATTTAGTGTCAAAATTGTGAAAATGTGGACCGAGTGAAAGTTTAGTGCTCCCAGTAAGAAAGCGCTTGGTCTCCCTGTTGGTTTCCAGTTACAGATGCAAACGTCTTCCTGTGCAGGGCTGTGCATCGTTCAGCATCGGTGCAGCTCAGGCTCACAGTAGAGGACAAACTAGATTTCTAGTTAAAACCCAGCGAGACATTCTGTCAGTAAATGTTGAGATGAAGCAACACAGACCATAAAATACCTTTTTTTTTTTTCTCTTCACAGTAATACACTTCAAACCCAGAGTCTGTTCTTCTTTTGCGCGTCCAGAGATGTTGGTCGTTCCTGTCGTGGAGAAGCAAACGGTCCGTACTTCAGAGGGAGACGGATGCAACAAAAGCAGCTGGCGGTCCGAAGGCCATGTGACCTTTTCTGTTTTGGGAGGAGGGAGTGCGTCGGGTACGAGATGGCTTTTACACAACTAGTGAGCAGAACACCAAGAACAACACCAAAGTGTGACACGTCTCCTTGTAGACCTGGCATTCCATATGGGGTGCGTTCACGTACGTTACTACTTGACGTGTGCGTACGCTTCACAGCTTCCGCCTACAGCTTCATATGTATAAAAAGCACTTTGCACCTAATGTATACGTTTCTCAATAAGCTGAGCAGAGGACTTGGCGATGCGTGGCCGAGAGGCTCTCCTAGCGGCTCGCTAGGAGAGCAGAGGGAGGCAGAATTGTCCGTTTGCCCCCCCGTGGCTCTCGAGGGCCCGAGGCTGCACTTCACGGGCGATGGAGTTTCCCTGAAGCGTTAACTGATACAAAAAGGGCTTCCAGGCACACGCTACCAAAAAACATCGCTCCAACCATCGGTCTAGTCAGTGGTTTGAAATGAATAAAGACGATGGAGACGCCAAGGGTCTTTCTTCGGGGTGTGGTGGTGGTGGTGGTGGGGTCACAGGCGGGTGAGGCGGGTCGCGACGGGAGCGGGGGAAAGGCGAGGATCGAAAGGGTCGCCGCGGTTACTCGGCGTTGGTGGTTTGCGTCTCGTTGAAGTCGCCGGCGCGGCTGTCGGCGTCGTCGTCCGACATGTCGACGGAGGCGCCGTCCAGATTGAGGTTGCGGCGGCCCGAGCGGCCGGAGGAGAAGGTGCTGACCGGCCCGCCGCGCCTGCTCCAAACAAATCAACAAAACAACGTAAACAACGTAAACAACAACCTGCTGCTTGAAGGAGTCGCTCAACGTTTAAGAAATTCACTAAACTGCTTTCTCATGGAGTTTGTGATGAGGAGATCAATGTGTGTGTGTGTGGCGAGGAGGTGATTATATTTGGGGGGAAACAGCCGGCCTGACTGAATATGCTGGAACAACGTCTTGGCAATCAGCGGCAGGAAGTATTTATTTAATATTAATTATATATATTTTAATTATATATTGATTATAGATAACGGGCTGAAGGGAAGCAGCGCCTGGAGCAAGTAAAATACGTCTTCTTACAGTGTGTTGAGGTCAGAAACAGTACTGCAGTAAAACTAGCCCCAACAGGGTTTTATGTATAAATAAGGCAAAGTGAATGAGTGGATTTGGATAATCGTGACCTCCCTACTAATTGGAGATGATGTACACAGATTTCATATTGAACTTAGGACAGATTCAGGCCAGCTGTTTCCACTTTTTACTCAGATGAGCTCGGCTCCTCCTCGTTCCAGCACCATTTCAAACAGACGTGAGACAAACTTTTATATTGCACTAATAAGTATATGAGAATGATATTACTGGATACTGTGCCAGTAAAATAGCTTGACACCTTACAGATTGTGTATGAGATCTATCTTTCTTGATGTTTTTGTGGAAGGACACGGGTCAGCAGAGTCCTCCTCGTACCTGAGGCGGTTCTTGAGCGAGTTGACCTCTCGGGTGAGCCCCTCGCTGGCCTCGGTGGCGTCGTCCAGCTCCCTCTGCAGCTTCCTGCGGGTGGCGTTGGCCCTGGTGGCCTCCTCCTCCGCCTCCTCCAGCTGACGCTTCAGCTGCTTCATGCGAGAGTTGGCTTTCTCCATCTGACGGGGGACGGACGCAGCTGGTTGATAACCGAACACGAGTGAATGTTTTCACGTGCGACAGCTTTGCGTCTCGTGAGTCAATACCTGCTCCTTGTACTGGTCAGCGTGACGACGCTCATCATCCACCTGCAGCATCACCTCCTTCAGCTTCTTCTCCGTGCGACGGACGATCTTGTTGGCTGCTGCTCGTTCCCTGCGAGTCAAAAAAATAAAGGAAACGCGTAAGACGAGAGCTCGTTATCGTCTGTATCCACTGGGACCATCTACCACCATTAATGTCTTTAAAATCAATGTCATGATGGTTTATCGATGTTCAAATGACTCACAATTAACCTTTGTACGTGTATCCAAATGAGCAGAACATCTCTCCAGTGGTGTTTTATCAGTTGAGACTAAATGACCAAACTCAGCCACAACATGTGACACTTACTTTGCTTCCTGCTCCATCTGCTCCTCCAGCTGGAGGATCTTGGCCTCCAGGGCAGTGATGGACGCCTTAAACTTTGACTTGACGGTCCCCTCCAGCTCTGCGAGCTTGGTTTTCAAATCCTGCGTTCAGAAGATGTAACCGTTAGATTCATGAGCATTAAATATGACAAGATGCATGCATTCTGAATCTGGACTTGATCACTTTTCTCATAGTTGAGGTTTTTATAATCGCTCACATTCAACATTCACAGGTAATCAGCTTCTTCTCTTTTATCCAACGTATTTATCATATATGCATTCAACAAACTATTCCAGACCTTGTTCTGCCGCTCCATCTGTTGCCGAGCGTTCTCGCTCTTCTGTGCGGTGCTGCGTTCTCCGGCCAACTCGGTGTTCAGGGCGTCGACCTGAGGAAGAGACGCCGCGTGACATCGATGAAAGCGGTCTACCATTTTGGAGCCGAGTTTCTGCCGATGCGTATAACCATCGTCTCGAGTGCAAAGTCTCGTTACCTGGATGTTGGTCTTCCTGAAACGGTCGTTGAGCAGCTCCATGTTGCCCTGCTCCTCCTCCAGCTCCTCCTCCAGCTGGGCGATGCGAGCTTCCAGCCGCCTCTTCTCTTCCAGCAGCGACGACCTGACACACACACACACACACACACACACACACACACACACACACACACACACACACACACACACACACACACACACTTTGTTATTCAGGGTATATGCAGGAATTCTGAAGTTAAATTCAATACCTTTCAAAACTTTAAAAATACATATTTTTTTAAGACACTTAAAATATCCGAATGAATAAGGCGACACTGACTTTCCAGAAGCACTGTTGGAGATCTCATCCGCCAGCTCATCCCTCTCCTGTTCGGCATGACGACGGGCCCTCTCGGACGCCGCGTGGTCCTACTCAAACACACAGAACACACAGGAGGATCAGCACGGCGCTCAGATTCTTGTCCATCAAATACGGGAATAAAGTCTGACTGGAACGAGGCTGATAAAAAAGTTGATATTCATTCTTTCTCTACTTTGCTTGTCATGAATGAAATACAAATGAACAGTTCATATGAGACAATTAGCTGATCTCTAGTTCAAAGCAATTTTCCATTTCAATGAAAACATGGAATTTGACCTCCTGTAGCTGCAGGATTTCAGCTTCTAGGCCCTTGAGCTTCTTCTCGCTCTCCTTGGACTGGGTGAAGATCTCATCCCTGGAGGATCTGGCCTCCTCCAGCTCTCTCTGATAGTCCTTCATCTGAGCCTACGGAGACAATGTGGACCAGAAAAATAACCGTCAGGTGTTTCATTTAACACGGACAGCAACAGCTGACACGCAGATAATGGACACCATTAAGTTTCGTTAAAACCCATAACACTAGAAATGGTATCACTTTTCTTTGTGCTGCACCAGCAATATACGGAGGGTGTCCCATCAAAAAGCTTCTAGTCTATGCACTGAACATGTTTGTGTGTGTGTGTGTGTGTGTGTGTGTGTGTGTACCTGTAGTTTTTTTAGTTGTTTCACAGCTTCCTCCCTGCCCTTGTTAGCGGCTTCAATCTGTCCTTCCAGCTCGTTCAGGTCCATCTCCAGCTTCTTCTTGGAGGCGACAGCCAGAGTTCTCTGCTTCCTCTCGTCCTCCAACTCTGCCTCCATCTCACGCACCTGGAAGAGTAAACAACACGGCATGTCAATAAAGATATATAAGATGTATGGAGGCAATCCATGCGGGTCATCTCTCTGTGTTCCCTGTGTACCTGTTTGACAAGCGACCTCTTCTTCTCCTCTCCCTGCTCATCTCTGGCCTGCAGGTCTCGGTCAAACTGGGCCTTCATGGCCTGCATGTTGACCTCCAGACGCAGTTTGGCGTCCTCCGTGGCCTGAAGCTCGTCCTCCAGCTCCTCCAGCTGCGTTCTCATCTCCTCCACCTGTTGCTCCAGAGTTCGCTTGGACTTTTCCAGTTCATGGACCTGTACGCATCATCAGGATAAACACATGTCAGCAAAACCTTTAATACTAAAAATTAAACATGAAATCACATTGAGTATCATATATATATATATATATCATCGGTGCGGTGAACGCAAAGCCGTAAGTGGAAGCTACAACTTAATTACTGCTGTAAATTAAATCCAAATGAATTAAATCTGGACACTTCTATCTGTCACGTCGGTTTTTGATGGTCATTTAACACTTGGAAGTGTCATTTAAGAGGTCAAAGGTCACTCACGTTCTTCCCCACGTCATCCTTGGAGCTCATCAAGTCCTCCATTTCAGCACGGAGCTGCTTGTTAAACCGCTCCAGTTCCTCTTTGGCCTCCAAGGCCTCTTCCAGGGCTCTGGCCATCGACAGGGCCTTGGTATCCTTCTCTCTGGCCTCGGCCTCCGCACGGTCACGCTCCTCAGCGTACCGAGCGGAGATGGTCTTCTCTTCAGCAAGCAGCTAGTGCAGACAAAGAAACAAACGCCTTCAATACATACAAACGTGACCTCGATCCACCGTTTCTCTAGCCGACCCTAGGTAACTGATCGTTAACCAACAAGGTTAGGCACTTCAAGAGGAACTAACTAGATTAAATCCATCATTTAAAAAGGCAACCGGGTCCCCAGTTCACTCGTCATGGAGAACTTGCAGCCACTGTGTTGCAGGCATTGTTGTGGACACGTTCAGCCACTTTCTCAACGCTGGTGGTCCAGCTATTCTCATTTTTAACTGATGGCATAAATCTGTCATAAATAATTATTGTCAGTTATCGGTTAATTATTCACACCCTGAACCCTTTCTGAAACATTTTGGCGGTCCAGCATACCTGGTCGAACTTCTTTTGTTTTTTTTCAAGGTTTGAGACGATCTGTCTCTGTTGGTCCAAGTCCACCATCAGGTCGTCCAGCTCCTGCTGCAGTCGGTTCTTGGTCTTCTCCATCTTGTCCATGGCCATGCTCTTCTCCTCCAGACGCTGGCTGGTCAGCTCCACGTCTTTCTGGAGCTTTCTCTTCACTTCCTCCAGGCCCTCCATCGACCCCACGTCCTCCTCTAGCTTCTTCTTCGTCTCAAACAGCTACAGGAAGGCCATTTAAAAAAACAAAATCAGTATTTACATTAAGATAATACAACATTCCAACAAGTGTTCATCTTGCTAAGACAGCAGCGCTGTAAGTTAATTCTCCTTCTACCAACAATCTCAGCAGCAATTCATAGTTTCTACTAAGATCCATCCGCTTCCAGACATACAGATTTTCAATTCATGTGGTCTTTAATTTGCTGCAAGGTCTCACTGCTTTAGTCTGGCCCCCTCTTTGCACTGAACGGTGTGCCTTCCTCATATGTTTGTGGGTGTAAGACCAATATCTATGTATCACTCTACCTGGGAGTGCACCATCTGCAGCTGTTTCTCCAGGTTGCGTCGTATCTCCTCATCGTCCTCTTGCTGCTCCAGCAAGGTGTTCTTATCCACCTCCAGCTGGCGGATCTGGCCGCCCAGGTTCAGCTTCTGACGCGTTTCCTCCTGCCGCAACTCCTACACACCACAGATGATGACCCAGAAGAAAGAAAAGCAGGGAGACAAATCTGTTATACCGGTTGTTGTTATTAGTACGAGACAATTACTAATTACTGAAGTGCGATAACAGAATAAGAACAGATTTCCTGTCGCTTTAATCTTGGCTGACGCGGTCTCCTTCATACCTCTGAGTCTTGCAGTTTGCTGTTCAGTTTGTCGACTTCCTTGGCCAGTTTGACGACCTTCTTCTCTGACCCCTCCAGCGAAGTGAATGCATTGTCCAGCTCCGTCTAAAAAAAGATGAATGTGGTTATGAGGAAAGTATACTAAACAAAACCAAAGTGTGTCATTGATAATCCCTTTAAAATATGCGTTGGGTTTTAGAGTAATCTGGGGCTATATTCCTTCATTTCATAGCAAAATGGTTGCTTCTCTGCCGTCTGAGTGTCTGGAGGTATTCACCTGGAGTTTGTGTGAGCGTTCGGCCAGCTCTCCCTTGGCCCTCTCTCCCTCGGTGGCCCTGGACATAAACTCCTGCAGCTGGGCCTCCATTTTCTTCCTCTTATATTCGGACTCCGTCTTTGCCTGTTGCAGACTCTTCACATCACAGGCCAACTCTTTGTTGTCGCTCTCCAGACTCTGCTTGTTCTTCTCCAGGTTGGCCTTGAACTGTGCGGAGCAAAAAAATGTGTTTAATGCATCAACGTTAACAATTACCGCTGATATCGGGTGATGTGTACAAGCCCTGCAAGTGTAACAAGGTACGACCCACTCACCCGCTTGGCCTGCTCCAGCTGTTCAGACACTTCTTCCAGCGCTGTGGCGTGCCTCTGTCTCACTTCCTGGATCTGAGCCTCGTGGTTTTTGGTCTCCTCATCGATGGCCTTCTTCAGCTCTGCCACCTCTTGCTCTCGCTTGGACCTGGAGTTTAGACACACGTGAGAGGACAGTTAAAAAAAAAAAAAACCTTAACATGCAGGGTTTATTGCTATTGTTGTCTTAATAAGGAAATAAATAAATAAAATGTTTTAAAGGTTGGAACCACAGAAATAATTACTATGCATGCATATTAGTGGCAAATATCAAACACTAGTTAGTTAGAGAATGTCCAGTTTAAAGAATGTGTAAATTAATGATGTATTCACAAATAACAGCTTTTCTTAAACCCTTTAGTTTAACACCAGTATAAAAAACATTAGAAACATGACTTGATACTACTTTAGCATTGCACTGATCGGACTCCCGATGGGCAGGACCTGAGACTTCCTCTTTTTTTCTTCATTGTCATAATGTATTCATAATGTATCATCGGCCTCAAGCAAAGACGAGGAGCAGCTTCAGAGGTCTGATGAGACCACTTCTTTCTATGCTGACTCATGTGAATAGCTCCCTTTTGGAGCAACAACAACGCTTTCACATATGGAGTCGTACTCCCTAACACCTGTAAACTGACTTCGTTCCCCTTTTGTAATCGCTGACAAACCAACGTTAAATATGTACCGGAGCTCTTGCTGAGCAGCGGTGGTATCCAGCGTGTCTTCCAGCTCCGTCTTCAGGGCCTCAAGCTCCTCACTCAGGTCCCTCTTAAGTTTTTCAGCTTTACTTCGACACATCTTCTCTGACTCCAGGTCCTCCTGAAGCTCTGCTAGGTGGGCCTGCAGCTCCCGAACCTGCTTCAAGGCGTTGTTCTTCTGCACCGTCTCCTCATCACTCCTGGTCGGAGACACATAACACAAGTCTTTTAAGAGTAGACCCTTATCATACAACTTAGTCTTTCACGTAATGAAGAAACAATATCTCAGCCTAGACCTTCAGCTGAGGATTTCTTCTCCACCCAATCTAACTTGTATTGTCTGAGTTAAGTAATGATATGTATATTAAATGAAAGGCAAGCAGGTGACATATTGTTTTAACTTGAGATGAGGCCACCAGTGCACACAGGGTGGCAGTGTGGTGATCTATTCACTGCTGAAGCTTTCCACATAAAACCTGTGCGTGTTCTCCATGAAGATGGAAATGTTGATGAGAATGCTAATCTGTTTAAGTCCAATTCATGCCGGCTGCAAGACTCCCGTAACATTCTTCACTGACCAAGAAACCCACTGATTAGACGCACTGGACGTAATAATGATTCAGTTTTATAATTAACACAACGCCACAGTGTTGATTAAAGGCACTAATGACTCCAATCTAAAAGTAATTCCCCATAAAAAAACAAAAAACATAATACAATTGTTCTGAAAATAGCTGCTAAAATCAAAATGGGGCACATCAAGTTTAATTAAAGCTTAATTATGTGGAGCTGTGACTAAACTGGTGATTTCTGCGTGTGAAATTAGTCAGACAGACATTAACCAACGAGCCCTGTAGTCTGGACTATTGGCCTGCTGTGAGGAGGACACTACTGAGAAGTCAACACTAACATAATCTGTGCTGACCTTCACAGCAACGACCTTCACAGCTGTCTACCTCGTCTGCATGCAGGCTTGTGACGGATGGGAAAATGATTGAACATGACACCAATCTTGTTGCCCAGAATATTTTTCCCACTATGTATGGATGGAAAAATCAGGATCGACAAAGGAGTGGGATACGTTGCAGGGATGGAATGGTAAGACGCAGGTTTTCTAAAGCTGTAGCTGCAAACGTTTTTTACAATCTGGAAATCTGACGGTAAAAAAAAAAAACGGTCTGTTAATTGTTTCTACTCCATTGTGAAATGACAGCTGGATTTATCCCAGCTCTCTTTGATCGCTTCATGTGGAAAACTACTGCAAAGCCCACGACAGAGATCATCAATCAACATCAATTTGACTTCACCAGACGCGGCTGCGTCCGAGATGAAAGGTCTCAGCCGGCGTTGTTGAAGGCAAACAGAGGAAAGCAGAGTGGGACTGAGGCGAGAGAAAGAGAGAGAAAGTGTGTTTGTGTGCTGAAACCCCGACTGCAGCAGCTGAAGAGGACGATAGCGGCTTTAAGTCAGAGTTGACTCAGTGTTTGTTTGTGTGTTCTAGCGTCTATTTTAGGGTCTTCCTATTGACTTCGAGTGCAGTTGTCATGGAAATAGGATGTACTGCACTAGTGAGAGGATGTGCGTGAAGTAGAACATCACATACCCAAAGTTAGCAATACCACCAACAGTGATATTTTCCCAAACCTTTAGGTTTGTAGTGATGCAAGTTCAGAGGAGTATGCCCAGGCTTTTGATTTCATACAAAAAACTGTTGTTGCTGAGATCTGTATCATTGTGAAGTGACAAACTCCTGGACAGCTATCGTTGGACTTCTGTCAATTAACAATAAATTTAAAGGAATAGTAGCATTTGCTTCAGTACTGGCAAGATGAAGAATTTATAGTCGTAGAGTATTATAATACGAGTATTAAACTGGAAGTCACTAGCCCCCTCTGCTTAATCTTTTTTTCGGGCTAAAAGTTAAGTTTTTATAAGTTTTATTGCCCTGGGGTCATATGACCCAATACTTTCCTTTCTTCAAATATTCTTAATTACCGTTCTTTTATATCTTCCTTTTTCAGTATTTGTACCATTAGGTTTCAAAATGAGTTGACTGTCATAATGATTGTATCTTGTCAATATCCACTGTACCAACTGAAATGATCACGTCTAGATTTAGTTTATCAGCGTTTTACATTTTGCAAAAGGCATCTGATGCAGTCAATTTTGACACTTGTACGTACTTTGATATATTTCCATGTCCATCACTGACCTGGCCAGAGCAGCCTGCAGCTCCTCCTCCTTCTTGCTCAGTTGGATCTTCAGCTCCTCTATCTGGGCCTGAAGCTCAACAATCTGGTCCTGCAGGTCAGTGGTCTCAGCATCCAGTTTGCGTTTGGCCTTCTCCAGCTCCTGCCGTGTTTTCTCCTCCTTCTTCAAACGCTCTGAAGGAAGCCATAACCACATGATTATTTAAAAAAAGAGAAAACCATTGCCTTAAAAAGATCTCAAAAGATAAATGGGCAAAGTCACAAGTCACGTCACACAAGGTCACAAAAAGTGACAAACACCTAATTGCTAACCGCTTGACACAAATATTGGTAATCAGATTAGCTGCTTTGCCTCAATGCGTTGGTGTTTTTTCACACATTCCTACATACTGCTCTTAATAGACCCGGCACTTACGCAGATTAAGGGCCTGATCAGACATTTAGTATTTAGCAGGTGGTGCAAAGCGCACCACACTGCCTTTTCGTTGCCCAATCAGACAGAGCGTTTTATGCAGTTTGGTGCAGCGTTCTGTTGTTGCAAGGACAATGAGTGCAAACATTAGTTTAACACAATCCTTGAATTGTATGCTACCTCATAGCTAACAGTACATTTTAAATTAATGAATACTTCTTCCGCGAAATCTCAAGTCCCACACTGAACCCTAACCTGTTGTTTTCAGTTCAGATCATTGTAACTACGGTTCGTAAACTTTTTTTTGATCCTCTACTATCTTACATACAGGCCACTGTAACTTAAATAGTCCTTAAACTGATCCACCTATTTGTGTGTGTTCTGGTGAATGGTCCCAAAATGGCGTCAGTAACAGTAGCTTACCCTCCAGGTCCACCATCATCATCTCCTGCTTGTTCTTGACCTTGCCGAGGTTCTTCGCTTTCTCCTCCTCCTCGGTCAGTTGAGAAGTCATCTCGCCGATCCGGTCCTCCAGCAGCTTTCTCTCCTGTTGTGTAAAATCAAAGTGTTGGTTAGACTGGAAGCACAACAACTAACTGGAGGTAAAACGGTACAAATACAATTACATTTGTATTACTCTAATATCTATCCCATCATATGCCTCAGCAATCAACGTATGTTATTTATTTGACCTTTTCTGCTTTCTGGTTTTCGTTTGACTCATCATTTGCAGATCTAATCCTCTCACCTTGAGGAACTTGGAGTTTTGGTCCTCCAGCAGGAGAATGTCCTCCTCCATTTTCTTGATCTTCGCCTCAGCTGTCACTTTGTCCAGCTGCAGCTTCTGTCTTGCAGCTTCCTCCTCATCAAGCTGCTCCTCCAGGTCCTGCGAGGACGAAAACACACATACGCACAGGTAAACATTTATAACCAATCCAATTCAAGAGGTTGAAATCTGAACACTGACGTTTATAAACTCTTTAAAGCTCCTCAACACTATGATGGTGATTATGATGCGCATAATGTTCTTGAAAGGCAACTAACAGCACAGATGTTAGCATCTCAAAACAAAAGGAAAGAAGTTTATGGTACATATGTAGAAGTTTAAAAAGGTGACGATATACACCTGAATGTGTGACTGCATCTTCTTCTTCTCATTCTGCAGGCTCTGGTTCCTCTCCTCCTCCTCCTCCACCCTCGACTCCAGGTCATGAAGAATCTCCTCCAGCTCTTGCTTCCTAGAAAGCAGACGAACTCTCATCTCTTCGGCTTCGGCAAAGAGCTCCGTCTCCGCGTGGAGCTGTTCAGCGAGAATATTCTTCTCCTCTACGAGCTGGAGAGAGGGAACAGTTTGAACAGAAATTAAGCAACCTTCTTAGCTGCAATTGTTATAAATTTGATAGAACACAATAAATAGTAATTTCCTTACAAACACTTTGGGTACAGAATTAATAGCATGTAACATGAAAAGAACTAGCACCATTTTAGGTAATTGTGGCCCTTATCAGGACCACAATTATACCTTCTTGTGCACGTTGAAAATATTTATTTTCCATAACAGAGGGCACGTATACCTGTTGGTGTTTCCTCTCCATCTCCACAAGCTCATTCTCCACCTTGAGCTGTCTCTCCTTCACCTTTACCAGCTCCTCATCTTTGGCCTGCAGCTCCTCCTCCTGCCGGGTGACCTGCAGCAGAGGCTTCACCTGAGAGAGAGAGACAGAGTTGTAGTGTTCCCCAAATTAAATGCAACACTTAGACATGGACTGCAATTTAATACCTTTTTACTGATAATAAGGTTCCTAGTAATATAATTAATCAATTTACATGACTTAGATCCAGATAAAGCATTTAAAATATTATTAATTAAACATTTTGCACGAATTGACACACGCCAATCATGATAGTGGTAGTAGCGTAGTGTTTACAAGTCTGATGGCACTGACTTAAATTAAGAATGTGGCCTTCTATTTCTTACAATCCACTGGTTGTCTGAGGCTCACTTATCTAGATTATAGGTATATAACATTGACCAACAGCCTGCAGCAAATATAAAAAATATAACTAATGTTAAAAAATATTGAAGACCTTTAAAAAAAAATATTCTATACTTTTAAATAACTATGTTAAGATGTTTTAAGACCTGTGGATACCCCGTTCTAAAGAGCCCAGTGAAAGAAAAAGAGATGAACTTGAGCAAAAAAGATGCCGTCTGATCAGGTATCAAATGCATTTCTCCATCTGCAAAACATGTCTCAGTTGCCATAGGAATGTAAAAAGAAAACTCTGATGCAGAGATTTTAGTATTCTTTATAGTCTGTTAAGTGCTCATAACTGAAGACATTTGTTCTGCCTCATTGAGGCAGGGATGTAGAGCTGTGTAGATCACGTCCATCACATTTGGTAACGTTGGCTGTCAGAGTTCTCACCTTGGTGAAAAGCCTCCACCACTGCCAGTGTCGCAGCTTCAAATAAGCAGCGCAGTTCCTCTGGAGGACCTTCAGGGCACTCAGCTGCTGCTGCTTCTTAGCGAAGGCCCTAAGGGGAGAAATGGTACAAAAACAGGCGACAAGTCAATGTCTGGGTCCTAACAGTGTATTTACAGACCAACACTGCGTTTAGGCTACAGATGAGCTGTAGATGCACCAAACTCACAGTCATTTTCCGTATTGTGCTGCTTTAGGCTCTAATTTAAAGCTATATACACACTTGACAAAGTGTATCAGCATATATATTATTGATGCTTTGTGTCCTCGACCACCCGTGAGAGTCTGAGCAATTGCATCACCGGCCTGAAATGCATCTTGGGTCTCCAAATGCAGATGTATATTTATAGGTACGATTTTTTTATAAAAACCATGAGATCTGACACTCACTTGCGGGCCAAGTATCCACGGCAAACAGACTGGAAGTAGATGATGATGTCAGTGATCTTCAGATCTCTCTCCTCCTCCAGGTGAGCCAGAACACCGGTTCTGAAGAAGATCTTACTCTGACCGATACGGAACAGGTTGGGGTCCAGCTCCAGGGCTCGGATCTAGAAAAGGCACATGACTTTTTAAGAATTTACCTCTGTAGACAGGGCTATGTGGTACATTTCTTTATAAAATCAATACATTTTCCTGGAAAACAGTTTGATATTATAATCAAGCAAGTATTTGTGTTGGAGTGTTTTCACCACAGAAACTTTCTCAGGGGACCAAGAACCTTTATTATTAGAATAATTATTTCTGGAATTTTTTGGACAAAAAAGGGCTAATAGTCAGTTCCTAAGGGTCAGCAGAATATATTGTATGCTATTGTTTCCAGAGCAGTAGCCTTAAAACTGAAATGGAGCAAGAGAAAATAAAGGCACTACCATTCTCTCACAGGCTTGCTTTCCGTCCATGAATCCCTTGGGGATAGCGTTAGGCGTCAGGATCTCATATCTGTGAACAAAAGAGAGCATTAATATCAACATTAATACTGTGTTAAATGGAATTACAGAGTTCAGAAAGCTTCTCGTTGTTTGTCACCTCTGTCTGAACTCCTGGAAGACGATACGGTTGGGGAAGCCCTGTCTGCAGATGCGGATCCCCTCCAGGACTCCATTACACTTCAGCTGGTCCAGAACCAGGTGAGGCTCCAGTTTACCAGCCTGAGAAGGATCAAATTCACCATTAAGACCAGAAACATGTGTTTCTATTGTACAATTTAAACAATAAGCTATAATAGAATGATTAACAGGTCCCTCACACTCCACTGCTTGATACGCAGCTTCTAACAAATACATTTACAATCTTTATTTACTCTTTTTTCGTGGTTGGGGATGATGCAGCGAACGAAGTTGGGGTTGGTGTTCCTCAGTGTGGCCATGAGCTTGGTCAGCGACTCCTTGTAGAGCTGTCCCACCGTACGAAACATGCCCTTTTTAGTTTTGTAGGTGGCGCCGAAGGCCGTCTCGTTCATCCCTGCCACCTGGTCCAGGCCCACGATACGGTCGACTGGTGGGGAGATGAGGAGCACTGGTTAGAGTGAGGAGACGTCATGGGGAGCAGAGACAAAAACACAGCAGCAGTGACGTAATGGAGCTACGTGAAGTGCAGATGGATGGAAAAGACATCACACGCTAGTCAAACAACAGCACTCTATAAAGAAGCATTCAAGGTCTAGAACTACCGCTAGCTTCTGCATGGAGGATGGAGAGCGAGGCCTATCTACTCCTGATGGTCTCCACAGGACTCTAATGTGCTGTGACCTTGGAGGGAAGCACCTTTTTTACTATGATTTAGTCACAAAACCTTAAAGTTTAATAGCAAGAATTGGAAATGTTCCTCTCTGTTCTTAGTGGATGGGAGACAATGCTTGATGGCAGCTCCATGAAAGCCTTTCAACATTTTACTGCTTATGATACAAAACCTGCATCAACATATTGCAAGTAAAATCATTTATTCTGTTGTATAACTATAACTGTTCATAACCTTTTAATTAACACCCCATCGATTTTACCCATAAAAACCAGGTGACTAGTGGTGGTTAGTGTTTTCACAGACTTCTCAGTCTGTGAAAACAGTTGTATGGCGGTTAACACTGCAACAACTATTTGATTAATCAAAAAGATAAAATACAGTTTATTGAACATTAAAGATAATTGGCCGAATACAATTTTCTGTGGTTCTTCATTGTGTTTTGTCGAGGTGAGAGAATTACTCGAGCGACATCATTTGCATCGTTTTAGTTTGAGCTTGGAGAAGACTGGGGATGTACCAATATTACTGGACATGTAGCATTGGAGTTTGACCAGAGCTAGAAAGATCTAGCAAGTCCTCCGGCTTTTTGAAAGTGCAATACTAAAATGAGTACACCGTTAGTAGGAGACATTATTTGGTATTATAGCTCTTGTTAAAAAAATCTATAAAAAGATCAACATTTGCAATTCTTTCATTTGTCCATCTCTAAATACTTGTTTGACTTCCCTGCCAGTCTGTGGCTCTCAGCTCCAAATCCATTTGTTCATACTAAAAATCTTCAGAAAACAGGTCAACAGTATTTATATTTCCTAAAACGAAATAATTTATTTTACAGCTGAGAAATGGAGTAACGGTTATTACTATTGTAGATTCTGAGTTGGTGCTATAGTGTGCATTTAGAGCAGCAGGACGGTGTATATGGGATGGGAAACAAATTACAACGAAGATGAGTCAGTGCAACAGTGCGTCTCTTTAATGTTTTTATAATATTTTTTTTATTTTCTTAAACTTAATTTGTTATGTTCTGCTATTTTATTGTATTGTATATATTGAGTATTTTTCATACTTAATATTTTTATGAATAAAGTATCTATCTATCTATCTATCTATCTATCTATCTATCTATCTATCTATCTATCTATCTAATGATTAAGCTCTATCGCACAGAGGAATGAGATGAATTAGGCTTTGGATACACCAATAATTTAGTTGAATTCATGCTGGTTTAGGCTTTTTTTTAAATGGGAATTAAATTCTTCATTAGAAAAATATAAAATATCACAATAATTACAAATCAAAGAGTACATTTTTTTAATGATCTGGTCGGTGGTCTTATTAAAAAAAAATAGCTTGACAAAATGACACAGAGCATGACTTATGATTTAACATTATGTCACATATTATTATCCAACCGACTAGATTTAATAAAAAAAACGTCACAGACTGAGGTGATATACGGCCTGCTGTCTGGACCCTCTACGCTGACGTCTGAGCCCAGAACCAAAACAAATACCAACATCTGCTTTCAATTCCCCGCTACTGTAATCCTATCGAGGAACAAGGAAGGCGGGAAATTATTGTCATAAAATGTTCCGTCAAGCTGCAAATCCTGAATTTGCTTGTGGATGAATCCCATCACAGAGGAGCTATGAAGACGGCTAACAGCTGCACTCGATATAACCGCTTGCTTCAGGGCTATTGACCACACAAAGATCACGAGACCCATGTCAGCCTACAAAAATGCTGACACAAATTACAGCACACTAGTTTGACTAGAGGGAGCAGTTGACTATATTCTACTACTGTAACGTATTCAGGAATTAGGCACTACTGCTTTTGGCTGAGACACGGGAGCCATGCAGCCTGGAAGCAAATGGGAGCCATTGGAGCTACGACAGACACAGCACCGGCTGAAGCATGAAACATACAGCCAGATCTGGGCAAAAATAGACCAGTAGCTACACTTTCAAGAAATGAACCTGCTTGGGAAGCAAGCGTTTATATTTAGCCCGCCAAGCACCTTGAGCAGCTTGGTTTCACAATCCAAAGCTGTTCATTTTCAGCTATTATTATTTTGGCCCAGGTCTGTTACGGCACGACCCAGTCATTCACCTGCCGGGTCATCCAGACTAGTGTCATAGAATGAAGCCCTTTGAATGGTCTGAATCTCTACAACACAGAGAAAGAGACAGGGAGGGAGGGGGATGTTAAATTAATTCTTAGAAATCATAAATGTATCGGTCTGGGACAACAAGGCAGACAGCTGTGGTTAGTAGGTTTGAGTGAGAGACATTTTGATGTGCTGGTAAACAGGTACATACATAATGAATCTTAAAGGATGAGTATCCAGAATTGATTTCTTCTAGTATCTAGTAACGTTTCAAAGGGTCAGAGATAAGACGGTGGCAGCTTACCGTCTTTCCAAAGCTCAGCTATAAATTTGTCGGTGGACTGATGCAGAAGAGTGGCCACATTGTCATTCAGAGGGTCCATGTTCTTCATTAGCCACTCATCGGCTTTGTAGTCCACCTGTAACAATCAAGTGGTAAAACATAAGTTACACAATTATCGTCTGACTGCTCTCCAATAGAATACAAATCTAAACAAACCCAAAACAAGATAGATGCCATTCTAACATTAACAAACTTTATTTTTTAAAGAAATCTTGTATATTTGCTTTTTTAAAGAATTATGAGAAGAATCTAAAGCATGTCAATTAGCATTTCTGTACTTACTGTTAGTTATCGGCAAATTACTTTGTAGCAAAAAAAGGTGTAGCATACAATATGTCATAGATGGGCAAAACATTTTTTTTTATATATACAGATTTTGGTAAAATGTAATTAATTATTAATTTACACGAGCTGTATGAATTGGGTTATCACAAGATGTTTATTTTTATGTGTATTTTCTGAAAATCTTGGTTATCATTCTTAAAAATCCAGAACTGGCAGGGGTCTAATCAGAGGTCTGTCCTACTTAATATAATTTAATGCGTATTGCACCTTGGGTGCTAAATCTTTTTTATCAATAACAGTTGAATCAATATGTATTTCTACACAAGGCGACCTAATTCAAATACTGACTTACTATACCGGACAGGCTACACCTAATTGTGGTGATTCAGACTGCACACGTGAGGCAATATTATCTTGTGCATACCCATGTTGACAACATTTACGACATTTGGCTTCACGGCGCGGATGATTTTTCTCCACAGCAGCTGTTCTTAAAGTTCGAGTCTCTGGGTTTTTGACTGACTGTCCACATCAAGAAAAGCAGATGTGCAACTCAGCAGGTCTCCTGTTATTGCATAACACCACTCACAACGTCCAAATCCACTCCAATACAATGCTATTTAAATCAAACCAGGACACGGTAAAGCTACAACCTTCAGTCAACTTTCATTTTTTTAATATTTTGCCATTATTTCCAAGGAAAGACTCAATTTAATTTTCCTTATGAAAACCCGCCACTGCACTTCCAGTGTGAAAAGAAAAACACGTCAGCAGTGTATGTCGACAGAGACGGTATCATGCTTAGTGAGATTCTTAAAAAGATCAAATCGAGCGTACCTTGCCAGCGTAGTGGAGAATGCAGAAGTCGGCCTTGTCTTTGAGTTGGCGGGGCTTCTGGAACTTGCTGTGTGTGCCCTGCTCCTGGATCAGCTTGTCCACAAAGCTCTTGTCTGTGGCCTTGGGGAACCAGCACTCTTCATCCAGCAGAGCCAACACTCCTGGAGGGTTTGCCTGAAGGAATATCAACATTAAAGGCTTCAGAGGCAGTGAAATGTAACTACACGGCAACAACTTTCAAGTATTATTTTGTGATCAGGAGCGTCGTGATCAGCGTCTTAAACCTTTAAGGCACCAAGATACTCTAACGACAACTTTTTCTCAGTGCAGATGTCAGTAAGTTGTCTTTTTAATTTAGGTGGAACATTGTAGCATGTGGTTAAAAAGAAGTGTTGAGTGAACATTATTGTTTGTCAGCAGAGCTAAATAATTCAAGATTAAGTGGAAAAAATAAGAGTTGAAAATAAAAGTTGAATTAATTTCATGGATAGAAGCAAATCATTCACACTGACCGGCCTCTCAATGAGGTCGATGCAGGGCTGCAGGTCGAGGCCGAAGTCGATGAAGCTCCACTCGATGCCCTCCCTCTGGTACTCCTCCTGCTCCAGGACGAACATGGTGTGGTTGAAGAGCTGCTGCAGCTTCTCATTGGTGTAGTTGATGCACATCTGCTCAAATGAGTTCAACTGTCGTAGGGGAGGAACACAAGGAAGAACAATACTTTCATTGGAAATGGGTTTAGATGTCAAAAACTCAAAATCTCAAATGCAACAAAAACGAACATTATCGTCAACTGTATGAAACAAAAACATTTCCTCCAGCCACAACTGGACAAACTGTCTTCTTTAAAGATTATGACATTTAAAAGATTTTAATCCAAACCTGGAAGATCTCAAAACCCGCGATATCCAGGATGCCAATGAAGGAGGCGCCCTGTCGCTTGGTTCTGTCCAGGGCTTTGTTAATGCGATGGACCAGCCAGCGGAACAGGCGCTCATACGTTGCTTTAGCCAAGGCCTCGACAGCAAAGTCAGCCTGGAGGGAGAGAGAAAAAGGAGTGGAAAATAATGGTGAGACAATATAAGGAGATACAGAGCTGATAAATCAGTATAAAGCAGACACGCTTCCAGTTGTGATTTGTGATTGAATCTTTCTTCCCAAAATACAGCTTGGGACTCTCCTCCTGATTTACTGTATACAGGCTTGCACCATTTTCTAACACAGTTGCATTAATTTGTACTGAAACAGACTTTTACTACCGGAAACTTGGATGTGATAAATAGAAAACTCTTCCAACTGCGCAACTCTCCATAATGAAATTATCTAGCACTAAAATAGACTGCAGTTGCATTGCTTTACGATAGAGCATCGTTAGTGTAATTGAGGATATTAGTGAGAACCCTAAGAGGATATACACGGCGTTAGATAACTGACCTGCTCTTTAGTCTGTGCTTTCTGCACATAGTCTCTTCCCACTTTGATCCTTGGGGACAGGATGGCTCTGGTAAACTCCATAACATTCAAACCCAGCAG
This sequence comes from Myoxocephalus aenaeus, assembly GCA_038501785.1. NCBI lineage: Eukaryota > Metazoa > Chordata > Actinopteri > Perciformes > Cottidae > Myoxocephalus > Myoxocephalus aenaeus. Next base: position 4,539,939 of record JBAMJR010000125.1, on the reverse strand, counting down.
ATGACACAGCTTCTGAGCGGCTGGGAAACGAGAGATGGAAAAAACACATAATAGGGGGAGGAGGTTTATTTAAATGAGAATAGAAAAAGAGGCCACAGTAGTAATAGTATATTTGACCCATACCTGTGTGTTCCCAGTATTATTTTGACACTTGGATCCTAATCATAATAATCAATATTAAATAGAAACTAAACTTTTACTGATTAATATTAAGATGTATCACAAATCTTTCAAAGATGTTTTATGATGAAGTGTAACTAGGAAAATGTCATATTTTACATGGCTGGAGCTTGTGGAAAAGTCGAAAAAAGCATGACCCGGTCTAGATCAGCCAAGTCTCACTACTAAAAAAACATCTGCTTCAATCCTGGATTCTGCTCGCCGCATTTGGGACTATCTGGCCGAGCTGCCTCACTGGCATTCGGCTCCTTCTCTCTCCCTGCCTCCCTCATTTAAGTGCCAAATATGCAGTGCCACATGTGGAGGAACTGGAAGACTGTGCCCCATTTCCTTCAGGAGTAAATCCTCATAATAATGTGGCTTAATGGCAGGTTGACAAGTCTTGGGGAGAGAAAGGACATCAATCACCAGTCCCTCTGTTCTGTGGATGAGGTCGCAGTGTGAGGGAGGCAGGAAAAGAGGAGGACAGTTGAAGTATATATGGGAAGAGGAAGAGGAGGAGAATAATGTCTTGACCTGTGAGCTCCAAGCTACGATGTTATGAAGCCGATGTAAAAGGATTGCTAGCTGTGTGTGTGTGTGTGTGTGTGTGTGTCTGTGTGTGTGTGTGTGTGTGTGTGCGCGTGTGCGTGCGTGTGCGTGCACCTACCAGTATTATCAGGCATAGAGGCTTGGTCAGAGTTCCTCTCTTTCTTAAAGTTAATGTTACCAAATTGAAGCACTGAGGACACCACCTTCAACATGGCTACAGATGTAAAGAGAGAAAAAAACAATATCAATATTGTAAAACATCACTTTATCATGATTGATTTCATCTTACTCTCACTGGACATAATCAATTAAAACAAGACACATTTAACCCATATGTGTACGTGTGTTCATCGTTTTATTTTATTTTGGTGCATGCAAAATATGAAGTATCTTTACATCTTTTATCTTGCTGTAAAATATTACTCAAGACTAATCCTGCACTCATGAATTCATGAATTTGATAAATACTGGCAAAAAACTTTGTTTACATTTCCAAAAGTGGATGGTTGGGGCCTTTTATATAAATGTCTCCAATCTTCTGTGTGTGGAGGCCAACAGTCCTCCAGATGTTCTGTTCACTCTGAGATATTTCACATTACAGAAGTTGCTCGGAAATGCTGTTGATTCGCTGTGACTTTACTTTCTAAAACCATAAAATCAGAGGGACCTTAAGAAGCCATCTTCTTCTAAAGTAATCTAAAACTGACCAAGTGAAAGCAACCTCCTTGAGAAACTGTTATGTTGATGTTATGGCAAACATACCCAGAATCTCCTCATGGCCGAAGCTCATGATGTGCATGGCCTCCATGGTCTCCTGGAAGTTGTCTTTGTCCTGCTGACCCGGGATTGTGACGTTACCGTTGGACAAGAAATGGTAGTGGTCGAATCCTTCCAAAAGCAGGTCCGCTGAGGAGAGAAATGGGCTTAGATCTTTGGAAGAATGATTAATATCTATTTTTTTCTTTTATATAAAGTCTAAGTAAGGACTAAGTTGTATTGGAATTGTTGGCAATTCTTGGTACAAATATGAATTTTGACAAATATAAATGATATTGTTGAGCCAAACATTACTTATCTTTTAAATAGTTAACCTGCCAAAACCAGGCCGGTCTAGAGTAATGACAGACGAAGGGAATAAGAGGTATCTTGATCATATAAAAGCTCAGTTCACTTACATTTGAGGTGCTCTCCAGCTCCAGCCAGCAGCTGGTAGAAAATGTGGAAGGTGCGCTCATCTTTGGCTTGACGAATAGCTCTGGATTTCTCCAGTAAGTCTGACACATAATGATCAAAGAAAACCTTCTTTTTTTTGGGTGGGTTCAGTTTGATGTAGAATCAAAACTTACAGTCACGTATACAGTTACTGTATACGTGACTGAGACACTTCCTTCACCTCTCGTACAAGTCAAATTGGTAGAGAATTCATACGATTTCAAAAATAAGTTTCTGTTTCAATGTTGCCAATAAATGTTGAAGAGAATTTATGATTTATATAGCATTGGCTGAATACTCTGTTTAATGATTTATACAGCATTGGCTGAATATTCTGTTTTTAAGATAATGCTTGCTTAATGTTGAAGGATGTGTGTGTGTGTCTCAGGTGTGAGAAACCGCAGAACTCTTACTTCCCTGTCTGTCAGATGAAGTTTAGGACGTCCAATGAAGATGAGCAGCACACTTGAAAAAGAACCATAATATGAGTCTCACACACGGGTCTTGTGTTCATTGTTCCAACTATTAATTAAATTTATCAGTAGGTGCAAACTTATCTATTCACCCTCGTCCTGTATCCGGCCTTGAGGAGAAAGCAACAGTGTTTCAAGGGTAGTTGTCTGGGAACCTGGGTTGTGTTTTTCACTGGGAATATTTGAAAAGCATTGGAGTCAGAAAAAAGAGGAAGTCAGATAGAAAGAGGATAAAAAACCCTTTACTCTCTGAGTTCGGGGCTCACTCATCCTGAGGCGTGCTGACCGTGTGAAGGGCAGACAGACAGGGGAGCGGAGGCCAAGGCCTTGTATTAGGTATGCATTTCATGTATGTAATTGCTAAATAAATAATCATTATTGTACTATAACCCGTTCTGTCAATTCTTGAACACTCGAGGAATATCCCGGCGAGGGGAATTCCACTTCAATGTGGACAGCATTCCATGATAAAAATGTGTGTGTGACTCCTGGCGAGCCTCTTTGTAAATATATCAGCTACAGTGACTGAATCTTAGTCAGTTCTAGTCAATCGTTTCAAAACAGGATACAGGTTTCGATATTGGCTCCAACAATGTATCCGGTGACATCAAAGTTGATCCGGATGAATTTCCCCTGCGAGATGAACACAAGATAAATGCTCACAAAGTGCACAAGACAAGATATACAGAAATGAATCGCCCACATTATGACTCTGTTGTATCACAAGCTGAGTCTCATGGTGAGGAGCGCCTGATAAATTACGTATCATCTACAGAATAAATTACATTAAATACATCACGTTTTATACAGCACAAAACAATATCCAAAAATAAGCACCAGTAGATTTTAGTATTTTGGATACAGGGCCTGAGGCCTACAGAACATGACTGGTCTGTTTCTGATCAAGTAAAAACTTCAGGGCAACTAGCAAAGCTATCCAGCACTCATGCAGAAAAGGTTTGACCAGGGTCTATTTATGAGGCAACACAGTTAGTACTTAAATAATAATGCCCCTTAATTTGACAGATACTACAGTAATGCTTAAGCCAAGATCTTTTATGTTACTATTAAGAGGTCTGCTGAGTGGAGTTGCCTCCAGTCTGAAACGACCGAGCACATCAAAGGCACCGTTGATGACGAGCAGGCGCCTGTGTCCGGCTACATGACCTGTGTAATGGCTTACAGGAAAATTCGGATAATATAATTACTTTGAATCCGTTTTACCTCTGCTTATCGTCACAAAGACGAGAGTAGACTTTGTGAGCGGCACCGTACAAATGCAGCCCTTCTACATGAATATCCTTTTTTTTGTACTTACAAAACGTGACGAGTTGTCATTTTTCACTGTCTTAGCATTCCCGAACGACTCCAGGATGGGGTTGGCTTGTAAAAGTTGACGTTCCAATTCACCCTGAAAAACAGAGGGACGTTACAGCAGACCTTTGTCACTTGACGACCAAACCCAGACAAACTATGAGAAATGAACTGTGAATCACTGACTGAAAACTGAACAATAAACATAAACATGCAGACCAAGACAGCGGAAACCGGAAGACTTGTGATACAGACGGACCTCACATACGTTATCCCAGTGGAGGTAAGCTGAACAAACAAAACCTAAAAAACTGTAATGTACCAAGCAAGAGATACCTAAAATATTGAAGTGTATAGGAATAATTTTGTAACAACTTTGTGGGGTTCTTTTTTGTAAGGTGGCGGACAAGGTACAGTGGTTCTTTAAAAATTAAAATTAAATTCTCTGGAGTTGTTCTGCTGGTTTTCACATAAATTAGGTTTTTACTATTAAACACATTTTCATCCAAAGCAAGACCAGGCCGAAGGGATGTGATCACGCCGTTTGAAAACCAGTTTAAAGAGGTAACATCTTCATGTGATGGAAGATTCAAATGGAAAAAATATTTTGTCTGTTTTATCAAATTATAAATTAAATATATTTTGGTAATGACTTGTTTTCGGACATTTTATAGGCTGAACAATTAATCAGATCATATTTAAGAAATCTTAATGCTGAAACCATTAATTCCTGCCAGTTGACTTGAGGCTTTAGGACTAACTCTATTTTCTCAAGCACATAAAATACAATCCTGTAAACATGGGAGTTTTAGGGAGAATATGTGTTTTTGTTGCAGGAAAGCCAACTCGTCCTTCTAGCGTCAGAACGAATGTGTCCACAACACACAACAAAGATACTTTGGCTTTTTTCCCCCATCAGACTGGACACTTTAAGAGTCTGAATAAATAAAGAAGCAACTTATCCATACTGCGTGTTTTGACAGGTGGTAGGCCACATTGTGGGCTTCGTCATGACCAGAGAATCCAAGATTGCTGAGAGAAAAACTATTTCTTTTAGCAAGGTTCGTTCTCTTCTTGTGGCTGAGTGGAATATGTTCCCATTACGTCAAAAATAGCTGCGCACACCAAAGGTTTGAGGAGGCCATTTTCCACAAAAGGGAACTCTGTGGGATGAGGAATCAGCATTGCACTCAGGATGTGAGACGTGTAACGTGATCTTGGGCCGCAGTCAGAGCATGATGGCCTGCTTTTAATTGAGGTTTTGAGCAGCTGGAATGAAGCAGGATGAACTGGATAAACCTGGTCCTTTTCCAGCTATCAGAGCCCACAGAGGGCAGGGGATTCAAACCAAAAGCCTTTGCTTCTGTATAAACGCAAGCCTGTGGTGCAACTTGGTAGCTGAAATTGTTTATTGGCAGCCTCTACCCATCTGTGTGGTCTGCTGTATGCACATAAAGACAAAGAGCAGATTACAAACACCGGTGGGAGTCAAATTTAGCAGCATTAGAAATTGACCCACATTCCTGTTGCAAAGTGGGCCTGTCGGGCATCTGACAGCCAGCAGAGCAAGCTCCTTCACTTGAGCTGGCCAATTTTGTGTAGCTGTGATCAAATTTAAGCAAATGTCTCAAAACTACTGAGAGAGACATTATCACTCACTACAAATACACCCAGTCACAGAAAGAGTCAAAGAGTAATTTCTCTGAAAACATTTGCAGGTCATCGCTATGAGTGTCTCTCTCATCAAAGTGCAGGCTGTTTGGCAGGCCATGCAGCAGTACTTTAGGGCAGATTGAGTGGAGTCAAAGAGGATCAGTCAAAACTGTTCCACTGAATCGTATGAGGCAGACAGAGGCCAGTTGTGGATGTGTAATCACTGCTCCACATCTGCTCCAGAGGTCACAAGGCCGGACCGATATTACAAGTCGCTATTTTCACCAGCGCAAAGGAGAGCAGTCATGTATCAAGTATCTGAATCTGGGCGGGAATGAGCCGATGTGGAGAACCCATCTGGGCCAACAGAGCTTTCAGACTGAATCTAACTTCATGTAACAAAGGCCGGAAAAAGGTTCTGCATCAGTAGAGCAGGGTTGAGTGATTTAGATGAACCCGTGGGTTATTGGGAAGCTATAAATTTGCTATCAGCAACAGACTTACATTATTTGAACCGATTCTGTTCGTGTAGAATCAAGACAGGTTTGTGATAATGCTTGGTACAATCCTATCTTGCTTTTTTATGTGTCAACTACAAATATAGAAACATCTGGAATAATTTAAAGAAAATATTGGTGAAAAAAGAATATTGCCATTTTAGATTTACCTCAAATCGTTAGTTCCTACTCAACAGATAATCAACCACCGGGAATCAAACTAAAACGCTAAGTGAAACATGCTAACAGGTTGTTTTTTTAAAAAGTGAGACAGATTGAAACATAATAAACAGTGGATGTAATGTTAATAACCTGCTTCATTTTGCAGGCAAATAAATAACATGGGATCTATCAGCTTCATGGTAGCAAAATTAGTTTATAAAATGATGAGAGGTTTGAGCAAAAATGTATTTCTATGAAAGGAGCAGACTGTAAGTAATGTTGCTAAATGTCTGAAAGAAGCAAATCCTATTAATTCAGTGAGGATAGGAAGTACACATCATGCGATGCAAAAGTTAAAACAGAATGAGAGTTAAAAATCTAACTATGGTTCTATGAAATCTGGATGACCACCAGACGAAGGTGCTTTAGCAGTGGATATCTCCATCTCACATATGGGCAGGTCGAGTCGTTATACCAACAAAGTTACCTGTGACCATGCAATGATGTAGGGCGCGCGCCCCAGTATAAAACCTGAACATCATTGAGGTAGGAGCATGGTGGCGCTGATCATGCCCAGAATAGTTGTTGATGTCATAGCTATCACCAATGACATCAATCTTCCAAGCTTCAATATCTAGATCTTCAATATAGGGCTTGGAAAGAGGGACTGAAAAGGAGGATGGAAGTGGCATCGACATGAAAAAAACACCTCCAGGACCTGCTGCAACAGGAGCAGCTTTGTCCAGCCCCAACTGGCTGGCTTCATTGAGAAACAGAAAGATTCTGATCCATGTAATGGCCCACCATTAGACCCTGAGAAAAAGCATCAGAGGTCACTGTCCAGGTCATGCCCCCTTCTGTGAACAAACTGCAACAGGCTGCAGTTGACAGTACGTCATCCCCTTGACAAGGACAGTGTTACAGTCACCGCCAGGAGCTGGCCTCCTATTATCATGCTGGAAATTGAGCCGGAGCGCCTTCATCTGGGCAAACTCCGATGAAAGACTGCCAACCTTGAGAGCCAGAGTATCCACCTTAGTTTTTTAGGTGTACCATGTGAGACCACCCTGCGTCTCTTCAATGCTGTGAGAACTGAAGCCACACTGGCAGCCCAGTATCACCACTTATCTCTGGACGTTTAGCCATTCCTACTGGGAGCCATACAGACATGCTTGAAGTGGGTCAGTCCAAGAAAAATACACTGACTAGATGAGTATACACTAAATTAATACACAGCCAATACGCATGGTCACAGGTGACTTTGCTGGTTTAACAATTTGACCTGTTGATATGCAAGAGATATCCAGTGCAAAAACACATCTACAAGAAAGTAGAACCACAGCAAGTTGATTAAGTGGATGAAAAACATCTATTGCTCAACGTCAACATTAAATAGTCAGTCTTTAAGGTGATGAAGAGGTGGCAACAGAGTGGGTAAAGCACTACTTTTATTTTTGAGGTGAAATAGGTGAGAAACTACATACTACTCACATAAAACAGGGATCCACTCTGTAGGAATGGGGAAATTCAATTGTTATTATGGAAAATAATAAATTGCATTCACGTCATGATTACAAATGAACCTGCAGTTAAAGCTAAACATTTTCAATGATACCTTAGCATCAAACTCTAGGTGCAACTCACAGCGGTCTATGGCTGGAATTAGCAACGGGTGTTATTGTAAGACCTCAGTGGTCTGTAATCCTGGCCTTCAAGACCCAGATTACTGCCAGTGTTCTAGGTTAACAGGTAGTTATGGTCTGTAATGTGGCTCTCTAGGTATGCTGTCATTCAGTCACAGGTGGCTCCAAGAACTATCTGCAGGGATCTAGGTCCTGATGACCAGGACTGATCTTAACTTACAACAGTCTAAAACACAGATACAAGTCATGCCTTGCTATATAATACAAGTTCAATTAGCATTCTAGGAATGTTCTAAATTTCATGCAGCACAAGATGCCAGCCAAGGCTCAACATATGGCTATGACAACAAATAAAAACAACATGCATTTGACTATGTTTCATCGAGTGTGAATCACAATAATGGCAAGCAACTGTACAGTGTGGACACATTAAGTAATTCACATAAAGCACAGTGAAGGAAGTCTGAATAAGCATGCACGTTTTAAAATGTACTTACAACTGCATTTTGAGCCTGACAGAGAGAGACAACGTTAAAGCTAAATATGCTGTTTTCTGGCAGTGTTGGTGTTTTTAAACTTATTTATACCATCTGATGAGCCCGTAGTAGGCTCATGTCAAACAGATATTTCAAGATTTCATTTTAGACAAAGCAGGTGTGTTTGAGAAGACGATGTTTGTGTAGCATGCACATGGTGTATAAGAAAGTATAAAAACTTGCCTGTTGTTTCACTGGTTTGGGTGATTCTGGCTGTTTGTTACAGATAAATAAATGCAATTGTTAGATTGTGTACACAGTGCACAAAGCCATGTTGCCTCCTAGAGGTACTGGTATCTATTCTTTTACCACAACAACCTCAACCTGGCCAAACTGCTCATTAGTTATTCCAATTACACTGTCATAGGTCAATATAATAACCCGGTACTGGGTTTGCAGGGCAAAACAAAGATATGATAGGGCAAAGTGGTGGTGATTAATTTTGCATACAAATCCAACACGTATTTGAACAGCTTTTAATGGACTCGTTAAATTTATGGCTTCGAGCAGGCATTGCCAAACTAAATTAGAGAGATGAGAGAGGAGAATACTCACCGGAATGTTGTGGTCCTTTCTTCCTTTGTGGGAGGAGGCAACATGCGCCAGGTACTGAATGACCTTTTTTGTGTTTTCCGTCTTGCCAGCTCCTGACTCACCTCTGTGGAACAAAAGAAGGCCACGCACACAAACAAATCCTCAGAATAACTTGTGTGAAACAATTGACTGTTAAAAAAATGAACCCATCTACATCTTAGCCACTCTGTGATCTTAAAAGTCTTAATCAATAAAGCTAAACTGTGATTCTTCCCTTAGCTTTACAGATTTGCAGCAGCTCATAGACAGAGCACAAGGCCTCACCTCTTTCCCACGACAGAGAAATGCACAAATGTAATCTTTTAACTGAAACTAAATTTGGGTGCGTATCTGATCATGTGTGTCTTTCTCTGCAAAAAATGTTCCCCCAGTATGTCAGTCAAGCTTATGCCTGTGGTTGCTGGTGTGTGCAGCCTGCTTTTCACTGCCCTGTCAAACAGAGACCGTGGCATAAAAAAACTAAAACAGAAAAATCTCCAAGCCATGCAGAAAGTGTGGGGGAGCAGTTTAGATCCAGAGCGTACTTGAGGTTTTACACTAAGTGCAAATCTGCATACACCAAGTATGCACAAAATACTGTTTGGCTTTCAGATAGAGTGAGTGTAAAGACTGGGAGAGCGGTGTGTCTTGTTTGCTACTATGAAAGGAGAATAGTCAAAGAAGGATTATGACAAAGTCTTTGTTTGGACTGCTCAGTGTTAGACTCTTCCCCTCATCATTATTTAGCATTTCATGCTATTTACAATCAGTTTGTGTATTTCAGTTCCAAGTCCTTGATTATCTGTATAATTTATATTCTGTGTAAGTGTGTGAAAGCATATCCGCCTTTTGTTCAACACAAAGGTCACGGTTTACAGTTATGTTACCTCGGTTACATTTGAAGTAATGTGATTCATGTGTTATTGGTCTTTTTTTATTTTTATGTAACCTCCCTACAATATGTTTTTAGCTTTGTTTGCTGTATCACAGTGAATTATTTTGACCCCTGTGTGTATATCGAAGGGATATGTAACATGAACGCCTCACTCTTCACCCTGCAAGAGTGAAAGGGCCTTGCATGGTTTATGTCTTGATATCCCCTCTGGAATTTTCTTTGCTGACATTCCTGTCATCTGGAGACACTTGTCACTGAAAAGACGCCAGAGGGCTGTGTCGCAGACATGTCAGGCATTTCTCAGATCCACATTTCACATGTATCTCTCAAGTAGTGACAGTCTGGTCAGTGTCACTGAGATGCATGATTTAAAATGACTGTTAAGGCCCGGGAGCAGCTGGTTCACTCGCACTGCTCCTGAACTTGTTCAATTACCAGTGAACGCACTGTCGTCACTTTCATTTAATTCAGACAAAATAAAATGCTGTAGGGAAATATACTGCACCATGTAATGTTATTTCCGAGGATATAGAGGAGAAAAGAGACATGCATGAGAGTAATGAATCAACCGTGAACCTTATGCTATTCATTTGGGGCTCAGTTTATCTCAGCGATATAAGACACAGAGGCAAAAAACTAAAATTGCTTCCTTAACAATAACTAATATGTCGTAAATAACAACAGTTTCTGCTAACATAAAATTGAAAATATTAAATAAAATTCATGCGGTGATGGACTGAGCCTGTATACTCACGTGCAAAGAATGGATTGGTCCTCTCGATCTGTGGGAGACAAGAAGAGGGGGAAAGGGGGAGGAGAAAGTCAAACCTCAGCAGTTTTTGATACAATCTCCACTGTGTATTCGCAAAGTTAGATTGACAACCTCATCACCAAAACATGATGTCAAAAGTAAAGTCTTATCAGCAGATTGTGTGTGTGAAGCTTGTGAGCTGACCGACAACTGTTTTAAATATCATTTTTCCACAGGCTGTCTTTTTTTAATAAATTTTTATCAGAATAATAAGGTTGTTTTTGTCAGACCGTATTTTTCAGCAGGCTCAGGCTTCACAGCATTTCAGCACAGGTATTTCCTGGATGCAACGTCAGAAATGCAGAGAAGCAGCACTTTGAAGTCAAGTCACTGCACGGGATAGATAAGGCAACTGTAATACCAGCTTTATATCGGTAAATAAACGGCTGTCTGTTGCGTGACACTGTCTCTAAATGAACTCGAACATAGTTAGACATTTCTCTACTGACATTTCTTGTTCCGTACCTGTCGCCATGTAAACGGCTCCCAATATATCTGCATAAAAACTGTTATCTTTCAAGTAAACGGCCGTGCCAATTAATCAGTCTATCTCTAATAATCACAGAATAGCCTCTATGGGAAAAAACAGAAGGTGACCAGATTTGTACCTGTACAATATAAAAATATTTGCGCTTGTGTGATGGCAGGTTTATCTAGTATGACTGCTGGCGACCATTTGGTCATCTTTGAAAGATTATATAGGACAACTTGCATGTCTACACTCAGCTATTAATTCATACTATACACTTTAAAAGGATTCATTTCAGTTTTGACAATGTACCCATGTGTTTTTTGAGGCACACCTAACGGGCGCATACATGATTTTCGCAGCAGTAGTGACCACATTATGGCAAGTTTATGTCTTTGCATTTTGCATCTTGGTAAATGTAGTATGGCTGTTGAATCTGAATCAAGTTATCTATGGTCACTAGTGAATTGAAAATGGCTTCCACCACTTATAGCATGGTGAGACAAAGAGTGATTCAATTATTTTCTTGTTTACATTTTTTTGGGGGGGCAATTTGCACTGTGGTCACGTGGCAATAAAACATAACATGTAAGGCATCTTCCATTGACCTACGGGGTATTCCAGTTCGGAGTGTCTCGTGAGCTTGGAGTGAGTCATCTAGAGGCCCGGGGTATAATGGTGATGATGTCATGAGAAAACACTACTTTGTCTTCCCGTCAATGCGCCCCCTTAAAGTCACATGGCTGGCTGAGCAGCAAGAACTCCAAAGATTAGATAAAAGTCATCAGACTCTCTTCACACATTGACCTAATGTTGTACTGTTCACGCAGAGCTGAAACGTCGGCCCTGACACTGCAACTGTGTAAGATTAATTCAGCAAGAACAGCTGCTGCCATGAGTAAACCAATACTGAGGTCAGGATTATATATTCAAATAATCCATTCATCTTTGGAAACAGATGGAATTGCACTTGAACATTTTAAATGGACTGCCTTCAATGTCACAGTGTTTTTTTTTGTTTTTTGAAGTGTCATCTTGAAAAATGTTGCAAAAAAAAAAGTATCCTTAATTAAATGCTGTCACCACAACATGAAATCAAATAGTATGGATTTATTGCAGCTACGTTATACTTACAGGTTGGCTGTTCATCACAATGGGCTCAAAACAAACACCTGTGATAGGTTTGACTGTTTAAGATTAACTGGGTATCCATCTCATTTCATTCTAGCAAAGACAGCTTCCTTTATTTGATGAGTAAGTGCCTGCTCATCAAGAGACCTGGTCCCAGGGGCCATTAATACTCAAACTGTAGTGCAAAGTCAACACGTTTGTTAGCTGAAAGATTACCGGTGATTGGCAAGCTGCTGCATTAGTATATTGACTTGGTGAGCCATCAATAACTCAGGGAACTACGCATCTTTTTTAAATTATTTCAGTATAGCTGTGTGACAATTCTAGCCTTAACATTCAAAATGTAATTGTAGTTTTCTAAAATAAATTCAGTAGCTCAACAACAGCATGAAAAAAAAGCCTGTCCAAGTTTGCCCTGAGCAAATGGTTGCAAGGCAACAAGAGCTTGCAGATTCATTTATTTTGAATATGAAGTGTTACAGCAGGTGGAAATTGCAACACAATGGTAAAACATAATTTCTCTGTTCCTGGATCAGTGGTTGCAACCCACTTTATGTCACAATGACAGGCCATTAAAACCTGCTTAAGGGATCTATTAGAGCAGCATATAAATAAGATTCATGGAAAAAGATGATAGTTCCCTGAAACACGGCTGGTGTGGATTGGTTCTTCTCCCGTTACAGCAACAAGCTGACGATACATGATGTATATCCCAGAGGTAGAGGTGGATGGAAGATTTGATCATTTAACCACGAGGAGCAGCAGAGCACACTTCCAAAATGGTCCAATCCTGTGATTGTGTGACCTAATTTGGTTCAGTGTGTCTCAAAGAAATTGTGCATGAACACAATCCAAGAAAGAAAAATCACATTCATCACTGACACCGTGCTCATGTTGCCACTTAAGGCCATGACATGTGATGAGGGATCACAAGTAAACATGGCTTAATTTCAATGGGGTCGCGAGCCAAAAAGTGTAGGAACCACTGCTCTGAGACATGCTGTGAATACTTCAACTCGTTTTGTGCATGTTGCGTCCCAGGCGGGACCGTTCTGCCAGAGGTGAAGGTTTCCTGGACCGAAAGTGCTGACTTGTGCTCCTTCGGGGTAAAATGATGGAAAGTTATCTGACTGAGGACACAGCTGAATGGCTCATCAGGGACAACATGGGTTTCCTGGCTTTGAGCAGGAACTTCCTGCAGTCAAGCACTGTAACAAGGGGAATTAGCCTCACTTGCATGCATGCAAGTACACACACACACACACACACGCTAAAGCTACCCCGATCCTTCAGGATCTCTCAAGCTATGACGTCAACGGCTGCCTTGTGCATGACAGCACACATGCAAACACAATCCATCAAATGCCATCACCTCGTTTCCCCCTCTTTCTCTTTACATTGGCATCCCTATCTGAGTCAGACACAACACCACACTGCTCAGCGCGCTAGTGTCTCCTTTATCAGCCTGGCTGCAGACACAGTGGAAAGATGGGATCCAGTCACTGTGAGACGTCTCATTTCCATTCACCAATCTGCCAGCACTGCTGCAACCCTAACAACCGCTCCAGACTGTCAAGCGCTGATTGGCTGACTACCCAAACCGGGGCTGTTATTTCCGTAACATTACTTAATGGTCATAAGGACTGTTTTGTGGGTTTCACATGATTGGTAATGATCTTGCCAGCTCCACATGACTCCCATTATGTTGGGTAGTCAGCGAAGATTCCCCCAGGGTAGAACATTTTTATAGTGGAAGTGAAAGCTAAGAAGTTTGAATATCATTATAAGTATTTAATTCAGACCTTTTTAAGGGCAAAATATTGACAGGTGTACACAGATGTCGATAAAATTATCCCTCAGATTTATAAAAAAAAATCACATCAATTAGGGACCAATCCAACTTTTCCAGTCCGGATACTGGGACTTTGGTATCAATCAATACCAAGTACCGATCCGATACCAGTGATGAATTAATAAGCTGCTTCACTGTGTGGTAGTGACTGGGATAATTCTGTTATATGTAAAGCACTTAAACACTGCTTTCTTAACTTTGCAAAACAAAATGTAGCAGATAAATAAATAGCTATGAACATACTTAATTATTGTTTTATTAAGTAATGGTAGCCAATCAGCCTATTGTCACGATACCCAATCCAGCTATTTGAGTCCAATGGCAGTATCTGTATCAATGCATCTCTCACGTCAATGGTCTTAGAAACTGGTGACAGAGAAAGATTTGAGGATGTCTTGCAGCTTTGACATAAACACAGCGACTCTGCATGTGGTGTTTCTCCCAGCAAGGGGAGTGAAGGAGGGTGAGCTGATCTCAGCTCGCGACAGAGAGCTCATTGTGAGGCTGCGGCACCCTGGGCCTGAGCCAGTGTCTGCCACTGATGGCTAATGCCTGTATTTGAAGTGCAAACACTCACCTCAGGAACCAGTCCTGCACTCTGATCTAGCCGTTACTTAAGAGTCACAGTGGGACAAAAACCTCCAAAAACACAGAGATGTAAATGGTAGGACATATGAGCTGAATGTTCATGACAATGAAGACAAATCGATGAGCACTGTGATGCCGTCTCATTTACACGAGGGCCTAGAGCTTTGTCTCTGTGCTGTCTGTGAAGGAAAAGGCAAGCTATATTATTAATGATGTTGCTTAGCTACAGACAGTATATTAAGCCATTACCAAAATTATCAACTGGCAGTTGTAGACGTTGTATGAATAAATGAACATCCACTATACTATAAAATTAAAATAGAAGGAATTCACCAAACAGGGCTGTCCACGGCTTACTTAGTCCTTTCTCCTACAGCAAATATTAAGGGTGCAACAGATCACAAAACTCACCGTATCCTGGTTTTGAGTCATAGATCGGATCAGCAGGGAAAAGACGGGGCAAATATAATTTAGAGATTCCCATATCATATATTTTGTTGTTTGGGTTATAGCAGCTGGTAAGACTCCAGACATATTTTTCACCACCCTGTGAGAGGGATTGTTATTTATGAACATGGGTGAACCTGAGTGGCAATCACCAACTTTTTGGTTGTAATTCAGAGGTGAAACCACCCCCAAAACCAAAGACAACTCACAGCTTCAATTTTGTTTTAAGCAAGTGTTTTAAGCAAAAAGGACTATTGGAAATGCACTGTTCTACAAAGTCCCTGTTGTTGCATCCTTCATACAGATACTATAAATACTGTTATCATTTTTCAATACATATATTTTTGAATGACAATCTAAAGATGAATGCAATCCTGCAAAACTATCCATTAGTCCAGCTACGATGCAAAGCTGGTTTAAGGCTGTGAAGACCAATATCATTGAAAAAAAGAAAACTGCAGAATTACTATGCATGGACTACCACATATATTTGATTTTCCAACAAAAATAAAGTAGTGGGTTAAGTATCCCATGTGGCAATTATGGGATTTGCTTTTAAGCCCACTTGGATGGAGCGGGAGGGGGGCCGGGGGTTTGGCATGAAACATGAAATCTCAAGCATTGCTGATTTTGAAGAATCCTGGGTGTCTGTAGAGTCCTGGCACAGAACAGCTATCTCATAACACAGAGGGGGCTTATGATTGGTTATTAGCTTAATGCTTCGGCGCAATTATACTTATGACAGGGCGCTAAAGGGGCTTTTACAGCCAGTTAATAGAAGGCTAGGTCATGTTTGCAGTGGCATGAACCAATGCATTACTGCACCGCCCAAATAGAAGAAAACCATAAACTATTCTCCCAAAGGGATTGGACTATCCCTTGACACAGAGGTATCTGTCAATATGGTTTTAAAAGTCAAAGCAGTCAATCATTTTAAACCATCCATTTTGGGGCTATAATGTCAAAGGCCTCTGTTGTGGGTAGAACTGGAGCTGAGCAGCCAAGGATTTACACATGGAAATAAATGGAATGGAGATCCAAAGTATTTGGTTTCCTATCTGAGAGGAAAAGCCTGGAAAGAAATCTGATAGGGAGATTAACGTTGTTTGAGAAGCAAACTAAAGCTAAGAAACAAATGTGTCATTAATATCTTCATTGGTTTCAGAATAAATCAGTGGTGACAGGTAGTGTGGCAGCAAAACAGAGGCGACTGGACTTGAGAAGGAAGATCATTGAGTGTAAAGGGAATTTAAGACATACGGAAGGTTATATATTTAATATAGACCAGAGTAACAAGAGAGATTAATTAATTAATTACATTAAATTAAATTGTGGCTCGTAATATTGAGTGAGACAGTCTCCCTTTCAGAAGTTGACATAAAGAAAAAAGCCACCAGGTGAACTTTACGAGTAAGACTCATACAAAACTTAGTCTGCCAGAAATCATTTCACACTGGGTGACAACAACGCCGAGGAGGTATTTGTACTGCAGATACACATCTAAGATGGATGGGGGAACAACAACAAAGTAAAGTGGAGTCAGCTGCTCCATCAATCACAACAACAAGGAATTTCCCATCATCAGTCACAAACGCTTTGTGCTCAGCAGTTGTACTCTCATGCTAACCGGGCATAAGACACTGCTTCACTCAACATAACACACTCCGATGTTTTAACTCGCACAAAAAAAGAAGAGCTGGTATGTTTGGTCAGGGCGCAGAGATGTGTGTACCGCCATGTTTTATCCTTTTGAGGTTCAACAGGTGTTGTGTGTCACTGATGAATAGAGCTTCCCCACTATGCTCTGCAGAGAGCAAATTGCACTGACCTTGATCGTGTGGTCATTAATAAATGATTAATTGATCTTACATTTCATTGGAACATATATTTAGTGGCTTCGGTTACAATTTCTGAGTGAATCGGCTTAAAGGAATTTAAGATCTTTACAGAGCATTAGCATTAGATTGTACAGAGAAGATATACTCATATTCAGAGTTCCTCTCTGGTAGTTTTTAGTCACCCGCCCTATTAGATTTCATTTTAAGGGGATAACGTTTAAAAATAAAGAAGTAATAGTTAAAAGATTTGCAGTTATAGCTCCAGCTGTGCTATTTCTGATACAACTGGAGTGCTCCTTCAGTTACTGAGTGAGCAGTTTCACTGTCCACAACCACATCTGTCCCAGTTGTTTTTCATAAGGGAGACAAAGAGCAGCCTTTGGGAGGACAACTTCATGGAACACGAGTTTGCATTCTTCAAACAATTCACTTAATCTTTTATCAATATCAGTCATGCGTGCGAGACATGAGAGATGAGAAGGGCTTTGTTCATTGTTGATAAAAATGGACCTCTGTGAGAGAGAGAAAAAACTCAATAAGCTAAGATGGATTTAGGTGGACCTGACCTAACACCCTGATTAGACACCAGGGAGCGGCTCGAGAAGGGGGGTCTTACACCATTTCTACTGCAACAAAGACTCCCTTTTTTCAAAGCCACACCTTGGGACACTTTGCATTGCTGTTGATGCATGTCCACTGGGAGACCTTCGCAGCTGCTGACATGACTGGACCTTCAACACGTGTTTTCATTCAAGCAAACATCAGCATCTCCTGACAACAAATATGGTAAAATTAGCTCCTTGTACGTCAGTGAGTTCACCTCGGCTGAGCAGTGAGGGCAATTATGTAAAGTATCTGGACGGCTAATCAATGACAGATGTGCAGTAAGTTCTAGAGGTCCAGCGTACACACCCTGTCTTTGTTAGGTAACACCTCATTTAACCTCCCATCGGAGTACTAACGGGTTTCACAGCGATACTGAGGTAATTAACAGATCCCTGTGAAGCTGAGACACCCTTCAGCCTTAAATATGATGTGCCAATCTGTTCGGCTCCAAAGGTCATAAATCAGAGGCAACAAAGTATTTGTCTCAAGTGTTCTTTCTTGTTCAGATGGCAACTGACTCTGCAAAGTCTAAACATGGTGTGTGAAAGCATTGATATTAATAACTGGAATGTAATGAAACATTCTGAGATAACAGGGACAGGGTGTTGGGCCATGTGGTGACATATACTGTGTGATAATTTTCTAAGTTTTTCAAAATACTTCGCCAGACCTTTTATACCCAAGTAGATATACTTAATATTTAATATTGTTTGTCGTACTAATGATTATTTTAATTTTTGATTAATCTGTAGATTATTTTTACAATGTATCCATCAATTGTTTATCCTTTGTTTATTATTAGGTTTTTTGCACAAAATGTAATTGATTTGATCAAAATTGTTGATGGCTTTCCGACGATTCTTTCAGCATTATATTTGGCCATTTTATGGCAAAATTGGATATCTGTATAATTTTTGTAGCATCTTGATTCGGCAGGTATTTCGTTTGCTGAATGAGCCAATGAGCCAGTGTTTTATCTATCTTGATTGATTTTCCAGAAATATAGAATTACAGACCCTGAAAATGTCATCCATCTCTAAGAAATGTGATGATATCTGCCTCCGTGTCTGGTTTTCAAAGACATGAATGACCACTTGGAGAAAAGATAAAGAAAACACCCCAGTGCTAGTCTATACAGCTGTATATTGTTATATCCACCAGGTTGCTGAAATGCTCAAGGCCACATCTGAACAGCAGCTGGCCTCCACTAATCTCCAACCTACAATCCTCATTTTGAATTAACACTGTTAATTCTGACACGACCACATCTGAAAATGGGTTGGAGTAGCAGCGCATAATAAAAGACCAATCAGGCTTGTGTACTCCGAGACATACAGTGAACACATGCAGCCTTTGAAAAGCTTGAAAAGCTTAATTGGCTGAAGAAAAAGGAAAACGTACAAACTGTAATGTTTAACACATTTATGTCGATAATATAATTCAATCAATATCAATATCAATATCACAACAAGCATCGTGAGAATAAACTACAAGAAAATATCTGAACATTTGTGGCAAAAAAGGGGGTAATACAAAAATGACAATCATCATTATGACAGAAGTGTTTGGTTAAAGTGAGGCAAAGCTATCATCAAGCTACTTGTTGACACTACCAAAACTTCCTTCTGTGTACCAACATGGGGAAAGCAAGGCCGAAACGGACTGACGGGACTGTCCAGTTTGTCACCACCCCCACTGGTCGGCCTTCGCAATCACACAAAGGAGCTATTGTTGAGCACAATGGGGTCACCCTCTCTGTTCTCGCTGGTCTGATCCCAGTCAGTCACTGCTCAGAGAGTCTGGAAGCTCGCCAACTACCAGGCAAGGGGGTCTTTGAAGACATCATTCTGAGGGGACTGCCTTCACTTACAAGATTGTATGTTCCTAAACGAATTCAAATTGAATGGTTTTGTCAATCCAAGACACTTCAACTGCCTGCTTTTATTGTAGGTAGATTCATGTTGGACCCCCATGTTTAGCTTTTCTCTACATACACATATAAACATGTTGGGATCCTGTTCTGTGCACTCCTCAAACTACCGCAAAATCACAATCTTCATGTGTAAAACAGAAATGTGCCACCAAAACCCTCTGAGGACATTAGGCCAGGTAGCATTGACACATCACTTTACAGAGCAAAAAACATTAAGGACACTGCCGTACAGACATTTCAAGAAGAACAATCCATTCTTAATAGAAAGGAGAAAGATACATCCTCGTAAATTGGCTGTAACATGTCCATGTTACAATGGCGCACACAGAAAACACTTCAAAGTCACATTATGCCTAATTTGATAAAGAAATAAGGAGAGTACGGCGGTGACACACGGACTTACCTTGCAGCATGCACCTGTACGCAGACTCTGAGATGGCGTAGATGTGAGGGGGTATTTCGTGCCTCTTTTTGCCCCTGTACATCTCAATGATGTTCTCCGAGTAGATGGGCAGGTTTTTGTAGGGATTTATGACCACACAGAAGAGACCAGAGTATGTCTAGAAAAAGAAAAGAAAATGTGGTCAACTGTTAATTCATCACACAGCAGCTCACACATCACCATTATGTCACAGTACTATTTTACAGTTTTTTTTAGTCTTCGGCTGCTTTGATAATACTGAGCTCTAAATGGACACTGAATAAGCACAAAAGGGATTTGAGATCATCTTAGTGTGCTGACGAAGGAGCACCATTTAGAGGGAACAATGCTGAGTGTGGATTTTATTGGACGCTGAAGTCCTGTAGAGATTAAAATACAATTATATTAATAATTACTGTTACAATGGCCCTCATGAAAGAACATTTTCTTCTTCTTTCTGTGAGACGTGTTTCTTACAAGCCAGATTCACCAAACGTCGTAAATCGCTTGTTTCAGACAGATGAATGCCACCGTTTCATGAAGAGCACGTCGGTGAGATTTCATCATTAGCAATGATGCAGTTGTTTAGTCCAAGCCAGATGTTAGCATTGCACTGGTTTAGTTCATTTCGTTACCATATTCAAACTTCAAAGCTCACATTAACTCATTAGTAAGGCAATCTGTACATGACTTGTGCAACACGTCTGGATTACAATATTGTTCATACCACTGAGAACTAAATCAGTGAGTGCCACAAATTCCCTTAAACCATTTAAAATCACATCCCAGTGCATATTGTGCAGCTCTTATTAAACAATATATGCAAACACAAAATCAATTTATAATTTATAAATGTATCCACTTATAAACAAATCTGTTTGTGCGAGTGTTTTTTGCACAAGGCCTGTTATGTTGTGCAGATTATGAATTCACAGATAATGCAAGAAAACGGTGCACATCTGCAGCTTGCTGGCACACCGCCAAGTGTCCCACGTTTTTTTTTTTTATTCTTGCTCCCTCACTGATTTTCCTCATATGGGGCAATTCTCCATCTCCTTTTTATCTACATAAGACTGGTGGCAATTTTACCCCAACATTCTTTGACTGACACCAGGAATCAGATGCAAGGGGTGGGGATTTTAATCCACGACAGTAGATAGCTCCCTCAACTGTATTATGCAGACATGTATGCAGTCAGGCAGGACAGGACAGGGTTAATCCTACATGTCTGCTGCTGGGACACTCCATTAACTCAAGAGTGCACGGGGTACGCCAGATTAAGGCTTTTTGAATCAATGACTGGGATTATCAAACATCTTGATACATGATGCCGATAAAAACTTTTTTTGTGGATAAATTGCAGCCATCTGTCCAGATCATGACGATGAGAAGAGGGCGTTTCTCCTCCCTCTGCTGACTATCCTCTATTATTGGTACCGACTTCCTTATGCTGCGTTCCTCCCTCTTTTGTCACCTTTCTGATTTATCTGTTTGGCTGGACTGCAAAGCCAGATTCTTTAAATTATGTTGTCTGCGGCAACCAGTGGGCTGGCTGCAGGGGGCCCCCAGGGCCTGCTAACCCAGTTGTTGAACTGGAACAATGCTGGCATGACCAAAGCATGCTTTGTGAGCAGAGGGCATTGTGTGTGTGTGTGTGTGTGTGTGTGTGTGTGTGTGTGTGTGTGTGTGTGTGTGTGTGTGTGTGTGTGTGTGTGTGTGTGTGAGAGGCTCAGTGAGAGAAAGACCTCTGGCAAAACACATCACAACTGTCACTTGGCTGGAGGTTCACACCACACATTCACACATACACAACACATATATGTAATCTGATGCTGCGCTGCGATGTTACTGCAATAAGCATTCAGGGCTAGGCAATAATTCCACATAATCACTTAATATTGGCATTGTTTAACATGACAGAAGTTTAATTAGTTATAGTAGACGGAATTATTAATTGGAGGATTTTGTTCTTGTAAAACACACACAAATATTCTGGCATTTTGATTACTGTAGTATACTGGATATAGCTGGATATCAGCATAATGGTTATGATGATAAAATATGATTCTATATAGCCGAAACCAACAATATTTCAATTAGATGCACACCCTGCTGGTACAGAAAGGAGTCCAGAGTTGCTAAAATTGAAACCCTCCAAGATATGCATATGAGTAGCAGACATGTCTCTCTTGAGTTGGTCATGTGGTACTGTAGCCCAGTATGTGTGTGTGTGTGTGTGTGTGTGGGAGGGGTAATGTCACCAGATGGCCATCAAAGCCCCCCTTCCCACCTCTTCCATGTGCACAGATGCTTTAGACACAGCTCTGTGCAGCCCCTCTGAGATTTGTTTCCCTGGAATCACCAGCAGCAGCAACACTATTCTACTTCACCGATTCGTGAGGCCAATACTCACACCGTGCGAAGTGGAATCACCTGTAAAAACAAACGTCATGCAGCACAGGATGTACTATAGGGCCATCGCCACAATAACCCCTTCCCAAGACCCCTACGGTGGGCACAGCGCCAGGCAGACAGATCAGTGCTCCTGGCCCAGCGTGGGCTACAGGCAGAGAGGAGAGGGATGACTCAGCTGGCCGTCCTTGACGGTGGACCCCAGGGGGTATTTGAGGGATTAATGCGGCTCTGAGGGCAAGGGGTTGGACGCCGACACAACCAGGCATAACAAGACACCAGCCAGACAACGAGTTGGGGGTCATTCCTTTCTCAAAATGCAGAGTTTGAACACACTTTCTACCGTTCATTGGAAAGTGAATACTGCAATCAACTCGTGACGTAACGGAGCCGTACGAATCCCCCCATGTTCAGTGAAAATGAAGAAAATGAGATGACTATAACAAAGTAAAAGGATAACATTTCGACTTTGTTATGCTTTACACTGACTTCAGAACAGTTGAAATTATGTGTGTGGCGATTGGAGCCTTGCAGAACAGCTGCTATAATCAAACAACAGAGGAATCTGTTTCTGCCAATATGGCTCATCAATAATCTGCAAATAGTATCAGCGGCCAAAAAAAGTGTTATATTTGCTCCCTTTTTTCTTTTCTGCTGGTCCAATCTGTCATCCGATCCGTGACTCTGATCCGTGATCCGATCCGGACGGTGAGTTTTATGATCCGCTGCACCACTACAAGTCAACAGTATCTGATGATCCCTGAACTACATATGAATCTTTGTGCAGGGTATTCTGAGCTGATAAATGGGTCCGAGCTGGTCAACAGAGCCTTGAGCCCACAACTCAGGGAAGCGATGGTGAACAGAGGAGAACTCTCACACAGTTGAAAGGGTTCCAAGCCCTCCGGAAATGTCCAAATAAATGTCTGTGAACCAAACGGTGCTTAGCAACAGGGCCTCAGCCTCTCTCCATGGGAAAAGGGGAAACATTTTCTGGGGGGGCTCTGCAATTACAAGAATCAGTGCCCGCCCCACTCTGACACAACTGGGCTAACTTGGCTTTAGCATCATGTCATTGTCTTTTCACACTTCCCAGGGACATTAAGAAATGCGTTTGCCTCACACAACACATTTTAATTATTTCCAGTAATGCCCAGACAGACTGGGAAGATTCTTACAGCTCTGTATTTGCTCTAAATCTTGAGGTGCGCTTAATCTCACTCAACAGCGCTTGATTAAAACGATGAACCTGTCATCACTGTGTGCTTACAAGAGGGAACTAACCTAAATTCAAACAGCTTCAAAAAACAGCTTCAAAAAAGAAGACTTCAAATGCTGAATGCAAATAATCGGTAAGAAATAAGTTGAAGACATCGTGTGGCGCCGCCACCAGGCAGCGTAACTCTACTATTGTGTAACATGATGTCATTGGACAAGTTATCGAGTTGCCGTTCTATAAAAGTCTCCACCTCTTCACATGATGAAGAGAAAACCCAGCCAACTGGTAAATGAGTCACAATCAAGGTAAGGGTTGGCTGCAACGGAGATGTAAGAGAGCCAAGCTCCAGTAAGAGGCAGGCTTATTGAAGAGAGACAGCCTGCCGATAAAGGCACACAAGAAGCAACATTAAGCTCTCAGCCTGGAGCTGCCAGCCGTCCTCCTTGGGATGTGCACTGTGCCGCCAATGCAACAAAAGAACGAGCATATAGTGGCACTCAATAATGCATCACAGTGACATCATCACCATATCCAGTCCTCCTTTCCTTCAATCATGCTAATCGGCAAAGCCCGGCGTGGTGTGGTATGTCCGGTTTTTAAGTTTTTGAAGTTGAACGTTGCACATAAAGTCCGTCTTAATTATTTTCTCTTTTACCTTCCAATAAAAAAAAGTTTGAAGCATGTTTATTACTAGTGTTGTAAGGCATCGTTGTCGATCCGTGATCCGCACGGTTCAGCACATGTGTGAACCGCGGATTCATTTCACAGTTTAACGTTAACCATCACAGTGTGAAATAAAGTTTTACTGACATCGTTATCCGCCAAAGTTCAGTACAATAATGCGATCACTCAGGACATCGGCATTCATGCCTTCTGTTCGCAGATCACTGAAAATATTACATTGTAAACAACCTATCCGTGTTGAAATTGACCGGAGGAGAGCCGGTAAATTGGCTAATGGACAACGAACAAAGGTTCCGTTCAGTGAAAATTAGTATTGAATGAGGGTAAACTATTTAAATCTATTTATGTTGCTGTTTTCACAGTAACATGAATAATAAATAATAATAAAGTAACTCATTTAAATTGTATGCCTTTATGAAAAAACACTATAGATAACAATAACAAAGTAAAAGGATAAAAAAAATTACTGTACACTGACTTCAGAGCGGTTGAAATGATGTTTGGGACGGTGGCAAAACGCCTGGAGCCTTGTAGACCAGCTGCTATAATCAAACAACAGGGATCTGTATCTGCCAATATGGATCATCAATGATCTGCAATCAGTATCAGTGGTATCAGGGATCTCTAAAAGTTGTATTTGCTCCCTTTTTTCTTTTGTGCTGATCCGATACTAACCGTGGGTTTTATGACCCACTAATTATCACCTTTACATCCACTGCCTGCTGTGTGGATGCAAGTAATCAAAGAGGTTATGTCAGCGCTGTGCTATGCTGGTCTGACTTAAAAGGTCACACAATCCTCACAAGAAAGAAACAAAAACATGCCAGACAGGAATGCTAAAGCAGAAATGACTGACAGAGATCTGCATGCATGCAACGCCAATCTCCTAAAACTCCTTGTTCATTAGCGTCACATTTGGGGACTTTGGCCTTGAGGAGAGATGATAATTTAGCAGCTCAGAAATTCACCAAGTATCCAAACTGGATCAGAAGAAAGACATGCCTGCAACCCTGCAGAATAGCACACGTTCAAAAGATAAGATGAGATAAGATAATCCTTTATTAGTCCCACAGTGGGGAAATTTACAAAAAGCCCACATGGATTGGCTGTTATTTAGGTTCTGGCAGAAAAACTGAAACAAATTCAGTTATTTGAGGAGACAGCTGTTGCTTATCAGTGAACACAAAGGACTCTGTTAAGGCGGGTTGGTTACAGTGTGACTCAGCACAGGCCTCCCCGAGCTAAGAGATGCGGCTGGGGTCTCCTTAAAAGCACTCTGAAAATACTGAAGAATAAAAAGAAATATGATTTATACTGAATTTGTTTGATTGAATAAATAAAAACTGAACTTGATGGCTATACTGGTGCAGATTGTGTAAGAATGGATAATTTTGGACCTGGAACCAAGAGTGAACTTCTACAGCACATCAGCACATCTACAAAGAGATTACCTATGATTTATGTCACTAAAGATTCTTTGAAAATTCTTGTATAGTTGTGGTACAGTTAAGTTCATCAGTGTTCTAATATGGCGGCACACAACTTCTGCTGTCTGAAGATACAAACGGACCAAGCAGCCTCTTGGCAAGGAAACATCAGTAGACAGGGAACACATAGCAGAGCTCACAGTACTATACCTATATACCACTGCATTAATTATAAAGTGGTAAAATGTTATATTTAGGCCTTGCTACAATACAGCAGAGTAAAGATGCTAGGTTTAGTCATGACGTAATCGATCTAAGACTAAAATTAGTATTAAATCATAAAATCTGCAAGAATGTTGAAAAGAAATTAAGCCAAAATGCCACATTCACTGGTTTTCAGCTTGTTATTTATGAATATTTCAGTTCAGCACTCTACAGCGGCTGATTAAAACCGCCTTGACTATCACTGGTAACCATGTATGTGATATTGGTGACCAGAGGTGCCTGTGAATAGCCCAAAGGATATTAAAAGGAAGTATTCTCCCGAGCCACAGCCTGTTCACCCTGCTGTCGCCTAACAAGCGTTACAGAAGGATCAGCTGCTGTACTACCAGACGTCAGAGCAACTTCTTTCCTCTTTTTTTGTGTGTATTTTCTTATCTAGCGAAATGGGACTACAAACTGCATTTTGCTGAGCAACCCCGTGGAACCTTCTACGATGGTAAAATGAATGGCATCACCTTGGACTGTGACTTTTTATAGACCAAATGATTCATTAATCAATCGAGAAAATACTAGCCATATTTATCAATAATGAAAATAATCATCAGTTGAGGCCCGACACATATCTGTAGCACATACTAAGAGTTGTCAAAAAGCATCTTGGAAATATAGCAAATCATATATGTATATATATATAGTATATGATGCAGTAAAGTGGATACAATTATAAAGTACATACACTAATGCAAAATAGCTCTTGGTATTAACTAAACATTACAGACTATTTAAATCACAACAGAGGAAAAATACCTGCAAACACAAAGAATACAACGTGTCTTCATTAACATTTCAAATGTCATGACTTCATCCATAAAACTTCATAAGCTCCGGCTCAATGGCCAAGGGCAGAAAACCACAGTACAAGTACTTTCAACTTCAGCACATTTCCCCCAAAAAACAAATGTAAGTGGAACAATTGACAAATAATTCCCTGAACAAAAGGGATTTCTTTTTTTATATATATTACGTACATGTAAGATGCACGTGCTTTCAGACAATCCCAGCTGTATGTTTTATATATGATTTAATGTAAATATCTTACTGAGTAGAAAGATGTTCCACTGTTTAAATAATCTAGTTCAGCCCAACTCATTCTGTCTTTGTGGCCGGGCCTCTGAGTGTGAACCGCTCAGCCCCTGCCTCCTCCCGGGTCTCAGGTGGCCCACAAGCTCCGTGTTTGGGCTATTCCAGGAATGCATGGCACTAAGTGGGCCATAATCACAGGGGAAATCGGCGGCTTACGTAGGACATGATGGCTTGGTCACTGAAGGAAATGTGTTTCTTCATCTCCTGAATTCAGAGACTCAAGCAGAAAATGATAAGACATGTAGATAGATTGCTCATTTTAAGACTGAAGATTAGAATTTTAGACCGTATGAAAGAAGGAATTCTTGAATTTAGTAATGAGTTCTCGAGATGTAAATCAAACCTGACAAAGAATATATATATTGATCTCAAAGTCTGTATTTGTAGAGGGGCTCATAGATGGTTGGATGTAACTGTTTACTGTACATCAACTCTTGTTAAACTCTCAAGAAAAACATTTTCAGACCCTAATTTAGTTTCTTCAATGTGGAAGAAGTTGATTACAAGTTGTTACGGGTGAATGACAAATACTTACATAGATGAGGCCGGAGTAGTAGCGGTCTTTGAGGTTGTGAAGCACGGAGGCTTCGTTCAGGCAGGTGAGTTCGGCCATGTCCTCTACTTTGCTGAACTTTGGCGGGTTCATCTTCTGGATGTCATCCTTGTTGACCACCGCCTTCTTCCCGTTCTCAGCCAGCTCCAGCACCACCTCATCTCCGCGCTCCTCGCGAACACTGGCCGCTTCGAAGCCATTGCGTTCTGATGGGATCCATACCAGCCTCTTGGCCGTCCAGTCGGCCTGTGCCGCCGGGTTGTAGACCACGGCGCGGTCCACAAAGAGGTACCGCTCCGGGTCCTCCTGCCCACTCCGCTGTGACATTTCTGCTGGAACCAGGAGCAGAACACACTACGCCACCTGTAGGAAGTAGAGGAAGTATAATGTTTGTCTGAACAAAACAAAAAAGAAAATGCTTCAATTAAATTCCATGCAGCCTACTGTCCCACTGTTCAACCTACTGAGACCACCGCTGTACTATGTGTGCACGAGAGGTTTGGGCACAGAATAGGAGCACAGCTGCTGCAGTATAAATCAGGCATGAGATTTCCTGTTCATGGCGTTAACAGTGCTTTTATCAGTGAACTATCTGTGACAGTCAAGTCTTAAAAGCTAAAAAAAAAACTGTGAAGCGTGACGAGCAGACACACACACACACACACACACACACACACACACACACACACACACACACACACACACACACACAAGGAAACAAACAGAGAGAGAGAGAGAGAGAGAGAGTTTAAATCAATACAAAACAGCAGAGGAGTAAAATTGCTTGTTGCCAGAAAAATGTGGTTTCAACAGCCAGGCTGCTGCTCAATAGTTGACATAATCCTGCGCTTCCTCGTCCAATGTGAACCCGGCATACATTTAGTGTAGGTGCAAGTTTATAGCCTGCTATGCTGTGATCATGCATTTCTCTGTGTATGATGATGCAACGTTGTGATTCCACTGAAAAAAATAAGATTTGACTCAAGGGCATCAAGACTTTATTTTGAATCACTGATGTTTAGGGGCCAGCCGTAGATAAATTACGTTTTTCTCAGTTTATGTAATTTCACAACAACAATTCTATCAATTCTTATCACAATATAATACATTTTCTGGGAAAGCAATAGAGAAGCAATGCATATTGCCAAAAAGCAGTCCTGCTGACAATACCCGCAATGATAACATCCAGATACAACCAGAGATGGTAAAAGCAGAGCTACATTGGTCTAACAGGCAGCAATATCTCTAATAGTTTATATTTAGTTCGTTAATATCATAACGTGGCACTATAACTACCTTTTTGACCATTTGCAGGTAAGACATCAATTCAACGTGGCTGCAATCAATACAGCTGAATGTTGAAGCTGATGGTTAAGTGCTTTAAGGATGATGCAGCTTCTCTAACGGCTGCTGAATGCCAGTTCCAAGGAAACTCTGGTTTCATCTTAAAGTACAAGAACCTTTCAGACAACAAGAAGGTAGGCTTCCCAAAGCTAATGCTTTTTGTTTGCTCCAGTGACAATTTTGAACACTGGGTTTAATAAGTATATTTCAGGACATGTCTGATCATTGTCACAGCTCATCACAGTCATCCATGGTGGTTGCTGCTTGCCTCATTAACTCAGCAGAGATTTGTGGTGGCTAACCTTGTATTAAAGTACTACTAGTAGATTTATGTGGCTCATCTGAAAAGATTAGATCCTCACTATGTGCACGTTAAAGTAAGTATATGTATTGTGTGAAGAAAAAGAAAAGCGGAGGGAGCAAATGCACCAAAACTAGTGTCTCAATCAGCAGGATAAGGAGCACCTGGTACAATACTATTTTCAGAAAGCCAAGATATGTTTTACTTTCCAAATGAGAGAAAATGTAAGCCAAATAAAAACATGTAATATGAATTATCTGTATTCTGTCTTTATGTTTGGATTACCATGTCTTTCCTTTGCAGAAGGACTTGTTGGGCCCACACATACTTGTGCACTCAAGCCCTTTACACCTCCATCCCTGTGCATAACCAACCCACATGTACAGTCACATCACCATTTAAGCCTTCTGCAAAAGCCACAGGAAACTGACTGTGTTGTGTAATAATACATGTGAGTGATACATAAATATTGAAGATTTTCGGACATTTTACAAGGCAAATAATTAATTGAGAAAACAATTGGCAGATTAATAGTGAAAATAATTTGAAGCTATTGCTTTGGGTTTAAGGGAACAGTGAGGGGACTTGTTTTTTTAGACCACAGGAGTAATCAATACATCAGTAATTAATATTAATAATAATAATAATAATAATAATAATAATAATAATAATGATAATAAAGTAATAGTTACAGTCTTACATATAGCGGAAAAAAGACAGATGATTATCCAATAGAAGATACAATCACACCATCAACAATAAAAGCATATACCTCCATAAACTGAGCTAAAAAGGAGAGTAACGAAGTAAAAGCACTTGATGCCCCCAACAGCTGATACACAGACTGAGTCTGAATGTTGGCCGTGACTGCAGCACCACTCCAGCTTGCTTCTTATTAATTAAGACAAACATCAACTGATGACTGCTCAGAGATATTTAACCTACGATCGAGTCAGTCCCATGCTTAAATCAGGCTCTGATTAGACACGAATGTGGGTCGGGTCAGGGGCCGCAGGATCAGTGTGTCGCCGCATCCCCTCAACCCTCATCCCGAGTTGGAAACACCACTACTTCCATCCCTCATGCGGCCCTGAAGTCACACCACAGAGATGTATCGACACCTCCGACCGGGATATTTCAGCAGAGGAGGGGGGGTTGACAAAATATGCAATTATCTGTGAACGTAGCTCGTTAGGGACCTGACACACACACACACACACACACACACACACACACACACACCGGCCAGGCCGAACTGCTGCATCGGCTAGGGTTAGCTTGCTACCGTTAGCTAAAAGTTGGCGTGCTGTGCCTCGTATCGCACCCGCTCTACATGATGCCTGCGTGGGGAGCGACAGCTCTGGTGGACCCGCAAACACAACGGAAGGTCGGACACTGGCGCCTTTTATGTCTCCGAGCGAACAGCAGGTGAACAACATTATATATATATATGTATAAACGCTCTCCTGTCTACGCGAATCAAGAGCTATGGGGATGAGGCTCAACCCCATCATGGGTGTGGGTGTCTCATAGACGTGTGTCTGGGTGGGGATAAGGCGCGCGGACAATGACCACACCGTTTCACGCGGAGCTCCTGAAGGCTATTCTCTTCTAAAACAGATACCTGCATCACCAATTTAGTTTAAGAGTTTATCAGACTGATATAAATGCATAATAATAGCACGTTGGCTCTGCGGCGCCGGTTAACGTGAGCAAAACCGTTGGTCCTCCATCATTGAAAAGTCACCGCACAATATAATCTGCTAGCTAACGTTAACGGTTACTGTTGCTAGCCACATGAATCCTCACTACAATAAACGGCCCTGGCCTTTCTTTTTGTTTTTTTCCCGCTGAACTTACCACACACAGAAGATGAAGGGACCCTGTCCAGGTGCCGAGCAGTATCCAGTAGATGAATGTACTCGTCCCCCAATGCGTGCTAAATTAGTCCGTTCGTCCGCTCTCGCATCAGTGGTCCTCCCCGACCATCCAGCACCCTCTCAACCGAACTCTCGCCGGCCAGGGAGGTTGCACTGCACCGCCGCACTCTTTTTTCGGGACACGCCCACAGATACATCTGAGACGTGATTGGCTCTCAGAGTCTGATGCCGAACCACGATTGGTCCAAAATAAATTCCATCCCAAAACTTTGATAGTTGACAACTGCCGCCCAAGATATCAACACCTGCAGACTGGGCAGATGCTGCGGAGGCTTTACGTGGTTGTATGACATTCTACATGTCACAGCTGGTAAGAGCCTTATTATACTTAATATTAAAGTCAACTTTTGAACAGAGCTGCAATAGTTGTATTTGTCGATTTCATACAGACACATACTGTATGATCAAACTGGTAACATAATCTAAGAATGATTGACAATATTCGCCTAATGTTATTGTTCTATAGGTCCTTTTCGGTTTCTTAACGTTTTCTTCTTCTTTTTTGTTTACTCACTTTTTCTGATTTACAAATAATAAATAAACAATTTGAATAAATGCCAATTTAATCAATAAGAATATTTAGATCAATCATTACAACAAACCAAGAGATCATCAGACACATGAGGATTCTACTGAAATCAATGTATGGCAAGGTAATGTCATCTATCTGCCTCGTTCATATTGTTATTGAGTTTATTGTTTCTGTACCTTTGAGTACCTTTTAAACGGCTATACAAATGCAACGTATTATTATTATTGTTATTATTATTTTAAACCACAATAACCATATCAGGTGTTTAACAAAAGCTATATTATTATTTATATATATATATATATATATATATATATATATATATATATATATATATATATATATCCATAACTATATATATATATATATATATATATATATATATATATATATATATATATATATATATATGTGTATATATTTAGGGAGAGAGAGAGAGAGAGAGAGATTTTGTCATGGCATCACATTTCTAGTGTGTTGAAATAGTGCCCTCTGTTGTACAAAGACAGACTAATGCTGACCATTTGCCTTCATTTAAATTATATAGGAAATAAAGAGCTGCAAAAGAGCAGGAAGGTATTTACTCAGAAGATGTAAGCTAAACTAAACTTGAGTGTTTTTGATAGGAGTCCGTGTTTCTCTGACACTATAATTCAAATAATTTTCAGAGAACCTAAATGTGAAATGATATTACTGACCATAAAATCAAATTCAATCAGCGTTTATTGCGTTCTCTACTATATATTTGTGCCTATTAAACTTGAGTTACTAGACGCTCAGCTCGACTACACCTGCTTTATTTCTGCAAAAACATCGATCAGTCTTAGCAAGTCATTCTGTCTCAGATCAGCCTTCCAGCAATAGTGCAGAAAGACAATGTTTTGAAACTGACACCGAATGCAGCCACTATTGATGTTAATTGTTCTTGTTAATGCATGTACTTGTCTTTGTAGTTGTGGAATGGAAACAAAAAGGCAGTTCTGCAAACAAAGAAATCATCAGCGCTTGAGTTAATAACAAATTGTAAAGTTGCAATTCAAATTTTAGATAGACAAATTATAAATAAATGATATTGATGTGACCACACTTTGTCCACATTTTGTCCTGTAGGATCCGCAGCTTTCTGCTAC
The DNA here is from genome assembly GCA_038501785.1 of Myoxocephalus aenaeus. Classification (NCBI taxonomy): domain Eukaryota; kingdom Metazoa; phylum Chordata; class Actinopteri; order Perciformes; family Cottidae; genus Myoxocephalus; species Myoxocephalus aenaeus. Next base: position 4,507,264 of record JBAMJR010000125.1, on the reverse strand, counting down.
TACCTGTATTCAAGTGTTTTCAGGTAATTTAACAAAAGACGAATGTGGTTTTTCTTTCAAAATTGCGCTAACTCTATTTGGCCACCAGATGGAGCCAGAGGTAACCAAGGTAAGGACCGTCCAGCAGATTGCTGTAGATTACAAAACATAAATACAAGTTTGGGACATTATAACGTGTTGAAATGTCCACAAATTTATATTACATGTTCGTACATTATAACTTGATAAAATGTCCTAAAATGTATATGCAATTTCGGGATATTGAGAACATGTCTCTAAGGAGGTGAAGTCTTTCCAGGACATTTAAGGCATTCTAATTTAGCGCCGGTTAAACGTCCTCAAGTTAAATCATTTCAAATCAGTTAAATTGCACAGCTCCCTGTGGATCTGAATGCTCTTTATTAGCCTATGATTAATTCTTTAAGAAAACATATTTACTAGATACTAATGTATTTCTGAAATCCCTTGCAGCTAAGTGGTCTGCATTAATATATATATATATATATATATATATATATATATATATATATATATATATATATATATATATATTATATTATATTATATTAGTACAAAGAGACAACTTTAAAACGACGTACCACTTTTCAGATGCATATTGAAATGGCAACTTGCACAGTTTTTTTAATTTTTTTTAAAGGAACCATCATTTCACCTTAAATGCCCCTTTTACTCAAATGATTTGTCCACATAAGATTGTCTAATGCTATTTGAAGTGCAGCAGTCGGTAGAGGGCAGCAGCAGTAAAGGTAAAGCTTTGCAGACCTCCAGATTGACAGAGATCCACTCGAGGTAACAGGACAGCGGACTGTGTCACATGCAACACTTTATGTGACACAGTCAAATTTTAATTCATAAATGTTTTTTACTCATGAGAGTCAAACAGATTTTTGTCAGAGGCACCTTTCTGTCCATTTGCCCTCATATGCTCTTCCTCTATGTTCACTTACAGTATCACAAAATACGAGACTGAGTATATTCTTTCCTAATTGGATGTCACATACTGAGCACTGCCGTCGCTTGAATGACAGATGCAAGATGTCTGAGTGAGTTATTTCATCTTGTCTTGACGAGTGACAGAGTGACACCCTTTGGGGTGGTGGTGCATTTAGCAAAAATGCTGTGACAGCTCCATCTCTCAACTCTTGGCTTCCCTTGTTGCCTCTGTGGCATAATAGACCTGTCATCATTCTCATGCTGAGAATGCATTTGAAAGATTTGGGCACTTCTTGTGTGCTACCCGGTGGTGTAGTGGCAAGCACTGTCACCTCACAGCAAGAGGGGCCAGGGTTTGGTTCCCGGTCTGGGCGGTCCTTCTGTGTCGAGTTTGCAATGTCCCTCCCACAGTCCAAAGACATGCAGATTAGTATAATTGGACTCTAAATTGCCCGTGAATGTGAGCGTCTATATATGTGCACTACGATAGACTGGTGACCCATCCAGGGTGGACCCTGCCTTCGTAACCCAAGATAAGTGGTTCAGATAATGGAATGGGGAACTTCTTGTAGATTGTTAAAGGCCTGCACTTGTTCTCAATAGTGGAGTCAAAGGGATCTGCAACAACTAATATGTCTGTCAGTGTATAAAGAGAGCAGCTGTGTGGTTATAAGTTGTTTTGAAGCTGCTGGACCACTAACACGCCTGAACAATACTAGTTTAACTGGAGGGAGATGACCAAGGCTCTCAGATACACTCCTCCCTGGAGGAACGTTCTCAAAGTTACATTTGGTGTTGGCATTGAAATAGTCAACAGTAGTTATTTATTGAGTTATTGAAACATTTTTGCCTATGTCGGACTATTTGCTTACGTTTTAAAAATGAAGACATATTGATTCTTATTTTATTTAATTGTCTTTTTTTTTTCCTCACAAAATAATGAAAAGGAACCAATAAGAGAAGCAAACCGATAATCAGTATTGATAATAGTGCTTGTATCGATACCCGTCCTTTGTGTTACTGTGTTTCCTGAGGTTCATCAACTGACAGAAACAGGAAGTTAGTGACCAACTGGTTATCAGTCAACTCCCAGTCTGCTGATCGCCTCTCTGTAGCCAACACAGAAACCAGTGGTTCACATTCACAAAGAAAACATGTTTCACTAGTTTACAACTCTGTTAATAATTCAATTATAATACCGGTAAATTATGTGAATATAAAAAATATCCATAAACCAGTGATGAAGGGCGTTTCCCTTAATGTGACATTAAGTTTCCCTCAATTCCATCTCTACAGGGACTACAAACCAACATAGCGTACAGTAAAAAGACTACAAACCCCAAAGGTCAGCAGGGCTGTCAGAACAATGGCTCTTCTGCTTTTGTCTGGACAGCAGTTTATCAAACATCTCCAGCTTTTTTTTTTTAACGCACAGAGAAGGAATATCAAATGGGACGTTTTCAATACCAAAGTGCCAGATTGGATAGAGATCAACGTTTGACCTCCCTGGGCACTGTTTTCGGTTTTCTGCACGAGTATAGATTGATTTGCCCTCTTTGAGCTTGCTCGCTGCAAAAATCTCCATCTTAATAAGTCATGTTTTTCATCATCGAGTTCTAAAAATTCATATTTTCTTCAGCGAGGTGAAACTATTTCACCCATTTCCAAAACTAATCAGTCCTCTTGATTTTCTCCCAATTGGTTTTCATTCTGAACGCAAGGAAATTTCTATCGGAAAAAGATGAAATAGTCTAAACCCACTTTCAGATGATTTCATTCCTTTTAGGACTCAATCGAGCAGAGTCATTGCTAGCATTGAGGACACTGAGGTCATGTCCACAGGTCTTTCCAAGGAATTTGGGCATTTTAGCTTCCTTGTGAGAGTCAGTTTTACAGAACACACATTCTGGTTGTTTCATATGGGCTGATGCTGAGATGTGGAGACCTGACTTTAGAAGTCACAGGGGCTGTTTGGGGGCTTTATTTGACTCCTGACCTCATTATTTCTAAAATACTGGATACAGTCTCAAAATGACAGTTTAAGAATAAGATCCTTTAAAGACAAGTTGCTTCTGAATAAAGTATTGACACTGGGTATTGGTTTGAATGTAAAGGATTACAATACAATGAAATATTGTGATTATGCATCAGCCAGTGCATTGGTAGTTATGCCATTCGGATTTCCTCTCCTAGCCTCCTCTTCCTCTGGTGATCTGTCCTCAGCCTCCTCTTCCTCTGGTGATCTGCCGTCTGTCCAGAGGCTTTATGGGAAAGCAGAACCTTCTCACACACATCTCTATCTCTATTTCTGAGCGTGTGCCCTCTGGCCATTGCAGCTGCACCCCTTCAGCACAAGTAGCTATAATTTCCTTTTTGCCCCCCCCTTCCCCAATTTAAATGTGCTTTTTTTGGCATGGCGTGTAAATAGATTTGTTCTGCCAAGACATATGAGGGGAAAATAGTGGATTGAGAAAAAGAAAGAGAGGAAAATTGTAGTATGAAGTTATATTAGAAAAGAATGATTCAATAATAATCTTTAAAAAAAGATGATGTGTCTCAGTTAAGATGTCCATCTGATTTGACATATTGTTCGTGTCATTATAGAAAGTTTAATATATGTACACATGTTATTTGTTGTATCTGTCCTGTTCGGCCTTTTGCATTTGAGCTGCTCATCTCACAGAGAAGGACATGTTTCTGTATGTGGCACAGCCATAAAGCCTGAAACAAAGTTAAACATTAAACTTGTTTGTACAGAGGGTAGGTTGGCTGAGCATACATGCACTTTATGTCAACACGCTGTTTCCATTCTAATATAATCAAAACAAAACAGAAAGACCAGACAGTGACAGGCTCAGTGAAAACCATCACAGGCAGGTAGAGATCGAGCATGTTCCCGAAGTTACTGAGGTATGAGGGGTCTGATTTGTATTTAATTCCATGAGATGCTGCATGAGCAGCGAAGGCAGTTCTGATTCAGGGCTCCTGGAGCATCAAACCAGTCAGTGGAGCGTGTTAAATACGGAGTGCCAGAGCAACAAAGATGAGATACAAAATGGCAATTTTCCAACCACCAGCCCCAGTGGTTATTACATCTCTCAGACAGGGGTGACCAACTTTATCATATAAAAGCAGTCGTGGCCGTTATTATCACCAGTAATGAACCTGAGGGCAGAGCGGTAAAATAAATCTAGGGACCTCAGAGGGGAGGCAGCACCATGTCGATGTTTGACATAAATCAGAACTCAGAGAAAAAATGGGTGCAAAAATCCTTTCTTTACAGGTCAGATGGAAGCTGCTTCTGCTTCTGTTCAATCGGCCAAGCATCTGTCACGGCTTACCAACAAGGTTTTCTAAAATTTTAAATTATAATTTCTTATCATGCCAGATGCCAAGATATGAAGATTCTGAGACTCTTTTGATATAGAGAAATGCATATTATTATCATCTATTTCTCTGGATTTAGAGAATGTCATCGATTTTATTGCATTATATCATAAGGTATAAACTCAAGGTTAAAATAATAAGGGCATTTCGCAATGCATTAAATCTGCATTATTGATTTTTTGCCACTTTGGGGTAGCAGAACACATACACCATTGACAACACATAATAAAGTTAAGAGGCTGTAATCAATATTTACATAACAATGGATCTAATATAATGTGTGATTTGAAAGGGGTTGCTTGTGATGACAAATCAACAGAGAAAAGTCACCCGACTCTGCAGTTCCCCTCACCTTTACAGAGCATTATCGTTATTAATGTTTTCATTTTCTGGCCAAAAACGTTACTATTTTGGTTCACTTTCACTTAAACCTACTTAACCTGCTCAGCACCAAACGTCAGACAGACACAGTTTCCGACCTCCAGAGGGGGTTCAGAACAGAGTATGTCTTGAATGCTTCTTGGCATTTACACTTTGTCTTTTTTGGAGATTGGGGTGGACATGGGGTATGGATATTTAATCCATTATCAATACTATTTTTAATAATAATAATTAGAGTAGCTTTACAGCAGTTGTAATTCAATGGTTACTAATGGGACAGAATAAGCATTAATTGGATCTGTATCTAAAAAAAAAGTTTTATTTGAATAATTGAAAAGATCCTGAGATTTTGGGAAAATCTTCAGCACCAAGGACAGCGGCAACGCTATTTTTATTGTTAGCGTGGTATGGTTTGTAACAGGCTGTTAATTAATGAAGCTTTAAACACAAATTATCCCGCAATGAGGTAGCGTTCATAAAACATTAAAAAGTGTGTAGTTTGTTATTACGGCTTTGTGCTTCATATGCGGCTTATTGCGGCCAGTCTAGTTGTTGCAATGATGCTGACTGACAATATTTCAATTAAATGTATTTCATATACGAATTCCTTGTATGTGAAAACATACATGGCAATAAATGGTTCTGATTCTGATTACAATTACTATGCTGCAGTGCTACATCTTATTTCATATTATTTCCACGCAAGATTTAACTCCATAAAATGTACATATCAAATATTTGTTCATAACAAATATGATTATGCACAACTTGTCGCGTGCATGCAGATAACCGGCCGCCCAAGCGTCTCACCAGCAACACAAGACACAGTATCATCTGCGTAAAGGTGACTTTTACATCAGATTCTTTATATAATTTGGACATGTGCAGAGGGAATGTATTCCAATAATAAGTGTTTTATACATCCATTGTCTCTAAAACATACAGTGAAATAGACAAATATATTCTCACTCAATGGCTGTGCGCACAGACATGTGCAAAGAGACAATATGTGTGTGATGGAGTGTGTTGACAGAGACCCTAACGCTCTCCCCCTCTTTATCTCTAGGTTTCTCCACCCCTCTCTGCTCTCTCTCTCTCTTTCTCTCTCTCTGCTCTCTCTCTCTCTTTCTCTCTCTCTCTCTCCCTCTCTCTCTCTCTCTCTCTCTCTCTCTCCCTCTCTCTGTTTTCCTCCCCACCCCTCTGTCATTCCATCAGGTCCTCTCAACACACACACACCACATCCTCCGAACGTCTCATCTCCTCCACCAGAGCCAGAGGATCAGAGAGAGGGAGAGCAGAAGTGACGGGAGAACAGCAGCAGCATCCCCGACCAGCATCTCCCTCACTGGGGACGAGAGGGAGAAAGAGAGAGAGGTGGGGAGAGGAGAAGTGGAAAGAGTGAGGAGAGAGAGGGAGAGAGACTAGTGAGGGAAATAAGTTTTCAGTTGGAGGGAGGACAAGCAGGGAGAGTTTGGAGGGTGGCAGTGGGGGGATTCGGAGCCTCATCTTCCCTTTTCTTTTTTCGGCTGTGAGCACTGCCTGCCACCTATCTTCTCCTTCTCCTCCTCCTCCCGTTCTTCTTCCTCCTCTCCGCTCCTCTTTTTCACCCTAAATCTCCTCTCCCAGCTCCCGCCGTGGGGTCTCAGCTCTCCATCTCCCTCCCCCCCTCCCTGGCTCCCTTCCTCCCCCGGGTGCTGCTGAGAGCCTCCGGGCTGCTGCGCCGCAGGAGGATGTCTCGCAGGGAGTCGCCGCCGCCGCCCTCGCCGCCTCCGCAGCTGCTGGGACTGCGGAGTGGAGAGGTGGAGCGCGAGGGTCGTCCGGAGCGCGCCGAGCCGCTGTCCGACGCCGAGAGGGAGATCATCCAGCACACGTGGGGGCACGTCTACAAGAACTGCGAGGACGTGGGGGTGTCTGTGCTCATCAGGTGAGTTTCCGTAAAGAAACCAAAGCTAATGATTGTATTGTCACAGTGAAAGACCCTCCAGATGTGTGTGTGTGTGTGTGTGTGTGTGTGTGTGTGTGTGTGTGTGTGTGTGTGTGTGTGTGTGTGTGTGTGTGTGTGTGTGTGTGTGTGTGTGTGTAAACTTTCGAAAGGTGCAATACATTCTTTAAGATGCTTAAGTTTGTGTTTTTCTATCTGTTGCTCTCTTTGGATGTGGGTGCCTGATTATCACAGTGGATCCTTAACGCTTCTATAAATTATTTGTGATTAATTCGCCATCTCTAGTGCATCCTTAATATAGTGGTCAAGTAAAGTAAAGTAATTGGATCTCTCTCCTAATTTGTCCTCTGTTGGTTGCATTATCTGTATTTGCATCAACATGCATAATGACAGTGAGAACAAATGACAATGATCCTAGAAAAACTGTCCCTTTTTTGCTTGCCTTTTTAAAATCTGTAGTAACACTAAAGGCTCACTTGATAAGGGCTCAACATTCCTGGTGTAAATGAGAATCACCTTGTACTGTTAAAGGTCTTTCTCAACAACTTCCCTTTATGTGTGGCTGGATATTCGAGGAATACAGAGATCACAAATGTGGTGAAAAGAGCAGAAGAAAGGTTGTTTTATTAACCAAAGTAGAGGCATTTAATCATATAACATATACATATCCAACATTTACAAATACTGCCTTTATAAATATTTAAATGTATTTTTAATCATCAGCAATTACTGTTATCTGTCTTTCATGTTTAATCCCATTTCCCTTGATCCTATAGCGGTTGTAACAGTTGACATTTTGTCACGCAATTAGAACATCTTATTTTGAATATGTAAAGGGAATCTGCTGAAATCTGGCATGGTAAAAAACCGGAGAGTTGTAGGGTTGTGTGGGCATGTTTGTGACGGGGTTGTATACCTTCATACATGGGTCTATTTCCTGCAAATCCCCTCTAAGGATGTGCAGGCTGTGTGGCGTTTTAACCGTAGTGGCCACGTCAGAACTGCAGGTCATGTGACCTTTTCCAAACACAATCATTACAAAAACACGTGGACGTCACAAACATTTAGGAGCGACTCTTTGAATTGGGCCCATTACGTCCAATAAAAATGAAGACGTTTGGAATTAAATATTTTTTGTGTATTTGTCAGCTGGCTCAGCCAAAGTATAGGATCTATAAAAACCTGAAAAAAAGTTGTTTAGCATATTTTGGCATGAATGAGGTGCCATCTTCGAAAATAGTATCCACCCATGATCCTTACAAGACATGCATTATGCTTCAGCCTCGTCCTTACTTACTGGCCATCACGAAGTTCCACTCAGATTTTTGTCCACACCATTACTTCACCGAATCTCAACCATCTGTAACCATATTATAATAATGTTCAACTTTACACAGACTTCATCTCAAGGATTATACTTACACATGACCAGTTTTATGTTCAACCTTGCTGTGATCATTAATTGTGCACCAAGCACCAACCCACAGGGTGATGATTTGCTACTCAGTTTGTCTCTTATTGTTGCGTATCAAGAAGCACAATATACAATTTTAATCTTGTTTTTTGCTGAACTTCAGTTTAACTCACCCTGCTGCAGTGATGCAGGAATGCACTGCAGGGTGGGTCGGTACACTGTGACATCACTGTGGACGTGGTGCAACAGATTTTATACCAAATACATATTCTTCTCCTTTAAATTCAAGTTGTCCCGGTTGTTGTTCCGGAGTTTGGGCTGCAAAATAGTCTGATACATTTACATTTATATGAAGTTTATGCCACGCATCGAGGCAGATTTTTGTTAATTAAGCAGACAGAGTTTGTGCCTTATTCATTTGATTTAAGTAAAATTCACGAACACAATAGTTTATGTATGCCTCATAAACTTTCATCTTTGGGTGTACTGTAAGCACCTTGTTCTTCAGTTACTCACAGGGCTCTTGCTCAACCATCACTACTGTCTTCTTAAATTGTCAAAACTTATCCATAAAAATAAAATCTAACATTTTCCTCCAAGAGCCTAATCTTCAACAGGCAGTAATTCTCTGTGGAGCTTCACTGCAAAGTGTTGCAGACCAACCGGATGCAACAGGGCTTGACTGTATTTTTCTTGCTTCTTTTCATGATTTTTTTGTTTAATTTATATATATATCAAAGCGGAAGGACTGGATTAATTTGAATGTCCCCAGCTAAACTGTCTCAGTGTTACACTAAGAAAACCCCTTCGGGCTTGTTAAAATGGACAGTGAGTCATAGCCAAGGAGACTGAGTGAGACAAACTGATTTTCGGTTAAGGGTGACGAAAATCCTCAAGGGAGAGTTGAAGAGGCATAGAGCATCTTTATTATATATATATATATATATATATATATATATATATATATATGTGTGTGTGTGTGTGTGTGTGTGTGTGTGTGTGTGTGCACGCGCTCTTATCTGTGGCTGACAGCAACAAGCTTTGGCACTTAAATGTCTCCCTCCATGCCACACTATCTGCCTTCTCCTCTGTCACTGTCTTTCTGTCTTATCTTTCTTTTCCTATTTTGACATATTTTCCTCCCTTGGTAAAAAAGATGACATTTCTCTTCCTGTCAAAGTTTAGCTGGTTGTGATAACCATCAAAATCAATTTTGACAAACCTGCCAATCACATTACATATCCAGGAACATCTTCAGCTGACTCTGGTGAAGATGCATATTGACAACTTAGAGCTTCTGGAAGCTAAGGAGCAACAAGATGTGTTAAAAAGGAAACAAGCCAGACAGGTGACAGAATACGTACACTAGAGTTACAACTAATTACTATTTTCTTTATGGATTTAATCATGCTTAGCACCATTCACTAATACCAGGAACAGTGAACAGCTTCTTCGTCAGCTAGGGTAACAAGATCCAACACATTTTAAGCTCCCAATTTAGCATGTTGTATGTCCTTTCTTTTATCCTTAAAACCCCTAATGTGTAAAAACTGAACTGGAGCTTGAACTCTCTCTGGTTGTCTGGCAACTTCACGGTGAAGACAAGACTCCAGAAAGTTATGGTAGCTTTAGAGATGCTAGGATGCGAATTGTATTTATTTTATATACTGTATATATAAATACCATATGACAGATTACGAATATACAACAGTAAAGCTGTAATGCTAATGCTTCATGTACCAGTAAATGTTTATATATATATATCATATGACACATTACGAATATACAACAGTAAAGCTGTAATGCTATTGCTTCACATATCAGTGAGTGTTTCCTTGATTAAAGACTCAAATGCTAAATCTAAATTGTTGCAGAATAATGTTCTGTTCAACCAATTGAGTCGACTGATTGTGATGCACAAAGTGTGTAATTATCAACAGTTGGCTGGCAGTTTGTCAGTTACCTAACATAACCTGAGGCTGACACTCGGTCACAGTCTTGCACGGTTGACATCTTATTGTCGAGATCAGTGCACAACGTGTGATCTGGGATTTGCATTTTCATGTCAATCCGTGTGCCTGGATGCATGGAGAGAATAGACAGTGACAATAGCCTCAGTTTATCTCACCAATGCGTACAAATGCAATTGCATCAGGAGTGAGAGCACCCCAGGCGTCTGCAGAACCGTGCATATGGCAGCTTTGTGAGGAAAATCAAACCCTTCATACTTTGACTCAAATGATACTGTTATAGTGACAGTGCTGATGGAAGGATTCACAATGACACAGAATTCTGAGACCAATCACACGGAATTTGAGGTATTTCATGCTGTGAATCTGCGTGATGCTGCCTATCGGCGTTGAGATTCTCTTCCTGACATCCTTGTTGAATCAGAAATGGAGGAAATAATATTGTAGCCGTCTGTGGCCACCCAGAGCTCTACGATATACCTTATATTCTGACTTGACTTTTGATAACTCTTGTTCAGAGTTTGAAAAGCCCTCCTCTAGGGACCATACATATCTGAATCAAATGTGATTGCAATAACAGCCAGTAGTCAAGATATGTCAATCAAAACCTGCTGGTGGCGCAGGAGGTAAAGTCAGCGGATCAGCAAAGTTGTAATCATGTATCGCCTGGGGAACAAGAATGTCTGGACAAAATTTCATAACAATCTATCCAAAAGTTGTTGAGACGTTTGAGTTCATACTGTAGGTGTACTACAATCAGGACTATATCGTTTTTTTGTGTGTCAATTTGTCAATAATTAAGCTGTCAGTATGGATTAACAGAGTTTGTCTTGTGATGTCCTTGAAGATACGGCAGTGAGGTTCAAGGTTGTTCATGGTACTCCAAAGAATTATTTAAAAAAAATCCAGTCCAATCAAAGAGTGATTAACAAGCCTCACTAATGGTGCTGCTTTGGGTTTGATGTCTTCATTTAAATGCAGAGACAGGTGCAAGAATGTATTCAGAGCTCTGCAAAGTACTAAACCCCAGCTCCTCTCCTACAGGGACAACATGTTTCTCACCATGCCTCTGGAGACATGCAGTTTTACAGTTCAGAAACATAATAAGGATCAGGTAGTCACTCTGGTCCCCCATATCTTCCCATCATGTATCCCTCCATTAAGAAAATACACTGCACACCACCCATCCTGCCATTGCAGGATGTTTGGCCCATTGGTTCTCTGCATGTTATGAGTGCTTTCACATCAAAACTATTACTGCATCTAACAGCTGTATCAATATGCTGATGTTTTACCATACAGCATCTTAATACTGTTTACTCACAATATTAAAGGCATAGGTGATTAGCATCGTCAATAAAGTAAAAAAAATGGAATAAGACCTCCATAACTCAAGAATTAGTGAATTACACCTGCCAAGGCAAAAGTTTGTTTTGGAAGTGTTAATATATGACGAGATGGCCTCATATGAAAAGAAAGGTTGAGTTTGGTTATGGTGTGCTGGGTTAGGCAACAAAAACACTTTAGGAAAGATTGTGGTTATGGTTAATTTAAACTAAAGTCCCTCTTATACTGGATTTTTGAGGCCATTAATAGTGTTGATATTTGAAAGTACATCTTTTTTATATAAACAGAGAATATAAACAAACAATTCTGATATGGATTCCTTAGATTTATAATTTTTTTAAAATTTGTGAACAGGATACATGAGTGGAATATTTTACAGTCAACTTGTCAGTGCTCTCTGGTGGACAAACGATGTAATAATGAGCTCCAACCTAGCATTTCTCCACTGCAACTTCTTGTCACTAACAGGCTGACATATAGACAGATACAGATTTATCTTGAATAAGCTAATATCCACAAGGCCGATTTTTTTTATAATAAAATATGTATCGGTCTAAATTGAAAGTTTGATGTTTAGGTCTCTGGTCTCCTGCATGAAAGTCTGATGTTGTACACACCTATCCATTAATCCATCACTCCGACCTCCATGCCCTCACTGTCCACTGCTTCCTGTGTGGGAAGTAAATCATTTGGTACACAATCTTCTAGGAACCAAACCCCAAAGTGAATCAGGTGTGATCCTTAAAATTGGCTTCTTTTAAGAGAACATAGTTCCTATAATATTGGTAAACCATTAAAATCTTAAATTTTGTGGGTCATGGGATCCACTTTAAAGGATGAAAAGGGATTTTTGGATACAAAAAAGGTTTCCTGAGCCTGTTGAATATTATTCTTTTAAAGTACTGTAAAATTATGCCTTGGCTATGGGGATTAAATATGTATCATTCTAACACGAGAAGACAGGCACAATTTTTTTTTCTTCTTTAAAGAAAACATCAGAGCAGCACTCTGTTTTCCTAAAGCGCTGCAGTTAACTTTGTCTGAACAAGAGCTACTAGAGAGTCTGTATTATTCCCATCGCCGAGGAAAAGAGGGTGTTCGTATCGTGACAGCTGGAAGAGCCAAGCTAGGAGTGCTACAGGCAAGCCAAGCCTTTGTAGGTCTAGCATGACATAGGATCTGGGGGATGTGGATGTACTGTAGTGTAGCGCCGCTGCCGAGGGCCAAACTCAAACTGGGAAGTAACTGTACGAGCAATTCTAGTCAGCTGGAGCCTGACAATATTTAAAGTGGGTCAGAGCAGAAGTGTGTGTGTGTGTGTTTTTACATGTCAATCCATCTGCCTTTGAGTCAGTGTTTGTTTGTTTGTCTGTAAATGTGTAAAGCTCTCTGTTTGAAATCATACTTTGCATTGTTGTCAGGGAAAAACTGATTTCTCACATATGCCTTTCGCTAAGCTCGTGGAAACTTTCGTATTGCTTTGGCATACCTCCTTCTTACTGAGTTGCTGGGGGCTCACAGTCTCTGTGATGAAAACTGTCAAGCTGCTGAATCAAAACAAATCCTCCTAACAAGAATCCCACAAGATAATTTACATGTTCTTTGTTTATCTCTCCTCTTACATCTACCAGGGTGGTTTACGAATGGGATTTACTACATCGGGGCCTAACACAACTCTTACACACTGGGCAGACCACAACAACAATCCAGACACATCAGAGATACCTGTCATTTTCTCCCACATCACAATTCTTTAATGCTTTTTGAAAAGCTATGAGGTGAAGCTTGGTAAGCAACAGCTCCCAGGTTTGTGAGAGGGTGTCAAGACAGGGTAGCTATACATTTGTATTTGATCTTTACTTATTTTCTCATATCCAAATTAAACTAGGTCTCACTTTAAACAAAACTAGTAGTGTGCCTTTAGGGATGGCAATAACAGTCTGTTTGTTGGTTAGTTCACTTTGGTCCAGACTGAAATGTCTCAATAATTGTTGGATGTATTTCCATGAGATTTGGGACAGATATTCGTGGTCCAGAGGATGAATCCTCATGACATTGGTGATCCTCTAATTCTTCATATAGTACCATCACCAGATCAAGATTTGTCCAATACTTTGACCAGCAAAACTAATGACTTTCCCATCAGCCTCAGCTGTACTTTGGGTTTGGTTTGTTTGCTAATTTGCGGATGCTAGCATGCTAACACGCTTAACTAAAACAGTGAACATGGTAAACATTATACCTGCTAAACATCAGCATGTTATGTCATTGTAGGCATGCTAGCATGCTGCCGTTAGCATTTAGCTCAAAGTATGGCTGTGCCTAAGTCCAGGCCTACAGAGCTGCTAGCATGGCTTAGCGGGGATTCGGACATAAAGGAGCATTTAGCAAAGGGGCCTGTGTTGGTAGTTGTTTAAGGTACTGTGCCGGGGAGACTATAAAATATTAGCCATGAAGTCCAGTTGGAGTAACAGATTAATATGCTTAAAGGCTTATCAGACACCAGACCATTGCAATAGGCTAGTACTGACAGATAATTATTTAACAACGAAGCGCCTTGATAGACAACGTTGCATTGCGTAGCAGCAAAAGTTTAAGTTTTTGAAGGTTGACCTGCATTGTTTTGCATTGTTTTGCTGCAGCCTGTCTCCCACCCTGCACAAGTGGACTGTCTCCATTTAAATTCACGTTTTTTTCCACGTGGGGCTAAACGTCTGATAACGACCCATGTCTTGTTAATATATTTGATGGAATGCAGAAGAAACGGTGGTAAACATATCGTTAACAACAAAGAACAAACTAAACCATCTTGTCATTTAACCCCTTTCAAACATACACCTTGTTATGCAAATATGTTGGCATTTCACACGTCGGTTGCATGACTAAAATAAGCACTTGATTCAGTTTTACAAAAAGATCATACTTACTAGGTACATGTTCATGTATCACTGAATAAAGCTGGATTTAATTAAAGGTTGATCCACTCGCATAAACAGCACTCTTGAGCACACCTGCATCCAATTATACTTAATCTTAAATAACAGGGCCACATTTGGGCACCTGATCTGTAAAGGATTCCCGTCACACCAATGGTGCAGAGTGGGATTTCACACTTTGCAGACATGAAAAAGAGTGTGTGTGTGTGTGTGTGTGTGTGTGTGTGTGTGTGTGTGTGTGTGTGTGTGTGTGTGTGTGTGTGTGTGTGTGTGTGAGTGTGTGTGTGTGTGTGTGTGTGTGTGTGTGCACGTGTACATGTGTGCGTGTGTGTGTGTGTGTGTGTGTGTGTGTGTGTGTGTGTGTGTGTGTGTTTGTAAATCACACTAAACGAAAAACTACTGGAAGGAAATCATTGGAATGTATGGTATCTGTGCATTAAAAGGCTTCATGGATATTGTTTGCAGACTGAATGAGGGTCATGTTTGGACATTGGCGAGAGAGTGACTTTCCAGCCTCTGGCCATTTCTTTCTTGGGTAAATTCTTATTTTTCATGCATGAGTCCCCACATGCTTTGGCCAAATGTTGTGATGCATGCATGGTTCTCATTATCATAGATTTCCCCTGGCTTTATTATGGGCTTCTGATGGGATTTGTCCCAGTTAAGCTGAAAAGATGTCATAGCTTTATTGCCAATTCAGAATGAATAGTAACACGTTTAAGCAATTTTCTTGTTTGTGTAATGTGCTTGTTGTCTTAATGCTTTACTCCCTCTCCAATTGGTATTCAGGATTGTATATTGTGTGTTTCTTGTTAAGATTGGAAAGTTCCTTTAAAAATACAATACAAAAACAGAATATTATATACAGCAGGAGCATCTTCCCTCTGCTCATTTCAAATTTCTCCTCTCATTTTCCCCAGCCTTTCTCTACTGCAAACCAGAAAGCAAACAATACAGTAAAGAAAATAAGAAACATAAACTATTATTTGAATTATGATATTTGTGGACTCATATGGCATCATTATAAGGAGGAGCCACCGCTTACTTATCATCGTTCATCCCAATCTCATAGGCAGAGTATAAATAGCATAGCATTTATGACAGCTGAGGCTGATGGGAATGTCATTAGATGTCAACTAATCTGTTGCTTTTTTGTCGACGAAGACTTCTTTCGTTAATAAGTTATTTTGTCCTGTCATTTTCCTGCTGATTGACTCATCTCCAGGCTACTTATAAGCACATCTCTGGTAAACACAATATTTAAAGTGTTCTTTGTGTGTTAAATTGTCTAACCGACAAGCCGATAGTAGTGGTGTCACAATTCTTCCAATCCACGATACGGATTGATTTTTGATTTTACGGTTGAGGACAGCCCTAGTGTAAATATATCAGCCTGGACTTAAGTGGTGGAGTGAATAACCTACATTGTCATCCACAGAGTCATGCTGCTATCGTGACTAAACAAAGCAAATTTTCCTGCCTTCTTAGGTTCTTTATCAACTTTCCATCGGCCAAACAGTACTTCAGCCAATTCCAAGAAATGGATGATCCAGAGGAGATGGAGCGAAGCAGCCAACTTCGGCTCCATGCCCGCAGGGTGATGAATGCCATCAATACTGTGGTGGAGAACCTCCATGACCCAGAGAAGGTGTCGTCAGTGTTGGCTCTGGTGGGAAAGGCCCATGCCATCAAACACAAGGTGGAACCCATGTACTTCAAGGTGACTTCAAAGAATAATTCATCGTCTGATACTATGAGATCGTTGTACATTATTAATCTGTGATGTTCAGGAGTTACCTTATAATAAAGTGTACAACTTGATCTCTTTAGTGACTTTACTTTGATCGAGAATTTTCTATATTTCCAAGAATCGCCTTCAACATTCCACAAGGTACACTGCCATAGGGGTATTGTTTCACTGCTTGGAGATGTATTGCTTTATAGTTTGGGCCACTTGATTGGCGATGCAACAGAATAAATGCCCTGAAAGATAATTGTCTGGTTAAGTGGCACAGTGGAAGTGTTTTCTTGCTTCAGCAACCCCTTGAATTATCAAAGCATCCTATTAGCACCCTTTAGAAATGTTCTCATTACCAATACCACAGGGTATTCTCCTGCCTATTTAAATTGACAAAGGCCCAAAAATTCATGTTCCTGTTTTGCTCTAAACTGTTTTCTCATTTCTCAAATGTGGCCTGTTTGCACCTGTGTGGACAAATACATCAAATTGTTAAGAAGCTGCAAGTCTTTTGTTGATGTTTTTTTATGCTTTTTCTGTTTTATACCAAGTGAAGACATTATACTTTACTCAGACATGCCAAAAGGAGTGTATACTGTATTTGGGGAAGACAACATCCCCAGCTTCCTCAGGTTTTCTTGATCACAGATGTTCACAGAAGAAACGATTCAGGAATGAATCTCACCTACTTACAGTAATACCAGGGGGAAAGCAGTGTTTGGCTGCCTTTTCTGATTGTAGGTGTTAAATCTGTTGCACCTCATCAATGATACTGGGTGTGGTCAGATGTGTGCTCTGTTACAGCTGTAACCACAGCAACAGTTAAGTCACAGTGTACCAACTCTTCTTCCTCACTGCAGCGTGGTGAGAAGTCAAACAACTGAATATAATTAATTGACACTTTAAGGATATAAATAAAACATAAATAGGAATTACAACTCTGTGTATAAAAACATACACATATGTCAGAGGCGATCAGAAGTGTAATGTATTTCATGTTCTGCTAATTCATAGAAGAACTAATGTATGCCTCCAGCCTGTAGTATGCATACAAACAGTCGAAAAGCAGTTCACAATTTCTCAACTATAACTGACTGTTATAGTTGAGAACAAGGGTGGGGTGCAGCCAGTGGGGCACGCTCACGTGCACTAAAGGGCACGCTCACATGCACTAAAGGGCACGCTCACATGCACTAAAGGGCACGCTCACATGCACTAAAGGGCACGCACGGCCTGGCTATGTCGACACAGCGAGAAGTTCTGATAACAATGCGCAGAGGAAGAGTAACATTATTGTCTGCTCAGGTACACATTACTCCACTATATCCTAGCAAATAGTTATAACTATATTAATGCTCTGAATATCAAAGTTAACACATTTAAAAGTGATTTCATTACCAGAGTTAACAGTGCTGATTACCTGTGAAGGCAGGAGAAGACAGAATCAGAATAGTGTCGTAAAAATATTTTTCAATCCAGTGTTTAATTGAATCCATATGGTTGCATATATTTTCAATGTGAAACTCTGATTATTAAAGCTTCCCTCTCTGTCTTATTCAAGAGGGGAAGCATATGCTTCCTCCCTTCAAGTCCTTTGAATGTCGACTGCAGTTGGTTCATCAATGCAGCTGTGAAGAGGACACATTACCGCCATTTAAGCATCCCTCCACTGGCTTCCGATTGCCTTTGGAAAGTGTTTTAAGATTTAATTGATCACTTTGTGAATATGTCATTAAATTGATTAGTCCCACTGTGTATTCCCTGTACCGTTAACCTAATATGTACATGGGTGAACCACGTCGACCATGATTGTGGTGAACTTGTTGTGTGAAATTAAGATTAGTAAGAATAGTTTTTTCTGATTAATTAATCATTTCAGGGGGTTTATAACAAACATGTTTGCTGCTGGTTAAAGCTCCTCAAATGTTTGAACTTTTTAATTTGATATCATTTTGGAATTGAATATTTTCTGGATTTTACACACTGAACAATTAATCAAAAAATAATCAACTTGTGAATAAATGATGGAAATAATGAATGTGGCTGCATCGTTAATCCTCATATGATGAGCATAAAGCTGCATTAACTTCTCAACTTCTCAATTTGTTTACCTTTAAGATTCATTCCTTCGATATACTAGTTCGCCAAAACAAATCTCAATGCAAAGTCCTACTTAAAGGCACCATTGTTCCGCAGCTTTCATCCACATTGCATGGCCTTCCTTCCTGCATGCAGTTGCTCAGTTGCCATGGAGATGGTTTAGTTTAGTCTTACCTCTCTGACAGGTGGTCGTATCGTGGGACATTAGGACACCACTCCAAACTGCGATTTATTTTTTTCTCAGTTTGTAACAGTTTCATTGAGAATTGAGAGGGTTCTACGTGTCCCCATTTCTGTCCCGCCACTGCTCATCGACTACATTTCAATCTTTATTCTTGCTTTCCTTTCCTACATTTTCACGCCCCACCTGTGTTGTACTTTCTCTCTTACTTATTCATGTTCTTTCCCTTTGTACTGCCTGTCCGCCCACTGCTCGCATGCTTTCCTGTTATCATTTTCAATTCTCGCCTCGCCCACTTTTCCGTGAGAGCGAATTGGATTCGTTATTTCCACTGCTCCGCTCTCACTTTACATTACTCTCTCTTCCTTCCATCTGCCGTTATCTTGATACATCTCTTTCTCTTTTACCCCCAGGTTAATCAAGTTTCTTTCTCACCCTCTTTCCTTCCAGATCCTGAGTGGTGTGTTGCTTGAGGTGTTGTCTGAAGATTTCCCCGAGTTCTTCCCGACAGAGGTGCAGATGGTGTGGACCAAACTGATGGGGGCGGTGTACTGGCATGTGACGGGGGCCTACACAGACGTGGGCTGGCTCCAGGTCTCCAGCTCAGCGGTGTGAAGAGTTTGGAAGAAGAGGGGGTAAAGGAGTTTCAATTGCAAGCAGTTCTGTGAGGATGGCTTCACAAACATGGATGAGATTAACGGTGGTCATCCGTGCTACTCTGTTCTTATTTTTGGTGACATTTTGGGTGCTAAGCCTTCATCGCTGTGGTGTTTCTACTTCACACTTCCTAGAGATCACTTGGACACCAAACAATGTTGGCAGACGACATTTTACTTTTCCTCTAATGAGGTTTTAGCCAGTGTAAAGTGGTACTTTGGTCTGTGTTTTTAGCCATGGAGGCTATCACTGCTAACTATCCAGTGCTTCTTTATTGAGAAACAAACGACTGTTGCTGCCAAATTACAACACACATCATCAATTGACCCTTCACTAAGCCCGGTCCCCTTAGTTACCGTCAAAGTTAGGCCTGCCAAACTGTCCAAACTAGTCACGAGTACAGTTTACAAATGTCATGGTGTCAGGAGGTAGGCTTCCCATTTCCAGCTCAATACCTGTCAGAACAACTGTTTTTATCAACTATCGCTAGCTTGCTAATTAATGTGAGCCAAGTCATTTATTTGATAACGCTATTTCCAACCAACTCATTGGTCAATCAGGCCACATAACAGCGACATCATGTTATGCCAAAAGGCTAAAAGTTAAAAAAATCCTCACCATGAAACCATGTACAACACATGGAAACAACGGCGGAGCATTGTTATTGTCACACAGCTATATACAGTAGTTATGTCATTATGGTACAATATGATCGTAAAAAATGTGATGAAAAATACTGTATTATAGTACTGTTTTCTAAGGGAAATGTAAAAGCGCTGAGGTAGGTTCTATGTAATAAGCTAGTTAGCCAGTCATGCTAACTTTTGGTGTTGTGCTTTTGTTTAAAAAAAATGAAAACAGCACCCTCCAAACTCGTGAATACCATCCTGTATATTTCTCTTTGCTGCAGCTTCATTCGGACCGCTTTAGCATGTGGAGAAATCCAAAGTTCGACGGGTCTGCTGCGTTTCGTTACAGATAAGCTAACGTTCTGTTGGGCTAACGCTGTTCAGGGTAGGGATTTAGTGAACGGTCATCTAGGGATGGCAGACATTTATTTATACAAAAACGCCGCAGATTATTACTTACAGTTACTTTTAGTGGAAACCTGCGTCGAAGCATCTTCAGGCAAAGTCGCACATATGACTACACCTCATGACATTTAAAAAAGAGATTAAGAAGTGTTGTAGACAGGAAGTGATTTTTAAGCGCTTAGATAGGGGCCGTAGCTGTTGAAGCCCCAGCTATGGGACCATGGAGCTGCTGACTGTTAATAGAGTCTCTTTGTGTCCTACTACAATATATCCTCATGTTTAAGGGACCTGTGGCCCTTTCTCTCTCTATTGATGCATTGCGTGCTCTTAATGTCTTGTTTAACTTTACCGAGCTGTTGTTTGTATAAGTGTACAGTGGGCAAGTGTGCATACTCTTCTGCCTTCGTTTACAACTCATTGACACGTCGGCGCTGCTGACGTGTTAAAGAGGGCTTCTTTTTTTTCTCTGCTAAAAGTCTCGGACTGGCAACGACGATTAAAGTTTCTTCTTGCCGATCACTTTCATTACGCAAACATTGGGAAAGTGCGACGGAAAAATATCCGCAGGTGGACACAATCAGCAGCCGCACAAGGACACGCTCATACACAGGCATGCTATAAAGACCTCCCCTGTGCTAATATTTACAGGACTGTCGGTTGGTTTACCTCTTCTGAACCCCATCAGAGAGACGCAAGGCATTAAACGCTCCATTAAGGGCTTTAGAAAGTCACTCTGGAGGTCTACGGAAAACATGTCAGCTTAAGAAGTGCAATCAGTCCATTTCCTTAGATCTCTGACCCATCAAACACAAGAAATTACATCCAAATACATCCAAATACATGAAATGGATTGCGCAAATTCTACTGTCTTTGCTCTGACATGAACAGGATGCTTTCTTCATTTTTGACAAGGGGAATGTTGGAAGCCTCACAGTTTCTCTTTCTTTAAACCCACATGCATCATACTCAGTTGCCCCTCCTCAAACCTGCTGCGTACTGTCAAACTAACTATCTTTACCTTACTGTCCATAACATCATCCTCTTGTCACCGGCACTTCAGTAATCAGAGACTTTGGACTGCGTTCACCCCTGCTAGCTGTCCCCGTCTGTGAGTCTCTCTCTGGTCAATTCCCAAACATACACGGTAAATCTGTTTAGGATGGATATTTGATCCAATCTTCAGTCTGCATCTGTGCCAGTGACGTCCTGTATCTCCCATCTGACCCCCCCTTGGCATCGGCATCTGGCATTAATGAGGAAGTAATGAGTCTCCTCTCCTCCTCATTTGGTCATTCATCTACTGTAACTTCCCATTGCCTCCGTTAGAGCCGCGTCACTGAGACCAAAAACAATTATGACTGGACAGATGGTTTTAAACACTCCACCACGCCATTCACGATAATTCTTTCTAAAAATGTATTTCATTCACTTGACATAATGTTTTAGGGGACTTCCTGAAAGTATTAATTACACATCATGCATGATGTGTAATTAATACCCAAACTGTCGCACAAAAACACAAAGCTCTCCTGCTGTATGAACATAAACTCAAGGACAAGAAATACTTCATATTTAGGATTGGACTGATGTGTCCATCATGCTCTTTACCATTGATTGGCATTATAGTTTAATCCACTTCTGTGTTTGGAAGGAAAAGTATCTTGTTATCTTGATATTAGAGTTAGATAAGGATATAATTAAGCTGCTATAGAAACAATCCTGGGCTAACAAGATCATTTAACTTATGATCACGATAACAGGATTAAAACAATAATTGCAACCACAGCCTGGCTTCAGTCTCTGTGAAAACTGTCCGTTTCCATTAAAAATAAGTTTACTTAGAGTTCTCATTAAACAAGTTCCATTTCAAGTTCAAATGGAGAGCCGTAAGCTAATAAATGGATAGCTTACTGTGACTCCTGTGTTTGACACACAGGAGTCAAACAAACCTCAAAGTGAGCTATTTCCACTTTGACTCAAATAGCTCAGAAGGCAGTAAAACTGTTGTCAGCCATAAATATCCGTTTTCAAAATATACAGCAATCCTATTCTTTGCCTTTCTTCTGACATCAGCGTCCCTCTGAGGTCAGACCTCAAGCAGCTCCAGGGTTCAGGAGTATTTTTGTCCCCCCGACATCTTGTTTATTAAACACTGTGTGGCGTGAAACACGTCTGCAAACACACCCGACGGAGATGTGCTGTTGCTCTGGCTAAACTGCAGATTTTGTGTCCCTCTTCCTCTTCATGCAGCACACCATAAACACACACACACACACACACACACACACACACACACACACACACACACGAAGAATTATGTGCAGACACATCCCAATAACGTACAATCGCGTTCTTTCTCACTTTTCACACACACACACACACACACACACATAAACACACTCAAACATATGGTCTTGCATTTAATGGCTGAGTTGGGCATGTCCTCGCATGCCAAGTGTACGACAGGCGCACTTAATCCAATATACATTTTCAATCATTTTAAGACGAAAACTAGATAAACTTGGCTCATTAAATAATTTCACACGTTCATTCTCAAATAAGGGCGTCACAGCATATGTGGAACTATGTGGTTTTTGTTGTGCAATGTTTCTGTCTATCAGTTGAAAAGTTAGGACTTTATATTTTTCTAAATATATATCTATGAGAAGGATTCTATGTATTTGAATACTCTATATGAATATGTCATTATGTACTGCGTTGTTGGTGGGAGCGAGTGCAGTGGCTTTGTAGTGTTTTGAGCATGTTTGCACAGCCTACCACAGACTTGTACCTCCGCAGACCTGGTGAAAATGAATCATGACCGTCAATAAAATATACTTGTAAATCTGTCTCTGGCTGAGTTTTTTTTTAAGAACACATTAGATCTGATCGATAGATAGACAGATGAAGTAGATGAAGCTTCTTGGAATGCAAGTTTTCACTGCATACAACCAACAAGTGACCGGAAGGCCTTGTGTCAACGTTCGGGCAAAAAATGAATCAGAAATGTCCCTGGTGAAACGATGAGCACACAAGTTACATAACAAAGTCTGTTCAGAGGCAATTGGCTGCTAGATCCATCCATCCCCACCATGAAATGTTACATCCAGGTTACATCACCTGGAAAAAAAGTATGTTTTTTTTTTGCATTATCGCACACATTTGTAACGGGTGACCTGCAGCGAGAGCAAGAGTGAGATTAAAGTCAGCTCCTCAGTCACTAACAGAGACCAGGCTAAAATAAGTTACACTTAAAATGTGTTACATACTTTTTAATGTTACTGCAGGTATTGTGGATATTTCTTTTGAACATTTTCAAACAATGGATTAAACAATTTGTTTACATATTTGTGGAAAAAGCATCAAAGCTTTAAGCCTCTGGGGACTACAATTGTGTTCATGGTTAAAACAAACAGCAGTCTCCAATGTAATGTAATGATTCTGTTGGTTTTTTGTTTTCTTTTGTGGGAGGTCAGTCTCAGTTCAGTTGACAATATTAAGTGTAAAACAGAAGATACGAATAAAAAATGACAGTGCAGTGCGAGATAGAAATACAAAGCCACAAAGAATTAATAGAAAGCATTGGCAAGCAAAAAAGTTGAGGTGACTTTGGATTATGGTTCGCAACGTACAGAGTAATTCTTTACAATTTACAATGCCATTCTTTTTACAGTCCAGAACCTACTGATACGACATACAGGTGCAGCAGTAGAAGATGTGAAGTTAGGAAATAAGAGGGTAATAATCTGGGAACAACGTGATAATAATTTACAGTCAGCATTTCTAACGGATACCTTTTAACTAACCTTAGTTAGTACAAAACACCTTAAACTGGAAACATTTTTATGCTGTATGTTGTGTAATCTAAAGTGTCACTTTAACCCTTCAGCCCTAGGGGTCCCCCAATCGGGGAATCATGGTATAAATCCCTCCCCCCCCAAAAAAACAAACATGTTAGGTATCAAATTAAACCCGATGTACAACCTATCAACACAACTCAAACAATAAATAGGATTAGGTGTTAGGGTTAGGGTTATTAGGGTTAGGGTTAGGGTTAGGGGTTAAAGGGTTACGCCTGGATTCACAAGAACTGAGAGTGTTGCAGATATGTGGTGCTCAGAAAATGAATGCTGCTTCTCCTTGAGAGGTCTGAATGGTTCTTAACGTGGCAGCATATCAAATATGTATTTTGGCCCTAAACCATTCAGTGCTTTATAAACCAGTTGTATTTTAAAAGCGGTTCTTTGACACACTTGAAGCCGGTGCAAAAATCGGAGAACTGGTGTGACGTGCTCCACTTTGCTGTGTTAGTGAGGACTCTGGCAGCAGAAACTAAGGAGAATGGATCGTTTTTCTACATATTCTTTTTGTTGAAATGGTTTTGCTCATTGTGGAGGAATCAGCAGGTTTTTGTTTCAGTCTTTGCAGTCTATTCCTGTTTTTTAAATGTATTTTCTTTTTAAATCTCCTCAGCCAAAGGTAAACTTGACCCAGATATCCCAACACAGCTCATATCTCCTGCCGGCAGGTAGTCAGTGGCAGATACTCTGCTTGGCAGTCCCACTGTTTCAGGAACAAGAGATAATTAAATGGAATGAGATGTAAATGTTCCTAATCAATGATTAATGGTTTCCCATTCACTGTTTGACGCTCCAGGCGAGACTCTATCTCAGGCTCCAGCGGGAGGTTCATGCAGGGAGGAAGATTTAATTTTTCCATTCCATACAGTAATTTATTCAAAGACTACATCTTATCATCAAAGACACCTCTGTTATATCTGCTTTCTGAATGAAGGGAAGTTTTTAAATACTTTTGCTTCCATAAAAGAAATTCATAACCACTGTAGTTCAGATAAATATTTTGCGTCCGTATTTTTCACACAGGGTGTAATGGTTGGGTTTTAAATGTACTTAGCACTTAAAGGATTAAATATAATAATTAGGATATAACTTTTACTGTATTGCTGCCTGGCTCGACCAATAGGAATAATGCAGCTAAACACCATGAGAGTCTGAAAATAGAGTCGCTCTCCAATGACTGTGGCGCATAGTCCACAGGACACTGACTTGTCACCATGGCGACACATTTTCCCAGAGCACTGGCAGCACGGGCTCATCAGCACACCTGTACCACGTCTACTGTGCTCTTTGAGAGCACACCCAGGCTCATAATTGGTTAACTATATGAGCAGCACGACAGGAAGCATTACTCCAAAGCTAAAAACTGTCACGAGGAAATTTCTTGACATATTTTCTGACTTCAGCTTCTTAAGCTTTCAGAAACATTTATCATTTAATCGTGAGCGCAGTATTTCTCAAACTGTGGGCGCGCCCCTCTAGTGGGACGCGGTGGTATTACAGGTGGAGCGCAAGGGAAAATGCAGAATTTATTAAATTAAATTAGAATTTTTGAGAACTTCACATATTACAAAAGTACAAAATACACGGACATAACACTAAGTTATTAATAAATACATGGCGAGATGCCTGTGCTTTCGGGTAAATGTTTACATTACGCCGTTAACAGGTTACGCTTGCGCATGCGCGACTCGTCGTATCTTGGCGTCTTGCCAAAAGTCGATTTATTTGCCAAATATTCTTAATTTTTTGCACAGATAGAACTTTATTTGCATTGTTCTAACAAAGTGATTGCACATTTTATTTGTTTTTGTCTGATGGAGCAATCTGGTTTACTTGAAAGTGATTGCAATTTTCTTTATTCTATTATTTATGAAAACACAGATGGAGGAGTCACAAAATGTTGTTATTGCAATAAAAATTCAGCATGAACCATTTTGTTACAATTTTCTTGGGTCGGTGGGACATGAACATTTGTCTTCCTCCAAAGTGGGGCGTGACAGAAAAGGTTTGAGAACCACTGGTCTAGCGCATGGTTTTCGCTTTGTATCACCGTTTGGTTCAGTCTCACCACTCATTAACTTTGTCTCCAGTCTCAGTTTCCAGTACAAAACAAAGCTCTAATAAACCCACTGAAGCCGACATTACCTGCAGAGGAGACAGGGACACTAGCTAGAGTTAGCGACTAGCTAGTTGACATGGGGGAGAATTTAGCAGATACTCTGCCAGTTGATGGAGACCAATACAGAGCTAGAAGAGAGTAAACATTGGACTAATGGGCATTGAATTGGCCGAGACACAACTTTAAATTAATGCTCATGTTAATGTTAATGCTCTGAATCTGCAGGACGTGTAAATAGGCAACCGCTTGCTGGCATGTATTAATAGTATTAGATGTGTGCTCTGTTTATAGCTTCTTCCACTTTCCCGTAAGTGTTCACAAAAACATGCCGCTTTTAAGACCCTTAAAGGAGGTGAATGAACATCCAGCAACTCCCTCCTTAGTGAATGGAGTTTGCTCAGTTGTCACAGGGATGGACTCCAATCTCTCTGAAAGAAGAAGAAGAAATATATATAATTAAAAGCTCCAGAAAAAAAGCTTGGAGATGGACTTGGAGTTAAAAGATTTTGTCAGACTGCCATTTCCAATGTTAAGAATAAACTACATGTTGCATGCTTATACTTAAGCAATAAGGTACGAGGGGCAGTACTGTGTCGTGCAATAATGTACTGTTCAAGGGAGTTGTTAGGCCCGGCGCGCAGCGGAGGGCCGGCAAACCCTTGAACTGTACATTATTGTAGACACAGTACTGCCTCGAGTACCTTATTGCTTTTATAATACGGGTACCTGCGACTTTATAAATGTAATAGTAAGCTGCCTTTCAGCACAGAATAGTTGTAGCCGGCAAAACGTTGTGTATCGCATTTCAGCGACAGAGAAAATAGTCCCGGGACGCACGGGACGCACATACGGGACTATAAAACGGACGGCCTGGTCAGTAAATCTGCGATTTACTGACCAGGCCGGTTGAAAGCAGGGTGGAGGATGACGCTCAGCCACCGATGTAAAGAAGTGCTCTCGCTGCTTCTGTCCGTCTTTTCTCCGTCATTCTTCTCCATCATGATGTTTAGAGAACTTGCCTCGCGTCGGGAAATTACCGACGTAATTATCTCTCACTGGAAATTATCACGATTTTGTGATCAAACCCTTTTCATTCCTCATCTTTAGGTTAGGGAGGAAGTGACGTGTGTGTTGTCGTTCGTTATGCTAGTGTGGGGGATGCTAAGTGAGCTTGTTAGCTGTTCCGTTTGAGCTAACTTACTGTTAGCGAAGAGCCCCGTTGCAATACTGTGAACACTCAAGCAATAAACCTGCAAGTTAAGGAAACCAACGTCTGCGAGTCGTTACTGCGGACGTGACAATATCAAAGTTTACACCAAACATGTTTGGTAACTGTCAAGCTTGAAACGACAACTAACGGTCGCGCAATTTAAATCTACCTGTTGTTTTAAGTGCGTCAATGTCAATAATGTCAAGAAAAAATTAATTGCATAGCAGCAAAGGCTGGTTTAGTTCAGGCCGTGTACACCAGTGTTCACCAGTGTTCACCAGTGTTCACCAGCACGTGTAACTGTCCTATCAAGACTCTGTGGGTGTCCAAATATTATGACTCCCCCATTAGGTCCCATTAGTAAGAGTACTTTAATCATCTGTACGAGTATACAGGGTTTTTCAAATAAACTTCTGGTACTTTGATGCTGTATGCATCTTTGAGCTGAACACCAACATCAGTGTGCTAACATGCTAACGTTAAGCAGGTAGAATGGAAACCATTTTCACCATCTTTGGTTAGCATGTTAGCATTCTAACATTTGCTAGTTAGCACTAAACACAAAATACTGCTGAGGCTGACGGTGTCATTCGTTTTGCAGGAATTAAGTTATAAAGCAAAGTATTGGGCAAAATAAAATTTTGATCCGATGGCGCAGGATGAAAACTCAGAGGATCACCAAATATGTCAGAACTGGTCGTGGAAGAAACATGAATGCTCAAATTTCACTTCAACCCATCCAATAGCTGTCGAGATAATTCTAGCAAAAAATGATATGCACGCTGGATAGAACTGTACAGAAGGTCAGTTCTCGCATACATCGTCCATATGTTGAACTATTTGAATACAAATTCCTGAAATGTAGGGGCCCAGCAGGTAACTGTTCAAAGTGTTTCTAAATTTGCGCCAATAAATCCCTTAATTCTATCAGTCAAACAAGCCCAGAGCACGGCTAAACCAGCCAGCACGCGCAGTTCAACACAAATAACAGCTCTGTGACACTTAATCCACCCTCATTTTTAGGCATTGGTGAGTCCGTGCAGCTTTCCATCAACACAAAGCTGGAGAGGGAGCCTGAAGTATTTTCCAATTAGGCGGCAAGAGCTCGTCTCAAAGCTGCAGATGAGATGCACAGCCACATCGCTGCAACTTGACATTCCTGTCAGCCACTTGTGTGAACTTCCATCTGTCGTCCGTCCATGCACCAGAGGTTTCATGACAGAGCGGTGACAGCAGAGTCACCGACGCTGTTGCTGGGAATTTCATCGCAGGCTTGAGAATATCCACGTCCTGCTGTCTGCAAGAAATATAACTCCAGCCTAATGAGACAGAGAATGGGGAGGTTTAGGATTTGATTTGTGTGTGTGTGTGTGTGTGGAGCCACCCTCTGTCTTGGAGCCATCCTTATTATGTTGCCAGGTTGTTGTTGTTCCCCTTAACAATGGTCATCATTCACTAATCTATGAGTGGGATGCAGATTTTAATTTGGCTAAAAATGCAGCAGCAGCTCGTCCTCAATCATTCAGATTTACAACATGGGGCTACCTTGTTGTAAAGTAGAACATACTGTATGAACAGCACATGAACAATTCATCTTCCCCTGAGGATGAATCCTAATGACTGGCGATCCACTGACTATTTTGTATTGACTTTCGAGTTTCAAAATCTTTCCTTTATCCAGTGAAATAGGCACACTAAATGACTGATTTACACACAATTACTGCAGACATTCATGGTCCCCAGACAATGAATCCTTAGACCTTAACTCAATCTTGTGAATAGTCCTATGGCGCCACCAGTAGGTTAGCTTGTGGTTTAGAGGGAAACTTGGATAGCGTAGTAGACATTCAATCCAAACTCATCTAGCACCACCATCAAGTCAAAATTACACTTTGGTTTATGACCAAATAAATGCAAAACTAATGATATTCCCATCAGCCTCAGCTGCCTTTGTGTTTGGTGCTGCTTTGTAAATGTTAGCATGCTAACCTGCTAAACTAAGATGATGACCATGGTAAACAATATACCCGCTCAACATCAGTCTGTTAGCACTGTCACTATGAGCATGTTAGCATGCCAACGTTAGCGCTTAGCTCAAAGCACAGCCTCACAGCGCCTCTAGCATGGCTGTGGAGTTGTTTACCGTTAACCAATTTTCCAATTAAATCAGAGCATCATACTTCGACTTGGATGTTGACATGAATGCCGTTTACAGTCAGACACTGGACTGGTATTTATGATAATCAGCATATAAACATGAACCTACGGTGATGATCAGGTGACTGCTGAGCAGTGAGGGAACGATAAATCAGTCATGACAGGAAATGTTCCAGGAGAATATTGTAAATGGCAGAAAAAGATGCCGAAAAAAATTAACAAAAGACAACCTGAGGTAAATATATGAACACAATAAGTGCACATACATCACAACACAGCCTAGGTGTGTGGCAGTGCTGTGCCTCAATAATGCGCCATGTCATCTTTTCTAATCTGGGATTGACTAATCTCTCTCTGTTCCTGATCCAAGCAGACAGACAGGGAGACAGAAAGGTCTCTTCTTCTGTGGTGAGTGGATTCACTATGGATGGTTCATGTTGACCCTGCTGTCTTTTTGGCTGCAAGGACGGTGGTCTCCGGGGACCATGTGCACCACCATCATGGTTCTCTCCACTCTGGCTCTAGTACTGCGCCGGCATTTCATCAGCCGAGACAAGACGTGAGTTGTTGTTGTTTTTGTCAACCTTTATCTAAGCGGGCCATAATATAAGTTATTTAGTTTAGGTAAAACATCATTATTATTAACAGAGCTGTAGACTGGACACTTGACTCAGATTACTTCAAACTATTTCTGTTTAACTACATGCTTCTGGTCACTGAGGAAATATGCTCTGGAGGTTATTGAAGATGCAGTAAAATATGCTTCTACATAATTATGATAACTTTAAATGTATGATTGTTATTGAAGTTGTAAGTCTTATATTAGCAAGGCGATTGGCGGTATAAAAACCCCAGTCACCTAGTTTTTTGTCAAACTAACTAAACTCTAAATCACAAACGATCTTACTTTGTTTAATTATTAATCAATTATATTTTCTGGTTGTTTTATCTTCCTTCCATTATGTTTTCTTTCATGGTTTGTAATTGTGGAGGAGAATTCTAAATTAATATAAATAACTTCCTAAAAAACGGTCAAATTAAATTTAGTGTCAAAAATCCGACCATATTTGCAGCACAGCCTTAGCCATTTTATAAAAAGAATAATCAGTATCATGCATTGAGAGAAGCTTGTCTCATCCAAAACACACCATTGGCCATTTTGTGATCCATTATAGCTTTAATGAGCACCCTCAGGCCAGTGCTGCGTGCTTGTGCTCTCACTAATTAGGACTAACATATTGCGTGGTTGAAAATAATCGTATTCAATTCAGTAGTAATCCACATTTTGTGTATTTTCAGGTGTGATTTCATTCTAGGAAACCAGCCCAACAAAGTACTATTTTCAGATTTTGTGTTATTTCTGGATCAGCAACTCCTTCATGGTTAAGGGAATCTTTACAAGTAGCATCTCTGGCCTTCAACAGTAATTTCATAAGCAGTTTTAAAAGCCCTGCACCTTCTGTCTGCTCCAGCTTTTAACCCTCAGTAACTGGAGGTTCAAGTTGAAAGCTTTATGTTTAACTCTTTCATTTATCTTTAAATACATAAATATGTTTTTTCCATCTGGTTGTTTGAGAATAAATGTTTGAGAATAAATCGCTTTAGATGTCATCATCCTCAGGTTGTCAGATATTGATCTCTCCACACAATTATGTGTAATGAGGTGCGGCGCCTCAGTTGGAGATCCATGTCTAATGCCAGAGCATGACAAAGTAGAGACCACTACATGAGTCATTATCCGAGAGCCCGCCTTGCCTCCAGGCTCTCAAACCCCCGGGCAGGGTCTATCCTTGGATCTCCTTGGAGCTCATTACGACATTCAACATATTCGGACAAACAAAGCAATTATGTGGTGTGAATAACGCCGCGCTCTGGGGCTTGCATTGATTGAGTGGCTGTGTGCTGGGAAACCAGCTGAACCCTTGGAAATGTTTTTTGTCTTTCTGGGTTTGTCTTGTCACTGAAGGGAATCTCCGAGAGCTGGATGCTATTCTGAGTCGACTAGAAACAGGTGCTGATTGCAAATGCCAAGATTATTATGTTGAGAGCCGCAGTAACTCTGACGGACTCAAAACAAAAGCTTTCAGTTCATCTCAGGAGTTTATTCTCAGGAGTTTATTCCAAGATTGTGATACTTCATATAAGTGGTTGAATAAACTGTATGTGATGGATTCAGACTTTTTTATTTTCTCAGGAACACAGTTTGCCTCGTAAAATGCCGCACATCCAAACTGATTTTTTTTAATTACACAGACACACCCAGTAATAACCATCCGTTTGTTTTGACATTCAACTAAATAAACAGATGAGAAATAATTATACTGTATTGAGTTGCTGAAAGGTTGAATCATAATTGCAGCATTAAGAAACAGCACCGGAAAAGGGTTTCCAATGTTAGAGAATCGGTTATTATTATCAGAAATATGCAGTAATTAGTATACTCAGCTAACAATTATATTTATATACAGCTAAATATACATTGAGGGAACATAGTGCCATCCATACATACTGTATCAACATATGGACCTGTTTCTACAGTGTGTATTGAGTTGGAGGATTTACAGCTGAACAAGACTATGGGGCGAATTCACAAAAGGATTGGGAGGCTTTAGCAGCCGCTAAACCTCTGCAAATAAGACAGAAGAAACCGGCAATTCTTCACTGTGCTGCCAAGCAAATGATGGGCCTTGTTGCAAAAACAATCCAATTCTTCAGTGCTGTGAAAAATAAGCATCTTCAGAGAGTTGGTGGTAAATAATGGTTAATAAGGGTTGACTGTAAAAGATGCAATGCCATATATTAGACATCATACTGTCTCATATCTTCCTTGAGCACTGAAAGGTGCAGTGGACACTCCAAGCACACTGGCCTTCCATTTACCTCTGTGCTAAGCTTTGTCCACTTCTCTCCTTTTTGACATGAATGAAGACATTTTCCAATTGAATTATGACCTAGCTCTAAGCAGCTTATAATACATAATTAAAACAGCTATTTCAATTTTTTTTTTATCGTTAAAAAATACAATCATTCATTTCCTAATAATTTGAATTGTGTGTTTTTATGCAAATGACCACAATAACTGACTATAACAAAGTAAAAGGATAAAATAAAGAACTTTTGATGCTTTAAATTGGCTTTATAGAGGTTGAAATAAATACATAAAAAACAACAAAAGCAATCTGTCTCGGCCAATAGGGATCGGCAATGATCGACTATGCGATTGAGGCATCTCTAAAAGTTACATTTACTCCCATTTTTCTTTTGTGCTGATCTGATTTGTGACTCAAAACCATGTTACCATCCAAACTATGAGTTTTAGATCCCTTGCACTCTTAGTGATTGCTCAAGATGTAGACTGAAACAATTATAGCAACATACTTTGGAAAATGTTCAGCAGCACCGTACTGAAAGAACTTCGTGTTTCCCATCTTGATAGGATGAAAACACATCATCGGGAAATCCAATTAGTTTTTTGTGCGCTCACTGAGCAATTGTGCCGGCTAGCTGCACCACTTTACAAACTGCAGGAATAACAAGAAAGTGCAGAGTGAAGCACTTCAAAACAGGAACATTTTCACTCTGCATTTCTATTCAAGTCATGAAAAGGCTTTGTTGAAGGGATGCTAAAATAAAAAATTTGACTCACACACAAGACACACTGACCAACACTTCTCTGTTTGCCTGAGACCGTGTGAGGCGTAACCCCACTCTCTCTATCTGGCAGCAGATTGCTTTCCCTGACTTGAAAAGGAAACCAGCATCCCCTCACTCGTCACCTTCACACGTGTTTCTCACCATTCTGCGCTTCATCTAAGTCAATTATAATCTTAGTCTATGGATAACACACCGTTCTGAGCTCTCTGACCTCCTCCGTCTCCTCCTCATCTCAGCTTTCCCAAAGACTCTGAGGAGGATGAGGCACCAGCTGTGCAGAGCAGCAAAGACTGAGAGGAGTAAGGCTCAGTGTGTCACCAGGCATCTGCCTCAGGTAAACAATGATAAACACACCGTTGTCAAACATCCCTTCCATGGGCAGGTCGAACAGTTTAATCACTGCTCTGAATTGCTGCTCATGAATTAAACTACATGTCGTCAACGCCTTCACATTTAGACTTTCCCTGTTTTCCAAGAAGGCGAGGTGATTCATAAATCTTCTTGGGGGCAGTTTGTACAAGACTCTAAATATGTCAAGCTGTTGATGAAGCTAAATATCTTCCCTCATTGTCTCACAGTGACAGAAAATTAGACAGTAGACCTATTGTCATTCTTATTTCACCTTAATTTCAGTCTGGACGACAATAAAATGTCAATACAGATGACACAGTAATATCATACAATAGGTGGATAGCATGTCTTTACACTGACTTAACAGTTGATTAGGTTTAGTTTTGTAAAATCTAAGTTTCTATCAACTGAGTTTCTATTTACTTCATAAAAGTAAATGGATGACATTGTTAAGTGTTTCTGTTATTTTGTCATGTGTCTCCGACATCTGAACTCTTTGGTAAACCATCAGTCTGCACTCTAATAACAACAGCGTAACATCTATCTCATGTAACAGTGAAACCACATTGAGTCTAAAACATGAATGTGTTTTTGTCTCTCCACAGATATTCAGCCTCCAGCAGGGAGATCAAGCTCAATAGATACATGCTCATTATTCTGACTGCCACATACAACCAAACCTGCACACTGGTGTCCTCTATTGTATTCAACACAATGCCAGCTGGAACATTTACCAGGCACACTGCAATGAAAGGTAATCTAGCATTTAAAGATGTGTTTTATCAGCTTTTATTGGCCTGATAATGGGACTACAGTCTTACCACTCTGTCTACAATGAATCCCTAAACCTGACGAGCAGAATAGATCCCGTTGCACACCGTGACCACCCGCTCTGCGTCGATGAGTATCAGTTTCTAGGCTCTTGTTACATTGTAGGAAACTGTGTCGGACCCTTCGGGGTCGAGCTGTGACCCGGCGCTCGAGTCGCTGACACACTGTGTGGAGGGGACATCATGACCGGGAGGGGAGACGGCCGGGCACCGGACGCACGTTTGCCAGAGCACTGGAGGGATGTGCGAGACTGGAGCATCGAGAAGAGACAACCCCACAGAGTAAGAGCGACTCTGACGTCTGAACCGCTTCGGTCCTGAACTTGTTGTGGTCTTGTTTTCCAGCAACGGTCTTTCTTACAGCTCTTGCACATTGGACTGAAGTCAGAGCTGCCTGTTGTCTCCCGGTGCAGTCAATAAGTCATTCAGACGGTCCATTGTGTTTTCTTTGTGCGATGCCTGGGTGCTGTCCAGCAGATCACTGATGTCAGTGCTCCTTTACTTATCTCTAAACTGTGCTGCATCTCTTGTGTCATCGCTCCATTACTGTACCTACGTTGTTTTACAAAAAGGAAATTTGAGAAAAAAAAAAAAAGGAAGCTTATATATTGTATGGCCCTATATATGTAGTATGATGGACATCATGTAATTAGGACACATTACAATACTTTGATACTTTGGTTTTCCCTATAGGCCAGGTGATCTGCACCTCCTTGATGTGTTTTGATAGAGTTAAGTTTAGTAGTGAAACGGACATAAAAATCTGTAGTAATTACTGTATTAATTAGCTTCTTAATGAAGTCATTAACACAGTCGCGTTACATAACAGTCATTATGAAACACCATCAAACCATGCTGTGCTCTCAGTAAATACAACATAAAAAAGGACAAATCTGCCTGTCGGCACAAACTCCTCTCCAGCTGTGTGTGAATTTTTCATTTATCTGAAAATTAAATATCCCAAATAAACGTAATAACCATCCACCCGAGAGCCTGACAGACAGCCGTCATGTCATTCTCCAGATGATGTGGCTACCACACAATAAATAAATAAACACAAAGCCATTATTGCCATTACTCTGTTTTTGGATGCCACCTTCCAAATAATGGACGAGCCTTCCATGTGGAAACACACACACACACACACACACACACACACACACACACACACACACACACACACACACACACACACACACACACACACACACACACACACACACACACTTGACTAAAACCTCTCCAACTTTGCTCTGCTTCCCTTTATTAGCATCAGTCTGTGCAGAGGCAATGTTCAGATGTTGTGATTTGGTCTGCTGGAGCATTTGGGCTGCGGCTGCATTCTCTCATGTGAAGAAACGTTCTAAAGTGAAAGTCTAAAATGTGTCTTCAAGGCTAAGTCTGTGTCTTTTACAGCTTTTACATTGATCAATGAGAACTGTCCGTGGAAACTCCCTGTCCAGGAGTACTTCCTGTAGCTTGCTTAATATTCCATTGACTTATATGTTCACTCAGAGGTGGGTCCGCTGTGATCAAAAGGTGCAATATCCAATTCCACTTTGCAACCTCTCTCTCTACATGATGAAATACTTCACTCGTCACTCTCTCTCTCTCTCGTTTCCACACAGATGTGGGTGGCAGATGTGGAAGGTGTCCTCAGGTCCATGGAGAGACAGCTGGTGAGTGATTACAAAAATAAAAAAATAAAAAAATATATATTGCATGTAGTAGTATGACTAGACAGATAAGTCAATTATCTACAAACTTGTTATGATAATTCTAAGTGGTACTTGTGTTTTTGAATGTGGCCGTCTACAGCTCATTGTGAATTTACCTGTTCCCAGAATGCTTTGCTGGAGAAATATCCTCGTACAAGTGGAAACCGCCCAGTGTGTCGTCCTCCATCTTCTTTGAACCGCGGCAGGTCTCTCTGCAGTCACCCAGCCGATCCACAGAAGCAGCTTTAGATGTTCTGAAACTTTGGCAGCAGAACAAATCCCACATTCCAGACAGACTTCAAACCATTCCTATCGATTGTTTTACACATTTACAGTTGAGATTAGGCGCTTTCAGAGCTGTGTCTTTGTTTTATGAGAAAGAAAATTGCAACAAACCCAGTTTCTTCGCAATCCTGAGCACTTCAATCGCTCACGCGATAATCTCTTCTCATAAGCTGTTGTTTGACATTCAGGAGAGGAAAGTCATTTCACAGCCGAGTGTATCTTTACTCAATGGTCCTAAATGACGAAAAGTAGTTTCCAGCTTGAGGTTCTCCTGAAATGACTCCTAACTTTTTGTCCTAAATACTCTGCTAATGACTGACTAGAAATAAAAGATGCACACGTCCTGTTGTCTTTATTTGAAGGGGGGGATCCACACCCAGGCTGTCACAGAAACAAGCTACCAGGGTTATTGTTTTGAATCATTTTACATTTTATTCTCTGCACGTGGATTCTCAAGCTTGTGGAATGATGCACAAATGATATAAAACAACTATTCGAGCCCTCGTATATGTACAGGATCTCAGCAATTAATGCGGCTTTTCATCTTTCTATGAGCTGGACCATTTCCTTTTCCCGATAGATGAGATCTTATTTCCTCTCTGATTACATAACTTATTTAATCCTTATTGATAATAAGGTTGTTTTCCCGTTTGTTGTCCCCTGGATACCAGTGTGCATTCAATTTATGCTCCGCTGGCAACAGACCACAGAGTTATTTTGAAAAGGGACCAAAACCACCACTGTGACAGGGGGTTTTATACGTCTACTTTATTAAAAGCTGTATTACCATAAATGCCTCTGTTTTCCATTGTGACAACTGTTTACCAAATACCTCCAGCCGTGGTACACTATTGGGGGAACTAATGTGCCAAACACGTCGCCACGAACGTCTCCTCTGCCAAGCGTGCACTCTGAATCCGCCTGTGTAATCAAGACGGTACAGGACACGCTTTTATCTGCAGATAGCAGCGGCACTGATGAGCCCCTCTGACTCAAATTACAAGGTGAAAGCGGGACTTTTGTGAGCTCGGTTAAGTAGAGCAGCTTGGGTAATGAGTGTGGTCTCCCTGCGCACTCTGGCAGACCAGGGGAGTTAATCTAATGATGGTGGAGAGAGCCATGATTCCTAATGGGCTTAAAAAAGAAAGAGAGACAGAGAGAGAGATAAACATAGAGGTATAGGGACTGATGGAGACTGATACAGGCCCCGCTTTTTTCCCCAATCACTGGGGCAGCTCCCTTGCAC
This sequence comes from Myoxocephalus aenaeus, assembly GCA_038501785.1. NCBI lineage: Eukaryota > Metazoa > Chordata > Actinopteri > Perciformes > Cottidae > Myoxocephalus > Myoxocephalus aenaeus. The sequence goes on along the minus strand of JBAMJR010000125.1, from coordinate 4,469,793 downwards.
TGCAGACTTAATCATATCTCCACCAGACTTTGAGATTCAAAACAGAAAAAACCCAGAGCGAGGGCCGGGAGGAATCAAAGGAAAAGAGGAGAACTTATTGGCTCTTGAGAAGCTGATTATAGTTGCATTGTTCACTGTTTGGGAGGAAAAGGATGCAAGATATTATAGACATCAAGTCAATATTGTGACCTGTTTTGAAGCTATCTGTCATGAATCACAGTAGCCTGCAGGCTTTAATGTATGTTTACATGTTACGATAGGATAAAGGTCACGTTCAACCACGGGCCATTTTTTTCAACATTATTCATAAGGAAACACAGGCCTAAATGTTTGCAGTATATATATATATATTTTTTTTTTAAGAATGTACATTCCGTGTTGGTTATCAGTTTTTCAGGTATTTGGTCATTAACCAGAAAGCGAAGTTCATTTTAATTTTGACATTGATGACAAGTCAGTCCCCAAAATTCCAACAATTCATTGTGAGGGTTACACGAATGCCTCGACCAAATGTCATGCCAAACCATTCAATAGTATAACACAAAACCACTCATGTCAACCTAATGGTGGCGCTAGTGGAGAAGCCAAGGGATCATCAAGTCAGGAGGATTCCTCATCTGGAACCACGAATGTCTGCTCAAAGGTTCATGGTAATCCATGACCAACAGACAGACAACACCATCCCTAGAGCCATGACTGATTAGCATGACTAAAAAACTGCATAATTATATAATTTTGTGGCATTTCAATTAATGTATGAAGTAACTGTGGGACAACAATCATTGATTGATGACCCATGGAAGTTACAGTGAGAAACTTTTAACGGGTTATGAAACAGTCTTAAATAAATACTGATGCCATATGACTTTCATAAGTAAACGAGACCATCAGCCAGAACATTGTTTATTTCTATAGTTATTCTTATTGCTTGTCTTTGGTGCCACCGGGTCAGATTATCACAAAATCAGATGAAATCATGCAGAATCACCAGAAACTCCTTCAGCTCAGAATCCAGCAGGGGAACCAGCCCATCACGGATAAACCCAAATATGGCTTTGCTGCTGCCTTCACCCTGCAGCCGGCGCTGAGTGTTGCTGGTCCCCGCTGGGAGCCAACACCGACGCCACGCTGCTGGACTCCCCAGGCTGTATTACTAGGCCCGCTGGAGGGAAGAGAGCCACAGGAAAACCAGAACCAGTACTGAGCGGAGCAGACTGTCAGAACCCTGCTGCTGTAAATTGAGAGGTTTTCTAAAGGAATCTGGAGCTCGGTCCCCAGGGCCCGCCAAAATAAACACAAAATGAAAGTTCCTTGTAGTAGCTTTCAGTGTTAACAAATCACATAGTGATTTGAATTAATGATCCTGTCTAATGAATTCATCATATCCACATAAATCATGCATTGGTTTGGCATTACTTTGTCAAACCCACTGGATGACTTGAGCATGGACTGTATGTAGTAAGTGGATGTTGTGACTGTGACAACACGGTTCGTGAACTGCGGTTTTGAGGCCTTGAAAAGCATACCATGCTTTATGGTCTATTTGACTCTAAATGGGACCATAATGAACGAAATGAACATCACGCTGTATTGAAGAAGACTTGAAACTAGAGATTGAGACCATAAACTCATGTTTACTATGTTTACTGAGGTAATAAATCAAGTGAGAAGAGGAGTAATTTTCTCATAGACTTCTATATAATTGGATTTTTGCAACCAGAGGAGTCGCCGCCTGATGGCCAGTAGAAAGAATGCAAGTTTAAGGCATTTCTGCATTGGTTTCACGCATTTCAAACCCGAGGGGCAGAATCGGCACTAGATGTCTTGCAAAGTGTGAAAATAGCAACATAGATGCCATTATTTCAAAACTTTCAATAAAATGCACCTATTTGTCCATTGGTCTTGCTTTTCTAAGAATAGTAGCGGGCCCTATACTTGATACGCTATGAGAGATGCCACATACTCACTTACATGCAGTGGCGGTGCGTCAATAGAGGGCGCTAGGGCACCGCCCCTCTTAAAATTTTGAGATGAAAAAAAATATATATAATATATACTGTCAAAAAACATTATATACCAAATAATTTAAATAAGAAATATACCGTGTTGACGCGCTAAATGTGTGTGGGAGACCGTAAGCCCCTGTCAACAACCACTTAAGTTAAATGTGACCAAATATAATATATCGCCATTCATCATCACTGAGAAAAGCCCCTCCCCCCTTTAGGGGCGCCGGCCAAATGTGAGTCTATGGCAGCGAACAAACATTTCACCCTCGTTGCGGCAAGGACAGCTTCTCATTGGCGGATGAAACGTGAATCTTCGGGCGCACAAATGTGCGCCCTAGCCAATGACATCGTTTCTTATTGCAACGTGGTTGGACTATTCCTCGAATCAGAGACCTTTATCATTCCCTCACATCCCATATAGCTCCCACGTATCTACGCGAGCAACACAGAGACTTTGATTATGTTAGTATGGCGACTGAAAACTCTGTGGTATCTCTACGCGAAACACCTTTCAATCCACGATCAGATGTTGACAAGAAGAGGCTGAAAGAGGTGGAGCAAAGCAGTGGCTCTGAGCAGCCGAGGAAGCGCCGGGCTATGAAGGAAGATGAGCTTGAAGGATTGCTGCAGAGGTGAGTGTCAAAATCAGCAGATGCCTGTTAGAGTTTAATGTTTTATCTTTCCCACAGCAGAACACATGTTGGACATTGTTAGATTTGGGTGGATATCATATCAGGCTATAACTTTATCTAAAATACCAATTCAACCCCTAACAAGTTAGTTTGTGTGTGTGTGTGTGTGTGTGTGTGTGTGTGTGTGTGTGTGTGTGTGTGTGTGTGTGTGTGTGTCATAGCTCCAGGCTAGAGCATCAAGGTGGCTCCTGGCCTTTTGTCTATGTTGCTGAGCCATCAAGACACACAAAACATAGTTTTTTGTTAACTCTGATTGTTGGCTTTTGTCTGTAGTATGAAGCCTGTTTGTAGTAGATATTTCCCCACAACTTATCTGTCTGTCTCTGTCTCTCTCTCTCTATATGTATCTGTAGGTTTGTGACACCATACTTGGACACACCAGGGAACGCTTTGCCTTCAAAGACCACCTCACCAGTGCCACCTTACTGCAGGGCCCCCAGTTTGAATGCTACGTCAATGTATTCCCTGAAGTTGCTCTGGCCACCACATTGAATGTTTCTTAAACCATTCTGCTCTGAATCTCTCATGCCCAAAGTTAGTTTGTTGATAGTTGTTATTGGACAGTGTTGAGCAATGTGTTTTCTTGAAATAAAGCTTTGTTTTTTAGAATATTCTACTCAAAACCTCTTTTCTTCTCATTGTGGAGTGCTATTTAAACCGCGCCGCCCAACTGCGCCCCCCCCCCCCCCCAAAAAAATCACCAGCCGCCACTGCTTACATGCTACGTGACACTGACAAGCATTCTGTTCATGCAGGAGCCACCAGTGGAAAATGGCAAAAAGGAAAAAAAGTAGACCCAGAGTGTCTGGAGAAATGGGCCAGTTCCTATTTCCTTATAGAGCTTAATGGGAAGAAAGTGTGCTCGTTGTGTTCACAGGACCTTTCAGCGCTCAAGGCGAACATTATTTGGCGCCACTATTAGACTCATCATAGCGACAAATGCAATGACTTGCAAGGACAACTGATAACAGAAGATAAAGAGTATAGAGTGTTTTCCTCTATACCAGAATGATAATGTATGGAGACAGACCTTTCTTTGGGGCTGGGGAGAAACGGTTAGCTATGCGAGATGAGGCATTACTTAATGTCACAGGCTAACACTGACACCGAACACCAGCATGTGTTTAACACATGCTGGTGTAAGGTGTTACTGTGTATGCATTTAACTGTTGATGTGACGAGAACACCTAATAATCAGCAGCAGGTTGATGCAGCCACCTGCAGAGAGCAAAAGTCTGATAAGATGCCACTCACAGCAATTAACACGCTGCAGCAACAATAACGCTGCTCGAAACCCTTAACCAAACCCCTCAGATGCACAGCTGCAAATGCCTACGCTCTCTCTCTCTCGCTCCACTGGCTCATAGGTTGTGTTTCTGTCAGGGGGCTTGAGGTTGTGAGAACAGAAAGGTGTACCTTCGGCCGGCATGATATGTTTGTTCCCTTCACTCGGCACCATCGGGGTGCCACTCCAGGAAATGAGCAGCGACATACAGAGGAGCTTCCTCCTCATAGGTCAGGTCACGTATGAGCATCATCAGAGCTGACCCTGTGGTTGACACTGTGATGGAGGAAATGAGGCTGTGGAGAAGCGCAGCAGGGAGCGGCGGGATACATAACTGATGTTCAGAAGGGACGAGACACAGCAGGCACACGTACGGTCAATCTCTATTTTTAACCAGAATGTAGTAACGATACTAAACACTACATTTATTCATTAATCCGAAAGTGTGCATGCAGAGGTCTGACTGCTGCCTGCCAGCAGATTACGACATGTACAATTCAATTCAGTTTATTTTGTATAGCCCAAAATCACAAATTACAAATTTGCTTCGGAGGGCTTTACAATATGTACACATATGACATCCCTGTCCCAGGACCTCACATCGGATCAAGAAGAACTCCCCCAAAATACAGAAAAAAAGGAAGAAACCTTCAAGAGAGCAATAGAGGAGGATCCCTCTCCCCGGATGGACAGAAGCAATATATGTCATGTGTACAGAATTAACCACGTAACAGAGTTACAGCACATTACATGAATATATAATGAGTAGGCATGGACCACGATCCAGATAACCACGATCCATGTCAGCAGAAGGAGATAGAGAGGAGGGACATCAGCAGGGCCGCCATGGCAGGAGGTAGGAGACAGGAGTTAGGAGACAGGAGACAGGGCCGGCTCCAGACAGCCACAATCCATGGAAACTTGAGGCGAGAAAGCACAGAGGCTCCCGGGAAGAAGTAGAGTTAGTAATGTGCATTGAAGAGACTTGAATTCATCCAGAAGGAGAGAGAGAGAAGAGGAGAGAGAGAGAAGAGGAGAGAGGAGCTCAGTGTATCCTAAGATGTCCCCCAGCAGTCTAAGCCTATAGCAGCACTTCTGGGCGGCTGTAGCTCAGGGGGATGAGTGGTCGTCCCGCAACCACAAGGTAGCCGGCCCGATCCCCAGTCCCCCCATAGCTCACATGTCGAAGTGTCCCTGAGCAAGACACCCAACCCTAAAATTGCTCCCCGGGCGCCGTTCAAGGCAGCCCACTGCTCCTTAATACTAAGGATGGGTCAAATGCAGAGAATACATTTCATTCATGTATGTAAAAAGTATGTACTATGACAAAAATTGAATCTTAATTCTTAATTCTGAAAATTGGAGGGGAAATCTCTCTGACGGAATCGCGAGGGGAGTTGTCTGACTCTCCCTCTCCTGACGGATTCAGCCCTAACTATAAGCGCTATCAAAGAGGAAAGTCTTAAGTCTACTCTTAAATGAGGTGACTGTGTCTGGTCCACAGAAGAGGAGCTTGATAACTGAAGGCTCTGACCCCCATCCTACTTTTTAAGACTCTGGGAACCACAACTAGCCCTGCATTCAGTGAACACAGCTCTCTAGTGGGGTAATATGGTACTATAAGCTCTCTAGTGGGGTCATATGGTACTATAAGCTCTCTAGTGGGGTCATATGGCACTATAAGCTCTCTAGTGGGGTCATATGGCACTATAAGCACTCTAAGATATGATGGTGCATCACCAATTAAGGCTTTGTAGGTGAGGAGAAGGATTTTAAATGTGATTCTTGATCTTACAGGAAGCCAGTGCAGAGCAGCTAATACAGGAGTAATGTGATCTCTTTTCTTAGTTTTCGTTAGTACACGAGCTGCAGCATTCTGGATCAACTGGAGAGATTTAAGAGACTTATTAGAGCAGCCTGGTAATACGGAGTTACAGTAAGTAACACTAGAAGTAACAAATGCGTGAATACATTTTTGTACATCGCTTTATGTATGTACAGCACACATGACTGTCAGTGAACGCACCCCCAGGACATGTCAGTGACGCCCACTGGCCACCATACTCAATGCATTTCTAACACAACGCTGCATTTCAAGAGTAACATGGAGGCCCTCTAATCGAGTCGGGCAAGTTGGTTCAGTTGTTTTGAAAGACTGTACATCACCCCTCACACACCCCCCGTGCCACAGTGTGCTCACACCATCATGCTAATCCAGATGCCTCCCCCACCACCATGCTCCAACAAGCAGGCCGCGAGAATGGAGGTGACCCAATAAACCGCGTCCACATGTAATGAGGAGTGATTCCCCCGCTGCAGAGGGAGAGGCCCGGGCTTTCCCCCTGTCTGTTCTTCTTGGCATATCTTCAGTTTCGAACGAGTGACTCAGCCCTCTGGATGCCCCATGGCTGCCAGGCGGCAGCTGAGTTGAATTAAAGATGGCCTGGTGAGCCCTCCAAATCATTTACGTCACTTTTTAAGCCAAAGGAGCAAACATTCACTGGTTGCAACTCCTTGAATGTGAATATTTGCTTGTTTTATAGAACAAATAGAATGTGTTTTGGCCAAATGAGCAATATAGATATGTCATCGTCGGCTTTGGGAAATTAAAATGTGCACGTTTCACGATTCTGATATTTTTATGTTAATTTTATTTCAAAGACACAGGTGATTTTACAGAATAGGAGTCCTGACATCACTGTGAAGTTGCCCGGCAACCAGTAGAGATCTGGAGAAGTTAATGATCATATCCCCATGTAAAAGACAACAACAAATTGTTTTTGTGCTTTTAATTGAGATACAACATGTTAAATAGCCTAAATAAAGCAGTGCAGTTATAGTCAGGACAGAGCCAGCTGTTTCCTGTCAATCTTCTTTAATGTCAATCTTTCCATATAATTTAATCAACAAGGAAAACATTTGTTGGTTGCAGCTCTACACATAAAGTATGAGGAGTGAATGAATTATGGCAAGTGTCACAAAGCTGAAGAAAGTTCATCTAATTCCCTTGAACCCCTCAACATCTGGTCTGGTCTCCACACTACGACGGTATCTCATGTCTTCAGCTTGTCGTAAAACAAGTGGTAAAAACAGAAAAGGACGATAGTTGACAATTTAACCTTCATGCATTGGAGAATAATGAAATAAATAATAAATTAAGCCTGACATACTGTGGTGTCTTTGCTCTCCTCTTTGGGTAAAAAACAAGTTAATTATAGCCAATCTAGAGCACTTTGAAGGATTTTTCTTGAAATTATTCAAAAATGAGGATCAGCGCCACACAGCATCCAGGCAGCCACGACTTTATTAGTTTAAAATGATAAATTTCCCAATAAGTGGCTGTATATTTCTCACGGTTATTACCGTCATTTCGGAGCTCGAAATGCTTCATTGTTTGCCGGCAAGAGACAGATTTGCATAACTCTTATATAATTATGGCAGCGCCTTGACAAAAGGGGTGGGCATCTGAAGAAACAGAGCAGAATTAAGGGGCAAGTGAAGGAGAGCCAGGCAGACAGGCGAACCCTTTTCTGCAAGCCATCCGTGCTAAGCGACCCAGACGGAGAATCTGTCATGTTGGATGCCAATGCTAACTAAATGCTGAGGTATATGACAGTCCTACCTCCCACTCAGTTATCTGTCAGTGTGTGTGTGTGTGTGTGTGATAGGTGATAGGTCAGAGGCAGGCTCAGTGTATGTTATGTAAGCAATAATTAAGTTAATGTATTGATGGTATTGATATTCACTGACATCTGTGCTGCGCTGCCCTCACAACAGATAATGGATGAGTATCAGTTATTAAAGCTTGTGTCAATGGTCTCGTGTTCAGGAGATGAAACCAGATGGCGAGGAATGCCAGTTTCGGGCAATTAGTGCAAATGTGTGTGTGCAGAAAGTGTGCAGTGACAGCACGGTTTGTTTTCATCGTCCTTTTGAGATGAACCCTCTCAAAGCTATACAAGCACATATTGGGTGCATATTGACAGCACGGTGTCTTACATCACATAAAATAATAATAATAAACGCATCATATACAGGGACACCCCCCCCCCCTTCAAGGCCAGGCAGCAATAGAGCTCACAGCTGGAGGACGGTGGAAGTGAGCATCTACTGTCTCCATTCATGGCTCCTCTGCCGCTCCTCAGCTGTGCCATTTCCAATCAATAGCTTTTTAGGAAATCAGCATCTAGGCGGCGGTTTGAAATGAAAGGCCCCTTTTGTCGCCGAGGCCCGTAGTGTGTATAATGATCTCGCGCCGAAGAAACACGCACGTTTTACAGAGGCATTTTCTACCCCGTTGCAGCAAATTACATAATATGTTCATGTTCAAAGTAAAGCCTGAATGGATTTTCTTTTTTTTGGGGGGAGCTGCATTCAAAGACAACGTAGCAATTAAGGTGATGCCTACCTATCTTCTGCTGCGAAGAGGATGAAAAGCGGTGTGTTTTAGCAGCAGTGCGGCACGAGACTTGCATGTGAATAAGATCATCTTGTTCCCCCTCTGGCTCCAGGTGTTTACTGGGACCACTAATACATCCCATCTGCATACATACCTTCCTCCTCCTCCTCCTCCTCTTCCTCCTCCTACTTTCTGCCGCTCCTCTCTCTGTGGACCGGTGCCCGCAGGCAGAACAAGAATGCAAGAATGACTTTGATTTGACCAAAGAGAAGTCAGACGACTTCTTAATTGTATTTTCTCAAGGCAATACACTCGTCAGGCACATCACCGATGCAGTGATGAAGACGAAGTACGTTGCCAGTAATGAATGTTATAGTGGTGCTGATGACAAAATATGAATACTGAATATGAATACTGAAACATGTATTGTTCAGAAGTGGAAGGAGAAGGGCTCCCTACAGTCAAACGGTGGCTGATTGATTCATACCCTACATCTTCAAAGAGTTGCTCAAGGATAGACTTTTACACTTTAACAAGATCTGGCGGTTTCTTATTGACTGATTATCTACAACCACAATAATCACCTTCAATGATTTTTCTATATTTGTCTTGCTTCGGGTGGTGTGAGACTGCTGTGTGGCAGCAGAGAGATGGGGTTGACTTCAGCTCGTCTTTACAGTCGCGTATATGTAAACAAACCATAAATGACACTTTGAGGCGGTATATCCCTTTTTAAATTAAACATATTTATAGTATGCTGCACTTTATAGTACATATGTAAAGCATCCCATGTTGTAAAAAGTGTAATATTTACCACTGCAGTTAAAGAATGATGTCTCACAAAACAGAGGTAACACAGTAAAGAGCCTTAACACATACTTTAGATGAATTGTGTTGTGTTACTTTCCACCTCTGCGTTGCACAAATACAATACAACGTATTTTCTAGTACAGTTTAGTTCTGTATTGAGATAGGCTTTCAAACCCACTGAGGCACGTCGACAGCGGCCTCTTTCTCAATCCAACAGCTCCCCCTGGGCTTTGACTAAAGTACTGCATCATTCTGGAGTTGAGCAGAAAGTGTGACACTTCACTTGAAGCTGACTTACATTCAAATTAATTTATTTTCTGGTGGGCAGAGTCTGTAACTGATTTCGCCAGCACAGTAACTAAAGACCAACTGCCTCGACATGATCTTAATAATTGCATCTTGCAGTGAAAAACATGCTTTGACTATATTATTGTATATTATCATTAGAATCACTGTACTATACAACATAATCACGGTGGTGCTACATACCATCTTCCTAGTAGTCATAGTATATGCCACCTTTTAAGAAATCCACATTTTAATTCAGAATGTACATGCACATCAATTCATGATTAGTAGGAGGACTTAAAAATAAATGACACAAATTATAATTGCAACTGAAGCAAGTACATTTATTTTGATAATCAGGATTGTTTTTCTCCAAAATGTGATGATAGCATGCATACAATATGTATACTCATATATTAACCCTCTTGACAACGATATACAGTATGTTGACATACATGTTTTGAAGTAGCAATGCCACAATGGACAAATAAATATTGTCAGCAAAATATACTTAGTGGAGTTTTACTATATCCTATGGAAACCCTTTTACGACACAAAAAATAAAAAAATAAGAGATAAAAAGTCATAATAATGAGATAGAAAGTCATAATAAAGAGATAGAAAGTCATACTAATGAGATAGTAAGTGCGCCTGCGCTTCAGTGACGCTGGATTTTCTCCTTCCTGTTGTCTTCACAAGTCTCCTCATCCCCTCGCCGGTCTAACCATGCAAACGATATGCAAGTGTAACTGTTGACGTTTTAGCTCAACAAATAATAGCATTGCTATGAATGTAGCTGTTGCATGTGTTTCTCAAAGGGGCTACCGGTACGACAGACTCCACATAGCCCTTTAATCAACAAGTGTCATCCCAGCCGTGATGTCCTACTACCTATGGGGGGGCTGGGTCATGAGCGTGGCGGAGCGAGTGAGGTGGCATGAGTTGCTGCCTGTGCAGAGTTACCGGGAGCGTTTAACGGTGTTGACTGTTGTCGGCGGAGCCTACGGCCCACAGTAGCCTGTGTTCTGTCCCCAAATAAACCACACAATGAGCAAGAAAACGTCTCGTAGCTTTCCTGACCAAGGGTCGCTACAATATGCTTGAGACTCAGTGTTGTTCTTCATTCTCTAAATGGTATTGCGCTAACACACTTCACCGCAAAGCGCCTGTCTAAACGACAGAGGACAACTCGGTGCGTTACTTTTCAACATACTGCATTAGCGTTAGCTAGGATGATTCACAGCTACACCGGTCATGAGACCTTCACTGACCTCCTGAACTCAATGATTGCAATAACCGATCTTAACTAGAACTTCTTCCTGTAAACACTTCCTGCATGCAGCCCCTTAGTGTACGGAGGCAGAGATTGTTTGCACCCTGTGGACCTGGAGAAGGTTCAAGTCTGCCTTGAAGAGTGTGTGTTTAAGGATTTCCTATGTGATGATGTGTTCCATATCTGTGTGGATCTAATGTCAGAGTATAATATGAAATTAACAGGAGGTCAGTGAAGGTCTCATGACCTGTGTAGCCGTGAGCTGCCTGTGGAGAGTTACCGGGAGCGGAGTTTGAGGGACGTTAAGACAACGTTTAACGGTGTTGACTGTTGCTGGCGGAGGCTGACAGTAGCCTGTGTACTGTCCCCAAATAAACCACACAATGAGCTAAAGATAACGTCTCGTAGCTTTCCTGCTTTTACCGGTAGCCCCTTTGAGAAACACATGCAACAGCTACATTAATAGCAATGCTATTATTTGTTGAGCTAAAACGTCAACAGTTACGCTTGCATATCGTTTGCATGGTTAGACCGGCGAGGGGATTAAGGAGAAAAGCCAGCGTCACTGAAGCGCATGCGCACTTACTATCTCATAATTTCGACTTTCTATCTCATTATTATGACTTTTTATCTCATAATTTCGACTTTATCTCATTTTTTTGTAGCGGAAACGGGCTTCCATACATTTCAACACAAGATACATGTGTTTAATTGGGGACTACCCTTTGCGCATGTGCCAGATCTCGCGCTCTCAGTCGTCTTCCCCTTCTTCTCCTGACTGTGACCGTGCCACTGCAACTCATACCAACCACAGGCAAAAGTTAATTATTTGGTAAGTAACTATTTTACTCGCTATCAATTCATGCCTTCGTTCTGTAGTAATTACCACAATATGTGGAACAGCCGTGATAACTTAGCCAGGCAAAAAAGGTCTAAATTGGCAGGCTAACTAGCTGGTAAGCTGGGTGGCAAGCTAGGTAGCTGACATGGTTAGCATTCTAGACCAGTCATTGTCGGGTCATTGTCACGGCTCGGACACAGCGCCGCAGCGCTTCCTTATGAACAGTCTGCACTAAAACACAGAGCCGTTAAACGAGCAGCCAACGGGTCTCCTCTCCTTCGCCGTAATGTCGGCAGGCAGCGCGGGCCGCAGGAGGCATTAACACAGAAACACAGCGTTGACGTTCTCGTTGGACCTCTCTCCTTTTCTTAAGATACCACATCTAGTGAGTTTTATTCAGATCATCGGGGCGAAGCAGGACATTAACATAATATATTGCATATTAATGTAATCCCCCGCTGCTCAGTTAGCGTTGTTTTACGGCAGAAGCCGTAGAAATAGAATTGAAGTAGAACGGACATCCGCATTCAAGTCGTCATAGCAGCGTCAGAGATGCGGACCGTCCTCATGGTAAAGGACGGACATATTATGCTATTACTATTATGCTATGGTCAATGCGCAGAGTTGAGCAATTATCTTTTGAACTAGATAAACGAACAAGACAAACATCACTGTCCGTTCTACTCATTGTATTTCTGTGAGTGAGTGAGTTACGGTGACTCAGTCAATTTAACACAAACACAGCATAATGATCAAGGCAAACGGTTTGATATTTTATTGAAATGACGTCTTCATCTTATTTATTATTTACAACCCCACTGAAAGGCCAGTCAAACATTTTATGTCTTTTTGGATATTGTTTTCAACATAATCCACTCGGTCAAATGAAGCAGTGATGAATGATAATACACATATCTGTAAGACTCACTTTCTTTGGCTCTGAATCACACCAGAGGGGAAGGTATGACCATTTAAACTTCATGGACCTGTTAGAGTTGCACTCAAACGATGAAAAGTTAACTTCACGAGTTGATTGATTTAGGCTGATATTGTGATGGCATCTACATTTTTTTTCCTCACTGGTTCCACTTCACTAACTCCTTCCCTCAGATCCCGAGTGAGTGGTTTGGCCGTGCAGTTATCTGCTCCTGCGTCAAGCTGAGTTACGACCATGCTCAGTCCACTGCCACCTGGACTGCCACCTGCGGACCCTGAGCACACCATAGATAAGATCCACCATAGGTGCTCAACCTGCACTCCATTGCGAAGAACCTCCGGGCTCAACGCTTTTTAGGAGGAGCCCTCAGTCTGGACCAGGTTAGCCCTTGTTCCCTTGTGTTTGGTGGCTCTTGTCTCCGTGGTAGGGTTTCCTTTCATGGTCTTTGTAGGTGGTGATCATGGTTTCAGCTTTTTATTTCAAAATAAGAGTTCATCAAAGATAATTGAATAGTTTGTTGGAAGATATTTAACAAAGACTATTGGAGCTGACTAAATTATATAATACTTATATAATAGAAACATGGATGGTGTAAGGGCCTAAGCGGAAGGGTAGTGTCTGGCATCTACATTCCAGCCAGAAGGCTCCACCCACTCCTTGTCAGGAGAGCATTGAGATCATTGAGATCAGGTGTGGGGAGAGACTCACCTGATCCTGATCTCCTCATCAGGGAGGTGGACAAAAGGCAAGGAGGGGGGAATGGAGCAGGGGAGAGAGCAGGGTACCCGCGAGGTCTTAAAAACTTGAAAAAGTCTTAAATTTAGTATTCATAATTTAAGGCCTTAAAAAGGTATTAAATTTGGTCAACAGGTCTTAAATTTCGTTCATCAAGTCTTAATTTTTACCCCCTTCCTTATTTGATACGGCGCCACAACATTTGTTTATTGTTCGTTGTTACAACGGATCTTAGTACACCCAAACGTCGCATCCAAAATATCAGGCAACCTGTATACTGTATGGCTCTGAACTGCTGAGACCTGTTTAACAGCTGATCGCGCGCCACACGCTAACTAGCGCGCTCGCAGGTTAGCATCGAGCTATGCGAACCTGCTTTCCCGTTTCATCGCGTGTCTCACAAGCAGGGTCAGATGCACTTGCCAGTAGTGTTACAGAGTCCACAGCCCTCCAGCTAAAGATTTTTCTTCTCTGTAAATTAAAGGGTTCTTCTTCTACACGTTATGGAAGGGGACCAACTTGAATAGGTGCATACAGCGCCAACCTAAAGTACCGGAGTGTGTGGTGCAGGGTATTGCCTGTCTGTGTAGGACAGAACCAGTCCCGCCTGTCCCGTATTCTAATCACAGCCTTTTTTATTTGTATCCGTGAAAAGAGAAAAATATAACAGTTAAGTCACTTAACTGTTAAAATAACAGTTCCATGGTGAGGGCAGCGCGACCAGGTCATGTTTGCCGCTGCGGCACATTTCGCCTAGAGTTTTTTTTCAGCGTGAGAAATACGATCTGTGGCGGGAGGGCGTGACTTAAGACCGAAATGAGTGACAGTCACGCTCAATGCGTGACACTTGAGAGCCCTGGAGAGAGAAGACATAGAGAAGAAAAAGAGACATAGAGAAAGACAGAGCTGACATGTGATTGGTCAAAGAGCGTGTTTTTATTTTTATTTTTTTAAAGACTGCAGTACAGTCTTTGCGCGCTCAACGGACATCGTCGTCGTTTGCTATGGGCAGCACTAGGCAGTGAGTGATGGGCAAATGCCGTTTTAATCCGCTGTGGGTCCACGACCCAAAGTATGACTGGGTTCAGTCAGTGCCGGGGAATGTGTGGGAGGCACAGTGCACTTTGTGCAGAAAGACATTTAAACTCGGGACGATGGGGCATGTGGCGTTGGCAGACCAGGCTGAAGCCAAGCAAGCAGGCAGCAAGATGGCAGAGCTAATAGCAAAGTCTAATGCCTTTTAGAAGGAGCCACAAGGACAAGTTGGCTGAACTCATCAAACTGGATGAACAGATTGCTGCCAAAAGCGCAGAGCTCCAAAGGCTGTAGGATCTGTTGTACTACAACCGCACACAGGTGCACCCACAGACATATCCAGACACACACACACACACACACACACACACACACACACACACACACACACACACACACACACACACACACACCCCTCACAGTTATTGTTTTAAATGGTTCTGTATTATGATTAAAGTTATTTGATTGATTGATTTCCTATTTTTTTCATTCATACGCATATCAGGAAAGGTGCGATGTTGGTCTTAAATTTCATTCAAAGTGTCTTGAAAAGGTCTTAAAAAAGTCTTAAATTTGAGATGAAAAATCCTGGGGGTACCCTGGAGAGGCAGCAAGAGGAGAAGAGAGGCTTCGCCTCTTCACGACGGAGAGTAAGCCGGTAACTCGGCTAGCGGCCCGGCTGATATAGTTTAGTTAGTATAGTGAATTGATAGAGCTCTGGACTGAGCTACGTTTTTAGTTCTTTTGTTTAATTAAAACCTGCCGAACTGACTCTGCCAGTGATTGCTGCGCTGCCCTAACTTCTGTGTCCTCCATACCGTCCTGTTACACTGGTGGAGAATGTGGGCACGCGGACCCTAGTGGTGGCGTAGCAGCAGTCAAGCAATGGAGGACCTAGTACAAGAATTGGTGCGCATTTCGGCTGAACAGCAGACCCTACACCAGGCCATGATTGAAGAGCAACGACAGCAGAACGCCCTTGTTCATGCAGAGGTCCAAGGGTGTATGGCAACAGCCCCTCCAGCACGAAGGGAGGAGACCATGCAGTCAAAGTCGTTTTATTCCCAAAATGACAGAGCGACGATATAGAGGCCTTCTTGACAGCCTTCGAGCGCACGGCTAAGAGGGAGGGCTGGCCCGACGATTCCTGGGCAGATCTGGTCGGGCCCAGCAGGCATACCTCAACTTCCCTACAGACCAGTCCAAGGGATACACAGTCTTGAAGAAGGAAATCTTGGCAAGGTACGGCTATAGTTTAGCAGCAAGAGCCCAGACGTCCCATGACTGGAGGTTTAAACCAGAATTGCCAGCCAGGGCTCAAATGTATGACCTCGGCCGGGTAACCAAAGCTTGGCTGACATCCGAGCCAGAGAAATGAAGTGTCTTGGAGAGGGTCATGATGGACAAATACAGCCGATCTCTACCATATGAAGCCAAGAAAATGACCAGTCAGCAGAATCCAGCCAACCTAGATGACCTGGTCAGCATGGTGGAGAGCCAGAGGGTTACACGAAGGCGACCACCCTCAACAAGTGGTCTAAGACGCTGCTTCCAATGTGGAGAGCCAGGCCACATATCCTGGGATTGTCCAGGGAAGGATGAACTGATGCAAGACCCTGCCACTTGCTCGCCTCCTGCTGGGTGCAGGAAACTTCGGGAGAGATGCAGAAGCACTGGTAGACTCGGGCAGTGTGGTGTCCCTCATCCAACCTCATCAACCAACAGGCCTAGAGATGGTGCCTCTGTCCTGCGTACATGGGGACACCAAAAGTCCGTGTACGTTTTGTTCGTTTGGTTTATGGTTCATTCGAAAAAACATAATTAATTAATATGTACACGGCAAGAATCAACTTTTCAATTAATTGGTGCATTGTTTAATGCAACACAGTTCGTGATATAGTTTAATCAAAGTGATTTGTGTGTAGAGTTGTTGCTGTTAGCATCATTTGTTTCCATCTCATTGTGCTGTTTCTTGAGCGTGAGACCAGAGTAAAGGGTTTACCTTTCTACCAGTAGATGGCAGTATACGTGTATGTAAACCAGTGGTGTATAGTAACGAAGTAGAAATACTTCGTTACTGTACTTAAGTAGTTTTTGGGGATATCTGTACTCTACTTTACTATTTATATTTCTGTTTACTTTTACTTTTACTTCACTACATTTTGCAAAGAAAAATGATACTTTTACTCCGATACATTTCTCCTGAAACCTTCGTTACTCGCTACAAAATCAAATCTATCTTTAGAAAAAGAAAAAAACACATCGGGGACTGTGGTGGAACACAGACTCCACCAAGCAGGTTTTGCGAATCACAATGTTTTGCATTTTCCCTCTACATCCTCTAGTCCAGCGCTCCCAAACCTTTATGCGTCACGGACCGGTTACGTGAAGACAATATTTTCACAGACCGGGTCCGACCTCGGAAAGACGGGAGACAACGACACCCAACGTGTGTTCGTTATGTCCAGTCTACTGACTCTACTGCTAACTAAACCTTTAGTCCAGTCTACTGCTTAACTTATAACGCGCTGCACAAAGACAGGATGTTGGAATGGAAGCAGGTTTTCATGCTTTTTTGGCGATCTCAGGATACTCTGCCTTGGTTTCCAGATCACCGACAGAGTTGTAACAGACTTACGTTTCATTTTTAGAGTAACGTAACATCTTGACATGTGTCAAGAGATTCCGTCTGAGGTTACCACAGACGGATGTATGCGGTCATTTTTCACAATAAAACATCTTTCCGGCCTTGATTTTTATTTATTTAATTGAAATGTTTCATTCATTCTTTCTGTGGCCCGGTACCAAGAGACCCACAGACCGGTACCAAGAGACCCACAGACCGGTACCAAGAGACCCACGGCGGGCGGAATGAGCATACTTATAACCACACTGTTACAAGTCCTTCATAGTGTCATATTGCTTTTTGGAGAATTATGATGATAAGTTCATAGTAGATGCAAAAGTATACTTAGGTACAATATATTATGTTGAACATAATATATATGGATGGATCCCAGCCAACCCAGTTATTGTATCAACACAACTCCTGGTCCTTGGTCACGGTGACCACAGCACTTAAAAGAATAAACTTCATAATTCTCAAAATTCTGACCCTTTGTTTTTTTATTAAAAGCATGTACTTGTACTTGTACTTTCAATACTTAAGTACATTTTATATCAGAAAAATACTTTTGATACTTAAGTACAGAAAATATCAGATACTTTAAGACTTTTACTCAAGTAGTATTTTAATAGGTGACTTTTACTTTTACTGGAGTAATTTTCCAGTAAGGTATCTTTACTTTTACTCAAGTACGGCTTTTGGGTACTTTATACACCACTGATGTAAACCATACATTTAGTTAAATTTACCTGTGTCTTTATTAATTAACTAGGTTATTGAGACAGATTTATTTAATGCGGTTTATTTCCTCTGATATTTGATGTTCATGGTTAATTTGCAACATAGTTGTCTACATCATGTATTTACTTATATTTGTGTCATTTTAGAACCAAACATTCCTACATGGAGGAGTGAGCACGAGGCAATACATAATGACCATTGAAAAATAAAGAGGCAGTTGTTTTATTCCTATTAAGCAGCCTTCAGTGGACCTCTCTTCAGTTACCACCCAGTCAGAGCACCACCAGTGCTTCACATTTTACCTTCATTACTACAGCATCGCTGTTACTGTCATCAACATCTAACCTGTTCTGTTCTCACTCTGCTGTCAGTGTCTTAGCCGTTCTGACTAAATCACATCGTCATAATGTAGCACTTTGGTCTCAAGAAGGATTTGTGTGTGTGTGTGTGTGTGTGTGTGTGCGTGTGTGTGCACACACTGTTTGAGGAGTTGACTATATGAGTTATTGTATCAGACTGAAACATGGAGAGCACCGCTATTCTCACATTTGTAAGATGTCTCACATAGTTTATAGTGAAATGATTGTTTGATGTTGTCTCCTGTCTAGCTGTATATCTCTGCATGCACATTTAGATAAGTCATATTCATTGTATGTGTACACACTTAAAGCAGATTCTTTTCAGTGCCTCATGTCGAGGTTAGTGACTTGTATATTATTTCGGTATAAACAAGCCATATTCTGCAGCATTAAATTAAAGTCATTGCTTTACCCTCTTCAAACTGCCCAGTCCCATTAGTGGGTTCATTATTACAAACCAACACCGCACTGCCAAGTTTTGTTCAGCTTTATTTTTTAAATGTTATGCAGATTCCATAGTTTCAGAAGATAACACATATGTCCGGCTTTATTACAATAAATGTGTATCAAAGACATTTAGATGGTTTCTGTGAGATGCTGCAGCCATAACATGATGGCGTCTTGACTTTGAATGTTTTACTCAATACAAGTGTGATGAGGCTGCAATCAGCAGACACAATATGTATCAATATATTCAAATGTGAGTAAGTCAGATAATATTATCATGCAAATAAGAATAATAAGGGGAAAGAATTGTCAAAATAACGTGTTTGCGTTTTTGAAAACCGACTACCCAATATTTCAGCATATTCCCAGTTAAAACAGTAGATTTCACATAGTAGCATTAACAGATATAGATCTATTTTATGAAAAAGTGCTTTTGACTTTCATTCCATAAATTATCTCAAATTGTTCATCTTGCAGATGTCATGGACAACCCAGTGGTGACGCAGTGCTGCTGCGGCCTCATTGGGTTTCGGGACCAGTGGACCGCCACCAACACACACTGCCCCAAGTGGAGGGAGGAGGCCTTCGATTACAGGGACGGGGAGGTCATTGATATGTTGAGGGGCACCATCCGGAATTAAATGTTATCAGTTTGGGGTTTGATTTTCTTTTAAATAAATGGTTCGGTTTTTTTGTTCTTCATATATGTGAGTTCTTTGTTTATTGTTTATGTTCCATGTTCCAATAAATGTTTTTGAACAGTTTATTATTTGACCATAACTTGCCCTACATTTACTTTAGAGTCATTTGTTTATTATTTCTGATTCTGAAAAAGATTATGCAAATCTACTTTGTCCTGCTCAACTGCAGTGTTATTCATGAATGTATTGTTCAAAACAAGATCAATCACATCAGGTATGGTTCATATTTGTGGTTACTCTTATAAAAATGTGTTTGCAGCGCATGCGTGTTTGAATCTCTGCAAGAAAAACACAAAATATAAAAGCAAACAATGACTTAAAATACATTATGATGCATTATAACAGGGATTATAACTATAATTATACGTATGTTTATAATGAATAATAGACATGGAAAGTATTACAACCATAATTAGATACATGAATCTCTGTAAATGACCATTTGACAAACAAATCAATGCCATTTTCTCCATTTGCAGTCAGCCGTCTGGAAGCGCGTGTACAGACTTTCACTGATGTGTTTAAGGACACCAAACAATGAAATGCTAATTTTTTATTACTGTTTTTTGGGGGGTTCTTTGGCTCATCAAAACTTCAGTTTGGTTCCAGTTATCACTAATTAAAGTGCATTTGTATGCATATGGGAAACCTAATTAAATACACAGGGCTACGCTCTCTTTTTCATCATCTGAAGACATTTGTTGCTAACATTTTTGCATTAATGTGTAACAGTCACGTGGGACAAAATCCATTATCGAAAGATAGATAAATTACTTGTAGAGGCGCTTGTTTTTAAAATTTATGAAATAGATTTTCTCTTCAATCTTACTGTACCAACCAGTACATATGTTAACTTTCAAAATGTTATAGTTAAACTTTTATCAATATCAATAGGCCTTTTTCACAGAAGACATGCCATAGTAGGAATAGCATCGGTGTAAATAATAAAAGCTGAAATATATTGGCTTCATTCAGATTTGTAAAATGGTATTTCTCTCATTGTACCACTAGAGGGCAGCAGAGTACCTCTTTTCAGCGGCAGAACAACCGTACAACAAAGTTACAACATCAACTGCAGCCGAGTACAGAAGAGTCAAGTCAGCACGAGACACACACAACAACGGAGAGAAAACGGGCGGTTATGACTTTAACAATAAAAGTGTGGATTTGTCCATTGATGGATTATGACAATATGTGGATTAAATTGGTTGCTTAAACGGACTAGTTAGAAATCTACTATTACAATAAAAAAACATGCTCTCTTGTAATACTAGTACAATTAATATGTCCAAGTCCTGTTGAAGGTGTGTGGCTACCACATACAGTATTCAGACTTAAACTATAGCTAATGACTTTTCTATCACCTTCTTAATTATAACTCACCTAATGTGCCCAACATCACAGGCTGATTAGAATTATGAATGGAAACTACACACTCCATGGCCATGCTGCGACCAGGCAAAGGGGGCCACCTCTCTGGGGCCAGCTCGTAGACGTACTGAGCATCAACTGGGAACATACACCCCCTAATTACAATAGCTGTCATTAGATGTACACATTGCATAGAAAGTGGGAGGAAAGCTAAAACATTAAAACAGATTTGCTTCGGTATCAGGAGTGCAGCAAGAGATCAAATATCTTTCTTTCTTTATTATTTAAATTGTTATTTATTTATTTTGTATGTTGTTTCAAAGCCTTCTCCACAGTTAATTGTGTGTGTGTGTTTTATTTTATTTGTATGGTTTATTTGATAAGGGGACAGTGCACATTAATAAAAAACATTTATGTAAATGCACCAGAGTTTGCCAAGAGGCTATTTTTCATCTGTAGTCCCGAATTAGAGGGAGAGAGAGAGAGAGAGAGAGAGAGAGAGAGAGAGAGAGGGAGAGAGAGAGAGGGAGAGAGGGAGAGAGAGAGAGAGAGAGAGAGAGAGAGAGAGAGATAGAGAGAGAGAGAGAGAGAGCGCGCAAAACCCATTGGTGTGGAACAAAGTATGTGTCTTATTTTGAAAGGTAACCGGATGTGGTGTGTTCCTGCCCGTGTCCCTTGACACCGGTCCGAGCAGCAGGCTGTCAGTCGCAGTTGAATAGTCTCCACTCGCTCGCACCATCCAGGCGGGCAGCGATGTGACCGAGCGCCGCAGCTTTACCCCCCCAGTCCGCTCAGGATGGACCAGAGGAGAGCCGAGCCGGACTACAACAACAGCTTCACCCCGGTGTCGCTGTACGGGGAGTTCACGCTCACGGGCAACCGAAAGGTCCGGTGCGCCGTGAGCCTGACCGAGAGGGACCTCGTCGTCCAGAGGCTGACTCCGGCACCTGTCGGGCGCAGCAAGGTGGTGCTCAGCCTGAAGGACTGCGTCGGCTGCCGGGCTTACCGGGAGGATGACCACGCGGACCCGGCTGCGTACTTTGCGGCGCACTTCTACCCGCTCAGGCGGCGCTGGCTGAGCTCCGGGGTGTCGCGGCAGAGAGCGGAGCACAGCTTTCGGCTCGCGGCGCTCCAGGACCCGCGCGCCAACCTGGAGGAGGCGGAGAAGTGGGCGCGCGCTGTCCGAGAGCGCGCCGCGCGCCAGCAGTCCCTCAGGAGGAACGGTGAGTGCTCGCGAGGGTAACAAGGAGGGAGTTTAGTGTGAGGAGGATCACTGTGTGTGATGAAGGTGATCAAAGGGTGCGAGGCTGTTTCAGAGAATAGATGATGGAGTGCATGTGTGCGCATGAAGTGAAAGGAAAAGGAAACATTAGCTCAACCTGTTGTTTTGATTGAGATAAGTAGTAACTTGATTATGAAACCAACCTTCATAAAAACACTATATATATATGATACAGAAATATCAGATTATAGCATGGTGATAGATACCAGTCATTTCATCATGGCAGGCTGAGGGGATGTTTAGTCTGACTTTGCTACCAACTAAAAAATGTACCATAAAAAATGATGAGCTATATTGTACCATGATTATTTTATTTATTGATTCATCTGCTAAAGAAGAAAAGTCTCACATCCTCTCAGATGAAAAGCTGGAGCCGATAAGAATACTCTGCACTTTGCTTGAAAAAATAATAATCTGACAATCGTCAAAATAGCCATTGATTATCTGCTGATGGATTCATAGATTAATCCCATCAGCTCTGTTTCATTAGCACCTTAGAGGAATGACCTCTGTGACCTTTAGTGAGGCGACGTCCCATGGTTCTCCTTCATTAGTACAGCCATTGTTTTTAAAGGTGTTAACCGCACTGATTAGTCTTTTTTGGGACCAACTACCGTTGTGTTTGATCAGTTTCTCCTTTAACTTGTTTAAAGAAAAAAAAATGTCAATAACAATGTCACATTTTTAAGGCATTTCCTCTCATCAGTTTGCCCAACAGCTATTCAGAGAGCAAACAGGATTATTTGCTTATTTGCTGTACAGAAGTGGTTTCTTGTCACTTCCTCAGCTCCCTCTGAATGCCATACTTCCTATTCCTTAAGTGAATTAATAAAACAACTGGTCACATTTCGGTAACATAATTCAAACCTCCTTTTGATATAAAAGAAGAGCATGGCATTACGGCTGCTGAGTTTAGGTTGTACTTCCTGGATTATCTCTTATCTGTCCCAGGGTCTCATCACCTTTAACCTACTTGAATAAAACAACAGGACTGGTGTGTTGGGGCGAGTTACATCACGGTAACCCCAGACTGCAAACAAACCATTTGAACATAAAAGACACCTGAGAAACGTGAGTGCGTAATATGCTATTGAGTTCATATAATGCCACGAGGTATAATTACTCCGCTGGGAAACATTCTCTAATTGGAGATTTCTAAAGATAAGATAAGTCATTATTTGTCCACCTCACCGAGCTGGCCCACCTTATTTTTTTCGTTGCTTCACACAAACTTTTTCCTCCACACAGCAATGATATCGTTGGCACTCTGTGACCCAGATAGCATTCCCCCAATTGCATGAATGTATTTTTAACGAGACAAAATATGCCGTGATTCTACCGTGCCTGTCAGAAGAGGAAAGATCAGACTCCTAGCAGCTGAAAAGACACTGTTATTTACTTTGAAACGCATCGACGGTCCACTGAGACGTTCACCGAGCAATTGTTCTACCTTGGGACAGAGAATCAAACACAAATGGCTCCGTAGTAATGAAATACACCTCTGCCTCCATCCAGTTTATCCAGACGTTGAAACACCTGCTGGACCCGGAGCAATTTTTACAGACGTCATTGTATTTCATGTTCTCCAGAAGTTAATTTATTCCTAACAAGGGTGCAAAGGGGAGCATTGGAAACTAGAGCTGAAACAACTGACCGCTCACTAAGCTTTGTTACTGTGGAAGACAGTAAAAAATAAATAATCTAAATTCATTGTAATTCACAACAGTAACTGTAACAGCGGCTCCTTCATTTCACGTAGAAGTCAACAAAAGCATGATTGTCATTTCCACTATTTCGTCAGCTGAAACTGATGACTGTCGCTAGCTAGTTTGATCGGCTGTCGCTAGCTAGTTTGATCGACTGTCGCTAGCTAGTTTGATCGACTGTCGCTAGCTAGTTTGCGCGGCTGTCGCTAGCTAGTTTGAAAACTCGAGCTGACTTATTAATGTTTCCAGCTGACTTGCATCGTTGAACAATATGTGATATTTACTCAGAGGCCTTGAGGAGAAAGACTAAACGATAGGTTTGTCAAATGTAAAACTAGCAGTATAATTCATCACAACTGCTCGTCGGATGGTCGAGCGGCTTCACACGCTCCTTCTCCCAACTCGCTTTTTGTGACATCGTAAGTGTTTGTGTGCATCCAACTGTTTCTGTAACTTTCAGAAACTGACCATTACACTTTTAAACCCACTTCGAGCCGTGATTCATTCACGCTGTGCAAATGGGAGAAAGCGAGCTAATTTAACTCCTCTTTCAAGTTTTCTTCAGTCACTTTTCACATGAACAACCCTGTGAGCGCTCTCTGCTGTCGGAAAGACGGTGTGAAGACGTGCACCGTTATCCACCTTATTTTAAAAACAACTGTGGCTCACTGGTAGAGCAAGGTCGTCCTCCAATCAGAGGATTGGAGGTTCGATCCCCGGCTCCGCTAGTCCATGTCGATGTGTTGCATCGCTTCACCCCAAGTTGCTCCTGCAGGCCGTGCCTTGAGGCGTTTTAATGGGTATGAATGTTAGAGTCCTGATGGGCATGCTAGCCTCTGTCATCAGTGTTTAAATGGGTGTGAATGATGACAAGTAGTGTTAAAGCTCTTCGAATGGTCGCAAGACTAGAAAAGCGTGACACAAGTACAGTCCATTGAGCATTTAAAACCATTATTGCCGTGTGGAGAAGAAATTCAGACCGGCCGTGCGTTGCCATGTTGCTAAGCTATGACGGTTTGGAGGAGGGATTTAACGAACGCTCAATGAACAGGAGATTTTGACAATTGATTAATTACTTTTTAAAAACAAAAAATTGTTTTCAGGTAAAAACACCAAACATTTAATGGTTCCATACCCTCAAAAGTGAAGACATGCTGCTTTGTCTTAAAGTATTTATCATTATAATTTAACATTATTGTGCTGGTTGGTTGGACAACAATTGTTCACCATTATTTGATTAACTGGCAGATTAATCAATGCCGAAAATAATCATGAACTGCAACTAAAAACCCTATGAGGTACATATTTTAATAAGGGTTGGCTGTCCAGAAGTAATTAAGTCAAACAGGACCGGATGTGATGAGCCACATTGTGGGCTGCATGTATACCTCCTACTGCTACCTGCACACGTGTCACATGTATGAGCAGTTCTGGGGTCAGTATCGCATTCATTTCAAACCTCATTCAGGCTGAAGGGGTCTTTGTTATCTCTGGAATGTGACGACAGGGTTCTGGTCTGAGAAGCCGTCTGCAGTGAGTTACTCATTACGCCGACGCCCTCGTGAACCGCACTAAATCATGTGCAGGAGCTCTGCATCCAGACCATTAGTCTAAATGAGCTCAGCCGGACCGTGTCATCGATATCGGTTCAAATGTCGTTGGCTTGACTTCCGCCGTCCTCGCAGAATTATTCAGAAAGCATCTGTTTCCCCCAGATCCCTTTACCTCTGTCAGGTAGATACTGTTCCACCAAAAAGGCCAACTCTTTGGCGCGCTCTCTCTGGTATTCGAGGCGGTTGTTGAGAGAGCTGTCTGACAGGTCGCAGACCAAAGATAACGCCGGTGCAAAGCCTGGGAACACGTTACGGCACCTTTGTCAACTTGTATTCTGAGCCAACTGATTAATCGATGTGAATATGGTAATTACTCGTTTGAATTCTTTTGCCTTCCTATAATTACAGCTTTACAGACGAGCTATTTCCTCACAGCAGAATATACTGCGTGTCACGGCCAGCCGGCTGTCGGCTCTGTCTTTGTTGGCACTTATCGGTGCGACTCAAGATCCTCATAAATGTCCTGCCTGCTCTGACAAACACAGCTGACAGTTCAGATGCTTTGCCAAGTATCTCCCAAACAGTATTGATCCTACGTTGTCAATAAAATGATTAAATTCAGCTGTGGACAGCATTATCATAATTAGTCCGGCCATGGCAGCAGGCCATTACTAGTATCGATTAAATCAATCACTCTGAGTTGTCATCTGGCTCGAGCACCTGAGCCACTGTTTACCTGTGTGGTTTACCCAGAATGCATCAGGTAAAATGACACAGAACTGTCCCCCCAGCAGACACAGGCTCACCGGCACTGTGGTCCAACCGTTTATGGTTTTTAAGAAGCTGCATCTGGGTCAAACACAGTAAAATGTAAATGTTGTGTAAATGCGCGGCTGTCTGATATGTTAATAAACTCAGTAGCATTATTATTATAAGTATGTATTTAAATTATAAAGAAAGAAACGATTTTATAGCTGGCTGAAAGCGAGATAGTGAGATTAAGTTTAGGAAGAAATACTGATCGTTGCGTCGGGAAACTTTATCATCGCAAAGACCATGTGTTAACGTTATATCTGAAGAAGGCTGGCATACGCGTGAAACCATGGAAACGGCAGTGATGGAGCGTCAGAAGCACCTTATTCAACCGTCTCGGGGGAACCGCCGCCGCTCCTTTTAGCAGAAAAATCCAGGCCTCTCTCCGCCACTCAATTCTATTACTAATACATCACCTCTGGCCGAGACAGAGCTGAAGCTGGGACGATGGTTGGTATGCTCTGTTACGCACAATGTCATACACGCAAGCAAAACAAAGAGGGTTATGCTAAATGATGTAATCGTGGGAATCCTTTTCTAGGTCTCGAGGTCATTTGTGAGATCCGGAGAGGGTTTGTTTGTTTTAAAGCAGTCAAAAAAGACGAAGACAGCGTTGTTTCACATCAGATAGTTTAAGATCTATTTCAGAGTACTTTTTCCAATAAATTAACGGTTACTGTTGGGCAGCCCGTCACTCTTCAACAATGAAGTCATTTGAAGCACACCAACGTTTAGCAAAAAAGGATTTGGGAAGGTGGAGGTAAAGGACCCTCCCGCTAATGTCTGTCCTGCCAGTGTCCTCACAGACCCAGCGATCAAGTCGGGGACAAACACACCACGAAGACGTGGGGAGACAAGTCGGTCTATTGTTCAACATTTCAACGGTGCTTCCAGCTTCTCAAACGTGATCGTTTGCTGCCTTTTCTTTCTCTTAAGCGATGACTCGGCGATGTCGTGTACAGCAGGACATAAACTCTAATGAACCTTTCTATATTTAGAATATCTCTGAAACGCTGCGGTCCAGAATCTCACGTTAAACGCCCTGCGCTCCGCCGCCGTTGTAGCTTTCCAAGGAGGGCATCTGGTTCAGAAGCTTTGTAAAAAAATTATGTAAATAACACGATTGTGCTTTACAGTGATGAGGTTCTACATGCATTATTACACAAGTAGACTCAGGCTCAGCTTAGAAAACTAATTAAATTCGGATTTTTGACCCTCAGTCAGACAAATCGGGATGTCACTTTGGTCTCTAGGAAATTGTAATAGGCATTTTTTTATAGATTTATCGAGTAGATAATCAACAGATCGATAATTAAAGTAATTGTTATTTGCAGCCAAAATTATTGACAGAAAAATATCCCCAAAACATGCTCAGGCTTTTGATGGTTACTGCGAAACTCATCGTACTGCAGAAGTTCTCAGCTTCTGTCGGTCAGTGACAAGTTCCTGATCTTTAAGTCAACGTGAACCACTTTAGTTGTACAATTATTTTCACAGAAATTGTGATGAAAACACTGATCCCATCAAGGCTCACACCCTCGTGATTAATCGGTCTTGAATGGACAAGAGTGATGTAATTTCCTGATTCTCTTACAACACAAACCACATGTTTCCTTGCTTCTAGTAAAGGAAAAACAAAGTGTGTGTGTGTGTGTGTGTGTGTGTGTGTGTGTGTGTGTGTGTGTGTGTGTGTGTGTGTGTGTGTGTGTGTGTGTGTGTGTGTCCTCCCTGAGGACTCCTCCTCATTGGATATATGCTGCGATACAGCTTGACGCGCTGTCGAGATCTCTGATCCAGCATCCCGGAGCTGTCTCCCTCTTTTAATGACAGCGTCCGGCCCTCTATCTCTCTTACCACGAGCAAATCTAAATGGAGTATATGCTGGTGAACTTTTGGCATAATGAACTCCAACGTAAAACCCCATGAAACTTTGTTCCTGTCGTTGTCGCAGAATATTTACATCTCAAACTATACCGCTAAGCGTAAAGAGCCGTCGGCGCTCACCCAGTTTGCTATTCTCAGAATCAGCCTCTCGAGTCATTTCATGATACGCCGACAACAACCACTAATTGACCATTCAGCCTATACAGAGCAGCTGGTTTACCTCAGAGAAAGTCTGCCTTTGCCTGGTAAACGAACATGTGGTTGTGTTTTTTTTAATGGTGGGAAGTCCATTTCCTCCATATGCTGGCACACTGCACGTGTTATATGCATTTAGCTGTTTTTCTTTTTAGTCTGCAGTAATGTCAGTTTCTATTCAAAACTGGCTAATAGTTGCAGAAAGTGAACATACAGTTGAACATAGCGCTAACCGAGCTGACAATAATTAAGAATTTAAGCCCCAGGTAATTAAAATGAAAAGAAAACTTAAACTAAACATTACATTAAGTGGGAATGTAACCAAGTGACTTTTGGAAAGTTTGTTTTCATGCAGTAGCCTGACCTCCTCTCCCTAATCTGACCCTGCAGCCTAAAATACTCATAATAAGGAGACATCCTCCCTCTGCATTGCCGACCTGTCTCTCTCTCTCACGTCACCTCCATCTCTTTAGCGTAACAACGCTGTATACAGACGTGGTTGACGGACGGTGCAGGATGATTTTAATAAAAACCTCAACGTCATAAACTCTCTGCCTTTCCTAATTTAGACCTATAGCGAGCTAACCGCTGCCACCACCTCCTCCTTCCACACCCTTTGTGGTTCTGGCTCGGCAGAAGTCTGCTGTGTGCAGCTTCCACTCTTTGATTTAGAGACGGCACCGTGGACGAAGAGTCACCACCTCACTGCACCTCCATGTTGCTGCAGTGAGGCCGGCTATATGTGCACAAGGCGTCTTTGCTTCAGGAGAAAAGTCCAGTATTCAAAAGTATTATTCGTTATCAGTAACATGTACTTAGTGTATAATATACATGTATGTGTATTTTATACAGTTCAATATTCTCCTCATCACATTACAAAGCCCTCCCTCTGGAATTCTTCCCCAGCACCTCAGACATTCTCCATCACTCGCCATTTTCAAAACTGCACTTACAACTCACCTATTTAAATTTGATTTTAACCTGTGATGCTGGTTATGTATGTGTTAGTTTTGTTTATTACTGTTGTAATGTCATCTCTCTGCCTTGTTTACTATTGCTTTTATTGTTTCTGTCTTCACCATGTAAAATGCAATATTCTTCTCCGAAAAGAAGTGGCTCAGTACAAAGTAGCATAAAATGTAAATACTATAGTACCTCAACATTTTACTTAAGTACAGTACTTGAGTAGATATACATATCATGGTTATTAATATATCTTTAAACAAAAAGCAGGAATACTCAAACCGTTTAATAAAAAATGTCCACATATGAAAATAGCATCAAAATGCACTGACTAAATAAAATACCAAATAAAAGTAGTTTTGCTCCCTTAGACTTTTAATCTGTTTTTGTTTGTGCTGTAAAAAGTATTTGAGTGAAGACAAGTGGCCAAAACAAACAAAACAGCTCACATTCTGACACCACATGTAGCTAAACTGGTCCGGTCCACATGACCTGCAGTCCAGTCGGGATCCGAACCTCGAGGCTCCAAATAAAGTATGTCACTGTGGAAGATATCTGAGAGGACTCACAGCAGAACTGAACCTCTAATCATGATGGATACGTCCCCGGCTTTGTGTTGTATCTCTAAATTGCCATCCTGAGGTTACAGCTGGTATGTAGTTAACTGCAGTATGAAGCTCTTTTTAGAGGCTCAACAGGATGACAATCTCATATCTGCAAAGAAGGATGTTTTTCCGAAACTCAGCTGCTCGGAGCTAAAAGATGACTCGGACGCGACATAACATCATCTCTCAACAGTTTAAGTTGTGTGTTGTCAGTTTGAGCCATCGATTGGCGCCTAAAATGTGTTGTTTTTGTGCTCCAGATACATCAGACTCGTGAGATACAGACTACCATATACATGAATAGGAGAAAGCCCTCAGCTGGGCTGGGACAAAAGCTAACATTTAGTAAGATTGGGCATATCTGTCAAATTACAGGGGGCATGGAGGGTGTAAGTACAGTAGCAGGTCAAACACATGTTAATCCATTAATCCTTTAATGTGGAAACTGGATTCCCTCCTAATGGGTGTTTGTAAAAGGCTTAAAGCCCAAATCACCACTGAGACAGAAATGTAAGAGGAGTGGGACGCAAACCTGTTTTACTTTTAATATCAATTCATCTCAAATTCATCTCAAATTCACAACTGAAACACACATTTTTGGGAAAAGAAACAGTTCAAACCTGAACATTTTCCTCTTTGTTTTCAATCTAAAGTCCACGTCCTGCTGTTATTGGTGCTCACATGAAGCAGGAGACGACGTTCTAACGCTGGAGCAGGAACACCTCCCACTAACTGAACTTGGGAAGAGTGAATAAATGTAGTCACTCCATTCAAATGGTCTATTCTAGATGACTTTTGCTGTGTTACTTTTTTTTTTTTCAAGCTGCCTTGAGTAAACAAGTTTAGATCCAGTGAAATCAGACATAAGCATGTGTAGCTCCTTTTTGAATTGGTTGTATTCATTGTACTAGCGTTGGTATTGGACTTTATTGAGGTGTAAACCGTGGGTGATGGGAGCTTTGCTGCCATGTTGCCAGCAGTTTTTTGATACTTCTGTCGTTCATTTCATTCATTGGGAGATATTGTAGCTGTCAGAAAATGCTTTTTTGTTATTATGGTCAGAGCGATTTGAGGTGTCCTCCAAATGAAATGCACTTTTGAGTCCTGATGTCTCATCTGTCCTCTTAATTCCCCAATGACACTAAATCGGGACAGAGTGGGACCGGTCCCATCTGAGTTGCAAATGTATGCCGGCTAAGTGGTGTTTGGTGGGCTCAGCTAAGTGTGATGAAAGCCACTCTTTTTAATCAAGATGGCTACTTTCGCAACTATCGCAGACGGTTGATGCTTCGTCATGCTTCGCTGCTGATGGGGAGCGGATCTGGAGGAAGTTGAGTGAGACACCAGCACGACCGGCTCACGCACATGCACAGGTCATCACAATGAGTCAGCGCGATGGCCATGTGAGGTCGTGGAGGAATTCATTCATTTACAGCACAAAACCAGGATTCAACCTGCTGAGTCATGTTTGCATTTGACCCTCATTTCATGTAAAATGTCCGGACGTCAATGGATAAAAATGGACACATTTGCGATCGCCAGGAAAAGTGAAAGATGGTACATTTGAGTTTTCAAGTTAAACCTTCATCTGTGTCTGCTGTGTGTACCCTGAATGAGTTGTCAGACGAAGCTAAGAAAGCTGTCTATTCCCAGACTCTGTACGCACCCAGATAGCTATTATAGGGAACCTCACAGGAAAATGTGTTTTTTCTGGCTCCTTGGGTTTTCCCTTTCATTTCGTCTGTCATTTCCTGTGGCGAATACCTCCGTAGTGATTGTTCCATTAAGATCTGGGACAGTTCCCATGCTCTCGGTCTGAAAAGAGACGTCTGTAATCACAGATGAAGGGAATGTAGTGGAGATGCAGAGCACATATTTGCCGCTGCCGTGTCATCTTTCATCTTTTTCGTCTCGGCTGCTGTTTGTGTGGATGACGATTCAGTCTGGTTGCAAAAGAGAGCCTCCCACTTCACCACTTCATCCGGGACAGGAATTCACTTTTTTCTCCAACTGTTTTGTGGAGGTAATCATGCCCATCAAAGCTCTTAACTTAACTTGATAACTTGTGGTCTAGTTAACAAATGCATAACGTCACTATTGAAGTGGAATTCTCCTCGCCGGGATATTCCTCGAGTGTTCAAGAATTGACAGAACGGGTTATAGTACAATAATGATTATTTATTTAGCAATTACATACATGAAATGCATACCTAATACAAGGCCTTGGACTCCGCTCCCCTGTCTGTCTGCCCTTCACACGGTCAGCACGCCTCAGGATGAGCGAGCCCCGAACTCAGAGAGTAAAGGGTTTTTTATCCTCTTTCTATCTTACTTCCTCTTTTTTCTGACTCCAATGCTTTTCAAATATTCCCAGTGAAAAACACAACCCAGGTTCCCAGACAACTACCCTTGAAACACTGTTGCTCTCTCCTCAAGGCCGGATACAGGACGAGGGTGAATAGATAAGTTTGCAACTACTGATAAATTTAATTAATAGTTGGAACAATGAACACAAGACCCGTGTGTGAGACTCATATTATGGTTCTCTTTCAAGTGTGCTGCTCATCTTCATTGGACGTCCCAAACTTCATCTGACAGACAGGGAAGTAAGAGTTCTGCGGTTTCTCACACCTGAGACACACACACACATCCTTCAACATTAAGCAAGCATTATCTTAAAACCAGAATATTCAGCCAATGCTATATAAATCATTAAACAGAGTATTCAGCCAATGCTATATAAATCATAAATTCTCTTCACTATCCAGAAACAGAACACAAGGTTGGACATAATGTTGTGGCTTTGACCAGATATGTTTCTCAGCAGCATTTGCCAGAACTACACCCGGGTGTGTCTCTTTGTTTGTATAGGAATATACAAACAAAGAGGCACATAATCTACTGTCATGAGCCACCTATAAGCACCTCCATACAAATCTACTGCACAATAATCCAGCATGGTGGATAACGTTTGATAATAGATTGGGTAAAAGACATTTCTGTTGATTTGAGTGGGCCTTATTAGATGCATGACACACACTGGCTCCAAGCCACGATGAAGCTGCAGCCGGGCTAATGACAGAAGAGGAAACCCAGATGAATAGATAGTGTCCTCTTGAATGTTTTGAGAAGGGGAGGGGTGGCACACAGGAAGTGGCGTGGGGGTTAGATTTAGCCAACAAGCCAGGGCCCTCAGTGCCAGCTGTCATGCCCGCTGATTCACGAGGGCACCGCTGTGGATCCCTCAGGAGTGCAGTCGTTATGATTTTCCATAGAAACATTCATCCGACAGAGAAAGTGTCACAAGGTTGTTTGCAGTTAATAAAGTATGCATAGCACTGACCTACCTGCCTTCCTTTTTGGGAGACATGTCGCTGGAGTTGGACCCGAGCTGAACTCATTAGAGGGGAATGTGAGAAGGTGAAGGCGTGGTAAACTGTGAACATATTTGGGACCAGTTTCACTACATTCCAGTGGAAACACTGTGATTCCAAACCATTGAAACCAAACCTGCCAATTAGGTTTGAACAGTTAGATCGGCTCATTCTTGCATTTCAGTTGTTCCCGCCCATCGTTACTCACTTATCAGCCGTCAGACTCGTTTGGATGGTGTGTGTGTGTGTGTGTGTGTGTGTGTGTGTGTGTGTGTGTGTGTGTGTTGGCAAGTGTGCCATTTCTACAACAGAAAGGAGTCTGTGTACCTACCTGTGATGTCGTCCCACAGCTGCAGGGTTTCCCCTGCTCTTATTTGACTTCTCTCCCAGCTGAGACGTTACGGAAACATATTTTAAGGAATTTGAAGGGAGGTAGAGGAAATCCATCATTACCATGAACAGTTTTATCAACCCCGACCTCCATCATATCTATGTTCCTGTGTCGTTCTCCCCATCTCGTCTTAGATAAACTAATATTTTTAGCAAGGTACAGTCTGTTCCTTGCAGTATTTAATTAATTCCTCAGCCGGGGAGGAAGAAAAGGCCCAAAACCAGCTTCTTCCAGTTCCTCCCTTCTTCAGCAACATGCTGCACCGAGATTGTATTCTTAAAAAGATTGGGGATCTGTGTGTGTAAGATCAGTGTAACCCCCTGACTACTGGTGGATGCCCAAGATATTTTCAACACTAATTTGCATCAACGCTGCAGTTAAAAAGTCACCAAAGAGGCTGCTACTTAAAAAAAAAAAGTACTCGTCCGTATGAAAGCAGTGTGGGATAAGTTTGTGTACGTGGGTGTGTTGGACACACAAACATTCGTAACTGACCTTTGTTTATGCTTGTTTCCACAAATAAGATGGCAACAGTAAATAGGATATACAGACTGTCAAAAAAAGATATATTGTAGATAATAACAGTCGACATTACCGTCTGTTATATAATTCCATCTAAACCCTTATATACTCTCAAAGTTTATTTTAATTAATTATTTATTTATTTATTTCTGATTGACATGCAGCTCAGCTGCATCCTCAACTGCATCCTAATATGACGAAAATGTGTCTATGTGGGTCTCTTACGTTAAAAAAAATACACTAAATATATAAAAACACGGTTTTCGTGACCGGATCTAAAGATTGAAGTGATAGTGTGATGAGTGAGCTGTAGGAGACCAAATACCCATAAATGTATAATTCAAATGAGGTAACCTATTGTAAATGGGCAGAACCTACAGATGGACAGTATATGCTCTTTGATATATTGCATATTAGTATCTGAGGGTTTCCATTGCATTATGCATCATTACCTCCTCTCTCCTGGGTCGGTCTTGTACTGCAGTGGTTCCTTCCTTTTTGTTGAATATATTCAGCATTTCAGCTCCAACAATTGTTGTGCACGTCCAACTTCTCTTTTGCAGGAGCCTCGCCAAGGTCTGTCAGGAGAGATAAGGGTGCGTGTGTGTGTGTGCGTGTGTGTGTGTGTGTGTGTGTGTGTGTGTGTGTGTGTGTGTGTGTGTGTGTGTGTGTGTGTGTGTGTGTGTGTGTGTGTGTGTGTGCGCGCGCGCGCATCTCCCAACATCCCAGGACACAGATTCACATGTGACCCTCCTGCTCGTTGTCACTGTAGATATGTTCCTTTGCTTTGCTCTTGTGTTTCTGACCTAGACATAGTCAGATTGTTCCTGGAGAAACTCAGGGTAACATCAGGGTTGCATGTGCATGGAAAATACATAAAGTATGGCTTTCACAGCAGTGCAGCAAGATGGAAGGAAACATAATTAACTATTAGTTGTGCGCCTTTGTATGTTAATATATTAATAAAAAAGTACAACTCAAACTAGGATTGGGAATAAATAAATTTGAGATTAAGGTTTCCAAAGTGGAACAAGAGGCTGTTAGAGAGTCCTGAGTCTGCTGCTCTCACTCCAAGTCTTCTGAAAAACAAGCAAATTAAAACTCTCCAGGCTCCAGTGTCATATTATATCCTTGATGTACAAATCTGTCTTTGTGTTGTGGAGAAGTGACCTTGCCTCCTCTGTCCTCTGCAGGGGTGTTGATGAGCGCGCTGTCTCGTCCGAGCCGGATGATGCTGCTGGTGAACCCGCAGAGCGGCAAAGGACAGGCGCTCACGCTCTACAACAACCACATCCAGCGCATGCTCAACGAGGCGGGAGTCACACACACTCTGGTCATCACCGGTGAGTTGGAGGCACCGGTACATGTGAAGCACGGCGTGAGAATGTACACAACACTGCTCGTACGCTTTATGTGCACAAAAGATGGAAGCACTCATCCAAAGTATGGATGGGTGATGCGGAGAAAATGAAATATGACGATTTCTTTTGATCGATTTTTTTTTTGCCCGTGATTATTATTGACTACTGTAGCTTTTACAAAAACATTTCTACAATTAGACTTTTGATGAATAATCATCAGTAATGTGGATATAATGACGTAGTTGGCAATAGCAAAAAATAGAACAGCTAGAGAAGTCTGGTGAGTTGATAAAAGGACATCACTTCACTGTAATGGCTATGCTGACTATGTGGTGGCCTGTTCCTTGTTCTTGTCCTGTTCTGTGCCGCGTTACGGGACTCCGTTTCTTGATCCACACGTTAAAAGGGTCAAATAATAACTGAGACGCTGAGACGCTGATTCCATTTCCATCATTTCGTCGATTTATTTTCACTTTTATCGAACTTAACAACATCATAGGTCTAACTTCAGTTCTAGCGTGAGGTCAAAGACTGATGTCCCGTTCTACATAAAGAAAATAAAACCAGAGATTCGGTCCTGCCCCTTCCTCTTATACCAGCTGATCTTCATCAGATTAATAGAAATAATTCCCCCCCAAAAAGAATTATTTCAAATATGAATATAACATCCATTCATATGGCAAAGGAATGTCTTTAGATCATACAAATAATATATAATAATAATAATAATAATAATAATAATACATATATATGACTTGATTTATATGCCATAAACAAAATATATGGCTCCAACACAGCCTTATTCCTCCTGCACAATATTCATTGATTTATTGGCAAACATAATTAATAAACCTCAAATGAAGATGTTTTCACTTAATTTTTCCACGCTTGAGACTGTGATCTTATCATTTTATCACCTCAACATCATCGTTTAACACGTTGTTGAATCTTATCTGACCAACGCATATTACAGCCGGGGCACAATCAGCGCCGACAAATTTCCGAACTCTCGCACAATCACACAGACAGCTCAGTGAGGACCGCGCAATAAGACTATCACCTCCCTCCATGGCTCTCCCTCTGGCCCAGTACCCCTCCTCTAGTTTAAATCCTCTTCGTGTTTTCATGCTGTCACCATCATTATGCCGATCAAGTGCCTCTGACCCATATGCATGCAGATCTGTTATGTAATAAATGTGCGTACACACAGGGACACACACACATATGGATCAAAAACACGCACGTGATAAACACACATTCACACAAAATCCGCCTCTGCAATGATTTGATGCAATCTTGATGCAATCATAATCTACGCTGGGGGGTAATTATGATATAGTGTTGCATTAGACCCGCTCACTCATCCCATACTGTATCATACGCTCAGCCGGATCATTGCAGTTATTCACTGGAGTTTTCCCTCGTCTTTTATTTTGAGTTTCACCCTCTGTCTGGGTTTGTTCCCCGAGTCAGTGCAGTGTCAGAAAACTGGCAAAAGAAAAGTCTTTCATCCCAGCAGGGGGGGAGAGAGAGAAAAAGAGGGCAGACAGACGGATACGCAGGAGAAATCATCTTCCTGCTACTGTGCGCACACACAACTGAGCCTTTTGTGATTTCTGAGTTGTACTTTTTGACAAATTAATCCCGGAGAATACATAATAGATGTAATCCCCAAATCTACATCTACATGAAAAAGCATGGCCACTGAAAGGGGAATCTGAATACCACAGTGACAGAAAATCCCTTTGACAGATAGACTTCTCAAAATAAAACTTTCACTCTAATCTCTCCGAGATAGCCCTGAATGATGCCTCAGAGTGTGAAGTGTTTAGTTTTTTTACATGCAGCTCAGTAATTCCTCAACCATTCTAACGGGGCTCCGTAGTACGAGAAACAATATTTACATATTTCTCTGGACTCGGATAATCTTCGGTCATTCTAAATCTTAAGAAAAGTTATCTTGTATATATGTTGTAACTAATGACTGTATATGGTAAACGATTCATTAAAAGCATATAATATGCAGGAGTTTTCTAAAAATACAAAGTATTATAGTAATCTTCACTAATGACCCAGGAGAAGTGTGTGGCGGTGTCTGTATAGAGACCCTGCCCGTTGCTTGCGTTTCCTCTTTTATTCTTATTTGGCTGTATTTGTGACCTTTATAGACATCGGCAAAGAGCCTCCGGGCCTCAATTGGGGGTGTAGGTAGCCAACCGCATGCACAACAGGGTGCAGCCCCCTCAGGTTGTCAGATACCCCCTCCTCGCCCTCCTTCGAGGCACAAATCCCCATTTAGCTCTGCCAGATACAATGCGGCCGTAGTTGCCGGATGCCACCGTGTTGTTACATTGCTGTTTCCTTTGCTCCTCTCGGCCTCCTCCGCTGTGT
Organism: Myoxocephalus aenaeus; assembly: GCA_038501785.1. Classification (NCBI taxonomy): domain Eukaryota; kingdom Metazoa; phylum Chordata; class Actinopteri; order Perciformes; family Cottidae; genus Myoxocephalus; species Myoxocephalus aenaeus. Next base: position 4,432,204 of record JBAMJR010000125.1, on the reverse strand, counting down.
GCAGAGTCAGAGTGTGTTTGTTTACCTCGCCTCACACTGGAACGTGCCCTTCGGCTGCATGTATTAAAAATCAAGCAAAGCGGCACCTTCCCACAATGAGCAAACATTACTAGATTATCAATTGCTGGAAACTCCCATTGCCTTTAATGGGCCAGACTACTCCGGAGATTGAATGATTACTTTATCTGCATGTGATCACAGGCGCTTCAAGCAAAAGCATCAATATACTACAGATAAGGAACAGTTTCACCATCCCTATTAGTAGAACCTGATTACATTTACAAATGTAACTGTAGTCTTGGCAGTGACGAAACCGCCTGACTCTAAAAATGGGCAAAGAGGCGACAAATGGCTGCTGTCAACCTGTGACAGGTGGGTGCTACCTGTCACTCAAAGCGGCCACACCCTCAATTATGTCTAACTTTAAGTCTTAATATATTTAAAAAATGTGAGTTACGTAAAAATCCATCCCCCATGCACTTCTCATGAACGGGGGATATTACTGTTTTTTGTAAACAATGTAAACGTGTTTATTTCTGCTGTAAAAGGATTGACTCCCTTTGGGAGCCAGCCTCAAGTGGACGCGTTGGCTTCATTTCTCGATTGCAGCCGACATGCAAAGTTTCCTCGTTTACATCGTGGCATCCATCAGTTGCTCCGTCTGTCTGGCAATGTTGCTTCAATCAAGCAGGATTTGAATTGATTCTTTGCTAAGCCCACGTTAGTTACTGTGGCTTAGTCCGTCAAACACTCCACATATGCAGCTTTACTGCACCTTTACCATTGGACATTTGGGGCTACATTTTAAAACAATTCTTTTATTTCAAACAGAAATCTCTCTTTTTTGGCTATAACTACAACGCTGGCCGAATTTGTCGTTATATTGCAGCATAGTATGCACCTTCCACCTCGAAAAATTCCTTGTTTGTGTAAACAGTCCTGGCAAATAAACAGTTTCTGATTCTGATTCTGATTCTGATAGGAAAATATAGCTTCGCACCTCAACAATCTAGCAGCTTTAGGGCGTTAATCAATCAATACAAAAATACATCATATTTAGAAACTGTATCCAATGTTTGGCATGTGAAATCCTAATATGAAAAGTAACTGTAGTTTTGCAGTAACGGAGTAAAAATGTCAACATTTCCCTCTGAAATACAGTTGAGTAGAAGTATAAATAGAAGGAAATGTAATGGCTGCTGTAGCTTGTAAACAGCCAGACATGCTAACAGGCATTAGCATCTTACTTCAGAGCACACTGTCCATTCCTCACATTTTCACAGTCTTCATTTTTCATTTTTGGGAAGCTTATAGTGAATAACTGGGACAAACCCAATTTGGCCACTGAAGAACATGTGCTTTATGATAACATGTTTGTCCGTAACACTTAACAGCACGTCTATCTGTTCTTGTGTGTCGTCGCCTGCGGCTGGAGGCCTCTTGTATGTCGATGCTAACAGAAGTAGACAGACTCATTATGGGATCCTTGGCTGTGTAGCAGCTGTGGGCACTGCCAGGGGTGGAGGGCAGATGAAGGATGACTGAACTGCTGTGGGAGTGAGAAAGAGAGCGAGCGTGCTTCGTTGTAGTGTGGCAGTAAAGACGACGCACTGATTCCTCTCAGGCGGTCTCCCTCGCTGCTCGGGCACCCTGAGATGTCTGTCACACAGTATTAATTAAACGACAGCATCGTGCTCGTCCTCCTCTCGTGCTCGGACTCATCTGCTCAACGCGAATTACACATATTTACCGGAGGAGACGGATATCTCCTCGAACAACCTCTCAGTGCTGCTCTTTTTTGTTCTATCTCTGTTTCTCCTTTTTAAGGCAACCATCCACGTGGCTCCCTTAAAGAACGCCATGGCTCAATTAACAAGGTGTACTGTGTTGGAGCTCATTTTAAAATATGGAAATCTGTTTGCATCATAGAAAATGAAGGGCGCAATGTTTTGCTGCATTGCTCATAACAGACGTTAGGATATCTCTGCCGCTGCAATCTCAAATTTAGTTTTTATGTTGAGGTTTGTCTCATGCAAGTACCCCAATGTTGAGCGTACAATAGGCCTGCTACAGTTTTAGAGTACCCTTTTAGAGAATACCAGATAAAAATAGACAGGCAAAATATTTCCCCTTCCCTTTCTATGACTTGACTTTGCTGTGAGAGTTTTTGTGTTGTTACGTCATGTGACTGGAAACAGGCAGAACAGATGGATCTAAGAGTCTGAGTGTTGTGATGGATGTACGTATCTGTCTATTCTCGTGTGTAACTTCAGTGAATCCCTTGAGGATGTTTTAGAGCCATCAGTCAACTGTACACAAGTCTCTCTCCACCATGACTCTGTGACTCAAAAGCAATCATTTCCAGGGTTATACTCGTTTAATGTGGTTGTTACCACTTCATATAATTGCTGCTTGGTGTAAATACACTTTCTAAAGTTGAACTATAACTTGAGTGTCGCTCAATTTTGGTACTTTTTTCCCTCCGCTGGCAGACCGCAAAATATTTCCCATCTACTCTTGTTAGCTGATCATGGTTCAGGCGTGGCTGAGGAAGTGTCTCTCAGCGCCTGCAGCCTTCGGCACAACCCGTTCAAGTCTCTCTGGATCTGGGATGAGGTGTGTTTCTATTACTGTCTGTCCCACTTCCCACTGGGGGGAAAACATATAACCTTGGTCACATGTTTAAGGACAGTGGGGTGAAAGTAGACCTTTCTGTGGTGGTGGTTTGTGGATGCATTCATTATATATATAGATATAGATAAATAAATATAGATTTAAGAAGGAGCTGTTTCAGTGAACTTAATAAGACCGTTTTTGTGAGTTGGGGGAATGAGGAAGTGGAAACATGTACACAAGTGTGACTGGTCTTGTGTACGCTGTGGCAGTAAAAGAGCAGCTGTTAGAGCGTTTTGACTGTGCAAACATGGCGGATACAGCCGGTCTGAGTCTATTTAATGGCATCTGACGTTCACCTGCATGATGTAAATTCTCAGAGACATTTCGGCCGCAGGACTCGACTCCAGGTAACTGAGGCCCAACAGAGAAAGTCTCACACACAAAAAGTTGAAAGTTAACACCTGAAACGCTCCCTGGTGTGTGTGTTTGTATTTGTGTGTTATTAAGCGAGAGCGACACTGTACGCTAGAATGTGTGTGTGTGTGTGTGTGTGTGTGTGTCCTCTGCATGTAAAAAATGTGTGCACTTCTCTGTGTCGCTCCTCCCTCAGGCACCTCCTGGCAGCCGACCGGCCTGCCGTGGTGTTTGCACTGATTCTTTCTGTGACAACCCCCACGTCGAAGAGGCGATGTTTCCTTAACTGTCACCACCTGCTGTCATGTAGCACTGCAGTTATTAGACAGCGCGGCCTGGAGGCAGTTAAAATGGGTGTGACAGCAGGGAGGGGATTCATCTGGAGCTGCAGAAGTTTAGTGGGATGATACGAGGTCAGCCTGAGGACAGAGCTTCCTATTACCGCACACGGACCGCGAGGGAAATTGATCACCTGAATCTGCAAGTCAGCTCGGCTTTACGGAGCTTCGCAGCCAGTTTCAGCTCATCATCCTAAGTGATGCCGTTGCTCCGTATCTGCTCGATGTGTAAATAAAGTAGTTGTTTGCAAGATCAGACAATATACACATGCACACAATAGACTGGTTATTATCTCCGCCAGGAAAGTATGCGACCGCTCATGATTGTGCATGCGTCTTTGTGTCTTCTTGCATTCTGCTGCAGCAAACTGCTTCATATTTTTGGGTGGCCAATTATAGCTGCACGCTCAAAGACTTCTCGTGGTTGCAGTAACTCACATTTACCCAAAACACCTTTAATTGCCTGCTTTATATTGCATCCCTATACCCCCTACTCTTAACTGCCCCCCGGCGGGTAGGGGCCCATAGTGATAACACAGCTGAGTTGACTCCCAGCTGCTACTCGGCCCCCAGAGACACGGTGGGGGAAAACCATAGACTGTTTGTCTCTGGGGAAAACAGTTTGCTTACACATATTGTTTTGGACGGTGCGTTTGGAACTACACACACAGCTGAGGCCTAAATAAATGCTTTATGTTGTGGTTGAGACGGAGCTGAGCGGCACAGAGCTGGTAGACTTCTGCATAGACTGAGAACGTGTCTGTCGGGAACGTTAAAAACACAACTGACACACTTGCGGTCTAGACGGGGCGGTTTAGACAAATGCGGGTTGTATTTATTAAAACATCACAGCATGTTTTAGTCAAAGCAGACACGCCTGGCGGAGATCTGCTCTCTCCTGAGTCGGTCACTGCAATGGCGGCTTCTTTTCCATGCTGGTAATGGAGTGATCACTTTGTAGTTTGACTCCAGACTAAGAGATGAGGGCTGCAGCTAACGGTGTGATTTATTGATTCAATGTTTGCTCTGTGAATGTCTCAACACATAAATCATAAATCCATTAAACTGCTGGCAATTTTTAGTTTAAGTTTTAAAATGTTCAACACCAGATGGCAACATGAACATTATCAATACAGTAACCTCCTCGAGTGATAAATGGGTGTAAAATCTGAAAATGTCACAGTGTTGGTCAGAGAGGACGCTCCCTGGAGGTTGTAATATTTAATCCTCCAAATATATAAATCCTCAGATATGTATGTTTGTCCCCACAGGAGCTTACTCATCGTTGTATCCTTCTGAAAACGTGCCTGTCCAGGCTGTGACCAGAGGCCAGCAGAGATCTGCATGACTGTAACGAGTTAGTCACTACCCACAGAGAGAGACTCTAGCGCACTCCTCTCCTCCTCTTACCTCTGCACCATAACCATAAAAAAGCATCACACGCACTGCGTGACTTATCGGCCTCCCTGAGAAGTGTTTCTCCTCACTGCGTCGCTTTGCCATTATCAATCTGTCTGATGAGGGGAGCTGCATTCTCAAACTGCGCTCAGCTCTCCTCCCACCACACTGCAGTGTCACCGCTCTTCAACTTTGGGCCCTTCAAATCCCTTTTAGTTTCCAGCCTCTGCATAGATAAGGACATGGGATGTGACTGGACTGATAAGGAGGAATTGATTCCTTTATTCTGCAGAGTTTAGGAGAAGAGAGGGGAAGAGAAAAGAGGGCGAGAAATCAGATCCCTCTCCAGAGGACTCTGTGTGTGTGTGTGTGTGTGTGTGTGTGTGTGTGTGTGTGTGTGTGTGTGTGTGTGTGTGTGTGTGTGTGTGTGTGTGTGTGTGTGTGTGTGTGTGTGTGTGTGTGTGTGATGGGATAGGTTTTCTGTTCTTCTGTTAGGTAAAGACATTAACACAATGGCAGCATTAAATAGAAGAACAAGGTAGTTACACATAAACGAGGACAGCTCCCTGAAAGGTCTGCATGATTTGTGTGCCTTTTACATTCTTTATATAAATAAAAAGTGATAAAATATTATTTTATAATTGACTGCTTGACCTTTATTTTTCTAGACCTGCGGTGGAGTTTTCCCCCTCCAGGTTACAGTGTTTTTTCCCTGTTGATTATTGTAGCGGCCTCAACCAATGTAGCCAATACTACACTATGTATTGATTATAACTTACTAACAGCTTCCTGAGGGCAGATCTGCTGTGTATCTGTCTGTCTGTAGGTTTGCATTATTAACTGTTGCTTTAGCTGTTGCCTGCTGTCTTCCTGCATTGTGATAGCTCGGCTGTCCATCAGGAACCTGCCAGTCTAAATGTTTTTGCTCAACCTTTAAAAAAACGGATTTTCTAGCTCAGTCTCTCGTCAGAAATATCCGCAGCAGAGATATCTGTTCAACTTGGCTACATACAGATTGTGATCCCAGCACCGGGTTGCCATTGGACGAAAATAAAAGTCATACATACTACATGAAAAACAACTCCGCCGGCTGTTTTCTGCTGTCATTACAGCAAGAGGACCTTCTGCTGAGTTGTCTTTGCTGAGATAAGCCACTTTATATTCGGGGACTGATACTATTTTCCACTTGCAGCAGCTCTACAGACAATAATCAATTCCTTTATGGTCCTTTTTCTCATTCTCGTCGAGGCTGTGGTGACAGCTCTGAATAGTCTTTAAAGAAACACATCGTTTGTTTAACTTTTTTTTTTGCAACAACAAAAAAAGGACCCAGCTGTGCGCGTTAAGTATGCTGCGACTCCATAATGATAAAGAATAACATAAATATTCCATCATAGATAAGAATGAAGGCTCTTTTTTGGGAGAAAATGAAGAAGAATGATGTGAAAGAGTTGAGAGACAGCGGGGGGAAAGCTGTGAGTGTTGCTGAGAGGAGAGGGCTGTGACTGAAGTGGTGACAGTCCGCTGCGCTCCACTGATTTTGTTCACACCTCGCAGCTCCTTCTGCCCTTTCACCTGGAGACGGAGGACAGGGAGAGCGAGGCGGACAGATGCATCCCTCCACACACAGGAAAACAGACAGCCAAGTTTAAATACCAGAAGCTCACATGCGGTGAAGGGTTTATCAGTTGCTGTGTATTAGAAGAAGATCATAATCAAACCGCCTCCACAGTCAATAGATAAACACAAACAGACATCCTGAAGAAGGTTTCTCTACAGTAACTTTGGTGACACGTTATATTACTGGCCCGTTATTTCCTAATCATTTCTGATGTATTTAAATGCATTTCCTTGAAACCCAAGTAAATATTCCTTCATAGTTCCTACAATACTGCATTATTTATTCCTAATACTGTATTTGTTGCATTTGCATGTGGTTTGTTTTGCGCGTTCAGCTGGCCTGCTGTCCACTGAGTGGAAGACTCTCTGGGATATACAAGCAAATAATTGGGATTCATTAATTGAACGTGAACTAATTAAAGACTGTCTCTATAATTAGTTTTTCCCGGGAAACTTCTAGGAAATTACAGACCCGTAAAGTGAAGCATTGCTGCAGGAATGACTGAGGAAATTATCTGCCCAAATCCAACATTTACTCTTCTGTATTTTTAATAACCTTCAGGTCTGGTTTCATGGTCCCTGTGCACACTGATTACGTCCACTTTAAGAGGACGCCTGTCACCGACGCCATCATCAGATCATTGAGCGCCAGGTTCATTTGACAGAGTGCTTCTGGGTAATTTAGTTGTTCCGATCTAATTGGCAGCGTGGTAGCCGCTTCATTTAAGACCGTATATCAGCTTTCACTCCCACGGTGATACTTGATTTAGCAATTAGGACGGGGACTCGAAATCCTAATCTTCCATCTCATTAATTCCTTGTAAATATGTGTGAAGTATTTTCATACAACGCAGCGTTTAAGGTTTAATTTCATTGTGCTTGCACAAGGACAATGAAGTTCTTGGTCCGTTGGTTAATGCCATTTAAATAAGACGTGCGTATTATTGTCATGTGCAACTCGAGCCGCTGATAGCAAACACCTGCGGAAATGTCTCCCTCACCAGAGCTGACCTTGACCTTTGACCTATCAAAGAGGGAGGAAGCTGACAGGACAACGTTCTCTTCTACTTTCTTCTCTAGAAAAGATGGGCCTGTATGAAAACACACTTTACATTAATGTGTGTGTGTGTTTTGCAGAGCGGCAGAACCACGCCCGAGAGCTGGTGAAGGAGGCCGACCTGTCACAGTGGGACGCTTTGGTCATCATGTCTGGAGATGGCCTTCTGTTTGAGGTAAAGAGAGACACACCTTCACTATATTCATATTTACATTAGTGCAGCACTGCTGCCATCATTATAGACCTCCTGTTGTGTATCAAGATGATACTGATCAATTATAAAATGCTTCCAGTGCCGTTTTAAATAGAAATGTTCAATAAATAACGTTTTAGGGTCATTTTACGTTCAAGCTAAAGCACACTGTGTACAAGTGTGAAATATACATGAAGTGAAAATATTAAATTACTTAGAAAGTCTGTTTGGGGATTTTGAAATTGTGACGGGAACTTTTCCCAATTTTATTTATAGACCAAACTGGGCTGGAGATCATTTACATTTTTTAATAGTTCAACACTAGCTCTATGCTGAAGTACTTCTGTACTTGAGTTTCAAAACTGAAACTTCTACTGCTTCTTTTGATGAAGGAAAAGAAGAGTTTTGTGTAAAAACACAAGCAGCCGTACATGCACTTTGCATAAATAAAGTCTAAAATACAAAAATATAATGGTTTTAAAAGTCATCAAAGCGTTGAGGTTTAACACACAGCTCTTTGTGCTGGAAACCTCTAACTCCTCAGTATCTATTTCTCTCTGTCCGCCTGATCCAAGCTGTGTCTCCTGCGTCTGTCAGGTGATAAATGGTCTGCTGGAGAGACCCGACTGGGACGAGGCCGTCCGGACGCCGCTGGGTATCCTACCTGGTGGGTCAGGCAACGCTTTGGCTGCATCCGTGCACCACTACTCTGGGTGAGCCACCGGAAGAATCCTGAACTAAAGCACCTAATGTACCTAAAATAATAAACTAAATGATTAATCAGTTAATCGAGAAAATAATGAATCAACAACGAAAATAATGAGTAGTTGCAGCTCTTGGCTGTAGATACGAACATTAAAAGTGTGGAAGCTTTGGGGAAATCGGCATATTGTCGTGACTAACCCACAACTCAGAGCTCCACAGAAACCAGTCTAACCAGTGTCCTATTTGGGCATCATAGCAGGTGCAGTGCTGACTCTCATTTGCATGCGTAAGCATAGGATGAATCTACAGCAGGTAAATCCAGTTTAAACCAGATTACGCAATGGGTGTTGGTTTCATCCCCCCTCAGGCGGCGCGACCTGTGGACCGAACACAGGAAACTAACGCGGCCCTCAATGAAAGTAGTTCGGTCCATTTTTATTCTCACGGGCAAAATGTACAGTTGAAGCCCGGAAGACAAGGACATGCTGAAGGCCGTAACCACCTTGAGTCTGGTCCACTTCACCGGACCCGATACAGACACAATTACGACTGTGTGAAGATGTAACGATGAAAACCATGAGCTGTTTTCATCCTTTGTTTCACTGAGCTGCATGGACCAGCCTTCTGGGGCCCTTTCAGTGTAAAATGCACTCATCTCATCTATCAATTATTAATCATTTGCTAATTTGAGTGATTGTCTGAGGTTCATTCAGCCGGAATGCGGAACAGAAAGGAGAAGTGGAAGGACAGAAAGGAGGAAGAGGAGGAGGAGGAGGGAGCCGATGAGAAAGAAAGGCAACAGATCAGATTCGGAGGTGGAGGAACTTCCGCCTCGTCTGAAATCCCTCGTTCACTGTTACTGAGTATTAGTAGAAGTTCACTCTGCAGTGAGCAGACGGGTGTTGGTTAGATACAGTAGTTTAGTGTGTCAGCACGCTAACGTTTGCTAATTAGCGCGAAACATGGAGTAGCTTCGGCTGCGTGAATGTTGTTAGTTCTGCGGGCCGTAAATCAAAGTACTGGACAGATTGAAACGTTGACTTGATGAACAAGGAAATGTCAGGGATCACCAAAGTCATGAGGAGTCATCCAATCTGTCCCTGGAATATTTCCAAAATGGTCCCGACTGAAACGGAGAGACAGAAAGACAAAAAAACAGAGAGCATACAAGTTTTAAGAGGCTAAACGTGTTTAATATCCCTCCGTCTCCTTACCTTTATATCTGCTGTCCCTGATTGCGCCACGGTTTGCGGTGCCAGGACTGCATCGTGGAATATTATATTACTTCGCTGTTCTTTGTCTGCGTTTCCAACACTCTGCCCTTTCTACTCTGAAGTCACCTGGTGTCACGTGGGGGACTTTAAAAACCTCACGAAACGCTCCGAGGCACTTCCTTTTTAAGCTGCTCCTACTGTTAGTAGGTCACATTGGGCTTTACCTTGCCCTTTTACTATTTTATTTATTTTCTAATCTGTCATTTTGTATTTGTTTTATTTGGGGTTGATTTGCTTGGTAGCAACCTTTATGTCAGCCTTTGTGCTGCAGTTTGTTTTTGTTTTTTTTCCTCAGTGGGACTCCTGACAAAAAATCAGGAATTCAAATTAAAGTCACGACGGAATGAATGAAAACAGCATACGCTGATGGTTCTGTCTTCACCGAAGAGCCACATTCATGCATCACTTCAACTGCATCTGCCAATCAGCTTCTCATCAAACAATGGTCTTGCAGCCAGAGCGGCAGCAACAATGAGAGGAAGGGACCAGACTCTGTATTGTTCTCTCTCCTCTCACACATCCAGAAAACCTCCCTGCCTGCAGCCGGCCGTCCTGCAGTGGCCCTGGCCAGCGGGTGTTTGGTATTATTCCCGGCTGAATGTAGGGTTCACTGAGGCTGCGTGGATCAAATGAGTGACAGCTAGAACGTATTTGGTATTATGCAATGCTGTGAACAGGTTCGCTGAGCGAGACTTTAATGTGTACACAAACATGATGAGCACGAGCTGGAGCGTCATCTGAGCGCTGCGGCGTGCGTGAGAGTCTCCCTCCTCTGGCGGCTCACGGACACTGCATGAACAGCTTGGAGTTTAAGGACGGGGTTTTGGATAAATGAGGAGCTTATTGAAACCCAGTTGCCATTTTATTAGGTACAAGGCTGACAAGGTCAGTAGCTAAAACGAAAGCCGTCTAATAGAACAGTCCTGCAGTAAATCAAACCTTCATGAAGGCTGAAACGCTGTTGAAAGTTAAAAAGGACTCATTCAGCTGAAATGTGGCCTCTGTGACTGCCATACTAATAAGACCGTATTACCATTTTTAGTTGTAGCTAGTTTTAAACGTTTTACTACTTTATATAGAGCTGGTTTCGACTGGCCACCGCTGACCCTTCAAAGGATCACGCGATAAATCTGAGGGGTCGTGAGAGGATTAATGGGGAAGTAAAGGATACAAAAGAAGAAATGTATCATCTGAGAAGATACAGGAGGAAATAACTCTTTGGAGGAACTCATCTGGAGCCCCAAACAGACACTGAGGTCACAAACCAAAGTACTTAATATGTACCAGTGTGCTGTATGTTCATAACTTGTCATCATAACGCTTCAGTGATCCCTTGACTCACCGAGCCAAGTTTCAGTTTGTCTGATACGTTTGTTTTATACCTAAATACCTACAAAACGCACGGCATTCCCATAACCCTCAGCTGTACTTTGTGTCGTGTGCAATACTCGAGTAAATGTTACTTTCCAGCGCTGACTCCCAGGTGCAGCGGGCGGGTTGTAAATCCTGTTATTTTCTTTGACCTTTTTCCCAATGATTTGAAAGATTAGACAAACAGAGCGGTGGGAAATGTAGATGAGACTGTTTGGATAGTCGGACTGGTGAATACATTCAGGATGATGAATATGGAGATATCTGCAGGGCCACAGTGAACTCCACTGAGACATCCAGTCATCACTGTAATTGGCTGTGGGTGGTAACAGCAGGCAAATCGGTTTGTGTGTGTGTGTGTCTGTGTGTGTGTGTGTGTGTGTGTGTGTGTGTGTGTGTGTGTGTGTGTGTGTGTGTGTGTTTGGGCTGTTATCATGACCTTCCACCTCTGTCTCCGTTCTCCCAGATGGGGTTGTCTTTGTTGTCTGACTGGCCTGTCATGTCTGAAGGCCCATAAGCTGATTCTGTCCAACCTCCAACATTTGTCGTTGAGCTGCTCCCCCTCCCCTCACAGCTCCATGAGCCTCCATCCTCCTCATCTACCCTCTCTGTTTTTTATGATCACACAATAAGGTCACAGTTACCTCACTATTGTGTAACACTCCTCGCACAGCTCGCTCCCCAAGACGCGCACGAGCCTCGACCCACTTCCTAACCCAAAAACATTAAGTGCACCTTCCTGCTTTTATTTTTGGTGTCTGCATCTTATTTCTGAGGCTAGATTCTTAATTGCGAGCGGCTCGAGGGCTGAAAGGATTCGTCGATCCATTGTTTGAGGAAATTGCCGCTATTATTCGTGAGCTGGAGCAGAATTCTGCAGAATCCGGTTCTCTTTATGTACGAACAGCGGGGACACGTGCGAGGGAATAAAAGATACGTTATTGTATTTTAGTCCTGGTTGCCAAAATCTTACGATGTAAAACACTTCCGCCTGTCGAGTTGAGGCGAGCGCAAATACTTCAAATCAAGGATTCACTCCGTTTTTTCATCTTCAAGAATTCAAGGTAATAGAGTAATTGATATTCAAATGTTCTTTTTTAAGGCTAAAGTATTCCTCTTTTTTCATTCAGCCTTTATTTGACAAAGAAGTCTCTTCAAATGTGTTATCTCTCTAACAAAACTGACCCGGCCAAAACAATTAAACACGTTTTAATGACATTCAAACGCCTTTCCCATGTAATTCATAAGAGCACAGCTTCTTAACGAGACTAACTCATCTCTCCTCCTCGGTTCCTGCAGAGCCTCGCTGGTGTCCACTGAGGAGCTCCTGGTCAGCTGTGGTTTCCTCGTCTGTCGAGGACTCGTGGCCCACATGGACCTGGTCTCCATCCAGCTCTCCTCCGGCCCTCGTCTCTTCTCCTTCCTGTCGATGGCCTGGGGCTTCGTGGCCGACGTGGACGTCGAAAGCGAGAAGTACCGGCACGTCGGCGCCGCCCGGTTCACCGTCGGCACGCTGGTGAGGCTGGCGTCTCTCCGCGTCTACAAGGGCAAGCTGGCCTACCTGCCCGCCGGCGAGGACGACTACAGCGAGGACGAGGGCTCAGGAAGCCACGCGGCGCTGCGTTGTAACGGCCAGGCTTCCTCCGTGGCTCCGTCCAGAGACCCTCCCTGCCAGAACACCTTCCACAACTCCTGCCACTCCAACAACTCCCACAAGCTGAGGCGGACGGAGAGCTCGCCCTGTCGAAGCGCCTCCAAGGCCCTCGGCGGCCCGGCCGACTCCCTGCTGCCGCCTCTGGGCCAGCCGCTGCCCGGCGACTGGGTGGTGGTGACGGAGGAAGACTTTGTCCTCATGCTGGCCATGTACCAGTCCCACCTGGCGGAGGACCTGCTGGCGGCACCGGACGCCGCCTCGGACGACGGCGTCATCCATCTTTTCTACGTCAGAGCGGGGATATCGCGCGCCGCGCTGCTGAAGCTCTTCCTGGCTATGGAGAAGGGAGCACATCTGGCTACTAACTGTCAACATCTGGTGCACGCGAAGGTGCGGGCGCTCAGGCTGGAGCCACATTCACCCAAAGGGATCATAACAGTAGACGGAGAAGTGGTGGATTATGGGCCGGTGCAGGCGGAGGTACACAGAGGCCTGGCGAGGTTAATCAGCGGATGAGAGAGCCGGTCCTCAAAGCAATCAATGTACGACTCATTCACCGTTAACTGCAACGTCATGGCTTCTCATCCGTACACAGGCAAGCCACGTTTCAGACGGAAATCATGCAATATTAAGACAAACAAGTGCTATTTATGGAGACCCATAGTGTTCAGTATTAAATAAATAGTAAGGCATTCTGAAAGGAATACTCATATTTATCAATACAGACAAGACCATTGTAATTAATACTTCAATACTTCTATTCTTGCTTCTTTTCACAGCCTTTAAAAAAAAAGGACGTTAAAAAAACTGCAGGAATAAAGTGAAAATAAACACCAGAAATAAACACAGAGTGTAAAAATATATTTTTTTAAAAGGATACAATTTTCATATAATGCACTGACGTTTAAAAAAAAGTTTTGAATAGTTTCACGCCTGTTTATGAAATATTGAACACTTTGGGACTTTCTGCAGACATGTTGGCATCACAGATAAAACACAAACACACGTTTCCTCATCTCATGAGGAATGTTAAGTAAATCCACCCCCAACTTTTGCCTCCAGTGTCTCACCTTTCATCAACATGTATTATGGCAGGGTGGGATTTATGCCTTCATGGCTCCTCTGCAGTACATTGCAGAGTGTGTGTGTGTGTGTGTGTGTGTGTGTGTGTGTGTGAGAGATGCAGTAAATGTGAGGAGGTGGCGATGTGATCGTGGAGTAGTCGCTGCCCCGTTCTAACAGCGGTGATCTCAACACACCACTCTTCCTCCTCCTCCGCTTTCATCCATTCATCTGCTGCTGTAAGCACTGCGTCAGGCTCCAGTGTCTCTGGCCCCAGCTGCTGATCAGACGCACACAGACACACAAACTAAGGGAGACTCACTAATCCTCCTCGCCTCGGTGTCCTCACGTTGAGCTTTAAGTCACGCAGAGGAAATGATGACTGAGGCTTCGGCCTACACGAGCAGTCGTCAGATTTTTAAATGCGTTTTTAATTGTGATCCAAATCTCTTCGGAGGTTTGTTTGTCATTTTACAAAAATCTGATGTGGACACAAATAAATCAGCTTCTCCTTGTGAGAGTGGAAGTGAAATGAACTCTGAGTTAAACGCGGGCTTTGGAGGGGTTCAAGCTGGTTGAAAGAGGACAATGGTGAGCGTAGGGAGGAGGAGGAGGAGGAGGAAGGGGGGTTATCGACTTGGTAAATGCTGCATGAGGTGGGAGGCGTTGTGGTCCGGACAGGAAGCCGTATTCTTCCTGCTCACCGCAAGAAATCATTTGGGAACATTAGCAAACTGTCCTGATGCCGAGAGAACGACGTGTTTCAACTAATTTCAATATACACACACACACACACACACACACACACACAGTAAAACAGTGGCGTCAACATAATGAAACCGTTTCACTGACTTGTCGTTTTAAACACTAATAAGAATGTCATGTTTGTTTTAATCAGCACGTCTACGTTTGACACTGTAAAGAATTGACCAAAAAAATTATTTATTGTAGAGCGATATTCTTCTATACATGTTTTTGTTCATTTGTTTGTACAACGCTGTTTTCAAACCTTCATGAGACATCGAGGTGGATTTTCTGTCCTTTAGGTTTAAATTCAGTTTGCAACAGGAACCCAGCCGCCGAGCTGGAGGCGCTCGGCGTGGACGCCACGCTGGTTTTAACGCGGTCGGTCTCACTGGAGCCGGAGGTCGGCTTATTGACTGTTAGAAGTGGACGAACGGTTCTTCACACCGCGTTTCACAAACGTTTTGGCTTCTGACCTCTTAAAGTGAAGTGTGTCGACCTGGCAGATCTTTCCCTGCTATGACCATTTTATTTAAAAAAACAAACATTTAGGGGCCTTAAGATGTAACATTATAATAAGAAACATGAACAGAAAAAAAGTATACAATTATAAATATACTTTTGTGGATTCGTGACTCCACAGATCAAATGTATGAATATCAATAATATTTTTTATACCAGAGTGCTACTGATCCAGACGTCACACACGTTTCTATGCAGTCGGTTTCTTGTGCGTGATGCAGTGGTCCTTTAACTGTTTGATGTGCCTTCATCGTGCCGCCTCCTGGTGGTGGGAACGCGGCGGTGCATTCACTGATTTCTTCTTTTTTATTTCTCATCACCCCAAAAAAAACTGATCTGTTTGGAGGAAGGGACACGTTGGACATCTGTCATACGACAAAATAAGCGTAATTGTGGCACAGTGCTGTTAATGCGGTTGCCATGGTGCCGCCTCATCATCATCAATTGCTACGAGGGAGATCTTGAAGTCTTCATCTTTTCGATAACGAGGCAGCGTTGTTCAGCCGGGATCCAGGTGTGGCTACAAATCTAAATGCGCTGAAGCGTCGGATGACGACGGACCGGATGTTTCTTCCGTCAGCGACACAAGAACCAGACTGTTGATTTGCTGTTTACATCTTTCTCTCGTCTGGCGTTTAAATGTTTATGGTGAAGGGAACATCAAGTCATTTGAATTTTTTGTTCTGGCACACATTAAATGATTGATTCTTTATGCTTCTTATGAGAGATCTATTTTTCCATTCGACAAATGTCTGTAATTTTTCTATAATCGAATGAAACATTCTGTTGGGGTGTTTTTGATTTGGGGGAAAATAAAAATAAATGATGACAAACAACCCGTCTGAGATTTTGGTTTGTGAAATTGGCTGCATCAGATTTGCAGATGACGGAACAGTTGTTGGCCTCATCTTATGATCATTTTGGTCCAAAAGCCACAATTAAACTCATAAAAGTCCAAAAAGGTGCAGACAGGTGTGCATGCTATATGTAAACCAGGTGCAGGATGACAGACAATACACTGAACAAACTCATTTTGATGAGAATGTCAGCGGTGAATAACGTATTTGTGGTCCCTGTTCCTGCTGCACAGTCAAACGTTGATACGGCTCACCATCAGGAGAGCAGAGCAGATAACGCTCTGAGAGAGACTACACCGCGTTCCACATTATTATGCAAATTACACTTTAATCAGATTTTCCTAAATACTAATGCACAGTCAGTCAGTATCATTTTCAAGTCATCAACTGTTAGAGTATAAGTCAAATTCTATTGAACAAACCTCCTAATGATAACAGTATTTTTTTCAAAAATAAAAAAACTCAAAATGCAGTGTTCCAAATTATTATGCAGAATTTCAGAGTTTCAAGATATTTTATAGGTTGTAAAGAACAAAAAATTGTCATTTGTTGAATTTGCAGCATTAGGAGGTCATATTTACTGAAATCAAGAAAAGTTTGAATCAAAAACATCTTAACAGGTCAAGTTACATGTTAACATAGGACCCCTTCTTTGATATCAACTTCACAATTCTTGCATCCATTGAACTTGTGAGTTCTTTGATAGTTTCTGCTTTAATGTCTTTGCAGGATGCCATAATAGCCTCCCAGAGCACCTGCTTGGATGTGAACTGCCTTCCACCCACATAGATCTTTTGCTTGATGATGCTCCAAAGGTTCTCAATAGGGTTAAGGTCAGGGGAAGATGGGGGCCACACCATGAGTTTCTCTCCTTTTATGCCCATAGCAGCCAATGCCCCAGAGGTATTCTTTGCAGCATGACATGGTGCATTGTCATGCATGAATATGATTTTGCTACGGAAGGCACGGTTCTTCTTTTTGTACCACAGAAGAAAGTGGTCAGTCAGAAACTCTACATACTTTGCCGAGGTCATTTTCACACCGTCAGGGACCCTGAAGGGGCCTACCAGCTCTCTCCCCATGATTCCGGCCCAAAACATGACTCCGCCACCTCCTTGTTGACGTCTCAGCCTTGTTGGGACATGGTGGCCATTCACCAACCATCCACTACTCCATCCATCAGGACCATCAAGGGTTGCACGGCACTCATCCGTAAACAAAACAGTTTGAAAGTTAGTCTTCATGTAGTCCTGAGCCCACTGCAACCTTTTTTGCTTGTGAGCTTGGTTTAGGGGTGGCCGAATAACAGGTTTAAGGACACTTGCAAACCTCTTGAGCATCCTACATCGCTCTGAGAGAGACTAGTTAGCGGGGAGCGAGTGCATAAAACCGGAAACTAAGATGAGGAATGAAAAGGGTTTGATCACAAAATCGTGATAATTTCCAGTGAGAGATAATTACGTCGGTAATTTCCCGACGCGAGGCAAGTTCTCTAAACATCATGGAGGAGAAAAATGACGGATAAAAGACGGACAGAAGCAGCGAGAGCACTTCTTTACATCGGTGGCTGCGTGTCATCCTCCACCCTGCTTTCAACCGGCCTGACCAGGCAGTCAGTTTTATAGTCCAGTCAGTTTTATAGTCCCGTATGTGCGTCCCGTACACATACGGGACTATTTTCTCTGTCGCTGAAATGCGATACACAACGTTTGGTGGCTACAACTATTTTGTGCTGAAAGGCAGCTTACTATTACTATTTATAAAGTCGCAGGTAACCGTATCGTAAAAGCAATAAGGTACTCGAGGCAGTACTGTGTCTACAATAATGTACAGTTCAAGGGTTTGCCTTGAACTGTACATTATTGTAGACACAGTACTGCCTCGAGTACCTTATTGCTTAAATAAACCTTTTGAATTTTAGAATATCTTCTTTCAATTAATGTATATTCTGTACCAGAAGCGTTATGCTTGCAATTACCTTTCTGCATAAACTCTATAAATCAAATAAATCAAACATAATCATGGGAGCATTTTGTTGGTTCAACACATATCCATATGTAGATAAATCATACTGTTTATAATTATAATTTCAATAGGCTCCGATTTGTTAATATTAAGAAAAGGCTCATCTGCAGTCGCTACATAACGGATCCAAATAAATATAAGCCACAATGTCGCTATGGTACCGCTTGCAAAGTTTAATACATCACTATACAGCTGTCTTAATGCAACAAAAGTAAACCAAAAAAAAAATGAAATCATAAGTACATTACTCAGCATTTTGTACACATATGCCCCAAGCATCCACGTGACTTGTCAGAACTCAGGTTTGTGT
Organism: Myoxocephalus aenaeus; assembly: GCA_038501785.1. Lineage (NCBI taxonomy): Eukaryota > Metazoa > Chordata > Actinopteri > Perciformes > Cottidae > Myoxocephalus > Myoxocephalus aenaeus. The sequence continues at coordinate 4,414,044 of JBAMJR010000125.1, read as the reverse complement.
TAAATATATACTGTATGTATTTATATATTTCCATATAGTCATGACATCTGTACAGAGGGAATCGGGCTACAAATCATAACTTTATTAGTTTGTGTTTCTTTTTTTAAGTATATCAATAACAGGCCACTGTGGAAATGTAGACATCGTACAGTCTGGTGTCGCCAGTCAAAAGGCTGAAAGCAACAGGTTACATGCTTTGGCTGTAAAACAAACTTCTCGCAGTAATAATAATAATAACAATGGTTTAAATTTGAATAATATACACACACATACACAGAAAATTGTACATCATGTGCTTGATATCCTGCCAGATTTTTGCTTCGAGATCTACCGAGACGGCTTCACATTTTCCGTGTCGGCGACAAACGGGTGACCAGATGGAGCCGAGGTCCATTTTTTTTTTATTTAATTTTTTTTTTTTACAAACAGCAGCAGGAGTCGCGGGCGGGGAGGCGGCATGGAAGACAAAGCAAAACAAAATACCCTCATTCGTGACCATTTACTTTGTCAAGTCTCTTTAAAACACAGCAACTCTTGGCTCATGGTTTGGATCCTCTCAGTTTCACAACGGCACTCATTCAGAAACACTCTTCAGCATCACGCTTCGTCGTTCAAGTAAAATACCGACAGCCAGCGCTCGCTTGTTTCATTCACAGGTGATAGCAAGCACAAGGGGTTTGTCTGACCGGCATCATCATCATCATAATAAGAGAACCGTAATATCTTGAAAAAAGAAAAAGAAAAAGAGCATTGTGTTGAAGGCGGGATGCAGTTATTTAAAAAGATGTAAACAAAGACTGCTCTGAGTTTCCAAGGAAGCACGATTGGACCCAAAGGGGAGTTTCACTTTCTGTCACATAATTGCAGCATTTCAGAGTTTCATCTTTCTTCCAGATGGAACAAAGAAAAGCAGATCGCAGACGAGTCGTGTCAGTTTAAGTTTCGTCTGCGTGCTGTAATGCGTGAGATTAGACGCTCAAGTCAGCGGAAAAACAGAAAAGTTTAATCAAGCAAAAAAATAATTATAATACCAACAAACCTTCGGTCTCAGTAGTTTGTACTCTAATGTTATCAAACTCTGCACGTGCAATTTGGAGGAAAAATAAATCAGAGTACAGCGTTTGCTGCATTGTGAAAGACTGAAAAGAGTTAACTGATAAACACTGGATCAGGGTTTTCACGGCCCGTATAGTTCAAATGTCTAAAGCGCGACACGAGCAGCTCTGAACACAATGATCTGAGATTAAGAACAATTCAAGTAAGGCAACATGTTGACACGCGATGACGGAATGGACGCTGTATGTGTGTTTCTCTTCTCCTATTCTATTCTTTAAAGTGTGTCATTCGCATGTGATGTGGGTTCAACTCCGGCACAGAAAAGTGGAGCATCTTGGGTAAAGCTTTGCTCTGAAACCTACACTTCAGCCTCTGTGAGTAAAACAACTTAAAGAGCATGAAAAACACCAAAAGCACACGTTCCACTTTGTTGACCGGCTAAATACTACAGAAAGTGAATACGGAACGTTTGCATGTGGAGGCGGCAGCTGTGTTAAGCTTTGACGAGAGCACGCACGCCTAGACGGAGAGAGAGAGAGACGCCCGACTGTCGTCCTGTGCCTGAATGGCTTCTCTACAAAACCAAAACAGCAGTCTGACCTCCGGAGGCGAGTCCCATGTAAACGTTTTCACTCGTGTTGGCTGCGTGGTTCAGTGAGAGTGTTGGCGAAGGAAAATACTAGCAAGTACAGAATAGTGGAGGAAGTGGTGAAGCTGTTGTGTTTGGCAGTTTTACTGACATTCAGTACGCTCTACTATGTGTGTGTGTGTGTGTGTGTGTGTGTGTGTGTGTGTGTGTGTGTGTGTGTGTGTCTGTGTGTAAATTTTGGCAGAAAGCGTACAACCAGTGGTTTCCATTTGAACAGAATCCTCCTGGTCGGTGGATGTATACGGCGTCCCCTCTCCCAGACCAGATTGTCCATTCGTTCGTTGCAGTGCATGATGGGACAGCGACGTCATCAGTAGTGCTACAGGGAGCCGCAGCTGGGAGCGCTGCAGTTTTTCATCCATCTTTGACCTCGTCCCAAATGCAGCTACGATCACCAGTCTGCTTTGCGTCTCCCGGGCTGATCGAGTCGGCGGAGTGGTTCATCCAGCAAATCCCAAACCAGTATGGCGGCGTGCTGCTGGAGGCTCGGTGGATGAGGAGGGCGGGATCCATGGCACCGATTTCTCATCTCACACCACCTCCACTAAAGTCAAAGTCCTGCTGAGGCCGAGAGAGAGAGAGAGAGTCCGCGATGGCCTCCAGTAACAATGTCCGTGTGTTTACCCGTGTCCATGAACAGATGAGGGTTCCCGTGTGACCGCGTAGCTCCCGTAGGTCTGTGCAAATGGGCGAGCCCCACTTTATCCGTCACACTCATCTGCAGAGACACTGAAGGAGAACAAAGACATTGTCAAGGTGCGTTCAAACCCTGAAGCGGCTCACTCTCCTGGTCGATGACGCTGTTATCCTGCGGTCGTGGTTTGATCCAGGGGGATTATGGAGGGGGCAGAACGAGGTGGAGTTTGGGGAAGCAGGAGCAGCACAGACTTAGAAATGGAGGACAAAAACGTGGGCAGTGCTGGGGGGGGGGCACAGTGCAGAAGACTACAGTCCCCCCCCCAGACTGCAACTAATGAATCCTCCTCTACAGCTCGAGGCGGATGAAAAAGGGAGAAGAGGCGGCGCAAAAGAGCAGGAAACAGTGCAGAGGTGTGTTGGGGGAACGGCGAGGAGGCACTTACTTGTCCTCTGTGTGCTGAGGGATGGCGGCGGCGGCCAGCGCAGCTCGGTACTGCAGCAGCACACCTCGGATGCTCTTCACAAACCCCTTGGAGAGCGGGAAGAGTGGAAAGCCGATGTCCGGGTAGCCGCTGCCCTCTGGGAGGAAACTCCGGTAGCTCTTCCTCCGTTTCTTTGGTCGCACCGCCGGCTGGCTCCCCGCGGGGGCCGCCCCTCCTCCGCTAACCACGACGACCGACTCCGAGGCCCCGCTGCGCGCGACAAAGCCGCCGACTGTGGAGCCCCCTCGGTTGTCGCCACCCAGAGAGGCGCTCCCCTGGGTGCCGTCGCAGTCAGAGTTCTGGCTCAGCTCCTGCTGAGAGGCCGCCGTCGTGGAGGGACCCAGCCCTGAATCCTCCAGCTCCTCCTCCATAATACTGCTCACTCCTGTGACGCCCTCCTCCCCAGCAGGCTTACTGGGGCTGCTGTGAGCCACGGCCACGGGCCCCAGCTCGTCCAGAGGCTCCACCGACGAGGGTCGGTCCCTCGCGTGCTGAGACCTGGAGGACGCGTGCGCCGCCTGGGCCTTCTCGGCGCCGTCGTTCAGCTCGAGCCAGCAATCCAGACGGTGGACGAGGCGCCAGCCGTTGGAAGCAAAGTGCTCCTGGATCTCCTGCTTGAAGACCTCCACGGGGTGCTGGAGGAGCAGCGTCATGGACTGGACCACCTTGATCAGGGCCATCTCGTTGTAGCAGCGGCTGTTCTCGTACCCCTCCTGTAGGCCGCGGTCACTGTCGAAGCCGGCCTCGTTATAGTATGGCTCGTTGACGAGGATAAGGCCTGCGAAAAAAAGAAAAAGGTAAAAGGACATGACAAACACGCAAGGAAGACACGTTTTACACGCGTCAGCTCTGAGCCAGCGAGATTTGGCTCAACACTAGGAGTGAATCATCTGGACTTAGTTGGAGTCGTATGGAAGTGGTGTAACGTCTGTGTGTGAAGCAGATACAGTTAGTGTGAGGCGCTTCTGAGCTAATGAACGCATGAATAAAACATTTGTGCTGCAGAGAAGAGAAGGGGGATGGAAGAGTGAGTGAGTGCTAACCTTGTATGGAGATGAGGACCTGCAGCAGACTGGATTTGCTCGTCCACCTCTCAGTGCCCTGTGGATGACATCACCACAAAAAAAGCATGAGACCTTTTCATAATCAATTCATACTTGATTAAAAATGTTATTTTAGCCTATAAAATATTCCAAACACTCTCCAAATGTCTCGTTTTGCCTCACCAACAGTCTAAAGCGGCGCTCACCTTGCCGATCCAGGTGCCCAGCAGGCTGACGCAGACCTTGCCGTTGTCGTAGAGGTTGGGATTGAGGCGGCCGCTGCACTGCGACAGGTAGCGGAACAGAGGCGGCACAGACGGGTAGATGTTGGGCAGCTGGATGTCAAACAGGAAGAGCCCGTCCTCGTAGGGCGTACGAGTCGGCCCTTTGATCAGAGATGAGAACAGGTCCTGCGTGGGAGGAAGCAGAGACCATAACACTTTATGGGGTTTCATGACGCAGGCAGCGGTCTGACCACCGAGGTTACTGCTGGAGAATAGGAGCGGATAAGTGAGCGCTCAGATTAAATTATTCATTTGTTTACATATCAACATGTTTCCCATAAAGCCCTGCTGCTTTCTTAAAACTATACGATCCCTCCTCCTTGTTGTTGTTTATTTGAAGACCAAGATCAAAAGCAAATTCATTTATAACATATGGGCTTTTAAAAAGGTCGATAAGAACGTTTGCTTGTGGAATGAGGCTTTGGATGTATTTAAGTCTGTGGTTGTATATCACAGAACGCTGCATGAGAAATTAAACTTTGTGGACTCAAAACACAAATGAAAGTAACGAGCACGTCTCTGTGCTTGTGAAACATCTGTCTGCTTTAAAATGTGTATGGGGGCAAATCAATGCCCAAAGTAGAGAGCGCAAATGAGCTCAACGAGAGCGCGCAAATCAAACAGCCGCGCGCGTAATTTACTTTGACGAGCGCTTTTACATCACTACGCGAGCAAAATCCCAGCTCGCACGAGCAAAAGTTGCTCTCAAAGTTGGAACCTGCTCGCTCTCGAAGCTTTAACCTGCTCGCTCGCGTGTCTGTTACCTGCTCGCGCTCGAGTAGATTTTCTTTTTGACAGTAAGTTGGCGGATCCAGTCACCATCGATCTCTACATCTAATTGGTTACAATCCTCGGTTTTGGATTGGCTGGAATGCATTTCTCACCAGTAAACACTGGGAACAACACTTTTACTTTAGACTACAGTGGTGTCTTATTACTTTTGACCAAATTGTTTGCAATTATATGTGTATCTATATAAGTATATATAAACAGATACACATAATTTTATATATATTGTGTTTATTTATGTTACACCCGTCCCATGTATCTATACTATTATATGAATCTACTAGGTGTAGTAGTACTATGGGTGGGGTCCTGGGTACAGTTTTAAAAGTGATGGCGCTATGATATAATATAATGGTTCCTACAATCGTTGCTCTCTTATTCCTAAAAACGGAATTAACTGGCGGTGCCTCCAATAGAATAAAAGGTCTGTGCCTCTTATTTAGTCCTTTTATCTTGTGTTGTAATTGTATTTGACCCTTTCTTGAATAGTTCTTCAACTTGGACACACCCAAGATACATTAACTGCTTTGAAACACTGTTTGTTATTTATTAGGCGTATGCAACAAACTAAATGACATGCAGATCCCTTATTAAAGACAATATCAATAGAGATACTACGAGACTGACAAAAAGTTTCTTCCTGCTGCTGTGACTTCATGTCACGACCATACTTTGGATATTGTAGCGATGCATAGTGCACTTTATACATATTTTTGTGCAATACTGTCACTATATTTTGTGTCTTATTTTTTGCCTTAAATTTATTGTAATTCTGTGTTAGGAGGACCCAGCAAAACAAGCTTTTCATTGTACAGAATAACTGCCTGTTATCTGTGCATATGACAATAAAATAATCTTGAATCAATACACGGTAAACCCACACATACACACTCAAAATACCAGATACAGAAATACAAATTGTTTGCTATTTATATATATATATATATATATATATATATATATATATATATATATATATATATATATATATATATATATATATATATATATATATATATATATATATATATATATATATATATATATGCTCTCGGCGGACAGACAGAGCGCTGACGGCCCGGTGCTGCGGTTCAAACTTCAAGAGGGACTTTTGCTCGCGTAGTGATGTAAAAGCGCTCGTCAAAGTAAATTACGCGCGCAGCTGTTTGATTTGCGCGCTCTCGTGGAGCTCATTTGCTCTCTTTAGTTTTGGCAGGGGTTTGCCGTCATAAATGCGTCACATTTTTAAAGTAGAGTTTGTACTTTGAATACTTATCTTTCAAAATGAATCAGGGCATGATATATTTTAAGAGTGATAACGGTGCTACTTTTTACCATAAATGTAACAGATACATCTTTTATTACCGTGCAATTAAAGAAAACCCACCATGCGATCTTCGAATGTTTTGACCATGATGCCGTCCGGCAGCGACGTGGCAAGTAGAGCCATTTCCTTCCTCACTGTGCTGAAGAACTTCTTTGCCTCGGCTGGCTGGAACTCCATTTTCTTAAATGAGTGAGTGTCTAAAAAATAAAAAGATATTACGGACAGATGGTGATTGGATAAGTAAATAATGCAGAAAGCAATAGACATTAACAAATACAGCTTACTTTTGTGAGCAACAAGCTAAAGCAGCGGTCCCCAACCACCTAATGTTGATGGATTATCAAGGTCGGAAAGATGTTTTATTTTGAAAAATGACCGGATAAATCAGTCTGTGCGTCTAAGCCTCTTGACACCGGTCAAGAGGTCAGGTGATACGTTACCCCGAAAATGAAACTTAAAAGTACGTTTCAACTCAACCCGGTGTTCTGGATTAAAATCAAGGCAGAATATCCTGAGATCACCAAAAAAAGCTCTGAATACCTGCCTCCATTTCCAACATCCTATCTTTGTGAAGCGGGTTTAAATTGCAGAGTAGACTGGACATAAAAAACACACGTCGGATGTCATTGTCACCCATCACCCCGTGCCGGTGTATTGGTGAGTTGTATTGTTATGCACTTTGTATATGTTTTTATGCCAGTCGTATCATCTTTATTACGTCCTATTTATCGCCCACACCGTAAAGTCCGTGAAAATATTGTCTTACACGAAACCGGTCCGTGGCGCGAAAAAGGTTGGTGCCCGCTGAGCTAGAGGATGTGTGATTTCAGAGCAGAAATGTTTTAGAAACTCTCCGTTTCTCACCTGGAGACCACTCCAGCACAGAGAACACCTCTCCCTTGGCACTGGTGAAGGTGACGCCGGGCTTGCCACCGCTCTGTTTGCACAGCACTGGTGTGTCGCTGAGAAACTCGCTGGGCCACTCTTGTCCACCGACCGGTGTCTGCGGATCCTGCTGGGGCTTTTCCTCCGCAGCTCTCTCTACCTGAACAGGAACAGAGAGTAAGATACTTGTTTATGAGCACTGCCCTTCTGTGGAAAACCCTTTAAACTGTGCCTCGTTGTGGATTCCTTCAACGCCTACCTCTGTCCCCGCTCCTCCGCTTTCCCCGGCCTCCACCACGGCCTCCATCTTCTCCTCCTCCACGATGGCCACGTTGTCCAGCGTCTTCCTCAGGTTCTCCTGCAGCTTCTTGATGTCGTCCAGGAAGCGCTTCTCCTTCGTGGGCTTCTCTGGGGCCGTGGGCGTCGCCGAACTCGCTACGTTTGTTGCGGAGGCGGGTTCGGAGGAGGTCGGGGACGTCGGAGACCCGCCGGTCCAGAGCTGCTCCACAGTCATGTTCTTCAGGCTCTCCAGGATCTTCAGGGCCTCTTTCAGCTCCCTGAAGCCCCGAGACGCCCCTTCTTTACTGGGCTTCTCCGCTCCATTGACCGCTCCTGGAGTGGTTCCTGAGCAGGCAGAAGTTATAAGTGGAGAACAAATTCTTGCAGTAATAATTAAAATGTCAAACTGGACAGAGGCAGAACGTTTTCTGTGATATAAAATCATCAGGTGACGTTTGCATCCTCATTCTGTTAAAGTCAAAGATATTGTTTTAGCCCCTTTTTGACTGCAGGAACCTTTTGAAGAACTCATTTAGAGTCTAAAAAGGCTGCGTTTTTGGTCATTTTAGTCCCAGGACTGCTTTTCCTTTAAGCAATAGTCGTCTGTGTGGAGACTGAGAGGAGGGCTGCTGGTGATCACACCGGTAAACACACTCCCCTTTAATCTAAAAACATGTTGGCACCTTGGTTTCGTCTCATTCCAACATTTATTGCCGCATAGTATTTACTGATGAATGATAGATGTAATGAATGAAATGTAGAGGAGGAAAATGAAACTAAGAGCGCTCGTCTCCACAGTAAATCATCATTGAGGGTTTGATGGTTATGTATTTGTGCTTTAGAACGTAACCTCCATGAAACAATCAGAAAATAACTATTTTATCTCATTCACAGCACCGCCACGCTGTCTCGCTCTCTTCTACCACTCACTCTCTATTTTTTTCTTTAATTTTTAATAATTATCTTTTTTGTTGTTTTTTATTGCTTATTTATAAACACATTTTGATCTGGTTTCTTTTTACTATGTCTCTATAGTACTATTCCCTATGCTTCTGTAAATCCTGTAAATGTCCCCACTGCTGTCTCGCTCTCTCTATTTTTCTCTTTAAATTTGTAAACTTCAATTGTTAATAATGATCTTTTTTGTTTTTATTAATGTTTTGATCTGGTTTCTTTTTTACTATGTCTCTTGTTTGCACTATAACCTAATAATCCTTTATTAGTCCCGCAGTGGGGACATTTACAGAAGTGTAAATGTCCCCACTGCGGGACTAATAAGGGATTATCTTATTTTAAGCAAACAAAAAGACATGGTTTGGTTCATAGATCTGGGGGAAAGTTAGAAGAGCTAGAAGAGAGTTCACACTATTCCCGTGAAAACAAACAATAATATACATGTTATAATTCAAGCTCCCCACCTCCTCCAGAAGCCGGGCTGGCAGCAGCCCCCGAGGCTTCTCCCTCTCCAGCGGCTCCTTTAGTGGGGCTGGTGACCCCAGCTTTGCTGCCCTCTTGAGGGGGGATGATAAACGTTGCGTAGGCGGTGGGGGTCGATGTCTCGGTGACATCTGCATTGTTGACATGGCTGTCGTCCTCGGTGGTGAGGCCGTTGTCCGTCTCCCAGCTGTCGCTCTCGTCCTCCCACTCCTCAGTGGACGGCACGCTGCTCGTCTCCTCCCCCGAGTCGTAGTCGGTCTCCTCGATCTCAGAATCCACGTTGTAGAGGTGCTGCATGGGTGTCATTAGGAGACCATCAGCGTCTCCCTTCTCATGTCATGAATGTCATTCACCGTCATTCGGGAAACACGTTTACCTGCGGCAGGACGATGGTCATGGAGTTATCCGCCCACACCACCTCCACTTTGCTGCTCACGTCCACCCTGGACACCTGGCCGACCGACGTCTGAGGGAAGGTGGAGGCAGAGATACGACCGTCATCAACAGCCAGCAACATGAAACACAATATGAAAACAAGACTTAAGGGCTCTCAGGGGATAATGTGCGTTATACCGATTGTCAAGCCCTTTGAGGTAAACTTCAGGTTTTGTATCATCATTTTAAAGTTAATAAAAAAAAAAAAAAACGCGGACAAGCAGTCGTGGTTACTTTCTGGTGAGGACATGACCAGCAATAAATGCTGCCTTCATGAATGTTCAGATTTTGTTCAAACTGTCGTTTTGGGGTTCTGAAGTTTATGGCGTTAAACTGTGAGGTGTGTCTATTATTTTGCCCACCTCATCATGTCAATGAGGGGAGTGTAAATACATTTGCGATGCAATGCGATTGTTCTCACCTCATTTTCGCAGTCGTTGGGTCCGTGCTCTGAGTTCCATATTCTGATGACGATGTCGGTGGTGCGGAAGTGGAAGTCTGGGTGATCTGCAATGTCGTACACGCTGACATCCTCCTCTATGCCGAAAACCTGGAGTAAAGAAAAATAAATAAATAAATACTGGGCCTTTTTCATTTCGAGTCATGTACAGTAGCAGGTTATGAAAAAATTAGACCATCTGCCAAAAGTGTAGGAAGGAATGTAGTCGGGTTTCTTTGGTTCACACATACAGCGTCCCATACCCTCTCCTCCCTCTATTATACTACCAATCTATTGAAAAATGTCCTCTCTCTCTTCCACATAAATATAAATGTTTTTCCACATTCTTAAAAGCGAAACACTGCCGTCTTGTTTTCCTGACTGACCTCCACGTCGTCGCTGGTGGAGTTGAGTTTGATCCACTTGACGACACAAGTTCTGCCCTTGTGGTCACCAGACTGGATCACACCGTACACGCCCGGGTCCGTGAGGGCTTGGGCTGAGAGAGAGCACAAACAACACAGGTACACAGTTTAGAGACCAAAACAAGAACACAAAACACTTTAAACCTGAATGATATATTTATATATAAAAAAAAAAAAAGAAACTTTAGTTTGCTGTAACATTACAGCCTTGAACGTGCGTCCCTGTTTTTTCAGTCCATTTCACGGACACGCACACTTGGCATAGTTTCAGAAAACGACCTAGATGCTGTCGGCACTAGGTGGCAGAGTGGCCTCAATAAAAATAAATCTCATCGCAGTCCACAAGGACACCAATCTGACACGCGCTTTGTTTTCACTTTTTAAATCAAACTAATTTTCCTCACGTCGTTTGTCCACTACGAAGTCCCCGGGACAAAACTCATGGCTGTCGAGGTGCTGGATGGGGATGAGGTCGTTTGATCGGATCCCCTTCTCCACCCGCCCGTCCTTCCACATCACATGACCCGTGGTCTTCGTCGACACAATCTCCACTGCGACCCTGTACAATAACAAAGGGAAATGTTAACACGTTGCTTTTAGTGAGTTTTTTACTAAACTGATTATATTATATAACCATTTAATACAGTCTCATATTGATCACAACTATTATTTGTTTTTCAAGTTCTCAGCTCTTCCTCATTTTATCTTTTTTTTTTTTATCTTCTTGGAAAACTAAATGGGAAAGAACAGACCACCTGCAGTGTTGTGGTTTGTTTGCTGAAGTAGAACAAGACAGAGTGTCTTTTTGAACTGAGGACGAGTGCGACAGTGTGCGGTTACGAAAATGACACCATCGGTTGTTGGCACTGAAAGACTTTGTGTGTGAGGCTGCAGTGTCCCCGTCACACAGATGAGACACGAGCCCTTTGACAAACGAGAGGTCGGAGGGGCACAAAAACACTGTTGTCAGCTTTACAGGGTAAGCAGCTGTTTATCAGTCGATAGCAGATGATGTCACTGGTCTTCACACCAAAGTCCTCAAACAGTTGCGTGGAGGGAACTAAATGTTCAGTCTTATGGATTTGTCAAATCACTTCAGTTGTTGCCGAGACAAAAAAGAAAAGAATAAAAGCCTGGAGAAATCACTGTTCACTTTTGAGAAAGTGGTCTGATGAGTCACTGAGTCGACAGAAAAGTTGACCAGTAGGACAGTAAGAGATGAAGAGGAGGAAAACGAGAGAATGAATAAAACAAAAATGTAAATGTAAAAAGCAGTGCAACCACAGCGGATAAGGAACGCCGCCGTGTTGCTCACTGCCGTTAACCCACCGGTCTCCAGGCTTGAACTCGCGGGAAAACTTGGTCCTCTTCTTCTTGTGCTTCCTCTTCAGGTTACGGATGGAAAGAGGGATGCTCTTCTTGCGGTTGGCCCCCAGCCCGCCGCTCTGAGAGGAGGCGGTGGAGCTGGCCGACGACGTCAGAGAGCTGCAGCCAGGACCAGTCACAGGTTAACGTCTCTTTTAAAGCATACAAACTGTACACAGGGAATTATTCAACAGACCAAAGCATTTTAGGCAGCTGGTTAGTTTTCTGTCAATCAACTAATGGATCAACTGACTAACTGTTAATTATATTCACAGCACAGGAAAAAAAAAAAGCAACTGGGCATAACGTAGAACCATCTGAAGCTCATGCAGACATCTTTCAGCAGCACTGGACTATCTTTTAGTGGTCTGAATGAAGACAGACAGGAAGAATGTAAGCCTCACATGCTTGAGAGACGTTTTATTATTCAGCTCTGTGGGCATTTTTCAGGTTCAACAAGCTTGATTGTAACTTTAAAAAAAAAAGAGCTGCGAGGGAGACGCTTGGATAAACTGACAAAATGTATTTCCATCACTTGTATTTGAGGGAATAAAAGTCGTTAAACCATTTCAGTATATTGTTTTTCAGTAATTATCTCTGCCAGGAAAATTATGCAATCGATCGTGTGGGTGTGTGTGAGTGAGCACTTTTGTGTCTGTTCATAGCAACAACCATACTTTATACTTTAAAGCATGTAGACATGTTCTAGCATAAACCACAAATACAAGCATCTCCAGTCCCTGAAGCGGAGCGTAACACGTCTGAATGCGTAACTGGTAACAGACCTGGTATCGTCCGTGTCTTCTGCGGCCTCGTCGTCAGCGTCCTGCTCCCCGTGTTCATCCGAGGGGTCGATGGGGTTCTGGGAGTCCGGAGGGTTCTGGGTGGGCGCCGCAGAACCGTTGTTGGGACGAGACGAGTCGGTCTGCTCCGATCTGTGGTCCCCTGACGAGAGATAAACGTACACATTAGAAATCAATCTACGGGGATTTCTATTTAAAACAGGAGATGAAATGGTATATACCTAAAACACAAAATAATTCAGAAACGAAACCACATTAGATTTATTTTTCAGTCCCTGTGGGAAATCAATAAAAACTGGAGAAGAAAAAAAAATGAGCTCACAGCTTTTATTTATGGCTCAAGAGAGACAAGGTCATCCTCTATTTTCCTGGTTTACGCAAGACGGACGCAGAATGTTTGTGAGCTGAAGTGTGCTGCACCTCAGCTCAACATCCACTTAGTCTGTTCCCTCAGTGCCGAGCCCCATTTGTGGAAAAGGACTGCCTGATGTCTCACAGGAACTTTAAATCATTCCGACTCGGCTTTGCATGGAGACACTTTAGGGAGGATGTAAGCAAAAAATAATGCACACTTTTCTGAAAATGTTTAAGCGCCATAAGTGTGTGTGCTAAGGGAGAAAGTATATTTATCGCTCAGCGTTCATATGAAACCCACATTCATCTGCTCTCACTTCTGTCTTCCTGCTCATAGCAAATGCTCTACATACTCATCATGTAATTGACGAATGATTACGGGTGATGACCAATGCAGCAGCATTTGCACATTAGTTGGACCAGAGAGCTTTACAAGACCAAATCATCTTAAACTACCAACAACAGTCAAAAGTTAAAAGAATCTGGACCTAAAAAAACATCTTTGAACAATATTGGCCGATATCTGAGAGAAACAACCTTTTTACACAGTGAGAATCAAAAATCGTACAATTAATATCTTCTCAGCCTACGCATCAGTCAGGATCTACTTCAAATGGTAATTAATACAACATGTCTATTTTCAGAGTCTTGCTGAATTCATAATAGAGGCATCACTGACGACATTAGAGAGCAGAAGTGTGTGTGTGTGTGTGTGTGTGTGTGTGTGTGTGTGTGTGTGTGTGTGTGTGTGTGTGTGTGTGTGTGTGTGCTCTATGTTCCTCTGGATACTGTGTTTTCTCTGCAGAGTGTCGTTTGGCACCTTGTGCGTCGGCGTTCTCCGTCTTCTTCCCCGAATCCTTCTTGAACAACCTTTTCAACTGCAGAAGAGACACACAGACAAAGCCGCGTGAGAGTGTGACGATGATCAAAAAAAATGCCTCACAGTACTGACGGTCTCTGTAATACCAAGAAGGTAATCCAATGTTCGAGGACAACTTTCTTAAAATACACAGTGATCTTCCCCAAAACAGGTGATTTAAGTGTTAACCAGGGTGGATCAACCTACTTTTTTTTTTTTACAGTAACAGGTAACAAGTCTATACTCTGATGTAGGAGTAAATGAACACATTTCCTCCTCACCTTCCTGGCCACAGGGTCTTCAGGCAGGACGGGGGCACCCTCGGGCCCGTCACAGGTGATTTGCGTGGCGTCGCCCTTGGCAGGGAATATATAAAGGGCCCTCTCTCCCAGCTGCCTCTGGGTGTGGTCGTAGTATCCTAGACGCCTCACCCTAAACCCAACCAGCAACAAGATACAGTTTCAGGTTGAATCCCTTCTGCGAACAGAAATCAGTTTGCGGACATATAGAGGAATATTCAGACTGACCGGCACAGATGCTCCTGTGTGATGGTGGAGGCAGGCGGATACACGCTGTCTGAACCTTTGGGAGAGAAGCTCTTTGTGATCCAGGTCACCTTCAGTTCGACCACCTTCACCTGAGGAGAGCGCAACGACGCCACGGAGACAAGTTAAGATAATACAGTTGGCCATAAAGAAGGAGAAGAACGAGGACGGGCATCGTCGTCTCACCTCTTCTACCACCACCCTGAACTTGCACTTCCTGCTGAGGACCGGTTTGACCCCCGACAGCCACTGTACGTTAGAGAAGACTTTGGCCGGACCGATCAGGACCTGGCCTGGGTAGAAACCATACGCCTCGTGGAAGAACAGACCCTGAAGAACAAACACACTTATAATTAAGAACATGACCGACACAAGGTTGTATTTTATAAAACAAATTCACAATAAAGTTAAGCACAGTTTGCAATGCGGAACATTTCAATGTAAACCTTTTTCTACAAGGAACTTTCATTTTGTGTTGATCGTGGCGTCAATGTGAAAAAAAGTGTTTTCCTCCTTTCACCTAGGGAGGATGGCACCGATATTAAGCATTAATTATCGGTAACCCCGACCCAGCATTAAGAATAACCATATAGAAATAGCCGATCTGATTGTCTGGATTACTTAGCGAGGTCATACGGAGACATCGGTATTACATTGAGATGTTTGGTAACCAGTTAAAAGTTCCTCTCTATTTACAGAACGTGAACCAGCTTCTCGTGGCCCCCGACTTACACCGGACTCACACTCCTGCTGCTTTTGCGCCCACGTGTTGTGTTGTGCGCGAGGTTTTCCGCCGAAGCATAAATTAGGCATAGCAGCTGCTCTGCTCAGGGTGGATGTACCTGATCAGGTGACAGATAAGAGCTTGTGGCTACGTACCGAATCGCTGACATGTGGACAGACGTCGTAAAGCTTGGCGCCGTCCTCCACACTCATGGAGCACCTGGAGGGAGAGAGAGACGACCGGTTGACGCTGACTGGATTTGGCACTGATGAACGTGTGCCAGCGTGTTGCCGACAGACTCCAACATGGCCACAGTTTGGTCACACTCACACTCACACACACACACACACACACTCTACCTGGCACCGTTGGAGAGCTTGAGGATGATGTGATTAGTCAGGTCGTACACTTTCCCCAGCCAGAAGTCGTAGGCGATGTAGTCGGCGTACATGAAAGACTAGAGGGAAGACAATAAGAAACCCATCTTATCAAAGTATGACGTGTCACAATAATTACAAGAGTGCACAGTAATTACTTGCAGAACATAATTTTCTACGTTACTCTGGCAGACAAAAACTGCCGGGTCAAACTTTCATCATCTCAGCTCCGACTTTAAAGACATTTTAAAATCACATATGATATGTATTATTGCTAAATGTGTATTGTAATATCTGAGAAATAAATTTGATAATGCTTTATTTTTGCGTCTGTCATTTTCCTAATCATTTCCGAAAAATGGCTTGGAAAGAAATAATGTGGTATTAAATCATCAGTAAATAATGATAATAGCTTAATTTCCGTACAGAGACCGTCCTCAGGCATACGTTACTGTTGCTGCACTAAAACGTGAGTGTTGACAGCTTGTGAAGCAGATTTTTGTGACTGACTCATCACCCGTCTGTACACAGGTGAGCAAACATCCCTTTTCATGCGAGAGTCGAGATATAATTAGCTCTAAATTACGTTGATATTTCCAGGAAACTACGGACCTGTAAAATGAAGCGCCACCATAAATGTACTGAACCTGATCGTGAGTACGAAGGCCCGCCGGTGAGATGTCTTACCCAGATGTGCTGCAGGTCTTTGCTGTTCACTGGATACAGAACACAGTTTGTTCCCACCAGCTTCACGGCACACTCGATGTCAATGTTGGTCACGATGCCACACTGGTTGTCCTGGAATGCAGCGAATACAAGTTCAGTGCATCATCACGTACGTCGTCACCGCTGCAGCATCCTGGTCGTAGACACCAGGACCTGCTATTGCTTCTAAGCTTCTTTTTTTTTTTTTTACTTTCTGGAGGTCCACAAGTGTCACTGGATTGATGCTTAGACCCTTTATTTCAACCAAAAGAATAAGCGGTTTATTCAGGTGCTTTCACAGAGAAAGCCTCCTCTTAGCGTTTCGTCAGCGTCGCCCTGCGATGATATTCCAGTCATGTCTGATGCAGCAAATGGAACAGAGCGGTGAGCAGTGACCTGACTAACAACGAGAGAGCGGCTTGATTGAAAGACAGCGAGAAAGAAGGCAGAAAGATGGAGGTGAAGTGAAAAGGGAGCGCGATCGACAAAATAAAGTAAATAAAGAAATCGTCTCACTTACATTAGAATTATTTCTTCGCACAATGTCTCTAATGACGATGGATCGATCTTCAAGTTTCAGCTGAAAAAGAAAAGACATACGTTTAGTACACAGCTGGGTGAACAACATCATTGTCTCATGATAACTGCAGAGGAGAACTCTTCACGTCAAATGACCCCGTGACGAACTCTGATTTACGTGGAGTTGGTTTCATTTCAAAGTTCTTCTCCACAGTCGCACCACGAGGACATTACTGATGTGACTCGTCACAGCCTCGCCCCCGCTCACAGCCGGGAAGGCTGCAATATGCACAGTCAGCAGCGCTGGAACGCCCCCGGAGAGCCGGTCTAATTATTGTGCCATCCAGACAGAGAGACGCGTTTCACCGAGCTGGCTGGCGCGAGCCTCCGGTGTGAGAACAGTGAGGGAGTCAGCGAACGCATCGTCGCCATCAATTATTAATCCAAACGTTGAAATAAAAATAGGGCTTGTAAAACGCCGTGGTTTCACAACTACGGCACCAACAGCTTGATGGACAGATGGCGGCAGCACAGCGTTGATCAAGAACTACAAGCCCGGAGAGACACGGGTTGGAAAACAGGAGCCGCCGTGGGCTGAACTTGGCACCAGCTCAGCTCCCAGTCGCAGTGGGAAACCTCGTTCCTGTGAGCCGCACTCCGCTGTGGCACACTACGCCTGTTAAAATAGCCCTGAATTAAAATGCTGTTGGTGGGGCGTTGACTCCTCAGGCCCCCCGTGAGATGATTACATGTGATCCAGGAAAGCCGGTTGGTGTAACAGATCCGTGAGATCGGAGGCTCACCAAGTAGCAAAACTGCATTTCATAACTTCAGTTTAATCCGTCGTCGCAACAATCTCCAGGTAAACATAAAACATCTTCCATTACATTACAATCAACCTGGATTTACCAGGTAGTTCTTTCATTATTATCATTATTGCGTCACATACAGTCTATACATTAATTAAGGATGAGGATCAAAACGGCAACATTGTGATTAAAGGACGCCCCGCTCCACGCCGAGTCGCCGCTTTAATGACGTCACATTGCGTTTTGGTAAAAGTTGAGTTCACTTGTTTTGCCACGTGACTGTGTGTGTGTGTGTGTGGCCTCGCTGAAGGGAATGAGTGTGTTTGTTTGTTCCATACAGCGATGTTGTCCGTCAACACATTAAGTACATCTTCAGTCAAAGTAAACTGGGTATATGTGAATCAAATTGTGAATCAAATTTACCCCAAGGTCCATTATTAATCAGCTTTTTCCTGTACTTTCAACCACACTTCAAACTCTGTCCTCTGAGAAAATGTGATCACCCTAAAAACACATTTTCTCGATTAGCTTCATCCTATTAAATCAATGGGCTCCAACACGAACACACTATTTACTGACTGATGTCACATGTTTCAACAAACTAATGAGGATTTAATAACATTTGAATCAAAATGTGATGACAGCTGTGAGGTCGTCTGCTCATGTAGCTCAACTGTCAATCAAATCGGATCAAGCCGAACCACACAGTCCAGTCAAAACTCAAAAATAAATGTTCATAATTGAGATCTACAGAAGGCCCAACTAAATGCTACTCGAGTACCGTACTGTTACCATCCAAAACCATGAATCAGGGCAGCGCCCCTGCCTTCTTCCTCATCGCCTTCATCCGTATTACCTAGGACGGAGGAAACAGGGTGATGAATGCACCTCGTCTACTTAACTCGACCTTCTTGAAATTAAGACAGGGCGGGGCAGAGTTTCACACCACAGCGTTGCTTCTCCAACAATGAGTCGGGCACAAGATGGAGCCAGGGGTCTAAGCCTTCCTCATGCCATTAGACAAAATGTTGCATGGGTATAAATATGATTTTATGAACTGCTGGATTTATCCTTTCAGAGGACAGCTCAAGTTTTATGAAGCACTCAGCACAGACAATCAGCCAACATTTGCACCACTATGATCCATTTACTATTCAGGGCAAGTAGCTGCTGCTCTTTATTCCTCACCGCGTCTCTGCAGCTCCTCGACTTTCATCATCTAAGTGTGGAAGAAAACAAAAACTAGATGCAAAATTTCTTGAATAGACTCGAGGACAGTAAAACAGTATTTAAAAACTTTTACTGAAGGGACATAAACGTAGTAAATGTTACTTTATGGGCTTAGAGTTACACTGACAATGTGTAACTATAATACATTACTTAATATCAATATTGTATATCTGCCATGTTCACTTTTTGTATACTCTATTGCCGACAGATACATCTTTAGACTGTACATAAGAAGTGGAAGTCGTCACTGATGTCCCCTATTGGTTTGTGGACATTTTGAAGCTTCAAGTTTGGCATTTTGGTTGTCTCCATCTTGATTTCTTTGCAACCAGAAGTGACATGAGGGTGGAGCTTAGTACAACCGAACGCTGAATAAGACTTGTTTATCCAGTCGGTAGTCCCGCCCTAAAGCATACTATGCTTTATGGTCTGTTTGACCCTATTTGAACCCTAATTTAAATAATTAACATTATACTGTATTGAAGAAGACTTGAAACTAGCTATTGAGACCATAAACTCATGTTTACAATGTTTACTGAGGTAATAAATCAAGTCAGAAGTTCTATTCGGCCCCTGATGGCTGTTAGAAATGCAGATTTAAGGCACTTCCTCATTGGCTTCACTTTTCAGACGCGGAGATTGCCACCTGGAAATAACACACATTACCGTTTTGAAAACCAGGTAACTTTCATAACAACTGAACAGACAAAAAAACACCACCACCTGCAGAAACTGAAACTCCTTCTACTGAAACTGAAAATTGTGGATTTCCACTTTACGTCATCGACTGAACAGAGAAAGCCTCGTCAAACTGACAAATCGGCCAAATCGGCTAATGTGTGTCTGTGTTACATACGCTGATCTAAATGACGCCACCACAGGTCTGTGTGGAAGAAAGTGAAGAATTAGAAAACAAATGTTGATTATGAAAAGGCTACAGCACAAGCTGCTCTACTGGCAGCAAGTACACAACACAGTGGCAGCCAGAGCCTCTGAGTTTAGGCAGAGACGGATGGAGGTAGAGGAGGAGAAAGCAATTAGGAGTAAAGAGAGCGAAGAAATGAAAAACACAGCGGCCTGCAGCATGTTAAGTAATAACTGGAGGGAGAGTTGTTCTCTTAGGATGTTGTTTGGTTCAGTCGGTCCGGACCGGAGGGGGAGGGGATGATGCATTTGAGTTCTGTCAGTTTCCTGTTCACTTCTTCCAAGAGGAGTACGCATGACGTTATGCAGACTGAAAGGTAACTTGTTGATTGGACACTTTGAGTTCCTGCATCATCAGAACCAATGTGAGGAAACCAAACTCCTGTGAGTTTATGCAGCACTTCAATGCTTTTTATGTGTATATGCATGTTCTTTGATTAATAACTGATTATAACCTTTATAGTATTAGTAGTAGACTGTAAGTTGACCATACGTTATAACAGCTTTTGACCTATTAATCAAAAATATCCGATCTATCTTTTGATTTGAATGAAAGTTCTCCAATGTTCAACATGGGTCCCTATTGTCATAATTGTGGTCGTTTTGTGGGTCGTGACCTTCTGCCCTCGCACACCTCCATTGTAGAAATTCAGGAGGCCGGTTGCAAGCCTCAAAGAAATTAAATCCACTTATGTTTTACATATTTTCTCAGAGTACAACCAAAAGTCAACGCAGAGAGGACTCTCATAGATAAGCTACTGTAGCTAACGGCACAGAGGTGACGAGGGCAAAGTTAGCATGACCCATAGACACAAAAAGTGTTTACCGAATTAAAATAAAATATAATATGAAACCATTTCCCTTTAAGTGATATCTAATCCAAAAAGAAAACCAGTCAAGATTATTTTCTACGACTGTCTTTTTCTATGTGTTAAGGACAGGAGTACAAGCACAAGTGTACATTCACTCACACACACACACACTCCTGGGTCCCTGGCCTGTGTGTAGGAGATACAATCGATGGGTCACAATGTTCCCTTGTAATCTATTAAACAGCAGCCTGTCTGCTCCTCATGTCTCTGCTGCGGGTGGTAAGCACACACACACACACACACACACACACACACACACACACACACACACACACTAAATTTAATATTCTCTCAGGGCAACATGCTGCAGTGCGCTACTGTAGTAACTGATTTCCTCCCCAGTTCAAAAACACAGTTTGAAATCAATACCAGTGAGCCCACTGTAAGAGGGAGGAGACGGCAACACAACACGTAGGCCACACTGCCCCAGACGACTGAAGACCGTTGCTCCCATTGCGAATTATGACCAGGATGTGAATTTGCTCGGCAACCAGCCGTTATGAAGCAGCTGGTGGGCAATGGTATAACCCTCTCAATAATTCAAACCTTAATTTGAATGGAATGATAGAAACCCCACTTTCTGATATCTGCTACAGAGCAGCATGTCCCTGCAGTGAGTGATTTATTGTTTCCCCCAGGAAGAGACTAAAGAGGGCAGGGAGGATAATGCTACTCCCCGATTCATAGTGTTATGATGGAGAAGAAAAGACGTGTGTGTGTGTGTGTGTGTGTGTGTGTGTGTGTGTGTGTGTGTGTGTGTGTGTGTGTGTGTGTGTGTGGAAACGCTTTGAGTGGTCAGAAGAACAGCTTTATAGATGCATGTCCATTTAGTTATAACAGAAAACCTGTAATATATTAAAATCTCTTCTACAAGAATACATAGATATTATACCTCAAGGCTGGGGAAAATGGATTTAGATACCACATTTCTGGTTAATAATATGTATTTGCAATTGTACTGTGTAGCTTTTATCTGTTGGGGTCATTAAGATTCAGACTAACCCTAAACATTTAACCTCACATACCATATAACTAACTGTATGTAGGTCTATATCTTAGCATTTGACAGTGTATCATTTGTTTAATACTTACTCAAGTTAGGATAATGTTAAGGTGGTAAATAGTCTAAACAAATAATATGGCAGCACGCTAGAAACATGGTAAAATCATTGCTTTCCCATCAGTCAGTGAATGAAGTTAAGAAACAACTCAGCGTTGACTGACAGTTAGCCGGCTAACCGACTCGCCCAACCAAAATAAGCTTGCCGTATTTGGTAAACTTGCTTTACGGAACGGGTCCCAAGATACTCCTCCAACTGTTTAACTTAATGAAAAAGTAATTACAAAAAATTGTCGACATGCAAATTGTTCAGGGGAAGTAAACATTTGTGCGGTTTTCGTTTAAGGACACATTTGTGTGTCCACTGTATTTTTTAAACACAATATCATAACTGATGCCTTCTACGGGAACAGGCATGGTCCTGCGACCTGGTTATTTGTTTAGAGGTCAAGCCAATGCCAAGTCACAGTGGGTGAAGTCATCACTTTGTCTGCAGGCTTCTCGACGGCACATGAAGCTGCACCACACCTTGGAAGTTGTTTCTTTGGCACAGACGGTATAATCACACCAGTGATTTATGCATTTCTTCAACACGTTTGGTTTCAGATAGGAGGCAGACTTAACAAAGTGTGTATGGCACTTGAATAGTCTCAGACATTTATCGCATTAACGCAAACACGTACTGCAGAAAGCTAGACAGCCAGGTAGCAACACACCAGCCGACTGTTGCTATGGCTCGTGCGGTGATGATGAGAAGTGAGGCGGGAAGGTGGCGATGGACCCAGAGTCAGACAACAAAAGAAAAAGGCATGCTCATTTGCACGAATGCATAAATGTGGGAGTGTCTATTCGTGTGTGGCTCTGAATAGAAGACAATCCCTCACAACACGGATGAAGGGAGAAGGGGCCGGATTGGTGACCGGGATCGATGGAGGACAGCATTTGCTTTGACTTCCCGGCCTGATTAACACGAGTCATTAGGTGCCGTTTTATTCAGGTGCCGTACGAGGAAGAGGAAGAGAAAGAGACACCGCAGAGGACTGCAGCTCGGGGCCACGCCTGTCCTCCACTTTGACAGACAGTTTTCTACACTACCGGGCATCTCGTCTTTCAGCTTAATCTCCGTACCGGCAAGACATCGGATCCTCAAAACACACCGGGGAGTCAAATGAGCACAGGTTGCAGTAGTAACAGGTGCACATACGGTATTTATCACCACAAACACATCTGCCCGTACTGAAATCACACCCACAGATTCTGTTAAATATTGATCTGTGAGGACGACGGCGCAGTCATCGTCACACGGCGCTACATCCTCCCCCGCGTTGAGGAGTTTAATGTAATTCATCGATCTCCAATCCATGAGGAGGTGAACAGACTCTTATGGAGCCACATCCTTTATTCTGTTGAGCCTTATGTTCCCCCCAATAGCTACCTGCTATCCTGCAATTATTTTAACAATGTGTAAGGATTTTGGTGGACATTGTGTAGTTTTTAATAGAAATATATAGAAAAACATGAATGAAGCTTCATAAAACTATGTAATTCTGCAGTACAATGTGTTCATCAGTACCATCAGCCCTTTAAACGGCTCTACACACCCACACCGGTGTTTTCAACCGTGTCTGGCTCGGTTGGGACACGAGGAAATCAAACCTCATGGACCAAATGGGAATGATAAAGGTTTAAAAAGGTGCAGGTGCATTAGCCTTCTTGGCCCACACTTAGCTCTGAAAATAGGACATGTCACAATTCTGATGTGGCCGTCACCCAGTGTGTGTGATGCTGCAGCTTGTAGTTTAGTATTTATATTAAACTTGGTGATGAAACTTAAACAAAAAGGTGAACTCCAAACCTGAGGTAGATGGAGTACCCGCCAAAACAGAAACTTAAATCTTTCCAAATGAAGTGGATAGAAGATTGAGCAAAGAGTAGGGCGGTAGCTTAAAGGTGCAATATACATTATAGTCAGAGCTCAACAGCAAACAACTATCGTCTATGTAAAGATATAAAGGATCAAATGTGACCCACTGGCGAGGTCACAGTTTCCTCTCATACAGCGGTCACAGTTGATAAAGTCAACCACGGCGTTGACGGCAAAGTTAATCCCCCACCCTTCGGTTTGCCCTCATGTGAACACGGTTAGCTCCGTCTGATGCTTGTGTTGTACTAGCTCAGTCGTCGCCATGTTGAATCAAGCAAGGCAATCAAAATACTCCCAATCTCGCATAACGTGAACACTACTGCAGAGTGATCCACTTCCCTCTGTCTGCTCACCTTGCTCCACACATCCAAAGCATACATGTTTACTTCATTACTCGCTCACAAACCTCTCAGGGCTTTGTGCGTTGCTTTGCGCATGTTAGGAGAACTGCTTTGTCACGACTTCCTCATTGGCCAACATGATGCCGCACTTCCTACACTAAATCAAGCAAGAGGTTGTCACAGTTGACAGTGACTTACTGTAGCAAGGACAGAGATATTTATGAAATAAGCCTAATGCCTGGTCTTGCTACATTTCCATCTGAATTCTACCAAAAGTATAACATAAAACGTATCGGCTTAAATGAGATGAGGCTAAAAACTAAATCAACGGCGAGTCCTTGCAACGTTGGTTGAGATGGCAATAAACAACTGAATCAATCAATCCTCACGCCCTGATCTCCTCGCTGCTGCCGGACAGTGCTGTCTGACTATTGATTCAGACACACGGGAAGGGTGCACAGCTCTATTGAAAAGAGAGCAGATACAGGACCTTTTACCCACAGAGAGCGCAAGGGAATGACAAGCAGACTAATAGCACACAGTATCTGTTATAGAGCTGTAGTTAGGCGAAGTGAAAAAGGACCAAAAACAGGAAGAAAATAAAAGATACAGAAAGAAGGGAGGAGGCACTAAGGGCAGAAGGACACAGAGAACCGAACATTAGGAGGGAGGGAAATGAGTGTAAACAAGCAGAATATGAAAAAGGGAGAGACCGTCACAGAGAGGCAGAGAATATAAGATGGAGACAGAGTGGGAGATGAAGGATGGAGAATACTCGAGAGTCAATCGCGGAGATGAGGAAACGGATGAAAAAAGTCAGATGGGGGAAGGAAGATGGATAAGGGGAGGAGGAGGAGGCCCGGGTGCGTCGGGGGGGAGAAAATGAAGACGAGCAGTGAACGAGGCACAGAGGAGGCGGCAGCCAGCCCAACAAGTGGGGGATCGAGACGGATCCCAGGAGAGAGACAGAAGGAGAGAGGGAACAAGAAAAAAGGGAGAGCCAGAAATAGACCGGAGCACAGCAAACACAGCAGAGAGAGAGAGAGAAAAGAGAAAGAGACAGACTCCAAACTGGGCAGGGCCAATACTGCAGAGGAAAAAAGGGAGGATGAGAAGATGAGGGAGGAAGAGAGAGAGAAATAAGAGATGGGAGGAAAGAGGGCTAGTGGGATGGATGCAGCTCGGCAAGTCACTTCAGAGTGTGTGTGTGTGTGTGTGTGTGTGTGTGTGTGTGTGTGTGTGTGTGTGTGTGTGTGTGTGTGTGTGTGTGTGTGTGTGTGTGTGTGTGTGTGTGTGTGTGTGTGTGTGTGTGTGTGTGTGTGTGTGTGTGTGTGTGTCTCTGCATGCAGAGAAAGAGAGGATCAGATCAGATCCATTATCTCAGGGCAGGAGCTGGACGACCATCCAGTCAGCAGCCCATTACGTCAACATTCTCCAACACTGGTCTGCTGGGACGCAGAGAGAGGAGGGAGGTTAACGCAAAAGGGGAGGAGGTGGTGAACGGGAGGGAAGGCGTGGGGGAGGGGGAGAAAGCAGGACCAGAAGGAAGGGGGGGAGGAGATGATGAGGCTCGAAAAGGAGGAACCTAAAAGGGTGGGGACTCTGGACGGTCATGTCAGATGTCCTGTAAAAACAAGCTGCTGACATCATCCGCCAAGCAGCAACAAGACGTGGTGCCACTGGGAAAATATTTCGCAGGCTTGGATTTGTCCGACATGATGCTGCAGATGTGTATCCATCAACACAGGCAGCCAACATGGCCTGAAGTCCACCGTCAACGGTGCAAAAAAACATCCAGGGACCAATAATGGGTAGCGCACATTCAGAGATAAATAAAACACAGAATGAAACTTAAACTAGACCTCAGTGTAAAAATGTATGTCAATGTCTTTCAGCAACTAAAAAAGGACTTTCTGGTAAAAAGCCCCGGTATAAGCCGATTCATTTTAGCCATGAAAACCCTTCCGGTGACCACTCCTGTGCCTGAAGGCTTCCATCAGATCGGACAAAACATTAGCAATGCGGCACCGGAGCTGCTTTTCTTATTCTTGTCCGACAACCATAACTGTGGCTGTGGCCTCCATAGCGCTGTTGGTCTCTTGGCAGCGGCCCCGTGGCCCAGATTACACAAACGTCTGCCAGCCTACCTCGAGCACCTGCAGACGCTCCGGAGCAAACAGCTGAAGGATTGCAGACAATCGAACCCCTCGTCTTTGGGCGTGAACGAGGCCAACCTGGAGCAGAATCTATGGGTGGCTTGTTGTCATTTGTTAGCTACATATAGTGGCAAAATGTAAGTGGAGATGAAGCGCTACAGGATCCAGGCTAATGATAAACATTGCTGTTGTAATTAAAGGCCATTGTTTATTCATGGGGATATTGTTATTATTTCTTACGGTATTCATTTAATGAATTAAGTGCTTGATGCCTGGATAGGAATGAAAACGGTGTCTGTGATCGAGAGCGGGGGAAGATGGCCGAGGGCAGGGGGAGGGGCATCCAGCACCTACAGCGCTCTCCCTCGAGTTTCTATAAGATTTATTATCAGCGGATAAAACTTCAAAATCGGGAAAACAGACCATTCCACTGTGACAAGAGCAATAAAGTCATGTTGAATTGTTTTAGCTCACAAAAGGTTAGATGATAGATGGTTGCAGTTACAATCCGACTAGCTGAGCAGGTGGTGTCGCTAAAACAAAACCAAAAAAGGTATCAGCACAATAAAATGGTAAAGATAAAAAGGAACAGCAACTCCAGGAGTCTCCTTGTTCACTTCATAAAGCATTAGCCTCAATAGGTTTTCTTCAAATATACATATAATTTTTTTTTTTGTCCATGGCTTCCCTGTGTGTGGCTTCCACTTTTATTCAATTTTTATTTTTTAATTTAGCTTTTCTACTGTTTTAATGTTTTCTTAACTGTTTTAAATCTGTTTTCTCTGCATTATGTTTTGATGCTCTTAATGGTTTTATGTGAAGCACTTTGAATCGCCTTGTTGAAATGTGCTATACAAATAAACTTGCCTTGCCTTGTGTCATTTGTTACTGAACGACTACAAAACATAGATTTTTATAATAAAACAAATATCTTAACTGAGACAGCGGGGTCATGGACCCACAAGCAGCCACGTAGAATATATTGGATGAAACCGTGCTGCTGCTGCTCGGCCTCAGACAGCGAGCCAGAGGAGGCTGGCCATTTAAAACGGCTCAGAGAGCAGGAGGTGGGACCGCTTCAAGATTTAAAACCCATTGCACATTACCACCATCTGGTACCTGTAACGGTCTGTCCTTTTACATCAATTCAAGTTCAGATTATTTTTATTACTTCATTTCAATACCTTTTTTTTTTTGTCTTTACAATTCTTTCACCGGCCTCCTCACTTTAATTCGCTCTATTCACCAGGTCTCTCTCTGCAGTACAGTCAGACCTGCTGCGCCCTCCCAGTCACCTGACCACACCTGCTCAAAAGGGCCCAAACGGATCAGCGTGCTGCGTCACCGTACCGCGCGTGCCGGGAGTTACCTTGTTTCAGGGTTTCGGAATAGCACCTATGAGCGTTTTTTAGTTACCAAATGATTGACGGATTCAGGAACGTCTTCAGACACGCGGCGCACCGACGTTTCATCCGACAGGTACCTGCTGCTGCAGCGCACTTCTGTCCTTGGATGGAAATTCCAAGGTTGTGCTGCAGTAACGGCGCTCCGTGTGTAACGCAGAGCGGGGAGCGGGGCGGAGAACGCAAGGCGCGCCATGAAGAAGATCATCTCTCCTCGTTGGGTTTAGAATTGTTTTTTAAAACATTATACCATGAGTAAAAATGGATAACTAAATGAGAAAGAAAAGAAAAAAACTCACTGAAAATGAGCATCAAATGTATGCTGAATTGGGTGCCATGGTAACCAAAGCCCTGCGATGCTCAGAAGTACAGAAAATCCTTCACGACACCTGCTGCATGTTAAAGACCTCTTGGTACCGACTCAGAAGCGCAAAACACGTCAGGCCACAATGTCAAGTTCGTCAACACCGAGCTGTTAATATACCGAGAGTGCGCCACACGGGGAAAAAGACAAGGGAAGCACTCTGGATGCTCGCTCACCGCCACTTTGAAGCCTTTCAGGTAATGACAACAAGTCGGCCGTGCTGCTGACGGACTTGCGGCGAAACCACAAGCAGCGGCGGCTGACGACACCCGAGGTGTCCCCGCTCATACCGGCACCGAGATACGGATCCAAGCCCCATCCCCTTCCTCTTGGAGATACTTATTAAGATTCCATAGGGTGCAAAAGAAATGCGATGCGTGAAGAGTGAAGTAGTGAGCTGCAGACATGTTCCCATTTCCAGGCCGCTGCTGGAACTCCAGCCTGACACACTTTAGCGGCGGCTGACACAACAAGCCGGCGGCCGAGTCCCCAGGAAGTGACCCTGAGACGGCGGCCCGGATTCAATCAAAAGTACTCAGGAGTTACTGCTAACAGCCTGTGTGGGGTTTCTCTGGTCGTCATTTACCTCGTATCACTGCATCTTCATGAGGAAGAGTCACACAGAGCTCACACAGCGTTTTGGCCTCAAGATAAAATACGTTTTGCACATTCGTTGGAGTGAGCGATACAGATGAAAACCGGATTCATATTCTGTACCGACCAAATATTTGGACAAAATGTATTTTGATGCTTTAACGTTAAAAAAAACAAACAATCGGACTGTTTGCACCCGATTGCAGCTGCTTTTGCTGTGAAAATTCAGTTTTTATTGGCCTTTATAGGACAAGAGCGCCAGATTTTACACACCAGTGATTGCTCCTGAGAGAAAACGTTTTTAACCCAAGTGTTGAATAAATACAAGTCAAACGTTTTTGAGGAATATAACCTTAAAGATGTCCAACTTTGCATACTGCAGGAAGTAATCATAAATTATTGATTAGCTCGCAGGACACACACACAACCAGGAATGAGCCCGCTGAGCCGGGGGGGGGGCTTGTGGTGGAGGTAAACCTAACGAGAAATCAACAACATAAACAGGACCAGCGCAGAGAGAAATCCACGAGCACACGCCAGACCCTTTGGGGACGCGGCTCGTAGCGACACAGCACGGGCAGTCTATGAGTTGTGTTGTTTCACTGAGCCTTTGTTGTGACAGAGGGTTCAATGACACTCACGCCAGAACTTTACTCGTTTAGCACAAGAGACAAAGCGAGGCCCTCAAACAGGCTTCCTTCTGGTCTCATCCCGGGTCTCTAAAACAAGCTTGTATGAGCCGCTTCCAGGACAGTCCTCTTTTAAACCCTCTGACCCGTTCCCACAAAGCTCAGGAGAAGAGTGGAGAACACAGATGACGGTGGATTCATCCACTTTTCCCAATTACGTTCATTATTTGGTTGAAGAATACAAAAATGTAAAGAAATTGAACGATACAACACGGGGTGTGGCGCTAAATGAAACAACAGACTGTGCCTCTAAGAGGGCCGGGGCAATCGCCCTAAAAACTTGACACTGCCTTTCGATACGGTCTTAATTATTGATGTCCGTCATGTTCGTTTTGTTGGAGAAAAAAATAATAATCAAAGTTGCTGAGATTGCACCGGCAAAAGTGCTCTATCTGAAGATCCAGGAGGTTAACCAAGTACCTCCGGAACAGAGTGAACCCTAAATGGGGCTTTTAACGTCTACAGTCCAGATTTGAGGGTCTTACCAACTCAAATATATATATGACCACTGCCTCCTGCAATGTGTGAAGAGCTCACTGGTTCAAGCTTCCTAAATGAGAGTAATAATTGGTTGGCTGACTAATTAATATAATAATAATAATAATAATAAGTTGCAGCCCTAGAAAACCTAAGAGAACACAAGACACTACATTGGGACAGGGTGATGCAATTATATGGATCAGGAACTGCAACGACTGATGTACATTTCGTCTTCAAATGTCTCGTTTGGTATTTAGTCACTGAAGAGGACTGGCTGGACTGATTTGACGTGCAGGTGTGTTTCAGGTGAGAGACATGACGGAAAGAAAGAGCGGCTGTTCTTACAGCGTTGGACGACGCTTGGTCTCCAGCCAAGTCACACCCTGAAGAGGAACTACAAGGCGTCATGGACGAGATACTCGCCAGGCTCCTAGCGGGGTCCTGCACCTGCTGAAGCACCTGGACACGCGCACAGACAAGAAGGCCGTTACCTGTCCGGCCACGCGTGTGCGTGTGATGCGTTTAGCGGCTGTGTTTAGCCCTTTAGCGCCAAACACCGGCTGCGCGGCATGAGGCGGTGAGCTACATTGCTAGCTAGCGTGTGCGCGTGAACGCTTAGCCAGCTGGCGAGCTAGGTGGTGCGTTTTAGGGAGATGGGTTTAAGTGAACCTCGTCCCCAAAAAATAACCACCAGGCAGCTAGAAACGGCGCAGTCCCCACGTCGGGACAAGGGTGTCAACAGTTAACGCGTTAGCTAGCTGGAGACGTTGTGGTACCTTTGTCTCCTTGATGTCCTGCCTCCCTCCTTCAGGGTACCACTGGACGCGGACGAATCCCCGACAGAGAGGCCGACTCGGGCTGTCCACGGCGCTCTCAGTGTCCGAGCCACCCGGGACGGGTCCCCCTCCTCCTCCGCCTCCGTCTCTCCCTCCGCCATCGTCGATGTCCGAGTCGGAGTTAAATTCCTCCTCGCCGTGGATCATCCGGACGAGGCCGAACCGGACCGAGCTGCGATACCGCCCGGAGACCAGGTCGTGGGAGAAGAGCAGCCGCTGTGAGCCGTCCGTCGTGGGGGACAGAGCCAGGGATGGAGGCTCCGAGCCCGGGCTGGCGAGCGGAGAGAGGCCCGGGCTCAGAGAGGCTTCCGCTGCGTCCGTCGTGGCCGCCGATGCTACGGGCTCCGCCATCGCTGCTGTTGTCAGGGAGTGATGCGCGAGGATGACGGCGGAATGAAAAAAAAAAGCAACCTGGAAGCGGCGAAGTGCACGTGCTTACGTCGCTACGGAGCGCTGCGTAACTAGCGCAGTGCGCGCGCGTCATCACGCAGTACCCTCGCTCACCGCCGAGCGGCGCTGTGAGCCTCAATTTGGGATGCACCTGCTCATGTTTTGGACGTGGTTCTTCAGGTTTTCCCAGATTATTAGGATCCGAGCGACTGACAGTCAGTCCCGAGAGGACCCTATTGAAATTGACGTGTTATTATTCTTATTCCGTCTTTTTATTTTTACACTTTGGCCGCATTTTCGCGGTACGTGCCATACTCGAAAACTCACCAAATTTGGAACACTTGTCAGGCCTGGTGAAAATAGACGTATGATAAAGCCGGAAAAAAAAGTACCTAAAAATGGCTCTCTAGCGCCCCCTAGAAGTTGGACCGGCGACGCCCCTCGCCCAGAATGTTTTTTTTTTATTTGAAAAAATTCACACATGTCCATCTCCACCTGGTCTACAAAAAAGCCTCTCAGACCCATAAAGTCCACCTATGAATATTTTCCGCCATTTTGAATTTAGTGAAAAACACCATTTTGCACTTTTCTCCTACACGCTTGGTCCTTTTCATACCAAACTTGGTGGAAATTTCACCCAAAGGCCTCGACGTGAAGTGGACCCAAAGACACACCCATTTTCTGCCCAATCTGCCCAATACTCCTCATGTATGACGCTGGTCCAGGCCTGAGTACATGTGCATGAAGAAGTGTTCACATTGTCATAGTTCACATTGCCTACAGCCAAAATTAAATCAGCCAAACAGCATCGGATTTACATGCGATTTACATGACCTGGTCTACTCTTCACGTAGAGAAACATAATGCACAGTGTATGTTCAAATTGTCATAGCGCCACCTACTGGCCAAACAAAATAGACCAAACAGCATCGGATTTACATGCAATTAAAATGACCTGGTCTACTCTTCACGTAGAGAAACATGATGCACGTTGCCCAGCGTGTCGTCTATTGCCACAGGGCGGATGCGGGAACCGATGAAGTGCTTGCAAAGGGCGATTTCCCGCGTCAAGCGCTCCACCAGGGTAAAAGAACGTCAGACTGGCGGGCCAATGTTCTCGGCCAGGCGAGTCGGCGACCCGCCGGCGACCCCGAACGTGCAGGGGCTAGCGAGGACCCGCTCGCAGCTTTAATAAATGGCTTTTTACTTTTATTTGTTGTTTTGAATGTATTCATTCAAAACTAACCACAAACTATATACGTACATGAATGTATTATGAAAAGTTGTTAGGTGAGTCCCCTGAACAATTATAAAAATGGTAATGTTTTTTAAACAGAACAATTTATTTTTATTTGTTTTTATTTTATTACTGAATGTATAGGATCTGTTTTATATTTCTTATCACTCACATGGTTGTATATTGAATTATGTAATGTCTGTTGATATTGTGAAATAAAGGGGAAGAGAAAAATACTAGTGTGTGTGTGTGTGTGTGTGTGGTGAGTGTGAGAAAGAGAGAGAGAAGGAGCTTTGAGGAAAATCCACCCCAAAAAATAATTAAAGTTCTTTTCTGCCTTTACAATCATACACACGGGGGAAGAGAAAAGCAAATAATGATTTAAAAAAAAAGGACTATTCAACTTATCGATGTAGCCTCATTGCAGGTTATCCTATATTTATATTTTAGTTGTAGTGGTTTGGTATGTTGCGTATTCTATAGATATTGTGTTGATATATCTCTTCTGGTGTTTATGTATCTATCTGTCTTTTAATTATACTGTTTTAAAAGGAATACATTCTTAATATTTAGAGAGACTTAAAACATCAAGTCACATTAACATTCAGATTTATAAAGAAAAACAATTCAATCTTTTACTTTATTACGGCTCTGCACATTGACTGCCTGTTGACTAAAATATGTAACAATCAACAGAAACATGACATTGGGAATTCCACAATTTGTTAAATTGCAGTGAATCTCAACAGTGGATTTAAACGAATATATATTTAAAAAAATTCGACACCAACAAAACTTATTGAGAATCCGAATGACTGAGGGCAACATGTTGGGAGTCCTGATAAAACCTTGATCCCGAAACTATTTGAAACCTCTCATATCCTAAAAGATAAAAGAGCGTGCCTGCTAAAGCTCCGCACACTAAACTCGATGTTTATCTGGAGCTGGAGATTACTTTCAGCCTCGTGACCCTTACAGTTAGTTCACCTGCTTCTGGTGTCCGTCAAATTAAACGGTTTAATTATAATTGAACTGTCAGGTGTTGTGTCGTGTTTAGGACCTCTCCTGAGCACGAAACAACACCTGCCAGTAACGCATTGAGCTCTGCAGCTTAAGTTAACTAAACCGTGTGGGAAAGTTGCGTGAAGTAGGGTGCTGAAGAGGTGACAAACAAACTACACGCGCCGTAATCCTCTTACAGATCTGGAAAATAAAACGTGCACAAAACCGTGAGCTCGACTTAAAAGGTACAATGGAAAGTCTCCCTCCGAGAAGTCACATGAAGAGTCCTTAAGGTGGCCCGTTAAACAAATCCTCTCACATTAAATGATTCCGACATTAAAGGTTAACCAATCAGAATAGCTCATACCTTTCCAACTCTGTATGCCCGTCTCCCACTCTAACACAGGTGAGTGCTGTTACACCTGAGGTTTTAAATAGCTCGCTAACATGTTGCTGTGAGACCACCAACACATGACCGGTAAAGTAAATCTGCTGCAGGTCTGTTGGTGGCATGACTTGGATAATTCTCAACTTACCGATATCCCTCTTGACCCCGACCAAATATGTTTATTGTTCAATTTACTCACTGGGAATTGAGGGGGGGTTTGGTCTTCCAGCTCGCTTCGGGATTATAAATCAAGCGCCCCTGCGCACCGAGGGTATAAATACTGCGCGCGCGCCGCTCTCCGCTCAGTCTTCGCGCGCCTCCTGTTACGCACGGACCCGGCTTTTGAGACGAGGAGTTTATACATCGCGTTAAAACGGCGAGAGCGGCGCAGAAGAAAGACAGTCCCGTTTGCTTTACTTTGAAACATTTTTGACAAAGAAAACAACAAGAACATAAGAGCATGTCCGTGGTGGGCGCATTACCGTTCATGCGGCCGCTCCATATGTCGCAGGGCCGCCGACACACGCTGCCGGCCAGCGAGTTCCGCTCCCTCAGCCCAGAGGATGCCATCAGCGTGTTCGAGATTGAGAGAGAAGGTAAGCAGACTCTTAATGCTTTACTGAATTAGGCCTGCAGCACTTTTTATAGCCGTCTTAGCAAATTCAGGACAGCGCCGTTACGCACACAGGAACGTGTTCCTTCGTTTAAAAAGGGAGAACGGGAACAATATGCAGCAGCCTCGGTTCAGGTTCTCACCCTCACATAGAAACGTACACTCACTAATAATAACTCTATGGGAAGGATAGCCTCAATTACATTTATCTTCTTTTCAATTAACATATTTTACATTGTCATTTTAACTATTTCCAGGTGACATGGGTTCAGGTGTCTTTACCCTGTTATAACATCCCCTGGTGTGATCCATTATCTCCTCATCGCCATCCCATAATAGTCAGGATAGTCAGGATAGTTGGGAACTTTTATGTCCACTTCTCCCACATCCAGGTATCTTCATGTCTAATTTCCTCCTCCTCACAGCCTTCATCTCAGTGTCTGGTGAGTGTCCTCTCCACCTGGACGAGGTGCGTCACTTCCTCACCCTGTGCCCTGAGCTGTCTCTTGGCTGGTTCGAGGAGGGACGTCTGGTAGCGTTCGTCATCGGCTCACTGTGGGACCAGGAGAGGCTTACAACGGTAAGACAGAGCGGACGACACCTGGACGGTGGTTTACCTCAGGCGGACTGGCAAGGGAAATGCAAAACTAGGTTCAAATTAGATAAACAGAAGAGATTTTTAAAGATTTAAAAAGGCATATTTATAGTGTGATGTCTTTGGGAAATTCAGTGGGCGAGGATAAATGTTCCACAGATCCACCTAAATGTCACTATCCACGTGTGTGGGAGTATCCCAAGTGTGAGCATTATTACGGCCTCTAATTCAAGTACTAGCGAGATGAAGGGCCCTCATGAAAATGTGATACATTTAATAATTTTTCTAATCTGAAAATGGTAGACGGGTTCAAAAGAGGAATTTCTCACATGCTTGTTCAATATGCATTGAAATGCAGACGGTGTCTGTATCTGCAATAAAGAATAATACGACAAGAAAAGTTCAAAAGCATAACTTAGAAATAGAAAGATAATTGATACAGAACATTATAAACACATGTAATTAAGCAAAAGCATGTGGTGGAAGTTTTCAGTATATACAAATCTTAAATGTCACACAGTTGTAATGTAAATGCGTGGACGTACTCGAGAGCCAGGGCAGATTCACAGCCCGATGAGAGCCATATGGAGCCCTGAAGACAACGAAACCAATGATTTCAGAGGTCACAAAGTTAAAATGCAACTCTTTTAAATTCAAAACCAGGTTTTTGACGCATCCTTCAAGCTCCAAAGATCTGTGTGTCAACTTTATTTGCCTTATTTTCCCAAATGTGATTCTGGTGGCCAGCACCAGCACTTTGTTCCCCACAGGAAGCGATGAATCAGAGCTTAAAGCGATGAATCAGAGCTTAAAGCGAGAACTTTGCTGAACAGTGGAGTGTCGATAGGATGACAGAGAACGTGCAACAATAGAGAAGCATCATAAATAAAGTCAGCAGGTTTTATCAATGCCAGTTATATAATCGGCACAAGTGAAAATACCATCTGAGCCCCGAACAGCAGAGCGAGTTAAAACTTGCCATCTGGAGCCCAGCAGGGCATCATTTACCTGTTCTCACACCTCTCCCCTCCCCTCCCTCTCCGTTTCCCAGGACGCCCTCACCCTCCACAAGCCCCACGGGACCACCGTCCACATCCACGTCCTGGCGGTCCACCGGACCTTCCGCCAGCAGGGCAAAGGCTCCATCCTCATGTGGCGCTACCTGCAGTACCTCCGCTGCCTGCCCTACGTCCGCCGCGCCGTGCTCATGTGCGAAGACTTCCTGGTTCCCTTCTACCGGAAGTCTGGTTTCAAGGCGCAGGGCCCCAGCCAGATCACAGTGGGGCCCCTCGCCTTCGTCGACATGGTGTACCCGGTCAGGGGCCACGCCTTCATGCGTCGGAACAGCGGCTGTTGAGGAGAGAAGGGCCATCCTCCCTGGCTTTCAGCGGCGGTGGGACCACTGCCCTCTTGGAGACGTCTGAGCAGCTTTGTGGCGCGCCGGCGGCCAGCGCAGTGCCGCGAGCGCCACGGTGGGCGAGACCTGTTCGTCAGG
This sequence comes from Myoxocephalus aenaeus, assembly GCA_038501785.1. NCBI lineage: Eukaryota > Metazoa > Chordata > Actinopteri > Perciformes > Cottidae > Myoxocephalus > Myoxocephalus aenaeus. Next base: position 4,378,222 of record JBAMJR010000125.1, on the reverse strand, counting down.
CGGAGAGGAGAGCGTTCTGACTGCGAGTCCGCAGACGGCCGAGAACGAGGAGCTGCCATCCAGCTGTCGGCAACAGCTGTTTGGACAAGTGGTCGGAAACTACAAGTGTATTGATCTGTAGTTTAAAAAGCAAATAATAGAGCAAAGTACTGAAAGAATGTAAGCACAGCACTTACTTCAAATTGACTTTTGTATGAAACTCGTTTATTTTGAAGAATGTATTATCGTATTCAATAGAGCGCAGCTGCCTTGTTTCTTTCTTTGCTCTCTTTTTTTTTTATATTTGTTTAACCAATCTAACACAGTGTCTGGCTCTCTTTGAAGCCAATTTCCTAGTCAAGAAATCAGTGTCTATTGCAGTCCGTCTTGTATAGTTCTGTATAAACGGCATACCTTAGAAGATTACTGTTCATGTGACGCTTTGAATAACTCTGATGACGGTACGACTAAAGTAATAGTCAACAGCAATCCTCCAAGGACGGTGGCATAAGAACACATTGAAGGAAATCATCAATCCAACATCAGATAGTCAATGTGTTAACTTGAACCTGCTTGTCTGTTGTGTCATATTAAGATTTATTGGACCCGTCTGTCTCCATCAGTGATTGTTGTGTGTACACAGAAAATCTCCGAGGTATATTTAGTATGCCAGTATGTTTCCTAAATATGTGCTTCAAAATGTCTGCTTGATAGTCTCCTCTCGCCTTTCCTCTTGTAGAAAAATCACCACCTCTGCCTCCCAAAGTCTCGAATCAAGACAAATATGTCTAGTTTTTTCCACCAACGTTTGTTCTTCAAATAATAAAAGTTCTATTTTCTAGCATGTTTGAGGTCTTTCATTCATTTGAACACACCACGGGGGTCCGTTGAGCTGTTCTGGAGCTTTTAATCGCATAGCATGATTTTGGATATTGATACTTATTGTTAAATGTACTTGAGATCCATGAAGATATAATATGCAGTTCTCACTTTAATGTAAAAAAGGTTCTCACCGGCGGACGCCAGATACAAACCCTCTCTAACACACATCACCTCATTATTACTAGAGTGGCATCATGTTGACATGACTGTGATAACACAAGGAGATTTTCACATAAAATTGAAGCCAAACAGAACACTACCTTGACCTGAAATGTAATTGAAATGTTCCCTTTTTATTCCAACAAATAGAAAAAAGTGAAATGATTTGGTCCCAATGCAAACACAGCAGTGAAAATGCAGCATGCGGTCCTGACTGAAGACGGTTCAGATCAAACACTCGCATGTCAGAAGGCACAGTTAAGAGGTTTCCTTACAGTATGTTTGATAAACAGATGGTGGCGTTGAAATTATGCAAACATCAAACTAGATTCGAGAGAAAAGACGGGAGCCCGAGGGAGAAATATTTCACTTAAAATACAGTACAAAACTTAGTACGATCTCACAATGCCTGTTTAGATTATCACTCCTGGAATAAATATCATTTTCACGATTGTTTTCAGAGTAAATATACAAAACCGCTTTAGGCACCACTGTGGTGGTGGTGGACAAATGGGACCAAATATGAGACATAAGTAGAGCTTGAGTGAGGACTTTGTGTTTGTAGCAGTGACGTACAGAAAACGTGGGTGACTGGGAAGAAGAACAACATGCATATACTGTACAAGCAGCACGTGTAGCGGCTTTGTAATGTTTTCATCAGCATGCTGCGAGTTGATCACGAGAAGTATGCAAAAGTCAAATGAGGCATCTTTGTAAAATGGCATAATCTGTTTAAGGCAACTAGTGGTTTTAGATAGAAATCTTACCGTAGTTGACCACTGCCATTTCACTTGAAACATTTCAGCTGCACAGGTAATACTGGGAACACCTTGAGCGTAACATCTCACTGCTCCAAACGACATCGACATGCCTCGACATTCACGACTGGTCAAACGGATAGAAGCAGCTGAATGGCAGCGTTTGTTGCATTAAACCCAGTGTTTCACAACATGAACTAGTGGCAGGAGGCCTCTGATGTATCTCAGGTCACAAGATACCTGACGACCCACCACGGCATCAGTCCTCCTTTAACATCTCGGCTGTTTGCCGTCCAAAGGATTAGAGGGAAACAAAACTAGAGGCCCGAGGTGTTTCATTTGGCTTCTTTAGATTCATGGGACTTTGAGCTGAAGGAACCAGACGGTCTCTCGCTCTGTAGAACATATTCTTTAGGTCCATCCAGTTCTTTGCAGTTTCGTCGTCCTGAGTATCCTTTCCCGTCCTCCGGTTACTAGCCCATTAGCAAATCAACATGCTAGGTAGTGCCAGACGACTCAGGATTAAAAAGTAGGAGTACAGTTTTAGGGAGGTAAAGGCCGAGGAGAAGAGACTGATTCAGTGTAATTCACATGGACTTTGATCAGTTCCTTTGATGAGCAAATAATAAAAGAATATTCTTAAAAGGCCACTGAGTTGACCGGGAAACAGCTAGCCTGGTCACTGACTAGAAGGTAGTGGATCGGCAGCACAGTCACGTCATCAGTAGCCTCGAGATTAGTGCACCACATCGTTAATGTTATGGTCTATGTCGTACCGCTCACAGAACTTGTTTGTGAAGGGCAGGCAGGTGAGATGCTCCAGCCAGTGCCAGTTAATCGGGTAAAAGTAAAACCAAACGATGAGCGAGGAGAACAGCCCGGTGTAGGCCACCATTGAGACGGCGATGAGGATGCGCTTCCGGTACTTGTCAAAGGTCCCGAAGGTCACGTAGGGCAGGAAGGCGAAGGAGAGCAGGAGGCCGCTGAGGAAACCGAAGATGTGGGCGATGTTGTCGATCCACGGCAGGAGGCCGCACAGGAAGAGGAAGAGGACGATGCCCAACAGCTTGAGGAAGGCTTTCCACGGCTTCTCCAGGATCTGCCAACCTTGAAACAGCTCGACAAACAGGCAAGCGAGGAGTCCGAACTGAGACCCTGCTGGACCCACCTGGAGGGAGGGGAACAGAGGAAAGTTTAGGCCCGACAAAAATATGAAAGAGTTCTTCTATATCCCTGCTCACATAGAAAACTACCATGTATCACTGAGCACTGGACACACGCATCATCTCTGGCGTTTAAACGACCTTGGCGTTAGTTGACAGCATTTAGAGTTGCTTCCATAACATTCTGAACAGTGAGAACCTACTTCACTTATTTGCTAGATAACACAGCGTTATACAAGTGAGAGTTAAAATGTCTTACACTATAATAATGTACAAGAGATCACGTTTCTGATGTTAAATACTAATTTCCCGACAGCAGAAGACGATTAAACGAGCACACTGCGGCCGACTCGCTGTGACCGTCTAGGAGGGTTTAGCTCTCTCTTGGTTTTAGATCGAGTTCTGTGGAAGAACGGCAGTACGAGCCCCGCGTCAGGCAGTGAAGGTGAGCAGATTAGAGTGACGTCAGTGCAGTTTGGAGGCTTGGCCGGGTCACCGGCAGATGGCTAATCTGTGAAGAGGTCAAACTCCCACTGACAGAAACGGAGCATAGAGCCCCGCCCACAACGTGAGGTTAATGCTTCGAACCATTCCTTTTCTTGTTCTGAAAACGTTTTCTTTTTCTGCACACTTGAGTTAGTTTCCCTGGAATGACGCAACAGTCGGGTCCACGTTTAGTTAATCATGTGACACATCTGGTGGCGTTGACTAGCTTCCAAAAGACACAAGAGGTTCTGTTCTTCTGTTTGCTCCAGTAGTGATGAATTCTGATAAATATATTTATTACTGACGCAGAGGGGAGCAAAGGCCACATTAAACCAGGGGCCTGTACAACGTAGCAAGATTTGGGGTTAGCGAGGTAACTTCAGGGTTAACTCTGGGTTTCCAGTCCCACAATAAAGGTTCACTTCTGAACACGTAACCTGCAGATCACGTCGTATAAAAGTACCGCCTACTGACCAATCAAAGATCGGTACAGTCAGGTCCATAAATATTTGGACATTGACACATTTTTCATTATTTTGGCTCTGTACACCACAACAATGGAGTTGAAATGAAATCAAGATGTGCTTTAAGTGCAGACTTTCAGCTTTAATTTGAGGGTATTTACATCCAAAATCAGGTGAACGGTGTAGGAACTACAACAAATTCAAATGTGGCCATCCTCTTTTTAAAGGGACCAAAAGTAATTGGACAATTGGCTGCTCAGCTGTTCCAAGGTCAGGTGTGTGTAATTCCCTCGTTAATTCATTTACAAGGAGTAGATAAAAGGTCTAGAGTTCATTTCAGGTGTGGTATTTGTGTTTCGAATCTGTTGCGGTCAATTCTCAATATGAAGTCCAAAAAGCTGTCACTATCAGTGAAGCAAGCCATCATAAGGATGAAAAATCGAAACAAAACCATCAGAGAGATAGCAAACACATTAGGTGTGGCCAAATCAACTGTTTGGTACATTCTTAAAAAGAAAGAACGCACTGGTGAGCTCAGCAACACCAAAAGACCCGGAAGACCACGGAAGACAACTGTGGTGGATGACAGAAGAATCATTTCCCTGGTGAAGAAAAACCCCTTCACAACAGTTGGCCAGATCAAGAACACTCTCCAGGAGGTAGGTGTATCTGTGTCAAAGTCCACAATCAAGAGAAGACTTCACCAGAGTAAATACAGAGGGTTCACCACAAGATGTAAACCATTGGTGAGCCTCAAAAACAGAAAGACCAGATTAGAGTTTGACAAAAAACATCTAAAAGAGCCTGTACAGTTCTGGAAGAACATCCTATGGACAGATGAGACAAAGATAAACTTGTACCAGAATGATGGGAAGAGAAGAGTATGGAGAAGGAAAGGAACTGCTCATGATCCAAAGCATACCACCTCATCAGTGAAGCATGGTGGAGGTAGTGTTATGGCGTGGGCGTGTATGGCTGCCAATGGAACTGGTTCCCTTGTATTTATTGATGATGTGACTGCTGACAAAAGCAGCAGGATGAATTCAGATATTATCTGCTCATATTCAGCCAAATGCTTCAGAACTCATCGGACGGTGCTTCACAGTGCAGATGGACAATGACCCGAAGCATACTGTCCATACATAAGGAGTTTTTTAAAGGCAAAGGAGTGGAATGTTCTGCAATGGCCAAGTCAATCACCTGACCTGAATCCAATTGAGCATGCATTTCACTTGCTGAAGACAAAACTGAAGGGAAAATGCCCCAAGAACCAGCAGGAACTGAAGACGGTTGCAGTAGAGGCCTGGCAGAGCATCACCAGGGACGAAACCCAGCGTCTGGTGATGTCTATGGAATCCAGACTTCAGGCTGTCATTGACTGCAAAGGATTTTCAACAAAGTATTAAAAGTGACAATTAGATTTATGATTATATTAATTTGTCCAATTACTTTTGGTCCCTTAAAAACGGGGTGGCCACTTATACATTTGTTGTAGTTCCTACACCGTTCAACTGTTTTGGATGTAAATACCCTCAAATTAAAGCTGAAAGTCTGCACTTAAAGCACATCTTTTTTTCATTTCAACTCCGTGGTGTACAGAGCCAAAATAATTAAAAATGTGTCAATGTCCAAATATTTATGGACCTGACTGTACGTGGAATGTTAGATAATATTACACAAATACAAAGAAGTTAAAGTCATAATCATAAATAAAAGCAACAGAGTCAGTGATTTATTGTATGTTTCTGTTTAAACTGTGTGAATGTGTAAATCAACAGATATATAATATCACGGTGTCATATAGAGCACGTTAGATCTGACTAAAATAACTTGTGTATTATGTTAAATTAATGTGTTGCAGATGTATTCTTATTGTATGTATTCTTGGTCGTTTTTCTGTATTTTTTTAAATATGCTGCTCTGCTGACTTCATACTCGTCCTTATTTGTGATTGGTCATATGCTGTAAACTCCACCTCTTTATGCGAGCGCGCTCACAGCCCAATTGAGAAACCCACTTAATGCATTCTGCCATCACATTGCCGAGTGGAACAACCAATCCAACTGAAGGCAGATCAAAAAATACTCTCCTAGTTTCTCCATAGCTGAAAGCTGCAATCCATATCTTCCATATGGTGAGGCAGCAAAGATGATGAAGTGCCTAAAACCGCATGCAATAAAGTCATCTGGTAAATTGAGCAAATGCTAAACATAAGTCTGTAGCGGTTAGTCACTTGGATCGCTGTACAGTACTATCAAGCTAAGGAACCTGATGTTGTCTTTTGACCATCTCTCTGCAGAGTTTTAAGAGTAGCAACTAAAGTTGTTACACTTTTACAATTCTTGACATCTGCTTTACTAACGAGAATTATCATTATTCCAGTCACAGCTGTCACAGGGTCTCATTAACTCAACAGTTAAAGGATAATCCACTTAAAGTGCCTCCTTAAGCGTCCTTTGTTGTGCCTTGTATGTGCTTCCTCTGGTAATTCCTGGTGCGTGGAGACCTGTGAGCTCGTCGGTGCTAAGCAGAGCTGGATTGGGGGATTTCTGGCTCTCAGGTCTAAGGTACGTCATACAGAGAGCCACCTGAGGTCACGGCACGCAAACATCAGGTGAGAGCAATTGGTGTCGGCTTATGAAGACGATAACAGATTTCTGGACGACATCAAGACATAAATATAAAAAGGTCAAGAAGCAAGCCAGGAGGAAGCTTTTGTGTTCATAAAGGTGCAGAATCATCACCATACAAGTCCAGTCTTTGCGAAAATTGTTTTCGTTGAGAAGAACAAAAGTACTGTGGCACAGCACCCACACAATGGCATTAGACTAATCTCTTAAAGGGGAAAGTGGGCTTTGCAGAGACACACCAAAAAGAACAGACGTGCCAGTACAAATGTAGGTAATCCAGAGTGTGTTCTTTTCGCACGCTGAGTGATTTGCACGGATCAACACTTTGTTTTTGCATTGTTGCAGTTTCTTGTTTCCTGGTTCCGGCTTAAATTTCTTCCTGTGTGGCATAAAAAAATGTGTCTAATGAGCGTCACTTACAGAGAGAAGATGAGCAAATGAAAAGCGTTCGCAAACATCACCTAATTAGTTGCAGTTGACTCAGCAATCTCTCTCTCTTCCCCTCCTCCTCTCACATACACACACCAACTTAATCTCGTGTGCCAAGAGGATTGCTTCAACCTTCATTAGCACATCCAACAGGACATTATGGAGTGACTTAATTACAGTAACAATATCTAAATATAACATATGAAGCTTCCTCCTGCGGGTGTGCCAGCATAAATCAATTTGTGTGCCGTGCCGCACACAAAATTGACTAACTATATATATATATATATATATATATATATATATATATATATATATATATATATATATATATGAGTCTACAGGTGGCAGCCTCTCTGTTCAAAGGTACTTCTATTCATCCAAAACAAGTTACAACCAATAGAAGCACAACCAATGTCTTCCTAAAAGACAGAGGAACACAGACATTAATTAAACTCCAAAGCTGTGGTCTGTGTTCGTAAATGTCAGCACAGGTTTTTCTCTAGATGCTCCACAAACTTCTGAAACATTTGTTTCATTCTTTTGAGAGATGACTAGAGACTTGCTGTCGTCTAAAACCAACAACACACGATGAGCAGTGCTCTGAACACTTGGTTGGATGGCACTGCTCTCTTCATAAAGCAGTCTCATAAAGTGTTATCCACTCACACAAAGCTCCGTTTCAACACGCACTTGCACAGTTAACACCATGAGGTGTTTCCTTTGCCCCCCCAAACCTCTCTAGATGGGGGCCGCCAGCTCTGCTCCAATAATCCCCAGTATGAGAAACTCCCCTCCAGTAAGTGAGCCAGGGTAAACTGAGCTAAGCCAGTGAGTGGGAGAAGCAGGCAAACAAACTATAGTTACAATGGTAATGTGTTTAGGGTTTTTACCTTTCGATAAATATTTTGTTCATGTTGTCTGCTGCAATATGAACGGTAAAGTTCACATTCAGACCAGATTTAGCAGCTATTAAGCCTAAATATAGAGGTGGCAGAGAACAATTCATCAAGTACAACAGTCTGACGAATGGTGACGGCAGCAGCTTTGGGTCTTTAATTCATTCAGGGAATGTTAAATGATTTTGGAGCTAAGAACCAAAAAGTATTCCCACCGAGTCAACTGTATATGTGTGTACTTTATGTATATCTTATGTCTCTGCATGCGTGTGTTCATGTGAAGAACTCACCTCAGCTCTGTAGGGCAGGAACAGGGCGGAGGCGAGGTTTCCAGTGATACCACTGAGGATATAGATGATGGAGATGCGGACCCAACCAGCCAGCTTCTCCAGGTCTCTTAGTATGGTCATCTGGAACACAACCGACACCAGGCAGTGCAACAACCTACACACACACACACACACACACACACACACACACACACACACACACACACACACACACACACACACACACACACACACACACACACACACACACACACACACACACACACACACACACACACGTCAGAGAACGGCGCATATGTGCAGTCTGTTGGTATTTCAACCTTGTGTATTGTATTTTATATACATTTTTACACACTGCAAACATCTGCACTTTTTTCCATTAAGCCTCATTGGCTTGTTTGTCTGAAAAAGCGGACCCAGGGGATTTCTCCTTGTGCTTAGTATTAGCACTAAGTATCAGTATTCATGCGAGTGAGCGGCTCACGAGCACTGGGGCCTCATTCAATCCCGAAGGATGCCGACAACGAAACCACGCTTAGTTATCATACATAGCAAACGACTGGAACGGCTGATTGACTCAGCGTAATAGGCTTAACACTTTGCCACAACATGTTAACCATTCTCTAAATGCTATTTAGAAGCTATGAAGTGTAACTTTCGCAGTGCCTACAACTGTACTTGATGCTGACTTAGCCGAAACACAGAAATCAGGCCAAAAAAAAAGAAGGAAGAAATAAGAAAACTAAGAGCCCCATCAAAATGTATTTAATAATGTTTCCTTGAAGAGAAACTAAATATTTGTCTTAAGAGGTTTGTGATTGCGTACCCAGCATGGAGGAAGAGAGAGAGCCAGAGACGGTAGAACTGATCAGGAACATCAGGGTTGAGGAACGGCAACAAGCCGCACACGTCATCCAGACAGTGGATCTGCACAAGAGTAGTGCATGGTTTCAGAAAATGTACGAACACACTGAGAGACATACGCACACACATAATACACACACGTAACACATGTACACACACAGTACCTGTGAGCAGAGTGTGGCCTCCTCGTGGAAGTAACCATGCATGAAAGAGCAATACTCTCTGGTCGTGATCTCACATCTACAGGAGGGACAAGCAATAACCAATTAAAATCTTCCCCAGATGACCGGCATTGGATGTAGCCAATTAGGAAGTGGAACCGTAGATCACGTTGATATCGGCATGCCTTGAAGTCAGGACACAGCACACATGTCTCACCTGCCCTTAGTTCCTATGCAGCACGGTCGTCCCTTGATGTTACAGTCCATGTGTCTGTAGCCTGTGTGGTTCGACTTCTTGGGAAAGGTACACACCTGGAGAAGGACAAGCAATGAGCCATTTATTTCCTGTTGTAGATCTCGGACACAGAGAGTGTCATAGATAAAAAAAAAATACTTTGTTGTTTAAAGTTACTACGAGGAACTTTAATGTTGTTAGGATTGTTGGCACCCCCTGTGGACAAAAACGGCAGTGTTTCTGTGAACCTGTGTGGTAAAGGACCTGCAGGTGTCAAACTCGCTTTAGAAACAGGGTCTGACAGTCTGGCCCCGCCTAGTTCTGGTTCTCCCGTGCCTCCCTTCCCTCCAGCAGTACAACCTGGGCCTCCAGCGGCGTGGAGTCGCTGTTGGCTGCCAGGAGCTCCAGGCCCTGCAGCCCCGCTGCAGCTTCCCTTCATCCACTGGCACACCCAGTGGAACTTTCTACAGAAGGAGATCCTCCCGACATCACTAAGCGATTTACAGCACCCACGTTCACCAACAAGTCCTTCAGCTCAGACTCGGGGCTGTCACCTTCTACCTGCAGTCGGAGGTTCTGGCAGCGGGGTAGAGAGCTCCGCACATGTCAGCTGCGGCTACTCCTCCGGCCAGGAGCAGGGCCTCGCCACGCTGCTGCCATGCACAGAGCTCTCCGCTTCCCGCCCGGAGTTGCCGACTCATCTGATGTCTCGGGGATACGATAGTACAGTGTATAGGTAGAAAAGGGCAATCTTCTCACTGTTGGTCTTGTTTACTTATGTAGGTCATACAGAGTATTACATTGAGACGGTTTCATAACTGGTTACAAGTTCCTCGTAGTAATACGGAATGAAGAAAATACATTTCCAAATTAGAAACAATGTCCCCTTACCGGCCACTGGGTGATGTCATCTAGCCATACATGAGGCTCTGCAGAGGCCGGCTCTTCACACACTCTGGTCACAACATGCAACACACAAGGACGAAAGAAGTTTTGAAATCACAAGCCAACTTGACAATCAATAATGACAACTTGCTTGCTCTTTCTTGGCGTTCTACACGTCGTGTGGCACAAAGATCACATGCACATTCTCACCTGGGATCCTGGTGACAGACAGAACCAGAGGACCTGTCGATGTCCACGTGCTCATTCTTCCATTTAATAAAGGTGGCCAGCGTCTCCTGCATCCAGAGTTATTTTAGCATTCAATTTTAGTATTTTCTTCATAGAATAATAAGAGAATATAATAATGAACAAATTAGGTATCAGTGTGCATCTTGAACACTCACAACAAATATCAGTCAACAGTGTAAATCTAAAGAATGTTCAGCTACCTTACAAGATATCTTTGCATTTGTTACATTTAAATCTTGTTTATATCTTGCATTTACTCTTCCTTAAAACCTGTGAAAACCTGTGATTAAAACCTGTGATTATATTGTTACAGATTATAATCTCACGTGCAAGTGTGTGTGTGTGTAGAAGTGTGTTTCTAGTTTGCAGATTTAATCGCTTTATGGAGGTTTTCAATTGCAATTTATGGTGCATACTCATTGAAGTGTCTTTGCTTGACTTCTTTCTCAAACTGAAGCAAGGTTTGTTATAATGACAAGCTAATAAACTAAGTATGAAGGTGCAGGATAAACCGCTTACAGAGCAGTCGAAGTTTTGGGTCTGCACGCATCCGGAGTTGTCGTTCTGAACGCAGCAGCCGGACTCTCTCTCCATGTCTTTGGCCCTCTGGATCAGACTGACTACCTGTGTGTCCTTACGGATGCAAGGTGAAAACTTGGCCCCCAGGTGGATCAGGTCGTCCTGAAAAGTGGAGGAAATAATCGTAAAGACACACAAACCTGGCAACCCACACATAGTGAAGTGATCTACAGAGAAGAAAAACTAAAAATCTATCCCTCAAATGCGTTATTTCTGCATATAGATTAAGTTTCTGTATGTAAATTCAAAATACTGACACTTTTTCAAGTGTGAATCTATCTGACTGTTTTATGGAAGTAACTTGCTCTAGAGTCACTGAGGTTAGAGCTTGATGAGAACAACAGTATGTGACAGGAAATGCAGTAAGTGATAAAGTCACAAAGTAATGAGGGTGTAACCATACTGCAACAGGCGAGGCAAAAAGTGTCTGGTGTCACGCAATGATACGCCAGTAAATATCCCGTATTCATTTCCCAATCCGGCTCCGTTCATTTTAGGATCTGCGTACATCATTTTAAGGAACAGTTCACTTCAGTCTTATAAACCAAGATAAACATCTATTGCGAGTGTATATCTAGGTTGATAGTAAAAAAAATAAAAAAAATAAAACATAGTAGTGTAACACAGCAAGGGACTCACAGAGCTAGGACCAATCCAGAAGTTCTCCTGTTGGATAAACTTGACACTCTCATAAATACCTTTGTTCTTCAGCACCTACAGAGGGCGACAGAGGGACACAGTTTTCAAATGATCTGCTACGTGTATAATATGCAAGTACCAAAACATTTAAAGTCATGATCATCTATGAATTTTTTTAGTAAGGGATAATTAAAAATATAGAGAGAAATTTTGTCTCTTAAATGTTTCTTTTTGTTGATGAATTCTGTTTGCTTAGATAAATAAAGGTTGCTTTCAATGTAACATGCTTTAGGCCATGTATTGATTGAGCAGATTATGGAAGTGCAAAACAATAACCTGCCACTTTGGCCCTACACATAGCAGGATGTTTATGTCCTCTTGGTAGTAAAATGCAACCAATCATGTAAAATAAATAAAATGTAGTCAGTAAGTTTTGAGCTTACTCACCAGTTCAGACGTAGAATGTTGTGCAAACCCCACAGGGGCAAAACCGTATGTGCAACAGGCCAGCAAAGTGATTACTACATGGACAAACGTGATCCAGTAGGCAAAGTAGGGCCTACAATAGACAGCAGAGAACCACTGTAAATCAGGTGAAAGTCATGACTGGCCAACACATACTGTCAGTTGTGGTGTCAAACATCACATTACAGGGGAGGAAAAAATGTCTCGCTTCAAATCTCCTGAAAACTCCTCTTAATGCTATAAATATTACAATAACGTGTGTATAAGTAAAGTCTCTCCAGAGATTTAACAAAAATCACACTGGTTAATTTTCTTTTAATTCACTAATGTGTCCGTACACAGAAGCATCTCCTCATTCCTGACCTGTGGCTGTGGAAGTCGTCCAGCTGTTTCTGGATGTTGCTGCTGAGGCTGCGTCGGTAGTGCCGGTTCAGCCACTTCCCCACAACGCCCATGCCGTACTGACGCTTGCGTTTGTCAAACGCAAAGTGCTTCACTTGGGAGGCGATGCGTCCACCCCGGCGAGGATGGCTCTTTTCAGGTCCTACTGTTGGTGTCCTGGGCGTTCGAGATACGTCCTTACTGGGATTGGGAGAAAAGCATAAAAGAAATGGACAAATGGTGAGAGAGTGGGCGAGGCAGCAGTGGTGGAGGAAGCGGAAAGGTGGAGTTAAGACGGATGAAGAAGAAGAACATTAAAAAAGGTGTACAAATTAGACCATTGCATGGAAATGAGATGAATAAATACAAGAAAAGGAAGAAATCATATTTTATGATGTGTGAATGAAGGAAAATAAGGATTATTGAATATTCTGGCTCTCGGGTCAGTGGAGCCAGTTCAGTGAGTTTCTAAAGGTCTTTACATGTTTTTGGATGTGCATTTACTCACATGCTTGGGAACCTCTGGTCAGGCGGTTCGCTGGGAGCGAAAGCTGCAGACATGGGAGGCGATTCAAACACGTCATCAGCCATAGAGTAAAACTCATCATGGGCATCAACCTACGCAGCAGAGGTAATGGAGGTCACAGAGGAGGAAGAGGAAATGCAGGAAAAATGGAAAGCGGTAATTATTAGCGGCCAGGCCTCATCGCTGTTTATTGCACGTAGCAATAGGATCCTGTTGCAGCAGACATCGAGGTGGGTCTAAATACAGGACAGTTGAGAATGTTTTTGACATTTTATATGTCAAACTTCTTCAATATATATTTGTCAAACATCAAACCATATTGAAGAAGTTTGACATAAATAGTTGTAGATGGTCATATAATGCTTGGCAAATACATGCTTATTAGATATGGGTGTATGTAAGGAAGGAAAGGATAATATTAATAAGAGGCATCTTAAAGAAGAAAGGAGCCTGATGAGAGATTAGCAGTGAAAGTGGAAGTGTGACTGCTGACGTACGCAGGGAAGGAAAGGAAGTAAGATGTAGAAACTTAAAGAATAAATGGCAAAGAAAGTTGCAGCAAATAGTGGTTATTGCCACCAAGGCACTGACAGGAGGATAGCGTGACAGCTGACCTTGCTGAAGAAGAGTGACTTGGACGTGTCTGCGGAGTCCACGGTGTCCTCGTCCATCCAGCTGGGCCTGGCAAAGCTCCTCTTGGGGAAACTGCGGCCTGTCTGGGACCCTGCCAAGCCGTTACGACCCTGACCAACAAAAGTATACGTTATTTTACACATTCATAATGTTCCTAAGATCAGCTCTTGCTCTACTTAGAAATAAGATAACAATTATGAAAACCTTTAAGGTAAAGTTGTGTCTGCAGAATAAGTCAAACAACTGTCCCCTCCCTTTCTAGAATACACCCTAAGACACACAGAGTATGGCTCCAGACCCACCTTCAGCAGGTTGGATGCAGCTCGGATGCTCATGCGGGCGACAGACTCCCTCTTGCGCTTGGGGAAGCTGGTGAAGGAGCTGAGTGAGGTGACGCCCGGCGTGAAGGGCCCCCCCTCAGCGGTGTGTGGCGTCCTGGGGGAGCGGGTGTCCATCTCATCTGGGCAACGGAAGGCTCGCCCCCGTGCCAGGGGATCCACGATCTACCCAAAACAGAGAGTAACATGTGACGTAAATATTTTTACCATGACATTCAAATTAACTTGGCAGAAAAAAAACACGAAGCATCTGCGTTTGACTCTTTGAGAGTGTTCGGTGTGTAAATGTGTCAAGAGAGGGGGGGGGGGGGGGGGCATTGCCATCTAGGGGCATTGCCGCTAGATGGAAGTTCTTATCACGTGTCCTCCAGATTACAAGAGCAAAAAGATGTCAAGAAAAGTAAAAAAAAGCAGGTGAGATTAAGAAAAAAAGGAAATGCTGGATGGTGAGTAGATGAGTAGAGGGAGTGACACGAGTTATCTGGAGCACAGATGGTCCACGTCTGTCACCGCGCAGCACTCCGCCAGACACATTTTTCCCTCTGACCGTCTCCTGTCCTTACAGAGAAGCCTCTCACAGCCACTGCCATATACAGGTGGGACAAGTATTACTATTATAAGTTACTACTGTGAAATTGAGTGGAGAGTGGAAAAGACAACATGGCTCAGAGCCTGCTGTGTCTCATCCCGTTTCTTTTTACTGTCTTCGGAACTTATTTCCATGGTAGGATATTTTGGTTTATTCATGTACTAGAGTCAGGTCATACGTTTCTACACAAATGAATTAGAACAGAACCTTTATCTGGATGTGATTACAGTGTGAAGGCCCACAGGGATCACATGTCTCTATGGCGGTGGATTACCTTGGGCATCTTGTGAGCTCCTGGCGAGTCCAGGCCCTGGTCGATGCTGGAGGCCGTCTCAGGCTCTCTATACTGGGGCTTCAGCTTGCCGTAGCGCTGGCTGCAGTGGCGCAGGCTCTTCTTGTGCCATAGCTGCTGCTTGGTCTCACAGTCCTCCCCCACCCCAAACCACTGCGCTGTATTCCTGCAGGTGCAGAAAAAAAAGAGGTTGGCCTCAGTATCACAGAGTACAATTGAATAGCATCTGTTCATCTGTTCATCTGTTCATCTGTTCATCTGTTCATCTGTTCGTGGTTCACTCAACTACGGGACTTTTGGGATATGTGGCTGATGAATGCTGACAAAATAATTGTCTGTTGTCTACTGATTAGAGGGATCTGAACAGGATTGCTCTTTTGCTGAATGAGCTGTGGGGACCAGCGCTTGCATTTCTTGTATAATACACTTTTTTCCCCATGGGCTCATGACCTGGCTGACTATTAAAGCATCCACATGAACAAAATCAATAAACATGACTCTTACCTGCGGATGCTTTGCGAGAGCGACGATTGTCTTCCAAACTTTGCCCTCCTGTCTCTGAAGGAGAAGCCTCCATCTCCTGCTCCATCTCTGGGTCCACTGATGCTCGCCGACGCAGAGGCGGTTGCTTGACCGCTCTGGCTTTTTTTCAGGGACGGCCGTAGTGGCTGACCAGAGGAAAAGAGAAACGCCGTTACGGTACAGTGATACAGTTGTTGTTACGGTATGATACATGTACCGTAAATAGTGCCTACATAGAGTGGAAAATGGATATTAATTTGTGTTACAATTACAGTTGTAACAATAACCTTAATAATGCAGCAACAGCAGCATGGATGATCATGAAAGCCTACAGTGCTTTACCGTTCAATTAGCAGAATAAAACACAATTAATTATTGCTACATAAGACTGCAGGGAGCCCCTTGGATGAAATTATTTTTAAATCATAAGTTTATTAAGCAAGTAAATTGGTAATTAGTGAGTGACCTGAGTAAGTCCCACTAATGACATATTTGGATTAAGTGCACATTTAATGTGGACACAGTCATTATTTTGCATGGTCGGGTTTCACTAAAAGGCCCTGCTCTCTTAAACACCTACTTGTGTATGCCGTTTATAGTGTTCTTCAATCATGGTGGGTGCAGTGAGAGTCCATTATCTTAACCTGCACCGACTCTGCAGTTGCCGAGGCTAATGGCGGTATCATTCTGAGAGTTAATGGGGCTCGAGGCGAGCTGCCCGTATGTTGGGATTGAGGCTCAGCTTGTTGAGATGGGGGGATACACGGTTTCTGCCACTGCAGAGCCACTAGCAGAGAAAAGCAATGGCTGCACATATTAACTCTACGATTATTGTAAACTTTATGCAGGATTTGTGCAGTTAAATATCTCTATGGGCCTAATTAACATTAGATATTAGCATCAGTTAATCATAGGTAAATGGCGCGGTAAACTGACTTTTTGTCAACAACTGACAATACCAGTACACATAGAACAAGGTTTTAGGTCTCAGATGTTACAGATAATAAAAAGCTAAACTGAATGTGTAACGACCTCTGGACCCACATTTTCAAATGTACAATTAAATATTTCAGTTGTAACTAAAGGGCGTGAAGTTGCAAAAGCATTTCCAGATGTAGTATTACTCAAATGGATCTCAGTAATGGAAATATCCACACTAAGAGCATGTGGTCTATTTCTACTTCTTCTTTTCTCTCTCAAGGCTGCAGTAAATGGCCAAGTTCACTCTTTATTTGCACATTCATTACACAACTTGGGAACAGTTTAACTTTAGCATGCTCAATTAAACTCTAACTGCTACTTTGTGTTGCTGCAATGCCATCGTTTGTGTTCTAGGCCTGGGGTCCACAGAGGGAAAATGTATGACAAAAATTACAAGGCAGCTGTCCCTCTGTTCCTCTGAATTTGAACAGAGGGACAGCATTAAACCTCATTCAGTTTGTTTAATCTCTTTGAACTTTTAAAAAGAAAGTACTGCCACAAGTCTTTTTTGTCCTTTCCATGCAAGTTGTAGTCAAATAATTGGACATGGCATCTCCTTCAGAGTCCATCAACACGAGTGAGCTGAATGACTTGCAAGAACTGCGGGAAGGACGTCAGGCAATATTAAAAGTTTTGTTGAGATTAGTCTCCAACAAAACTGAACTGAAGTTCCTGCAATCACTGCTGACTGAGCATGTTTTAATCCCAATTCAACCTTCTGATTGTGCCCTAAATCTGTATTCTGAGACTTTCTCAAAGCTTATTAGGACCCCAACTGAGTTCAACCTTTTAGTTAAAAAAGAAGAAGAAGAAAAAAAAAGCCATACACTGACCACTAAATCATAGCCATTTAAACAATTTTGCAGAGTTGAAAAAAAGGGGTGCAGATTCAAAATATATATAGTTTTTCATGATTACTTTAGTCTTTCTAAAAGTTACTTATTGAACTTCTTTAAAGTTTTGGTGAGGTCTTTGCAACAGGAAAAAGAGTCGACTTTACTGCGTTCATGGTCGGCATCAAGCTTTCCATCAGCTCTTTATGTTAATAAAAAAAACTATTCGTCTTGTTAATTCATAATATCTGACAGCAAATGGTATCTAGTATAATAGAGATTGCAGACCTAAATGTACTTATAAAAAAAAACAGTCAGGGGAGACGCTCAGCCTACCTGTTTGGCGGGGTCGTGGGACGTCATCTCCTCGGGTCTCGGAGGGATGGCTATTACAAGGCTGGGCGGCTTCTTGCTCTTTAGACGGCTATCTGATTGACCTCCGTTTAGAGGAAGATCCTCCTCTCCCTGTGATGCCATCCTGTCAGAGTGCTGGAGATGAGAAAATCATAATGGATGTTATTTAAAAAAAAACATATGTAACCAAGAAGACAATCATAAGACAAACTATAGCATATTCATACACACACCCTTTTGGAAGATGAGACAAAATCTGTGACTATAATCTATAACAGTGATGATGATAATCATAGCGGATGACATTTTAGATTTTCTACATTAAAATATGACCTAAAAAATACAGCTAAAACATGTAGCCTATCTTTAGTAGTGATTACATGTTGGTATGGTAAACTAACGCTGTGTAAACTGGATCACTTGGACAGGGTGGGCATTTCTTGTGGCGAATGTGTGCATTACAGCTTTACTTTACAGGTCAAACAATAACTCAAAAAGGAATTGATTACAGTTTATTAACAGTCTATTTAGCTGCAGCTGGCTCTCCTCCAGTTCAATCTGCTCTGAAAATCCCTTGTGTTTTGATTACCTTCATAGGCAATTTCTTAAGTGATCCTTAGCTCTGCATTCACTTCCAGCAGATGAGAAACGGTGTTACATCACGGATAGCGGCTGAGTCTTGACACATAGCGCTTACGTTAATTGATTTGAGTAAATATAAAGGAAGAGGCGGGAGGAAAGGAAGGGCATGTGTGTTTCACTGTGAATATGAGCTCTGAAATTAAATAAACAATGCACGGTCTGTCATTGCCAACAACCCTCTGGGCATAAAATGTGTATGGTAACAAAAGTGAAAACATGGTTAAAGATTCAGTTTACATGTAAATTACTTTAAAATTAATTAAAACATGTAATTAATTACATTTAATTTGAAAGTATCCTGTAAGGATTTATTTGTAATAATATAATAATAATAATAATAATAATAATAATAATAATAATATATTCTTTGAAAGAAAATTCTAATCCAGTGAATTAAATACCTGGCAAATCAACGCACTGCATCACATTGATGCAACAATGATGTAATTACTGTATAGCGCAAAAAGTAGTCCTGCTCCTTAATTAGCCCTCAGATAGCTTCATCCGAACAGTCTCTCCACTGACTGATCAGGTCATGACTACAGTACTGTTGAGCCCAACAAGAGACTTTAATGACTCGCAAAAAATAATAATTCAAAATGAATTCAAGGGAACTGGTTGGCCAACTAAATCAATCAGAAATCAATTCTGCAGCACCTAACGTACGTACTTGGACCACTAATGAAAGAGCAACTGATACACCAGCTGTTAAGCTGTTGGGAGTTACACCCGATGACATCAGACGACAGCGATCAATAGTGCTCTCAAATCATCATGCATCCTCCAGGTGGTTGGCTAATCCATATCTTTCTTCTCGGCTCGAACCAAAAACCGCCTTAAAAATCCTCTTTATTGACTGCATATAATAATGGCGATCTAGTCGTTGAAGCTTCTTCTACGTCTACATTCATTATAAGTTGCTCTGAAGGAGATCATCCGTTAATGTCTGACATCTCACGACACAAGTCAGTGTTTACAGACAAAACACATTTGCTAAACTGCATCGCACCTTCAGCTACACAAATAACACATGAATCACATCTGCAGACTTGTCAGTTGAGTTGATATAATAAGAGTCATAACCAGCCTCTCTGACCGATCAGGGACTAAACAATAATGTTAAACTTACTTATCTCCGTCTTCCAGTCTTTACCAATCACAGTCAACGGCAAAACAGCCAGCCAGTCTATTCCTGGCGCTCAGAATGTCTCGTAGCGCTACACTGAATATTGACAGAGAAAGCGAAGGCATCGCAGACATGAACCAGTAACAACACAAGCCTTGGCCGACACATCCATTATGGCATTACGGTCCTGAAAGCCTTGAAGTTGTCCAGGAGTCGTGGTTTATAAAATCAATGCGAGGCCCTTGGTGTCTGCGGCAGGAATGGGAGCAGCAGGGAAATCTGACACCAGCTCAGCCAATAGCCTAGTTTCCACTACAGAGCCAAGGCACAGTCAGACAGGGCTTTACATGTTCTTCATGTCACTTACTTTGCCCCCAAAATATACTGCATTTTCTATACTGCCTTCATTGTAATAGGGGTGTATATTTCAATTATGTAAGATCAATATTTCAAGCTTGGGCAGAAAGCCTGATTCAGTCCTCTTGAGACAGAGAGGAGGCTGCAGACAATCTAGCTGGTGGTTTGGTGGAGTAGTGGGTCTAGGGCTGGAGCCCACCCACTTAGATAATGAAATAGCTAGGAATTAGGCTAATGGACAGAGTGCTCAAGTGGCAGGGAGACTGCTGCTGACCATAGGCTGTGAATGTGGACAGGCAGTTAGACAACGACTTGTATCTCCAGAGGAAAGCCAACAGAGATAGAAACCTACAGGATATGAGGCCCTAACAGGGGACAGGGAGGATGACCATGATATCGGTTACTAGGATTTTAAACTACAGATGTAAATATAGTGATACTTAACCATCTTGAAGGTAAACATTTTAATATCATATCAAAGAAAATAGCAATAACAAGAGGCATGGTGTGGAGCATGGGTGTCAAACTACCAGACCAGGGCCCAGATCCTCCCTGCTAGACCTTCTTATAAGGGCACCGAAATGCTTAGATTTTATTCAACTTTTCTTCTTTCATTTTCTAGCAAGGTTTTAAAATCAGAGCATAAAATTAGCCTTCGTATTTTTTACATTCAACATGTAGCAAGTAGCAACAAATTGTGTGATCTGGAGCACAGTTTTACGTGAGGTGGACAATTATGTATTACTCATCTAGTTTAAATAGCCTGCATCCTGTCTTATCTGCAAGGAGAAAGCTGCCGTGGTGTAGGAATACAATCTCAAGTGGCTCTGCTCTACTAAACCTACAGAGCTGGGTACGAGGGAGGAGAGAGGGAAAGATGAGTTGCTCAGCCGGCTTCTTTCTAAATGCTCAAATTAATTGTTGAAAAACACAAACAAAGTGCTCAAGCGGTCCCCCAAGGAGAGGACGTTTCCACACTCGGGAAATTGAGTTTGAGACTGCTGATATAGATAGCGCATGGAGGGGAATTCAATAAACAGCATGAATCTCCATCAGGAATCTACTCTGATATGGCACCACTCGGGGTAAGATCATTATTACTGAAGGCTGGTTCTTGTTATGCTACTTTTAGAAATTGGATTTGCCCAATGAACACGGCGGTGTTGACAAATGAGACAGAAAATGATTAAAAGGCTCCACAGCACAGGCAGAAAAACAGACTAATAAAGCAGCGGACCAGTTCTGACAGATTGTTGATACCAGCAGCAGGAAAAATATCTAAAAAATGCGTTCAGTTATTTTTGATTGAATGCATGACGATCATTTTCCACAGCTGCGTCTGGGAATGGTAGAACATCAGCAGGCAGCTGCATCATAGGGGCATGTTTGCTAAATAAACATGGATCATTTCTTACTAATCATTAACCATCCGTGCACTCTCTGTCTCTCTCTGTCTCGCTCTCTCGCCCACTCATGTCCTAACCACAGTTGGCTTGTGTGATTTTGGGGGCAAATTAAATACATACATATGTAATGCTCCACTTGTTTCTATAAGCATGGATGAGCTGACAAGAAATGAAAGATCAACATCAGAGTCAAGTTTAAGCTTGATGAGAAGAAGACAAGGAAAGGTTACAATAAAGCATATAACCGGAGAAGCGTAGAAAAACAATTCAACGAGAGATCCCCGATCCTCAGATGTGTGTGTCAACTCCCTCACTGCCGTCTCAGATCCCAAAAGCAAGGAAGAGGTAGGTCAAAGATGACATCATCCATTGCTAATGTCACGGAGAGTACAATTTCCAAAGTTGTCTGTGTGTCTAACAAGTCACTGGTTCATCCAAGTGACTTGCATGCATGACGCAACCGTTATTAATCAGCGGGGACTGTACTGTCAGTGTGTGTTGGGTGAAATCACGTGTTCCTTAGAGAGTGCGTCGCCATGGTTCAGTCCCTTCCCCCCTGAGCACGCATCAGTGTTTCTTTGTTTCTGAGTATTCCCGTTTAACCGATGCTCGAGGCAGTGTTATCCCCTGTGAACCAGGAGACGGGCCGGACTGCGCTCATTAACTTGGAGAGTGGTGTTAGCTCCGGATGTTCACGTCACAGGTTGCAAATGCAGCGAGGACATAGTCCCCCCCCCATCTTATAAACCGCACACATGACCCGCGTGCAGGGGTGTAGGCACGATATCGTGTTACATGTTCTGCCCACGCTCACTCTGCACAGCAGCTGACCGACTTCACTTGGGCCCAACGCACTTACGATGACTTATGAGTATAGGCGGCCCTTGACGAGGGGACAAGGGGGCTTTTCCAGGCTTGGCTTCATAAGCTCATTAACGTGAGCTTAAATGCAGTTTTATTGTTTTACAATTAACAAAGTTATGATGGTGTAGACACACGTGCTGACTGAAAAACATATATTTTAGACCAGATTTTAAACTATTATCATCATGGAAGCTTTAGGTGAAGTTACAGCCTCATAGTTTCTGTTTGTCATATAATAAACGTGATCGATACGCCTACTTTGAAAGCAACCAAACTCTTTCACTCGCTGCATATTGTTGGCATTCTTCTGACATCTGAGCCACGGGAATTGTTGAGAAACTACACTGTGTGCCTCCGCAGCAATATTTAGCTCGTTGATGCTGCTCACTGCGTGGGAAAAAGAGAGTCTCACCGAAACTAAAGTGTTGTGTGTGCCAAGCTCAGCTTTCTTTCTACGTTTCCATTTTAAGCATTCACATGACTCGCCAGATCAACTTGGAGTAGGTCAGAAAAATGTAAATCTTCTTTGTTGGTGAAAGTCACCAATTTTCACAAGAGTTAACACTTGCAGAACGAACTTTCATCATCAAACGTAATAAAAGAAATAATAACTTCGATTCAGGCAGTGACCATTATACATGTCACGCGCTGGCCCTTTTCTGACACCAGTGCTAAAGTGTGATAGTGGAGAGCTGGGCTCCAGACCACATTGCACAACGACATCCTTCCTTTTGTCGCAGAAACTTGAGGCTTTGCTTATTTCACACATTCTTAAACTACAATAACCATGGACAGTTGCAGCTGAAACAGCTGCTGTGGCAGGTGCTGTTATTGGACTTATTATGAAGATAACTGACCTTTAGAAAACTTCCTTATCACTTATTCTTGTTAACACCAGCTACGTTTTCATTGAAGTACCCAATAAAGCCTAAATGTAAATGCTTGGAGTGCTCTTAATTTTTACCAAAACATGCCTCTCAAAATACTAAAAGAGCACATTTTAACATCCTGAAATCCATTAAAGATAACTTCACACTCAGAGGCTTCCAGAACAAGTGTGATAAAAATCATGAAGCATCAGTGTAACGAGGAGTTGGGGATGAATATATGTGGGATTTGTACAAATTGACTGAAGACAGCATTGAGGACGAGTGATGAAGTTCAGACAATGTTCACGTCCTCCCACAGATTCTATGTCTGACTGTCAGTAAGTGCGTGGACAAATGCGTCACGGGCTAATTTGTGTGTGCGACTTCCCCACACTAAGTGTGAGCTAGAATAGTAGCACGAGGAGACATTGCGTGTTTACACTGCCAGTCAATTTACCTAGAGCGAACCAACATCAAACAGTTGCAAATTTCTTCAAAAAAGAAAAAAGGAACTTGTTAAAGGTCATCTATAAATGTCACTGACACGATCTAACACTTTTCTGGTGGCAACATATTGTACAATGAGGTTATTTTGCCCATTTCTAGCTATCTATTGACATATCGAGAGCAGACCTGCAAACTCATGAGGGGTGAAAAAGGTGACACCAGCGGGGCGGGGCGGGGGGCGCGGGGGGGAGTCAGTGCCGAACAGCGTCACTCGTCGAGAAGCTGACAAACTATGATCAAGATGGGTTTCATTTCTTCTTTTGGCAATACCCAAGTGTACAAAAAAAAAATATATATATATATACACACACACACTACCGTTCAAAAGTTTGAGGTCACCCAGACACATTTTCAGTTTCTTTGCAATTTCCTGCATGGAACAGCCTTCATTTATAAGAACAAGAACAGACTGGCGAGTTTCACATGAAAGTTCTCTTTTTCTGGCTATTTTGAGAGTATAATGGAACCCACACATGTGATGCTCCAGATACTCAACTAGCTCAAAGGAAGGCCAGTTTTATAGCTCCTCTCACCAGCATAACTGTTTTACACTGTGCTAACATAATTGCACAAGGGTTTTCAAGGGTTTTCTAATCATCCATTAGTCTTCTATGCGATGAGCAAACACAATGTACCATTAGAACACTGAGTGATAGTTGCTGGAAATGGGCCTCTATACACCTATGTAGATATTTCATTAAAAACCAGACGTTTCCACCTAGAATAGTCATTTACCAAATTAACAATGTATAGAGTATTTCTGATTAATTTAATGTTATCTTCATTGAAAAAAAAAAGAGTGCTTTTCTTTGAAAAATAAGGAAATTTCTAAGTGACCCCAAACTTTTGAACAGTAGTGCGTGTGTGTATGTATGTATGTATGTATGTATGTATGTATGTATGTATGTATATATATAATGTATTTTGTAGACTTAATACTTACAATACTGCTGTACTATACTGAATATTGTTTTGCTACTACTACATTTCTCTTCATAATATTACACTTATATGCCATAATATGTATAATGTACCAGCCTTTTTATTTTAACCATATTATGTCATACTGTTATACCACTTTACTTTCAGGAGACATCACTGTTAGTCTAGAACACTGGAATAATCTTTCCACCAGGTAAACCTGAACATGCACACCTCTCTCGAGTGTGACAGCGATTATAACCGCATAACTACAACTAATATATATATATATATATATATATATATATATATATATATATATATATATATATATATATATATATATATATATATATATATATATATATATATATATATATATATATATATATATATAGCCACCCTACGGAGGAAACTCATTTCGGCCACTTGTTTTTTAATTCAAATCTCCATTGTCCTCTCCTTATATGTAGTCAGGTGTCGGTAGGTAGAACCGCCAGCGCCGCTGACTCGCCGCTCTCCTGGCTGACGTCACACGCTGCCACGGACTCTCCGCTGCCAGTAATCTCACTCGCTGTCTCTATCAACAACGTTAGCTAACGTGATAGCTTTCTATAAAAAAAACTGTCGAGAGGGAAATGAAGCCGCTGTAGACATCTTAACGCTGATTGGCCAAGACTCGACACAAAGATCTTCTATTTGCGAAGAGCACAACTCTTTTTTTTTCTTTTTCGTGTCTCACTCTGATCTCAGAAACGCTGGGCGAGTTGACCCCCCCCCCCCCCCCCCTCCCAAAAACAAAAACTCTTCGGATCTACACGATTCACGTGGATGACATATTTTCATTTCAAAACGGCGAATTTCGCCGAAAGGTGACAAGTTTGCAGGTATGCGAGAGACGTCTTCTCTGGACCAAACACTGGCTTGGCTGCTGTGAAATTTGGTAGATATTCATGATCTCCAGAGGATAATTTAAAAGTAAGACCACTGTCGGGTCAATATTTTTTTCTAGATCGGCACTTCGGTCGCCATCACCAGTAGAACATTATCACTTCCTAATTTTCATTTTCAAGTTGTGGTTTCTTTTCTAATGTCAGCTCTTTTTTTTGAGACGTGCAAGTCACGGTGTCACAGTGTATTTGCATTACCCTTATCATTTCTCTTTTTGGATTGCCACCTCAGACTGATTGCGACTCAGGAACAAGAGTCAGGAGGAGAACTGTGTGTGATGTCGGCTTTAGGCGCCAAACATAAGATCTCATACATTTCCAGTGAAACTCACAACAGCGCCGACAGCCATTTCTTTCTTAGTTCCCACAAAGCGGTCAAACTATTTGACGTGCAATGTATGGAAAACTGCTTCCCTTTATGGGAACGGTGCGTGACTGTAAAATAGTCAGTTGTACTGGAAAAATACCAACATTGTCAAATATGAATCCACGCGAACAGCAAGAAATGTTATCTCCTGTTATATGTTTAACAAAAAGAGTTTCCCTAAGGTAGCCAGCCTATCCGTCTCAACAAATAGAGCTGTTGGAAACTGTAAATGGAAGACCAGAAAGGACTGAGTGTGAAAGAGCTTTGCATGTTCACGGGCCAGCAGTCAGCTGGCAGAATGCCTTGAAAAACGAACAGAAGGGCTCTGCTTTAACGAGACCTTTTTAAGACAATTAAAACAATTGATGGTGAAACGACATCCTCCTGATTTAACTTCATACACACGACATGCTTGGTTTGTTCTGCCTGCCCTGTGTGTGTGTGTGTGTGTGTGTTTCTCATCATGAGCAAACAGCAATCCGTTGATGGCTGTGTGTTTACGTGTGTGTTTACGTGTGTGTGTGTGTGTGTGTGTTGCCAAACACAGCAACAATGCAAACCGCCCCCTCATTCTTCACTTCCAGCAACAATATCTCATGATGATGCCTTTGTAAACAAAACCTTGGTTCTTTACGTATCCCATTATATATCCCATCTTGGCTGATAATAATAACACTTTGGTGCCTCACACAAATCAATAGTACCATTTCAAAGCTATTTTAAGTTCACTATCGAGGCGTGCCGTTTAGAAAAGGACCATGGCTTTCAACCTAACCGTTCCACAGACAGTTTAACACATTGCACCATTTTCCAAGAGTCTGCATGCCCAAACCTGCATACTATGCAATGCCTCATCCTTGTTTCCAGACTAAGAGTTCCTCACAATCCTCAAGAAGTAACCAAAATCACTAGACTAGTGTCCAAACAGCGTGTTTTCACATAAAACACGGTATTGCTACCCTGTCGTGTTCTTCTCTCCGTCATCACTGCAACGAGTGCGTGAATACTTGTGCATGTTGCAATGTGTCACCCAAAACAGTTAACTTGTGAGGGTTCCAACAGGCCCAGCCTGGGTGTTAAAACTGAGAAGGACAAAGCAATGCACTCTCACTCGCTGTCACAAATTAGCTGCGGCGCCAGAAAAAATGTGAGTAAAGACATTTTTTGCTTGTGGATCGCACAAGAAACATGCAGGGGAAATGAGCAGTTTCAATGCAAATGGTCGATAAAACCTACTCTCTGCACCGCTGAGAGCTTCACAGCGAAGCCAAAGAATCCAAAGAATCCTTTTAAAAAGGTTACGAGTCTTAGGGTTTCAAAGCTTTTCCGGAGTATACCCATATTTTTAGATAATGTGTCAGGTTGGCATGGGAGTACGGGAAAAAATCCCTACAGCATAACCAGTAGCTCAACACTCCTGTTACATTAGTGGGTTGTTATTGTATAAAAAAAAAAAAAGAAAGGAAAAAAAAAAAAAAAGGCACACTGTTTTCTGGGTCTGGTGCAGCAGCTGAAAACAGATACGATTATGGAACGAAATCCGAGAGAGGGAAGCGATGACAGGATTTGATTGTGGCACTGTGACACACTGGAAGACTCTGAATGCAAGTGGACAAGCCAAGTTGTTTCCAAACTTCAAATTATTAGAGCAGAGACATAAGACCTTCTTCATGTACAACATTCATGTTAGTTTAAAAATGGACTGTGGTGCAGTGTTGATGGGGAAGTGACAATGAAGCAACTGAAACCTATGAGCTGATGCATTCGCTGTTACTGCACTCTAACTTCTATCAAAAGAGGCCACGGTCAGGCTTGTGTGTGTCAACCACTTCACTTACGAACCCTGAAGACCAACACGCTTCATTTGTAAACACACAGACAAAATATATCCATTTCACAGGTTTATAAATCGAGACAGAGATCGCTTGCTAATTCTGATGTGTGTGTGACCCGAACTCGTGTTTCCTTGTAGTGTAAACTTTCTTATTTGCACTAGGTCACAGTTTTCCTTCGCACAATCCGTTAACTCCGACAGTGACAGGTGTGCAGGTGGTGCGAACGCCGTGCCAGTTCAACCATGCAAATGCAGCTGTTGCTTAGTTGCGGGCTATACAGCTTCCTATGCTCAGAGGATGCATTTCCACTTGTTCTGCACTGCCTTCACAGTCAGTATGGTGTGCTAATGAGAAGATATAAAACAACTAAAAACAGACACCATGACACTGAAATGGGTCTACAGGCCCGAACAAGTAACGGTAGAAAAGAAAAGCGGTGTTATTATACACATACATGTTAATGTTCTGTAAAAAAAAAAATTACCTAAAAATGTACTGTAGTGTATTAACGGTTCGGTATACACAATACTGGCTTTGTCCACAGTCTACGTTTCCCATGATGCACTTATCTTATAAGACCAACTATCTACACATCAGGGGCTGGTTGAAAACTGAAGGACACAAAATGTCCATTTAAAAAAAAAAAAAAACAGTTCATTGGCACCTGAACTTATGTGCACCATTGTTTGAAACCAACAACAATTCATCATCCAACACATCCGCAACAGCATGTAAACTCAAGAGAGGTAAACTCAAACACAAACTGAGTAACACTGACCTACATTTCACACTCAATTTACACTGTTATGAAACACAATTTCATTAACCAATGAGATTGCAAAAAAAAAGAAGGGGTTTGCCATTTTCATGTGATGGACTCCCACACATATTTCTGAGATCTCCTGAAAGACCAAACTTGGAACAAAATGAAGTAACTCTACGCTCTGCAGAAATAACTGCGTGACACCGATGAACACAAAGGTCATTCATACATTTTGTATCTGCAGTGACGTTTTGAGCAGCAATTTAATGACTGACTTATTAAACAGTCTCCACCGTGTAAACAAATAATAAATAAATAAACATATGCAGGTTTTTAAGACCAGAATAAATAAAATAAAAACGTTAAACCTCTATCTATTTGGTTTTGTGTTATTATATGTTAGATGACAATGACAGTTTCAGTTCCGGTCATTCCTCGTTAAACACCGTGTGAACACTCCCTCCGACATTCTTTGGAAAACAAATGGGAGGGGTGTCACAACAAATGAATTTGTCGGCACATGGCGACTATAATTAACTTCACAGGGACAACATGGGGTGAAACGTGAGATGAAGTCTGGTCCTCGTATATATTTGTCCCGGCAGAGCAACAAAGGGCTTGTCGAGGCACGCGCCCAACGGCTCCGTTGGACGAGAACCACCGTTGTGAGCTAACAATGTAACGAGATGCCACTAACTAACTGAGCTTTTCGTCCTCCAAAACCCAGCTTTGGTTCACACTGAAACCTCCTTTATCCGAGAACTCACGCGAGTTCACTTGGAGATATTGAATATGTCATATCTTTTTAACTGGATAATTAATGGCCGTTGTCTCAAACAGTTTTTAAGTTAACGTTTAGCTCACTCCTAACGGCTTCAACCAAACGCAAAGTCCAAAGAGTTTAATTCTACTCACCTCCATGAAGAAACGCGTGGGTCGTTATTCATGAGCGGAGGGTTCACGTCCGAGGAGCGACGCTACTGTAAGCTACTGTCCCGCAGCGTGTCACTACTTCCCTCTTTCTCTCTCCCAACATCCTTGACTGGAGCTGCGCGGACGAGCAGGGGGCGGGGCTACGACGCACCACGGAGGAGCTGGGGGCGGAGCTACGACTCACCACGGAGGAGCTGGGGGCGGAGCTACGACTCACCGTTTCCCACAGAGCAGACGAGTGGGGCCCGGTCCAACCCTCCGGCAGCGGGGAGCCCGCAGGGTCGTGAACTCCAACACAGAGGCCGGCACACTTCGCTGCACCTTTCTGTTTAGCGAGATACAATGGTGATTTGCGATATGAATTTGTGAACACACACACACAGGGAGTGGAAGGGCTCTCTTATGTAAACTTTGAGACATGCTTGCTGAAAATAACTTCAATGAACACACAACTAATACACAAACAAAGAATTAAGACTTTTAAATGATCTTTTTAAAGAGGACATTCATGTTTGGGGTTTTTATTTACATATGTTTGGCCATCAGTTGGATCAGTTATGAGAACATATCATGCAGGCTCTTCATTGCGGAGATCCAGGGACACTGCTTCCTCCCAATGACGTCCAACGAGGCAAACACATTGTACATTTTATTATACCTGACAAGAGCAGTGGTGGGCCGTCAGGTCCAGCTAAGCCTTCTCTGTTGGCCTAAACAGAATCACAAAGTTATAGCTATTTTATAATTTAATTGTTTTTCACAAATACACTACATGTATTATAATTATTTTTCCCTATTAGGTTATTTTCTCACTGCACAGGTTATTTTCTCACTGCACAGCCTGTAGCACTGCTTTCAGTGCAGCTGGTTTTAAGGAGAGCTTTCATCCAATCAGATTTTCTCCTCCTATGTCTCTATGGAAGCAAAGCAGTTTAAGTAGGCCTTTGCAGATTAAAGCACACGGAGAGTGGACGTTGTCGTTGATTGTCATAGACTTCAACAAATCAGATCTTTAGTTTGACAAGCTGGGCGTATTCTTTGATGTGCCAGCGCCCGCGAACTGGCGTGGACGTATGATTGGTCAGTGTGACCGTTAACATGCGCTGTGATTGGCCAGTGGGCCAGCGTGACTTCTGTCAACACAACAGAAAGCTACCTAGAACTCAGGAGTAAGAAGAGTTCAGGGCCCTATTTTCTTTACCTGGCTAAACAAAGTCAGGCAAATGTCCCAATCTCCATCTTAAATTAGCGAGATGATTGACATCAGGCTATCTGGGTTTCTTCACGGCTGATCCGCACTGAAACGGTCTCGTTAATTCTAGCCAGACGTCAATCCTCTGGATAAATGCGCGTGCCCGTTCCTCTTCAGAAGGGATAATAATCGAGCACTGACACCACGATCTTCTAACAGTACAATGCCAAATAAACTCAGAGGAACCTTTTTTTATTTCTCCGATGAGAAGCAGGAGATGATCATGAAGACATATGAGGAAGTCAATACCTTAATCATTCACAGCAAACGCGTTGTGAATATTCCAACGTTTTTGTAACATTGTTGCCGTGAACGCAGCTTAACTCCGCCCCGCTGCGAGACATAAGGGCCGCAAATATATCAGACAAGTTAAATGTCAGTGTTGGGAAAATGTATCCGCAAATTTTAAGTGCTTCATCACCCAGATCAATCAGATTATATTTACGAATAAAGATATACTTATGAGGATATATGTACTGTATGCGCGTATGAATCATGTACTATATGTATATACATGTATGTGTATATTTCTATATAACTAGGAGTTTGAATGTGTATGGGCGGATCAGTATATATGTATTATTCATAATCAGAAATTCAATCAATTGAAGCAGTGAAAATAAATTGTGTGTGATTCTCTGTATTCTTATCATGAGTCCACCTTAATCATGTTCTACAATAATGATATGTATGGTGTACTAATAACACTGTCATATAATTATGAGTGCTTTCAACACATCCATAAGTTTCTTAAGCGCTAAATAAACTTAAGAACAGCGCGGCATGCAGCGGGTGAGAGTCTCTGTCTGTGAGACGGGCGATCGGCTGCGCCTGTGGTGATCAGTGTCCGCGGCTCGAGAAGCTCTCATAAATAAATGATTCCTTGTCGGCAGAATCTATTGCGCCGCGTACAGGAAGTCATGAAGATGTGAGAACGGATCTTGGCGATCTGAAAGAACTCTCTCCCAATAAAAGTAATATAACTAATATCGCTCCTTCATCAATGAGGAAGGGAGCTGCCTTTTCTGTCCGGTGGGTGTGGCCAGCTTATCCAGTGAATTTCAGTTAGCCTGCCCGGGAGCAGGTTTACATTTTTGGCTGTGTTGCTATGGTGATTTATCTAAGCTTGCTTCGAGAAACTGAATAAGCCTGACCTACGTCATCTTATCCTGACAATTAGCCCGCTAACTCAGTAAGCCAGGTACGAAAAATAGGGCCCTGGCTGATCCATAAGAGAGGTTATGACATGTTTAGTGGTTTGCTTGTTTTAACACTCAATGGCTGAAGGAGGAGGAGAAACGGACTTGGTGGCAGATTTACTTCATGCCTTTCTCATGAAGGGTTGGACCTGTTTGGCAGTGACGATCCTCACTGGCGTCCATGAAGTGCACTGATAACAAAGAGAGGCAGATGGACTTTGTCTTTATTAAGTGAACAGCATTTTGTGGGGAGGGGGTTCACCAACCCTGAACAACAAAGAGAGCCCGTTAGATTACTGCAAGAAAGTGGTGCATTATGGGAGGTTTGTGGCTTTGGAGGTTTAGATTTTTTCCAAGCGTGGCCAAATCATGGGTATTTTCCAAAATTGTATTTGTTATTATGTATTTATATTTGATATTTTCTTAATGTACACAGGGATTTGCTAACATTTGCTAAAATGCACTTCATACTGGTTAACCACAGGATCAAGACAGAAACATCAAACTGATTATTTAGTTTTTTATTAATTTAACTTACAGTTCAAATTTACCAACCATTAGAATCACATTGTTTAAAATCATTAATATTCTATAAACCATGACCACACAAATATGGTTAACAATAAACTTAGGCGTTACATATTGACAATCCTGCCCTTAAGGCAGAAATGAACGAATTCAAAGTCCTACAAATGTAGAAATAAAACACTAATCACCTTGTACCAACACTCAAATAATCAACTCCATTAGTTAATTACATTAAGAAAAGACAACTTCCTCAGGCACATCATTATCCCACAAATCATTTTTACAGTTCAGTGAGGCTTTAGATTAAAGCTCTCCTTTTCATCATCGTGTTATTAGTCACACTGTAAAGTCGTTCTGTTGCTACTTTTATTCAACAGCCGGTTGGATTTGGTTGCACTGTGACAAAAATAAACTTCTGCCCATTGAGATAAACCAAATCTAATTCTAAATATTATATATTTCCGCTTACTTAGTCACTTAATTATTATAGTTTTTATTCTAAAACAGTTTTTGTTTCTGAAACAGATTTAAAACAAAAGAAAGGAGAAAAATCCAGTTGCAGATATTTTATCATATATGAACCAGAATAATTCAGTCAGCAGGATTTGAATATTGCAGCATATTAACAAAGGATTTAATTTTAGAGTGTGGTTTGAAATGTGTTTTTACCCTTCTTTATAATATATCAACCCCACACAGCAGGGAGGGAGAATACTAATTCACCTATGCAGTGCATATGTGGCCTCATTAAATCCTTGATAACGGTCATAAATTCACACAACCTGTCATCACAGGTGCTCTTTACATTATCTGCAGAAAGCTTTCTGTCCACAAACACATTCAGGAGCATGTGGACGCACAGATTATGTCATCATTCATTCTAATGACAGAACATGCCGCTTGACAGAGAGCCGCCACAGCTCAGCAACTGAGGCATTTCGAACACATCAGCCCAAAGTGGTTCATTTCATCTCCAGTAAGTCATTGTAAATAATTCCACTGTCTCACATTCGAAGTGTCTCGATGGGCCCTATTCTCTCTATTGAGCTCAGCTGCTGTTGAAATACAGTTAGGTATACAACGTACACCCTTGTGGATCAAAAGTATGACAAAAATATTCATTATACAGAACAAGGCGACGGCTCAGAATAAAGGCAAATTGTTTCACCTTTGTCATTGAAATACAGCAATCTGAAGATTTTAAATGTTAAGACCATTGTGACTGAATTCAAGCCGACCCCAGCTCTACAAGAGGAAGCCTTAAAGGAGAGAGTATTGGATTCTAAAAAGCATACACTTTCAGGGAAGTCTCAACTTAAGGCTGTGAGGAACAGTCTGACACAATGTAGGACTGTGACATTTAAGGCATTTTTTTAATTATTTCAGCTCTGGAGAACAGCTGACGTATATGCTGAGGTTTTATCGACTGACGGTTTCCAAATGGTTTTGACACAGTATTTTATGTGGAATATTCTATATCTTTCTGTTGGATCTCTGCTCTAATTTGTATGGCTGTCATATTACACCATTATTCACAGGTATGGAGGGTTGCCACAGACTTGTGAAGAAAGGTTTGTGTATTTCTGTCTTAATGCATACAGCAATTAATAAAGGTTGTGGATAAACTACTGCCTCTTTAATAACATGACAAATGGCACAGTGTTTAATCAAATACGATGTTGGTCCTCGTTGTCAGGGGAAACAACCAAAACGGTTTTGCTGTTGGCTTGTTCCTCACATTAAGCACTCAAATATGTGTAACTGTTCTTGTAAGAAAAAGAAAAAAAAACGATGGCATTTCCTTCTTGAGGAGCCATCAGGCACGCAGCAGAAATAAAAAATGGAAGACGAAGAAACTTTACAATGGAATTTCTCTGCAGAAAACATGATTATCTAGATGTGCAAATACTTGATTGTTTTCAGTATCCTTAAAGCTATTTGTTTTGCACAAAATAATGATTTCACTAGAGATTTTAAGGGCGAATTTTCGATCCTGTTTTTGTTTCCGTTCTCCTTAATAATGACATTGTCTTTAGCTTGTTTAGGATGTCCACCCTGTTTACAGCCGACTGTGGAGAGCTCAATGGAGGCAGCTCCAACATGTTGCAGTATACCATGGCCTCTAGAGTGGCTGAGTATGGCGATCAACTTACCACATATAGAGATGAAGGCTAAATTACTGCAGACTGGTAAATACCAGAAAT
This sequence comes from Myoxocephalus aenaeus, assembly GCA_038501785.1. Classification (NCBI taxonomy): domain Eukaryota; kingdom Metazoa; phylum Chordata; class Actinopteri; order Perciformes; family Cottidae; genus Myoxocephalus; species Myoxocephalus aenaeus. The sequence goes on along the minus strand of JBAMJR010000125.1, from coordinate 4,343,834 downwards.
GAAATGATATGTTAATGTAGCTAAGGTTGTGCTTATGTATGCAGTGTTGATGGCTCTCAGCCAGGAATCAAGGTGCCAGGGGTCAGCTCACAGTTTGGACCTCAGGGGCTTCAGGTACTTGTGGAAGGATTCATGGACCTGAGGAAGGAAGAAGGAATGGAATATTTGTTAAAACTGAAATAATGAGCCTGTAATCTCACACACTTCTTCCTCTGATGCTCAATTTATTGTTGGCCATACGTGCACTAATGCAATAGTGTAAGCTTAGATAGTGAGATAAAGCCATGTAAGTCACTTATCTTCCTTTTCGGTAACTGACCGACTATATGTGACAGAAATAGTCACTATACACATACATTATATAGTCATATAATGCTTATATTCTGTACCAAAATAGTAATGTGTCAAATCAGCAACCGATACAACCATCACTGTGCAACACTGCTGCCCCGCCATATTAAACTGCTTCTCCTACAGATGTAACACACATCTTGAAAAAACTAAGAAGACCTGAAAATGTTAATTTATTAAGATTCAGATTGAGAATTATTTGTCTTTACTGTTACAGTCACATGTTGTCAATTGTTATTCTTGCTTGGTTGCCAACCATCAAAAAGACGGGTCTTATCTCATATGAGCCTGTCTGTGTGCAGACAGCTGTGGGGAAACAGTGGAGTGACTGCAGGAAGCAGGCTTAGCTCGCCGGGGTTCAGGTGAGGCCTGCATCCGGTTCTTGTTGCTCGCATTTAGCCGACATTGAAGCCCGTTAGTAGCTTGTAAGGCCTTATAGCGTAGTGGTAATTAAATCCCTTGGACCTAATAAAAGAACATGTTATCTCTACCACTACTTTCATTTCATCCCTGTGAACCTGACTGACCTCCGTGGAGTTTAGCGGTGAGCGGCGAGCCCACTCGAACAAGTTCTCATAGACGTTGCCGTCATATCGTCCCAGGACTGAATTCAGCTTCTTGTCGTGGACATCAAAGGCATCGACTAGTGCCACAGCGTTGGGCCTCAGCTGAGACAGCAGCTCCTTGATACGAGTAGAAATCTGCAGGACCTGGGGCACATTCAGCAGTCCAGCCTGAAATAAAACAGATGGAGATGTGGATGAAAACGTGCTGCTGGACTTCACTCAGCCGCCCTAAAAGTGAGGAAACAGCGGGAGAGACAGCGGGAGAGACAGCGGGTTGTTAAACAAAACATGAAGTTTTATATTTAATTTTCAATTTACAGCTCAGCTGATGAAACCAGATCAAATTTTCTTTTCTTTACCCGCCGCCCAGGCATACAAAGCCGACACACAAAGACCCCTTCTTGTTAGCTCAGAGACAAAGACGGAATTGAGGCCGGTATTTTATATGGAAGGAATTAGACAGTAAAACGGACCAACAGCACAGAGAGTATGCAAATAACTGGGTCAGCTTGGCGCAATATGTCTGTAACACCTCCGATAAGATTAACAGTAAATGTGGACCATGTTGTTTCTGTATGTTAGGACTGTTCTGACCTGTAGGAAGTCTCCAGAGTTCTTTGTGATGCCATGCAGGGCGTACAGCAGAGCAAGGGTCGACATCACCGAGTGTATCGCTGTGTCACCGACTTCCCCGAGCTTGTCAGTAAAGAGCTTCACTACGACATAGTGACAGTGGGCCTGGAGACAAAATAAAACAGGGGGGGTAGGTAAATAAATAGGGAAAAAAGAAAAAGCAGAAAGCAGACGGACATGAGGAGGATTTGAGTTTGACATATTGGCTTGGGAGCTCAGCATCCATCTCTACAATTACCCATAAGTCCAAGCCATGTCTGTGTATCACAAGCTATGGACGGTTTTAAACTGTGAGACAGACAGACTAGATAATAGACAGAACTGAACTTACATCTGAAGCTCTGACCAGGTCAATAGAACTGTTGTTCCAGGCGTCCTCCTGGCTCTTCCTGTGCTGCAACTCCTGCTGGATGCTCATAGCTGCCAGATCAACCAGACTACAAACACACATTATCTGAATTAACCAAAGATGCCATTATTAAACATTCATTAAAAGACACTTTTTACCTTCTCAGTTTCAACAAACTTTGGGGTTTAAGAATGGCAGAGTTTGTCTCTTTACTTTAAAATCCCCCTGAAATTTAGAACATCTTATGAAATAAGAATCTATATATTTTTTTAATGGAAAGAATATTTGAAAGGGAGCCTGATCAGAAACACAGAAGAAATACGCAACTGTCCTTTATCCCTCTAATGTCTGAACTGGCTGACTGGCTGTTTGTGCTCGCCACACAGCTGACACTGACCGCCAAATTAATGTGGATGTGACTAAGGCTGAAAGTATGCAGGGATGTGATCAGAGCCGCATATTCTGTCAGCAACACCCAACATTAAAATCTAACAGTGTGACACAACAGCAGACAAAAAGCTGGAGCACTTTGGAAAACACGTACATTTACATGTTGGGCATTTAACACATAACCATGTCCAATATCCAAACATTGAAAGGCACATTTTTAAATCTTTACGTCATACATTACATGCCACCATGAGCCAAGAGTGGAGGAACATTGAGAAAGGATAATAAATATAATTAAAATAAAATTAATTTAGTTCTTCAACATGAACTTACATAACAAATGTGTCTGATAAAAACATTGTGAAATGATAAAAGGCATTAAATAACATTTTCTTCAGTGCTCTTGTCTCTTACATGGCAGCTCGCTGTTTGTAGACCTCCACCAGGCTAGCCAGGTCATTTATGTCCACCACGGTTGGTCTGGCAGCGACGGGCTGCGGCTGGACCCTCTGATGCATTGGTTCATTCAGATATGACACAATGCCGCTCAGCTGCTGCCCTGCCTTAGCCTGCCGGTAGCTCTTCATCAGGTATCTGCATTGACAAACGTTGAAGAGGCACACAGGTGAGAGTTGAACAACTAAAACATGGCTTCACGAGCTGGCTGGTGAACTATTTTGTGTCCACAGTCATGGAACTCAGCCATACCCAATTGCAGTACTTCTTGTGGTACTGTTAAGAATGCAATTCATGTATTCTTGTCTTATTGTGTATACTTTTACTAACACCAAATCCAAGTGTGGTAGTGTGTGTCAAGTATCAACCCTCTCATTCGTACCAAACACCTTAAGCTTTTGCGTACTTCATGTTCAGTTATGAGCTCATTGTGTAATTTAACATTTCAGTAATTGTTCGCACAACTCTGCCAGGGAAACATCACATAACAGCATTTTCAAACTGACCATTATAGTGCCGTTAGTAAATGATCATAACAGCGACACATTTTCTACAATAAAAAAATCCTGCGGCACACAAACAACCCAAAAAGTTACAAAATGTCACATTGTAGCATAATACAGCATATATGATGGGTAATTATTGCGCTACCTACTGGCATGGAAGAGTATTTAATTACTAGGCCAGCCACTATATTGCAGGCTCAGACGCTCAACAAATGGAAAATTATTTGCGGCAACTAAATAATATTTTTTGGGACGGATTAAGTTAAATTGGACATTTTCCCACAGCACACCTAACGATCTCTCACGGCACACTGGTGTGCTAACACAGTGGTTGAAAATCACTGGCTTAGGGATATAAAAGGTCACCTGTGTTTGTTTTTGCTGTGAGAGGAGTGAGGGTGTGCCTGCATTTGTGGTATGATAGGGCTGCTGAGTGGGTGTATGTTTATGCCTGTGTGTGTCTGTATTTGTCTCTGTGAGAAAAACTGAGTATAAAAAGCTAAATGCGTGTCCTTCAGTGAGAGCACTTCTGTTTGAGTACCTGTACTAAAATCAATTCTGATATTACGCATATGTTACTATAAGTTTGACTGTTACAGCTTAAAGTAGACACAAATAACAAAAACAACACAGAAACAAAACACCAAGGCTTTTCCTGGGTGTGTTTGAGTCAGAGTTGGGTGGAGAACTTGGTCCTGGGACGGTGTCACGTTTGTTGTCATACGATTCTGTGTGACAAGTTACCTCGCGGTCTGCAGCATCATGACTGTGTTCTCTCCCTCGTAGGTGCACGTAGGGGTGAACTCAACGTAAATGTCCGGCAAGCCGCTGCTGCGGGAGTAGCCGTGGCCGCCACATGACATGCGGCACACCTCGATGGCAGAGTTGGTTGCCCATGTGGTGTAGGCCTTCAGACCCGCAGACAGGGCGTGGAGCTGGAGATTTGAGGGCAAAGGGGGTGAAAAGAGCTTCATGGAGGCCTAAACACCAGTTGGCAATTATATACACATTTAAAATAAAAATCTAATGTTTGGACCAGAACGTCCAGTCAGTACCTCGGGAAGCTCACTGAAGTCCCCCTGGTTGATGTCTCCACTGATGCGTTGGTAGGTCTGTCTCATATACTGGCCAACAAAAGAGAAGGCATAGGCCATCGCCAGCAAAGGGAACAGCTTGTACTGCTGCGTCTGGTAATCGAGGATCTGAGGCTCTGGCTCTCTGTGGGACACAAACACACAGGTTGGAGTTTCCAGGGTCTCATAGAACAGGTTGGACTTCCCCTTGATACACGAGGATGTGGTGAGCGATTGAATCATGAAAAACCAGTGCTACTTCCATCTCTTGTTGGAATTATGTCGACATTGCTGAACCTCTGACCCTGACCAGCGAGACCACTGTGAATTTCCAGTGCCGTAAAGTCAAATCTAACTTTGAGCCTTTTCTGTGAGTAATGCAATGTTTGTGCAGATGTTTGTTGAAGTGCATTCATTTGTGTTGACTGACCCCAGACGGATTTCAGACTGGTGTCGAACAGAACTGTAGCGGATGGCGATGGTGCAGGATTTGGCGAGGGCCCGGAATGACTCGCCTACAATCATGGAGCGGATGAACACCATGGTGCCGTAGGTCAGCTTGGCACTTGGTGGCTTCAGATAGGTTCCATCTGGCTCCACCTAGTGGAGAGACAGTCAGTCATTCTAACTGCAGATGCCTTCAGGAGCAAACGTCCCACTATGAATGCAACACGCTGCATACACTCAGTTTATTATGACAGCAGTTTATAAGGCACAACCAGATAAAAAATACAACAGTGCTGGAATAAATGCTACCTTCATGAAGGTGGTAATATTCAGTTTTTGTTGGGGCTGTTTCAGAGATGTTGACTCAATTTTGCTGTTGAAGTGTATGTACTGTAGGCTTTTTGTATTTGAAACCAATTCTTTTGTATCTTCCATCGCTATGCAGCTAAATCAAGCGTTCCTCAGTTACAGGACAGCAAACTTAGAAGGGGGAAAAGGGACTGGTTTGGCAGTCTTAAATTGTGCAAAGTGCAACTGCAAACACTACTTTGTCTTCGTCAGAGTCAAGTTATTTAGTTTCGGCCAGTCCGTTTATATCAATGAGTGGAGGCTAAATCAAATAAACATCTCTCTGTATAATTCACTCCAACCCCACAATGACGTCCTCTAAAATAATCACAAAGTTGAATCAACACCTCTCTAAAAAAGTTAAAACAAAATCTGAATGAGTAGCAATAGGTGTTATTACGCTGTCAGCAACCGTTCCAAACACGAAGACCAATTCTCAGAAACAAGAACGCTCTTATCAACTTAAACCTGCTCTCAGGGAAACCATCAACTTAAAAGATGTTCCGTCACCTTGGCGTATTTCATCAGCATGTTATCCCGTGGGATTCGCACGTTCTCTAGTTTCAGGTAGCCGTTGTCAACTTCATTGAAGCCAAACTTGGGGCCGATATCTCCAACCACAATACCTAAGAGAGACAGATTTAAAAAAAGGGAGGGAGAGACAGGAAGGTATATGAGGAGTGACTTTACCACAAACTCCAACTCCAGAGACATACTGCAGATGATGGTTACCTGGCAGGGGAACATGTGTGTCCATGTCGCGGATGGGTACGATGAAAGCATGCAGGCCGTGGCAATTTCCCTGAGTATAAAGCTGGGCTAGCACTATGGCATGGTTGGAGGTCTTTCCAACTAGAAAGAGAGGGAGTGAGAGGGTTAAATCATGTTTGTTCTGAATGTCAATGTCTTTCCTCAGCCTGGAAGAAACAAGAAAAAAAAAACAGTACAAAATCTCGATGAAAACAAAACATATTCCTTCCAGGAATTCTGGTATTATTTCAATTCCAGGCTGCAAAATAACTCCAGTCCTGCAGAGACGTGACAGTGACAGTGTACTTACGTCCTCCAGGCCACCATTTGATGGAGCTGATTGTGGGACTGTTCATGACAAACTCCTGCGTGGCTGGGTCATATGTGGCTGTGGTCTCCAGCCCCCTGAGGTGAGTGCCTAGAGAGACATCACGTCACAGCCCACCACACCCACACACACAGTTGAAAAGCCGAAATTAACTCATGTGACATTAACGGACTGCAGATTAATCAATGAATCATATAATATTTGCATCAAAACATACAAACATAGAAAGATAACTCAAAATATCAAATGGGATAATGGATAGAAGACACGTTTATCCCTGGACAATTTGAAATATGCATTTATAGGTACTCTTTAAAACTCTTTAAAATAAAAAATACAATGGATGAAGCCAACATAAAGGAGCAAAGCAGTGTAAGTTGTAGGTGTTTGACAGATCTAAATGCATATGAAACAATCATATTTTAAGATAATTCAACTCATGCTGTATCTATGTCATGCCATATGCTTGATGGCCTCAGAGTTTGAATCTAAAAAGAAACAAACCAGGAATGTGTGTTGCTATACTAGTCTGCAACTAAAGCCAGAGGCTAAAACAAACACATACAAACTATCTAAGATTGTTAGTAAAAGAAACACATCTGTCATAAACGCACAAAGGGGATGTTAAGAGTAGTAGTAGTTAAGTTTGTCGGGGAGACATAACACCAAGTGACAGACTCTCGGGTTTGGGCATGCACGTCAAAGGAAAATCTAATTTTGTACAAACTTGTAATAACTTTCTACTTGTCCAGTGGGTCAACTGACACAAGTGGTCAGATGCGTTGTAAATATGTTTATTCATATCAAATATTTGACCTACTTTTGGTTGCGTTTATTATTAAGTTAAAACATGTAGCAGCTTAGAAAATGACATTAAACTTGGAATTTGTTTATATTGTTTAGCTTTATAAAGCATTTGTGTAGCTTTGCCTCAACTGCACTAGGTATCTGACTGTACTATTTTTATTTTTATTCTGTTTGTACTATTTTTAACTGTTTGTTTCACGTTATGTTTTGCACGTTTTTGTATGTATTTTGTCCTTTCTGTGGATCCCAGGAAGATTAGCGGCCGCTAAGGCGTCAGCTAATGGGGATCCAGTAAATAAACTAAACTAAACTACCCGACTGAATTTATTTTGATTCTACACAAAAAGGAAAACATGATGGAGATGTTAAAACACTTGCGAGTCAAGCAAACAATAAACCTTCTCAGATAATTAGTTGTGGAAGTTTTAGTATGAATACAAACTAGTATAAAATTGAGCATGAAAACTACCACAATCCTTAAAATGTAGCGCCTACATGTGAACAATGTCCTAAACAATTCTGGGGTCTATTGCCAGTAATAAAGTAACCAAATAATCCTGGTCTGCTGACCGCACTAAACAGGCCTGACACTTTGGACTGCTCTGTTAATTTTACCGTGGCCCATCTCAGTCTGCGCGTAGGTGCCGATGATCTCTAGGTTCCAGGCGGGCATGAAGAAACGGTCCATCTGCTCTGAGGTGGCCTGGTTGAGCAGTGTGGGCAGGAACATCCCCAGATGGAGATCCAAGGGCTCTGGCCTGTCTGGGTGCACACAGCTATGGCCACGCAGGACAGGGGCAAACGGAGAAGAGAAGCAGGTGGTAATGCGGAGAGAGCAAGGAGGGAGATGCTTAGGGCATTTTTGAGGGAAGCAATATGGAAAGTTTGAACCATGTAAGTGCAGATAAATGGAGGGGAGGATGTTGGATTAAGTATTTTCAGGAATTGATATGGTCCAGATGAAGAAGAAGCGAAGGAAGAGATAAAGACAGAGGTTGTGTGGTAGGAAAGCAGTGAAGGCAGCAGTGACGGAGACAAATTAAAACAGCTTTTGAGCATATCATGCATATTGATTTGATCTGGTGGTCACAACTTGGCTTGAAACTCGTTTAAATCAGTCTTTAGAAGCTGCACCAAAAAAGTTCCCCTCTGACACGTGTGATTGAATACTCAGTTCTGTACAGCACTTTAGTCTTAGCCACATCTCAGTTTAGGCTCTTCTCGTCACTGTTTCTGACCATAACTGATCAAATCAGAGCATGAAGGTTCAGGATTTAGCTGCCTCTTATATTTCTTCAGACCAAGTGGTCACATGTAAACTTCTTGTTCATTACTACCTGAATGTTAAACTAGTCTGGCAACATGCCGGCACACATGGTTGGAGAACATGAGATGGATATTTTGAGCACTAAAATGAAGTCTTAGCAGATAACAATGGCGTCATCGGGTTTAAACTTCCAGTGTAGGTTTCCCCAGATGAACCGCTAATTCATCATACCATCTATTAAACTTTGTTACAGAAAGGTAACAAACAACAGCTGGCACGCCCTACATTCTCTCTGATTACAAAGAGACATTGAGAAGCTAAAACTCAGCCTCATTATGGGATCCCAGACCACACATTCCCACCTGCTTTTAATGCAAGCTTGCATGAAGGGGACCAAAATCAGTTACCAGTCTACACTACCTACTGATTCACACACCAGATCTTCTCCACCACTCCCGATGTCAACAGCCAAAGAAAAGACACAATTAAGAATTCATTACGGATTAAAATCAATTGGAAAATTAATTAATTACTTGCAAAAGTGATGGAAAATAATCAAGATACAGTAATCAAAATACATATGAGCGTCACCATTAGTGCATCATCATAACATAAAGATGGGATAGTTGCGAGTAGGAAAGCAGTGGAACTACCGAATGTAGATGGGAATACGTTTTGGAAAGGACGAGACAAAACTAATATATCTTCTTTTAAGATACTACGAACCCTAAAGGTGGAAGGGACAACCACTAGAGGAGCCTTGTTAGTAACGCGGCTACAGCACCTACTTAAGGAGCCACAATTCATCAAGTATTGTTAGAACATAATGAAACGTATGGACACTCATGCAACTACTACTGATTTGGATCTGTCAAACACGTACAAGAAATCACCAGAACTGCTCCAGGAACTCCACCGTTTTCCCAAAACCTGCTCTAACAGGCCTTTTTTTTTTTCTGCCCCAAATATAATTTTGGCTCAACATTGAAAACCGAAATGCCAATTTGTGCCATTCTGTAAACAGCACGATGAAGTTGTGTCTGAGGGCCTTCAACAACAACAACAACAACAACAAGCAAGTAAATACGTTATGGGCTAAGTCCAGGACTGACCATGACCCATTTCAGTTTGGGCATACGTGCCCACGGCCTGGAAGGACTCTGCCAGAGGTAACCATTTCTTGGACTGCTGAGGGTCACACTGGCTGTACAGGGTCGGGAGGAACATGACAAAGTGTAGCCCCATGGCCTCATGGTGGTTGCCATTAACCATACTGGGTGAAGGGAAGGTATAGGATACAAAACTTAAGTTCAGATTTGCTGTTTCTCCAACATTGTGTAACTGATGTATTTGCTCACTCACTTATGCCGTGGAAGCACTTTGCACTTTTTTTGCACTTTTTTTATTTATTTATTTTAAATGGCACACATACAATGTAGTAACATGTAACAAAAATATCAAATTACTACTGGGACTGACAGCAAGTATTAATGTGATCCCCATATATCCTATCCTATATCCTATCCTAACTAACATGCAGCAACAATGAAAATGATGATTTTGAAAAACATGTAGATCATACAGCCTGTCAGGCTATATGATCTACATGTTTTTGTAGCTTTTTGTAGCTTGGGAGGAAAACCTAAAAAAAAAGCAATATAGATTATGTGTTACACTGCATTACGTTTTGCACCGAGTGAAAGCTGCGACCTTGCCTACTGTGCCCTTTGACACAGTTTTAATCTTATGTTGAACTTTGCTCCGACTGCATTCATTGGCCTCGAGGCCACACACAGCTACACAAATTGTTGATCAAGCTCTGATAAATGTTACACATTTTCTCCAGGTTATGTCTCACCCATCCTGCTGTTCAGTTGTTTGATTGTTATAGGACAGTTATGGAACTGGTGGCAAAAACATGGTCCACCACTTTTAATGGCTGTTCTCGCATCGTGACAACCTTTGGTACGTGAAAACGAACATTGGCAATGCCGCTTTGCGTGTCAGTCAAACCTTATAAGTGATAATAAAGCACATTATGATTGCCATCATAAACCCATCTGGATCTAAGCCAGTTAAATGTTGTCCTCACATGTCAACTTGTTACCACATACTTCTTGTAGCAGTAGATCTCGTCTGGGTCTGCAATGCCGTACTCTCTGAGCTTCAGGATCATTTGGGCACTCTTTTTAACAGCCTGGTCATAGCGCTCACTGCGGGACAGGAAGTTTGGGTCCTCCTCCTTAAAGTCCGGGTCACTGAAAACCATCGACTCTATAGTGGATGGTGGAAATGAAATCAGAAATATATCTTTTAGTGAAACAGCTGCTCTAGTCTACACAATACATATATTCAAGTTTAAAATGGGCATTTCTAAAAGTCTATTAAATATGTAACCATATGTCTCAAGATTTAAAATGTGTATCAAATGGGATAACAAGTAAATACAGTAGGTTGTTAGAAAAATACAGATTGGCCATCACTTTATATTCCCAGTGACTTATAGTTCAATTACCATGACTTCCTCCTGATTGATAACATTCAGATCACAACCCGTACAAGGTGAGAGCAGCCTAACTCTAAACAACAATAAACAAACATTTTGAAATGTTCTACAAAGTTATGTATATTGTAATTGTTGTATCTGAAGCTGATTGTTTCCTTTTCTATTTAAGTATTGTGCTTAAACTTGTCCAGACTCCTGTGAGCTTGATGTATCGGATGTTCCCAAGTGCAAAATAACTGTAATGCATACAGTACATTCATTCTTAAATAGCTGTGACACAATGGAGGGGATGGATCTAGCAAAGTCCACATTACTTCATATTTCATCATACATTGGTCAATAAGGGAAGCCTTCTTTTGTCAGAATTACAACCAGTTAATATTTTGTTTCCTAAATTTTCTATAATTTCAATGTACGTTAGTCATTAGTTCAGTGAACGCATGAATTTGTCAATGGACAGAAAATTAATAAACTAGATAATTGATTCATCTTTTAGTGTCATTTTTTTGAAAATACTAAAAAAACAATCTCTGGTTGCTGCTTCTACAATGGGATTAGTTGTGGGTCTTCTTGCTCTTTTAAAATTGTAAGCTAATATTTTTGGGGTTTGGACATCTTAAGATCTCATCTTGGACTCTGGGAAACTGTGATGAACCTTTTTCATAATTCTTTTTGACATTTCACAGATAAAAACATTGAACCATGAATTGAGAAAATAATTGAATGAATAATATAAACTATGATTATTTTAGGCACTTGTAGGTTTCATAAACAATCTCTGCATCTTTAGGTTCAACAAAAGTTACAAATAAATTAAAGCTGATTTAAGAATGCATGCAGAAATGGAAAATTAGATATATAAAATAAGCTTTTATAACACATTTTAAAATGTGTATAGACACTTTAGTACACATTCAAAAATCAAAGTAGAGAGTTTTTATAGATATAAATAGATGAAAATAAATCACACACATTGTTCTTAGCACCTCTAAAGCGTGAAGTTCAGTTGTGACGTCACATAACGGGACACTAAACTAAATGTAGCAGCTCGTCACTGTGTGTACGCCACATGTACCTTTGAGGTACACCACATCCCTCTGACATAACTCACTTTAGACGTATCCCCTTGAATTGACATTAGGGTGAGATAGTTTTCTATTAACGTAGTTAAACTTTGGTTCAGTCCGGGACAAGCAGAGCGCCACCTAGCGGCTGAAGACAGCAGAGCCGTTAGCCAACAGCCAGGTAAAGCATTTGCTAGCAGCTAGCTCCCTTTTCCTCCACAGTATTATGTTGCTTCTTTCATCAGCGTCATCTTCATATTAAGGTGTCGGTGTCGGCGGTAACGAGCGCAATAACTCCTCGCACTACCGGGTAAAGTAGACATCTCAAACTCACCAATTTCTCTCCGTCTTCTGGTCTTTTCAGGCCCCCCGTCCAGAATGTGGGTCAGTTTCTCGACGTCAAAAGTGGCGTTTTCCCGCTCTCTCGTAATGTCAGGATTCATGGTTCTGTATCTGACTGGAAACGACGTCTATGCTGCACTGGGGAAAGTATAATGACAAACGTGTTGTATAACCGGCTGCAACCTCAACCTGACGGGTCCCTCTGTCGCTCGGCCTCCTCCTGACGCATGCGCAGAGAGGTTCTGTGTCATGTGACATATACCCCGGTAGTGCCCATACTAGACTATAGGAAGTACACAAACCTCCACAACTGTTTACCACTAACTTTACCCACGTTGTTCAACTATTTCAGATTTTTCTTCCCACTGACGTCATGCTTCCTGCAGCTGCCGCTTTCCATTTCCCCTGGGAAGTAAACTCTGGAGCAGTGCAGGAGGGAAAGTCAGTGAGAGTCTTTGGCAGGTGGGTTTTGTTTCAGACTATAATCTGTTTTGATGCTCTGACTAGAAAATAAGATTTCTATTTTGCAACGAGTTTGTTTGGTACTAGTCCATATCTGCGTTATTAGATAATGAATAGTGGCTGAAGTAGCAATTCAGGTTTGACAAGTCAAAGTACAATACTTGTATTTAAATCTGGTGTAATGTTTTCTGAATGGAGAAAAGGCTGTGCAATAATCCTTTACTGGGTTGTCACAAATTGATGAATAATTTGTTTAAACTGTCCCTAGTGTCTTACTTGTTAATCCAGTCCAGGTATTTATTTACCCTGGTTTAATGTGGTCTGGATGGAGAGCTAACAGTACAATCATCCTTTTTTTCTTCTTCTGTTTTCACAAAAAGAATAAAGGTGTCACAGATCTGAGTATATTAACAGTCCATTCATTAGACAAATGGAACGAACTGGAGCTGATTGTTTCTACTCTGTGGGGCGTAATAATGCAGTATAATATACGATAGTCACATGTAGTAAATAAATAAGAAGACACCTTTAAAAAAAAAAAGATGACATTTTATCATTTGACTTGAATTTTCCAGACTTGTCTGCTATCAGCCTGAGGAGTCCAGGGCGACGCTGTCAGCTCAGCATGCTTCTAAAGAGCACCACGTGGCGGTTCACACCTTGTTTGTGGAGCCTTTTAACCCAATAATTGGGGCCCAGTACATCGTTCTGGGTGAGATTGAAAATGCTGAAGGTAAGGAAGGACCTGTTGTGGCGTAGGAATGCTGAATCATTTATTATTACCCCTCCCTTTTCTTGGGTCCGGTCCACACACTAATCAAAAAAGAAATTGAGTGGCCTTCGGAAAGTAGTATAGGGAAAGTAGAGTATATATACAAATACATTTTGTTTAAAATATATATAATATTTTATTAAACAGCTATCGGGTTAAACAATAATTGGAATAGAACTTGAAGTCAAAGCTCTTTAACTCTTTAAATACTAGTGTTTGTATGCCTCCCATTCCCGTCATTAAATCTTGATCTCTGGGCTCATGTAAATACGTCCAGGACTCTCAGGCCTCTTTCTCCTGCCTTCATTTGCATCTTCTCGTCTCACAGGGGTTGGTGCGATGGTCCGTGCCCGTGTGCTGAACTGCGTTGACGGAGTCAACGTTGCCCTTCTACAGAAAGCCATCAACGAGCAAAGGAGCTTCTTCAGGGAGAGAGAGCCTCCACGTGAGGATGCACAGGCAACGTGATCAGGGTGCTCGATGAGTATCAGGACTGCAGCTCGGCCTCTGAGGCTGTTTGCCAAGGTGCACTGGAGTGATGCTGTGTGCGCTCAAGTGACCTAAAGACCGCTTGGTTGACTGCAAAAGACAGTTGACTATCTTGTCTACCTTCGATCATTACAGTTTGTGTAATTCGTCTCAGGGTTTGCTATTTGAAAATTGTAAACACAAATGAAGGAGTTGTAGTTTTTCTGTGCTGCCATTTGAGAATGATCAGTCTTAACCTTGTCAATGTACGTTTGTGGTCCCATATCATTCACAAATGCTTTAAAACGGGTTCCAACAGATATGTCATGTAGGGTCACGTGATATTGATTAAAACCAAACTATGGATATATGAATGAAATGCAAGCCTTTTGAGCACTTTGTACCTTGTAGAGATATGTATTAGATACTTTTTAACTGGGCTGGATCAATTAAGTTCAGCTGAATTTAATTTTAATATCATTTTTATCATTAAAATAGTTTTATGAATCCATGTTTTAACCATATTAATAAAAAAAAATCTTCAAAGCATCGGCCTGTATCTAATACACGTTACGACCATAAAAGAAATAAAGCATTCTAATGCACGCATAGTCCATATTCTGTATTTACAGCTCTGAACACGTGTTTGAGTTCAAAATTAACAGTAAGCCTTTCACGATCTAATTAGAGAGCTATAAAGGTCCTGGGCTGCATTCGACAGCAACGGATCCCAACCTTTTGACTGGTGAGCCCTCATCAAGGATTAGGTCCTTAATGTGCACAAGAGCTTAAATTGTCTGTCTATTAATCGACTGGTCCACCAACCAGGAACAATTTTGATTGTTGATTAATTATACTGTCATTTTTCTTTCAAAACATCTTTCTGGTTCCATGGGTTATATCTGCAACCAGCATGCTCATTCAGGTACACCGGGTGGAGTGGATGCCCAGTGTTTGTAATTTGAAGCCTGGTAGGAAATTGTTGTGTTGAGGAGCACACCCTCTTACTCCGGACACACACGTGATGCCTGACTAAATTACTGAATTACGTTCTTGAAAGTAAATGTTGAGACGCTTGTACCGGCCTGGGTGTTTTATTGAAAAAGACTACACAGCTGTGAAAGTGAGGGAGTCCATGCTCTTTAACCATTATAATTTACATTTATTGATATGTGCTACTTCATAAAGTATCAAACCAGATTGAGTTTAAAGTCAACAGTGTCAAGGATAGCTCATGAGTAATACAGAATAAAATCAATTTTTGTAAAAAGCATTGCACCTTGTCCCAGTGTCCCTAATAAAACAATAACATCAAAGATAAACTGCATTTATAATCTCTGTTTTTAAATTAAATGAAGAAAAAAAACATCTGCCCACATCAGACATGTTTGGTAAACAAAGGCAACACAGCAGCAACAACTTTGGCTAAACAGAAAGCTTTGCAGTAGAAGACTTTTCCTGAGTCAAAATATACATTGTAATTAATGTATGGATTTACCATAATCAAAATGTTTACCACATGACTCCACAGACTAGATAACTCCAATACGTTGTAAACATATCTAGAATCTTGCATATCTAGTCGAGTTGTAACCAGACTCTTTGGAGGAGGCAGGCAACATTGGTAAGCCTGACACTCGGTCTTTCTTACAGCGATCCAGAGCTTGTTTGTAGCTGATCTTCTCCTTTGAGATGGGGTCTACAATATCCTTGACGTAGGACGACTCGGCCTGCAGCTCCCTCATCATCTCGCTGTTGATCATTTTGGACCCGATGGCGTCAAAGATGCTCACCCTGTCGCCTGTGTTGGGGTCGATCAGCCCACCCGTCAGGTGCTGTGCCTCCATGTAGTGAATGGCAGTGTCCTTCGGCATCCAGCCTTTCTGAACAGCTTCTCCCACAGACAAGAGCTCTCTGGTCATGGGGACTTCAACACCAGTGAAGGCCTTTTGTGCATTGAGTAGCCTCTGGAGTTGACTATCATCAACGAGGCCTCTGAGTGCTGCCTTGCTCACTGTGTACCTCTGATTGTTGCTGATGTCAATGATGCCACCTGTTGATGCCTGAGCCTCCAGAAGTTTTTGGGCGGTGGTCGGGTCGATCAGTTTATTCATGGTGGCGTTACGTATTGTATAGCAGGTGTCAGTGTTTGTATCCATTATTCCAGCAACTGGGAAGATTTCTTTGGCAGAGGAGATGGCTGAGAAGGCTGAGTTCAGTGTGGTGCTGGTGGAGTTGTGGATTGAGTTGAACTGGGATGGCTTCTTAGTGTCACCTGCTACCAGCAAGGCAAACTCTGAGATGGGAATCTTGCCTGTTTTGTACTGTTGTAGGTCAGACTCTGTCAGCCGGCCCTCCCTCAGTGCATCTTTGATGGAGTACTGCTTTCCACTCTTGCGATCCTGCAGTACAGATGTCTCCCCATCGGGTCCCAGGGAAGTAATCTCCTCCCAGTCACACTCAAGCTCCTGCAGATGAACGTACTGTTGGCGATCAATCAGGCCCTGCATGTAGGCATCGTACGGGGACATGTCTTTGCCTGTATCTGGATCCAGAATGGTGATCTTGGTGGATACATTGGTCTCTTTGGTCCTTGTCTCTGCATGTTCCTCTTTCTGCATGTTCAGCAGCAGCTCCCGGATGGTGCTGTCCCGCTGATGGATCCGGTCTTTTTCATCCAGGATCTCCCTCTCCAGGCGCTGAGTGTCAGACCCCATCATCATGCTCTTCTGCCTGCTCGTCTGCGTTCTCTCGCTCATCAACCTGCTCTGCTGCTTGAAAGACAGGCTGATGTCGTGTCTCGAGGCCTCGAGTGTCCTGAGCTCCCGGGTGAGGTTGTCCCTCTCCCTCTGTAAGGCGTCTTTGTTCGAATTCAGGTTAGTCTCCTCTCTTGAAGTGCTAGATTTGTTGGTCGTCAGAAAGTTGATTTTATCATTGAGACGTCTGATTTGAACTTCCATGTCCTGTCTGGTAAATTTGTGCTGAGACACCTGTTCCCTCAGGTGATTCCTCTCGGCTTCGACGGCCTGGTCTTTCTCAACACGGACAATCTCTTTGTACACTGTCTTCTCACCAGACTTCTCCCTCTGCAGGATCTCAATCTTCAGGGTGATGTTACGGATGTCTCTCTGGATACGCAGCATATTGTTGGTTTCCTTGTCCATGTCTGACCGAAGGCCTGTTGTCAACCTCTCCAGTTTGGGGTCTCTTTCAACCTTCAGTACCTCCTCGACAACAATACTTTCTTCAACAGGAGGTGGGGCATTTTCCAGCTGTGTGATGCGCAGACGGATCTCTTTGAGTTCAAACTCGGCTTGACTCCTCTTTTGGTGCTCATCACTCTCCCTGAGGGTCCTCACTTTGTCTTCCACCGTTGTTCTTAGCTGCTGCAACTCTAGATCTAGCTGACGGCGGGTCTGGACTTCTTGATCCAGGTTCCTGCCGAGCTTATCATGCTCAATCTGCTGCCTTGGGTCCTTCTGTAAACGCAAAACCTCCTGCACAACCACTTTCTCCTCAGGCTTCTGCCTCTCCAACAGGATGTATTTGTTTTGAAGATCAAACACCATCTCTTCAGTGTTGCGCCGCACCTGTGACTCCTCCCGCACATCTCTTCTCAAGCGTTCAGCTTCTTTCTCCAACAGAGGATCAGGTTCATACTTGATGACCTCTCTGGTGAGGACTTTGGTCTCGATCTTGGACTTCTCAGCCTTCCATTCATCTCTTTCTTTCTTGAGCACTGCCACTTTGTCCAGGAGGGAGTTGTACGTGGTGCGTAAATGGTTCACCTGATCATTCAGCTTATGAATCTCTCTCTCATTTTCTGGGCTTCTTTCCTCCTTAACCACCTCTTGGATAACTTCCTTCATCTCCACCTTGGGCTTCTCAGAGCGTAGGATATTCACTTCAGTGGTTATCTTGGTGAGCTCCCTCTCCAGATCAGTGCACTGCTTGTTAAAGTCGTGTATGTCTTTCCTGGACCGCATTATCTCCACCTCTGTGCTGGGGTCTATCCGGTAGATCTCATTGACGATTTCCTTCACCTCAACTTTTGGCCTCCAGTCTTGAATTTCTCGGTAGCGACTGTGGAGCCCTGTTACCTCTTTGAACAAGGAGTTGTTTTCAATCTTCTCCTCCTCCAAGCTTGTCCGAATCCTCTTAGATTCAGTGATGAGCTCAGGGTCTTGCTCAATCTTTTTCACTTCCTTAGTGATGACCTTCGGTTTAATGTTAGGAATCAGTCTCTCAAGAGCATTAATCTGGCTCCTCGTCTGGAAGATTTCATCATTAATGAGCTTGATCTTGTTGCTCTCGTCAGAAAGTTCCGTCTCAAAGGTCCGCACCGCTCTCAACATCTGCGGGTCCTGTTCCACCTTCACCACTTCTCTCTGAACCACCCTCTCTTTGATAGATTGTTTCTTATTCTGGAGAATCGTGACTTCTGTCTTCATCTGAACGTGTTCCCCATCTTTCACTCGAACTTCATCTCTCATCCTCGCTATCTCGTCTCTCACCTTAGCCGCGTCTACGTCCAGCTGAGGATCTCTCTCATACTCTGTCACCTCTCTGATCAGTAGTTTCGGTGGCGAGTTTTTAACGGTTTCCTCCAGGATAATGATTTTCTTGTTGAACACCTCAACCTCAGTGTGGGTGGTTTGACGCTTAATGGACTCTTCATGCAGTATTTTCTGCAGATCAGTTAAATCTTTTTCCAGTTTTGGGTCGCGATAGTACGTCAGTACTTCTTTTTCCTCAACACGCTCCACTCCTCTGCGACTCTTCAGCGACATCATCCTCTCTTTAAAGGTTCTCAGGTCTACCTCGGTATGAGTTTTCCTCTCCCTCTCTTCGTCCAGCTCTCTCAACAGATTGTCCATTTCAGAAGCACTCTGTTGCTGGCTTTCAAGCTGCACTTGTTGATGTGCCACCATTTGGACTTTCTCTTCGTTCTGCAGCAAGAAAAGCCAATTATTTGGATGGCAATAAGTTGCAAATGATTTGCGATGTAACTTGAAGAAAACATGATTTGTACTGAAATGGTGCTTTCTTACTTGTAAAATGAGATTCTTTGCCAGACCCATCTGTTTTTGGCGTTGGGTGTTTTCAGCTGTTGCTTCAGCGTAGGAGTTGACCAGAGCTTTTTCCTGCAATAAACAAGAGACGCAGCAAACCATCAGCCACCTCGATCGTTTAATGAATGTAACACATGTACTTTCATTAAATGAGTTTAAATGTTACCTCTCTCTGAACAGCATCACTCAGTGTCATCATAGCAGGTTTCTGAGGAACAGTGGCTCCAGCGTCCTCTAGTGCACTGTTGTATTTGTCAACGTTGACCTCGTAATCCTGCACAGACGTGAAGATACAGGCTCAGAGCACAGAGTCATTCTCAGTCATAGTCAAGTACGCTTGTTTTCCCAGTAGTGGACTATTTGCATTTTTATTTATTTATTGAAAGACCATGAATTAGAAAGTTGATACAATTATGTCATCACTGATGGTAACAATTGGGATATGTTCGTTTTCATATCATCAATTCAGTCCCTTACTAATATTTTACAGCATTGTGTTACAATCCATTTGAGTCTTACATTGAGGAGACTCTGCAGGTCTTGAGACAGGTCAGACACTCTGTCCATGTCATCTCCCTTCCTCTTCAGGTCATCTACCACCCTCTGTGGTGAAAGGTTTAACAGACGTTAATCACTGTGAGTTATTTATATCAGCTATCATTTACTTATAGCTGATTTTACAGATTTGCATGGAGAGAATGTGAAATATGTGTCAATAAATCCCAGCCGTACCTCTTGGGAGAGCTCCCTGGAAGTGACCTGAGACAGATCATCATTGTAGTTTATGGTGTTTTTCGGCAGGTTGTCCAGGAAGGACTTCAGGGATTGGGACGTACTCTGAAACTCCTGGTTCTTGGATGCAGCTTCTTGTAAGATGTTTTCTCTGAGATAATTAATCAATATGACAGATAATTAAACAATTGACTTTGTAAAGGCTCTGCTTTGTAGTGCTTTCTAATTCAAATTATGTCGTGCCTTTTCCTTAAAACATATTTTTTATCTGAGGTATAGTTAAGCTTAAACCTTCGCCTGTTCATATCATTGTATCTGCTTTCTGTAGGTAGTTTAAATGATTAACATAATCCTTTTATTTATTAATTGTCTTTAGATAAACAAAGAGAAAAACAAAACAAACATTTCAAATCATCTCCAGACGTAGCAGTACAGTTGTATACACTATTATACTGCATACAAACTCGTCAAAGTAATCAATTTCACAAAATTAGGCAAAAATTTGAGAAAAAAAAAGAGATCAAAACTTTTTTTTTTTTCTTTCTCTATTAACATTATTATCTCCGCCAAGAAGATCATGAGATTGGTCGAGTCCATGTTTCAGTGAGGGAGTGTGCTCTTCTGGGTCTGTCCACGGCTGATCTCGCACTCTGCTGCAGCAACTTGCTCAATATTTTGGCCGGCCAGTAATGGCTGCATGCTCAAGGACCTATTGTGGTTGGGGCGACTCACACTTTCTCAAAACAACTTTTATTGCCTGTTTTATACTGCCACCGACTCCTCACTCACTAATCTTAACCTGCCACTAGTGATAACTAAGATGAGTGCATCTCCAACTATCTGCAGCCCGAGATAACAGTTTGCGGTGTGTTTGGAGAACAGCTAATGGAACTACCAGAACACACACACACACACACACTCTGATTCTCACCTCTCCTTCAGCTGGTTGTTTACGTTGCTGTAACGGGTCTGCAACTGCTTGACCTCTGTTCTCTGGCGCCGGATGTCTGGGCAGTACTCCTGGTAGCCCTGCTGCAGAGAGCTGCACAGCTGCTCCGTGGTCTCCAGATCCTGGCTTAGCTTCTTCATGTCGTCCTGAGCCGCCGCCGCAGACTTCCGCTGGTACTAAATACGACAAAGGAGACACGCAATTTATAAATTGGTCAACTCTAAGTTGAACCTATGAGAAAGAGAACGGCCTTTTATGTGGTCGAGGTAAGAGTTCCTCACCCGAATGTCCTCAGCGCGGGCTTGGATTGCATTTGGCACTTCGGGGATTGGACCATCGTCACTCAGGTTTTTCTCAAACCCAGAGATGAGGCCGTCCACCTTCTTAATCTGACTCTCCAGGTTGAGAGAAGCATTAGCTCTGAAAAAAAAGGATACATTTATTGATAAGTGTAGGCCGACAAAGATGGATACATGTACAACTATTACATTTGTTTTGGATCATTTATTGCATTTATTGAGGGAATTGAAATTTCAACTTGCAGTTTTTAAACCGGCAAAAATACAAATCCTTTTTCCCGTGTATCTGCATACAAGCAACTTCCAAATCCAAACATACACTTACTTGTTGGTGTAGAGGTCAGCGAGTGCTGCGATGCTGTTGTGCTTGTTGTTGGCGTCGCTCAGCTTGAGAGGCAGTGCAGAGGAGGTACTGCTGGAATCTTTGGACAGGAGGGGTTGCAGGTCAGCCTGAGCCGCCGCCTTCTGCTGCTCCAGAGCCTTCAGGACCCTGGCAGCTTCCTATCAGGGACACATGTAGTTTAGATACGTGCACTGGAGGGCAGTCCTCACATATCAGACATGAAATCACCCAGAGAATAAAGGCAGGAACATGCCAACAGGAACGCCCTTGGCTCCAGTGAGTAAGGATCAGATGAGTAACATGGGTTGTCTGTGACTTCAGTCCTCTCACCTCCTGTTCCTTCAGCCTCTTGGCCAGATCTCCGGCCGGGTCGGTGCGGCTCAGCGGGGCTCGCAGGCGGCTGAGCATGCTCTCCTCAGCGCTGGCCAGGTCACCGTCCAGTTTGTCCAGCTGCTGAGAAAGGGCTGTCACTTTGGGATCCAGCGGGGCGGAAGACACCGGGGCTGAATGAGGAAACAGGGATGTTTATTAGTCGCCTTGTCTGATTGTGGCATTGAGATAAAAACTATTTGTGCAACTGTTGTCAAATCATTATCATGGTTTAAAGAAGCAACGATGCTTCATAATGAGAATATTGAAGTATTTAACTGATAGACAGTGACCTGATTTTTGGGCCCTGGAGACCTCGGATTTTTGATTCTTCAGCGATGCCACCAGAGCAGTTCTTCTCTTCTTGATATCCGTCAGTTCACCGCCCAACCTAATGAATTGGGAAAAAAGTGAATAGACACAGTATTACCGACTGATATTTTTGCATTGTTTGTTGGAGCTGCATAACAACACAAGCCAGCATTACTTACAGGTCCACTTTGTCGATGGCGTCCGGATCAGGTGGAGGGATCTGGAAGCAAACTCCCGGGAAGGTTTTCGTTGCCCCGGCAGTGTTGGTTACGGCCCAGTTCTCGTCCGAGTTAGATTTCAGGGAGAACTTCTCGCCTCTTTCCAGAGAATCCTGGATGGTGACAATAAATAAAGTTTATTAGGAAACATGAGCGAACGCCTGAATTGAACCATCTCAGCTGTGGATATTTGACAGTTTCGGCCGGTTAAGGAGCTCCACCTTATCTGTCTCCCAGTCACACAGGGCCTCCACTGTGACGGATCTGTTGGGGTTGATGCGTCGCAGCTTCAGGGGAGCGATGGTTGTGCTGCGTCTCCTCAGGTCGGCCAGCTTCTGTTCACTGTTCTGTACGGTGCTCTCCTCGGCCTGGTGGGGAACAGACAACAGAGATATCTCATCAGTACTCGTCTCCTGGAAGAGTGTCCAAAACGTTTCAATGGTTTTGTTTGTGTGAACTGTGGGAGAAACCCACGGAGCCGGACTTCTTTTTCCTCTTTTAAATGGAGGGGAAGATGTGAGATTCACAGCTAAATGAAAGCAAACAATATGCAAGCCTTTATGAAAAGTATACAAAAAGAAAAAAATGTGGCTTTACTTATTGATGGATATGTACTGTAGTATTTGTGCATATGTGTAATGCTGTGTAAAGGATTAGTTTTATTCTATTCTATTTGTTTCTAAGAGTGTCATTTTATTTATGTAATCCTGCAATTTCCCCACTGCGGGACTAATAAAGGACTATCTTATCTTATCTTATTTTATTTCTGACAAGGAACTACAGATTACATTTTTAAATTTACTTTAAAATGTTTAGTTTTTCTGTCATTCATGTTTCCTGTCAAATAAACCAATTAGAAAATAAAAGCAAAACAACATACATATGTGTGGTAGGTAGGTATATAAATGCGTAACATACAACAGGAAAGAAATAGTGCATTCTTCCAATGTGTAATTTTTCACTTCTTCATATAACTTCCACAATAAGAGAAGTGGGTGCTACAGTGTGTTTTCGTTCCCACAGGGAGGTGCAAGTTGAACGTGTTATGTGCATGGACATGCAGTCCTTGATTCGGTCTCTAAAAGTGCTCTGTACCTCGAGCTGCATCATTGTCTCCGAGGTGCTATTCTTGCTGATGGCATTGGGGTCCAGGCTCTTGTTGAGTTTGAACAGCGTCTCTGACAGCTGCTCGGTCTCCATTTGGTACTGTAAAAATAGCACAAATACATATTTCTTCACCCTCAATGTCTTCCCACACAAATGTGACTCAAACGCAGATCATTGTAATGACAAATTGCGCTGTACGGTGTTCCCATATTTACCTTTTTGTATTCCTCCAGACTGTCCAGGTGTGTCTCTTGACAAATGCAGAGATTGAGGAATTTCTGCCACTCGTTTCGAACAGCGTCTCTCTGAGCCTGAAGGTGTGACGTAATATTTCAGTGGCATTCAAATGAGTTTAAAGGGTGATAAAGTTTAAAGACTTTTGGCCTTCAAAGCGTTGCCTTTGACTTGGAAAGCTGTGCCTTCTGGGTAATGAGACCTACTTGTATAGTGTCACTGGCTGGGTGCTTCAGTCCAATGAGTCTTTCTCCTTCGTCCTGGAGTTTGTTCACCTCGTTCTCGTGGGACAGCAGGCTGTTGTTCTTGAAGTTCTGATGGAGGTAAAATCAGGTTATTAAGATGTCCGGTTATCCAAGTACAATTTGAGTAAATTAGGCCGTTAATGTTTCACTGACCTCGTACTGCCTGCGGACATCTGGGGGGTCCACCATGCGGTCACTCCAGTCCTGCTTTTTTATCTTATCTTGCTCTTCTCCCAGGAAGACCAGCTCTTTGTTGCAGCCGTGCATGTATTCGTACAGGCTGTTCAGGTAATGGCGGCGCCACTTGGAGTTGTCCTGAGACGAAATGAAATAACAAAATGAAACCTGAGAAGCTCTGAGTGTATAAATGTGGTCAAAATCAAACAGTATTTTTTACGTATTACTTGTTGAAATTAAAACAAATGGCATATCCGTGAAGGAGAAGAGGCAAGTAGCTCAACATTTGTTTTATTATTTTATATTTAATAGATGATATAGCAAAGAAATGTACAAGAAAATAAAATGTGTGTCTTAAAGGTCAAAAAGGAAATATTATCTAAAGAGACAAGTGATGAGACATTTCTCAAAATCCCCCAAAAGATATTGGCTCAAATATAAATAACAAAAATGTTGGTTTTACAGCAACTTTACTCACCAGTAGATTGTTGTACTGCTTCTTCAGCTCTACATATTTCTCCTGAAAAAAAAACAAGACAACAACGTACCTCGTGAGCAGCTGGAAACCATTTTTCATTGAGATTAAAGAAGACAAGACATTAAATGATTTGGATCAGCTGCTGTGGCGAAGACACACAGAATATTTTCATGAATGTTGACCTTGCTGCCTGCCGAGCTGACACCTAGCTGCGAGTTGTAGGCCTCGACCTCTTTGTGCAGGATGTTGTGAGCAGCGACCTGCTTCTCCAGGTCTGCCATGCTGGGTCCGTACTCCTCCACGTTCACCAGTTTCTGAGCGCACAGCGGACGAACACAGTCAATGGTATATATGGACACAAATAACCAATTCAAAACCAATCCAGACTGAGCAGTTGTTATATAAAACTGTAAATCATAGCTTGTTTTATGAAAAAAAAGCCCCAAACTGCTGTATTTGGATGTATTGAACACCATAAGTAATATACAAGTGAAATATATGATTTGGTACATGAGAAAATTCAAATGTCACAGATGTGCACAAATGTGCCCCAATGCAAATCTTTGAGACCTCGCCTGAATTTTCTCCGTACTAAGCCCTCTCTAACTTTGTTCTGCTTCACTTTATCAAAGTCAACCTTTGCAGAGAGAATGTTCACATATTGTGCTATGATTTGGGAGTTTAGACCTTACAGCTGCATCATTTCAAAGAAATAGTCATCCTGAAAGTGCTTTTTTTCTAGGCGGATCTGAAACCTTTTCATTTTTGCTGTGTGTCATCTTCATTTACTCTTAACCAGTAACATATAGACTGATATTTACACTTCTGAACAAAATATCACATGTGTAGCCTTTTATTATAACACCAACATTATTCGAATAACCTTAGTGGTTGCAGAGATACACCCTTTTTAGTTTGGGTATGCAATTTTCGAGCAGAGGCCTAAAAATAAGTTGGTTTTTAAAGTGATAACCACCAGGTCTCAGAGGCTGAGCACTCTTTAGTCAGTTGTGTTGTTTAACTCGCTCAGCTCTGATTAGTATGTTTAATATGGGGAAGGTATAGACTATAAAGCATGGTTTATTTAATATATCATCACTGTTGGTTATGGTCTTCTTATGGGATTAGTTGACAATAACAAATACATAACAAATACATTAACCCGTTAAGATCAAAGCTATCATCAGTCCTGGGTCCTCACATCCTTTAGGCAGACTGCCTCAAATGTTCAGTGTTATTATACTCACTTGTTTTTCGTTGAAAACAGGCCCCCAGTCGATTCTGGGCATCCGCGACACGTCGTCAACCTGCTCAAAGATGTCTCGGTAGAAGGCGCAGTCCTTCAACCAGCGCTCGTGGAGGTGGAGGACGCTGGAGAAGAGATGCAAAGAAACAAAGGCGCTTTTCTTTATTGAGATCTAAAGTCTGAAATACATTGTGAAATAATTAAACGAATAAATGCAGATTAAATAATTCACCCATTTTTTTGCAATAACAGGCGATCGACAAATGAAAATGAAGAGGAACTTTGTCCAGTTTAATTTAATTTAATTGTAAAAAATCTTGTAAACCGTCAGCCTCTCAAGGCAAGACATTACAGGCAAAAATATGTTGTTATCATGCACTGATGAACTATAAGATGTTGGGGCTATTTTGCTTTCTTAACACGCCTTCTTTCAGACTAGTGGAAAGAAAATTTCCACTACTGTTTATTTTACTACTTTGTCTATTTGCATCTGTACATTTTTCCTAAATCCACCAAAAGTCTGCGTTAGATAATGCCTCACTTGCATATTTACACATAACATTTCAGAAAATGTTTGACACAAAAAGTAATTGTCGTAATGTACTGTAAGTAATCAACAGGGGAAGTTTCATGGTAACGTCTTTGAGTTACATTTTGAACTCTAATGACCTCTAGTGTCTCCTGTTAGAGGTGTGAGAGGGCGCCACACTTTGGGCAGCAGGGTTGTGGTTGCATGTTGTATCTACTCACTCGCTCTCTATCTCTCTGGCCTGAGGATGTTGGGACTTCTTGGCTCTGGCGACGTCCAGGAAGAGGTTCTTCAGCAGGCCCTCAGCCTCGCCCAGCTTGTCTGATATCTCAGCCTGGTGCTGAAAGGGCAGCTCTTTCTTGTCATTCTCCGCATCCTGGTGGAAGTAGACAACAGTTATTTATTTTCGGGAGGGCTGCCGGTAAAATTGATTTGTTTGCGTTTGTCGTTCAGTGTGTGTTCTCACCACAGCCAGCAGACCCTCGGACCGGAGGATGTCTTTCTCCACTGTGTCGGCATTCTTTTGCATCTGGGCGACCAGCAAGGCCAAGCTGCTGTTCGGGGCCCTGCAGGGTGAGGAGGAGGAGGAGGATGACACAGATGAAGCCACGAGCACAGACCAGACGCGTTATCGAGATTGAACTCAGCATTTCATTTGATCAAGACCAAAGCTGACAAGTCACGCACGTTAATTCATAAAAACAAGAGGTATATGCCTTTACTCCAGAGTGTGTTATCTTTATCCTAATCCTTTACACCAGAGTGGAGTAAAGGATTAGGATAAAGATAACACAAGATGATGATGATGATTCCAATCCAGTGGATGCAAATCAAATCATCTGCAAACAGGTGAGAAATCCAATGAGATTAACACGAGGCGACATTAGAGGAGCTTTACAAACTTTTGATTGTGGTGAACTTTGTGGTCTCACTCAGTAAATCAAGTTATCAACTTGCATCCCATTTAAGAGCAACTTGCAGGATTCAATTATTACTGTATTTAATGCTTTGTGTGTCAAAAAGTCCAGTGTCTCCATTTTAAACGGCCTTACAAAAAAATAATATATATGTTGTTTTCACCCACATTCATTCACCTGCAAGTTGCTCTTTAGTAGGTGTGGCAATTTGTTGTTGTTGTAAATACCCTTTAACTCTGAGAAACTTCTTTACAACATGCAGCATTTGCACTCTAATCAGTTTCAGCTGAACAAAAGACTCCACAAATATCTCTCCTCCGACATATCGCAAACCATGACAAGACGTTTAACATGTGTTTAAAAATGTGTTTAATCTGCAAGGCTGTTTTTACAACCTGCCAAGACTCCATTCATGCACCAAAACCTTTGAAATAAGGCTGGTGTGTAACACCGACCAAAGAATGTTGGCAAGGACCTCGCTGGTTAATTGACCAAGATACCAAAGCTATACCTCAAAGTGCAAAGTCATGTCTCTCTGACAGAAACAAGCAACTGTCATATAAAGTAGATTTGGGACGGCCTAAATGCTATGTTGCAGTAAATAATGGAGCGACAGAGGAATGCAGAGTTCCTCTTCCTGCACTGACTCACTGAGCTGCAAGCTGATCTGGTTCTGCAGCCGCTTTGACAATGGCCTCCCTATTCCTGCTCACTCAGCAGGAGCGACAGGTATGTGCCACACACACACACACACACACACACACACACACACACACACACACACACACACACACACACACACACACACACACACACACACACACACACACACCAATTATCTCTCAACGTTCCCCATTTCAGCCAAATGAACACTTGTGCTACAGTTTGAACCACCTCTGACCGGCTCATCAGTGAGACGTTGCGTTCTCTGCTAGCAAACAAATAAACACATTTAAGAAAGATGTTGACAATAAAGCAAATCAAATTATGTTTTTTTTTTTTATCTGTCATTCAATTGAAGGTATTTCCCTTTTCCTGCCGTGAGGCGGTTTCTTTTGGTGAGGAAAAACTAATAGTGACACATGGTCCATTACATGTTACATCTACTGGATGTGAGGTCGTGGAGGTCGGGAGTTTTTCACATTGAGGATGGTCAAGGAGCTGATTGTCGGGTCACAGCTGGGTACACGTGTGTCAGCTCAGTTCAGTGTCTTTCCTCTGATCTGGGGTGCGGAGTGAGTGTCCACAACAGCTGACAGTAGATCTGTCCACGGGAAGCACACAGCACACTTCCTCCAAGCGCTTCCCTTGACTACAGTCGAGCCTTGTTTAGTTAAACCCTTCAGCGGTGACTGCTGCTTGTGGGAGTTTTAAAAGTGAACACTTCTGTCAACGAGCACTCTTGGTTTATTGTTATGTTTAATGTTGTGCACTTAGTGAGCTCAATGGCAACCTCCGATGACAAAGAATACACTAAAATAAAGATAGTTAACAATGACTTCATTTTTAGTTGCATTCATCAATGGCGAGCAGGTACGGCGGATTTTGACTTGAAAGTAGGATAACTGGATAACCCGCATAATTTAGAAGGGCTGGCCAGCATTTTTTTGTTAGTTGGAAGATCACAAAACTTGTACCACAAACCACTCCCTGATTTAGTTACAACTTTTATAGTCGCCTCCCAGCTCCCAGTTTGTGATAGTAGAATCCAGTTGTGTTGGATTTTGGGGCTTAAAGAGGCTGAAAGCAGCCCAAAGCTGCTGGAGTTATCCTCAGCAGGTTCAGCACCAATCACGTCACACAGAGGCATTTCATTTCATTGCAATATGCTAATTAAAAGCTCCACCCTGCCCATTGATATCCACAAAGGGAACAGTTGACCTTAAATGCCGACAGTGCTGGTATGAAACCAACAAAACCAATTATTGATTCATCTCTCAGCTCAGTCTGACAATCTGTCGATGGATACAAAAATTAAATCAATGACAAGCATGTTTTCTCTGTTTTCTATCATTTCAATTGAAATAAAAAATAAATACTTATTGGGCTCTGGGAGATTGTTCATAAACTGAACAAGAAATCAATTACTTGAAACAACAAATTCAAACATGACTCAATAATGAAAATAATCGTTAGTTGCAGCCCTATCTATTACTGTCTTTATTGATTTAATTGGTGATGGAAACTTCTTCAGGGCTGAACGAGGGAGCAACATGTCCTGTGTCGCTCTGTAAAGTACAGTTGGGAACCAACGCCCTCCTGAGAGAAAGAAACCAGCTGAGCAGTACCGACTGCCCAGCCCTCCTCACACATGGCAATCACACAACGCGTGCAGGGCAGAAGACAGGTGAAACTACCTGGTCACCACCTGCCTGTGAAACCGCGTCAGTATTGTGACATCAAACAGGGACAGAAAAGAGGGAACGTATGAATCACTTTGGCAGCTGACTGCGTCTCTCGGACACACCGGCGGTCTCGTCACACACGGTGTGTTTGCATTAAAAAGCCGTTTTTGAGAATACAAATACAACCTGTTCTCATCATTACGTAGAGACGTACAGGACAGAGTGAAATTGTCTTCTCTTCCCCCGGCAGTGAGATCAGCAGCTTTCTTTTGACACTTTACGACTGACAATGAATGAACATTTGTCTCCTTACGTTTAAAACACGATTTCACATCAAATTAAGCTTCTTCTTTTTTTTACAACTTTTCTTCATCAAGTTGCAGCCAGCCTCCTTCCTCCAACAGTTTTATAACATGTACTGTGTGAGCGACACATATTTATCTACGTCTTAAACAGCAGCCAGACACCAAACGGCCACACACACACTTCTCAGAGAATAGAGATTAGTTTTTCTCATTGAAATGAGTCGCGAGTCTTGACTCAGACGTGTTGACAGCAGGCCGGTGCAGATTGAAAAGAGCTGATGAGATTTGTCCCCTTTGTGACTTCCACCTGCAGTCATTTTCACTGGTTTCCCCTCTTGTCTTGTCCCACCTCATGTTTACAAAGTATACCTGGCCTCAGGGACCTGCAAACAGCCTGGCAAACATCTCGCGCATCTCTCACCATCACTGAGGGTTCAGCTTGGCTTAACTCAGCACTCAGAAACTGCCTGAGCAAACATTTCAACGCAAAAGGAGGGCAACGCTGAGAGGGAACGAGGACAACAGCACGCACAGGAAACATGACACAGTCCTGGGAACAGGAGGAGGGGTGACATGACCGAGATACAGTGTTCATACATGCGTTACATTCATAAAGTCCTTGGGGAAAAATAACTCACTTGCTTGCCTTGGCCGATTCCTTACTCTCCTTTTTCTTAAACATCCTGGAGGTCGCGTGGGGTCAGGCAAAAAATAAATCTCTCTCTCTCTCTCTCTCTTTTACTCCTTCTTCGTCCCTGTCTTCCTCACCCTGTGGCTTCCACTCGTCTCTCCTGTGTCTTTGGTTCTTCTCAAACACACACACTCACGTCAGCACAGGGTTTGACGCTGGCAGCTCCTCCCAGACTGGTTAGCAGGTGTGTCACCACCCAGACATCCACCTTGCGTAGGAATACTGGACCGACCTGTTTCCTGTGCTCTCTGCCTTCCTCCCGCCCTCGGCCCTGCCCTACCTTTTCATCTGGGCCCTGACACACTCTCCGGTCTCTCGCAGGGAGCAGTGCCCCATCAATTACTACTAATGCATCTTTCATGGAGCTGGAGGGCACTGCATTCTTGAAGTCTCTCTCTCTCTCTCTCTCTCTCTCTCCCCAGGTGGCCCGCCAACATAGACTGTGTATAAGAGGTGGATGTAGCCGCCATTGACGTCACCCATTGGTTTGTGGACTGCTGCTTTCAGCATTTTGTCCGTCACCGTCTTGTTTTTTTGCAACAAGGTGACCAGAAATGTGACAAATAACGATCATAAAATGAAAACGCAGTGTGAAAGGGTTCAAAGTTGTAAGACGGTAAAACACGGACAACTCTCAGAGTGGACAAAGCTGCAGTAGTGACCTGTCAATCACAAGGTAGCCAAGGCCGAAACCATACCCTGCTTTAAGGTCTATTTCACTTTTATTCTATACAATCTGACTTCTTTTTACAACCAGAGGAGTCGCCCCCTGATGGCCATTGGAAAGAATGCAAGATAAACGCACTTCGGCATTTGCTTTACTGTTCAGACTCAGACGTTGCGAATGAAAACAAAGTGTTTCACATTGTTAGTTTTTTTGTTATACTTTTGTTTATAAAAAAGTGCAAGGGGAGATTTCTCTGGATTCCCTCGAACGAGGAGCTTGGGGGTACATCGAAGGGCCTTTTGATTTAAAATGTTATTAATGTTTATTAACTGACCCCTGCCTGAACTTTCATTTTGCAAAAGTGCCTCCTCAAAGCAAGTTTCAACTGCAACTGCAGAATATTATGGCAAACCCTTTCTTCACCGTTTTCCTCATTTTCTTCCTTTACACCCCTTGCAACATATAGCATCAGATTAATTTCCACGCATCACCACACAGTTCTTTATTCATGGAAGGTTTCAACATCACCACATCTCCTTTTTTCCAGTTCCACACAATGTATTTTTAAAAACTAGACACTAATGTTATAATCAGTCAGCTTTGTGTTCACCTTCATACATCCTGATTTGTTTTCAAATTCAACATCTTATTAGGTTTGGGTCTAATTGGATTGTTATGGCATTGTATTATTATTTACAACTTAACATTTCATGAGTCTTCTTTTTATTGTGACTTGCTGTGTTCTCACTCATCTTCACCCTGACAGATAAATTCACTGACAGTGTATACAGTCAACAAAGGAAAGTGTCTGACAGCATGCGGGCAGAGAAGGAGGCTCGTTACGTAATACCTGAGGCACACGTGAGAGCAATGGTGATGATAAAAGACGGCTCCATACATTGCAAAGTCCCATATGTCTCGCATCTTCAGACACGAGTCATTCATGATCAGGGCGTCTCTCTGCAGCATGTCAACAAAAGGAAATCATGGCGAGGAATGCAGCTGGGCAGCTTTCTTTGCATCAGAGTGGGGAACAGCACAGAGAGCATTTTTGATCTGGCCAGTCATACAGAGTCTCTCTCTGGGTGCGTCCACTGGTCTGGAAAAATAGAAACTCTCTCTGTTGCTTGGAGATGTATGTGGAGCCACATTCAGCTCCTAAATACACCCCAAAACAGCTTCTTATCAAATATTTTATATTTCATCTGAACATATTTTATTTGTATTTATTTATATATATATATATTTATTTATTTTTGGGCCAGATAGTCTCAGCACAAGGTCCATTTAGGAGCTTTTGATCAAAACACATGGTCTTCCTCAGCAGATTCCTCAGTTTTCTCATGGCATTGTAGATCATGGCATTGCTCTTGTGCATATTGGGTTAAAAGTCCAGATAAAATATTGAATTTATTTTTTCATTTAAATAATTGTTGATGAGATTGAAAGCTCCAGAGCAGCGACTAAAGGGACCTTATGGTGATATTGTTTCACCTGCTGCCAAAGAAAATAAAATAAAAAAACTTTTAAGCCAACATGGATAGAAAGTGTTCAGATAAATGGAAATGTGAAAATCTTCAATTACCTGGTCTTGTAATCAGTTTAATTATTGGTCATGACAAAGTATTGGACAAAGGGAGTATTTGACCTGTTGAAAGCAAGATGAAGGCAGGGAATCAAAGGTTTTACAACTCATTCTGAGGACTACCTGCATATCTGAAGCAAGTGAATAGCAATCTATCCAGTAGCTGTTGCAAATCATGGAGCCAAGCGAGAGCCAACATTAATTGTATGTTTGCTGTCAAATCTAAACGTCAATTAGCACTTTGATCTATAGTCAAAACCAGGCGTTTCCCATCATGCCCTGGGCCATCGGGGGAGAGCAACTGCGATGCCTGGCTCTAAAAACTGCTGCCGCCTCGATCTCGTGAGGTTATTGTTGAGCCCACGTGCGCGACGTCGGATCAAGTCGGACTCAAATCTAACCGCCGTGCATTTTGAGGCGATTGGCACTGATCGTGTCTGCGCAGGACTGGTTTATATTGAACGGGCCTATTGCCATCCATGGGGCCAACCGACATACATTAGCACACAAGTTTCTCCTGTAGCTGTGTCTACCTCCGGTGTGTGAATGTTAGTTACTCCTGATGGGCAGGCGGCACCTTGATGGTAGCCCCAATGAATGGGTGAATGATGACTAGTTAAAGCATTTTGAGGGGTCAGAAGACTAGAAAAGCACAAAAGTACAGTCCATTTACCATCCATAGAGCCAAAGATAGCTGTGATTCAAAAGGGATAAATAAAAACCTCAAATTCATGTCGGTAGTTAACATAGCCACAAAAGACATTCTTAGCATTTAAAGTGAGAGGAAACAATGGGGAACACAGTGAGGGTGTGTCAGTGTTTCACTAAGCCACACACACACACACACACACACACACACACACACACACACACACACACGGTTGTCTGGTTTAAAAAGTCAGTGCTCTACACTCTGCGTATCAAAAGGTATGTAGGTATGTAAAAGCAGGTGTGAGAACATTAACTTTCAGGTCAATTATTAAAGATGGGAAAATACAGAAGAAACTTTAGTGATAGTGTAAAGCTGTATTTTTCCTGCATAAACATTTATCTCCACCTCATCAAATGCCTTCAGTCTATCCAAGCAGAGCACATGTGTGTTCCTGGAGAGACTGAGCTACGCAAGTATTGAAAAAATGTGATGACAGGCAGCAATAAATCATCAGGTAGAGATGCCTTGTGTGTGTTAATTCATCTAAGTGGGGCAAAAGTAATTTGCAAGACGAAGATTGTTTGAATATCAAACACACCTTTGCTATTATTCAAATCAAGATGCATATACGCAGAGTAAACCTAAATACACACACATCCACACCCTGCTAAGGCATCCCAACACACCCAAGACAGGTACAAGAGAACAGTCACACACCTCTTTACTCCCATCAGACATTTTTAATTTGTTAAATGTGGGATTTAATTTTAAAGTCATTCTAACAAAATCACAGATCCTGCGACAATAAAAGCCCTTTTTTCTCCTCCATCACGGCCCTTCTGTGAATCACAAGGAAGTACGTTTGAATTAATTTCAAGAGAACAGAAGTGGACAAAGAAAGTCAAGAGATCAGTCTTTGGTGCAAATATATTTTAATCATAGGTCTGGAAATTAGATCAAATCATACATTTTTCATCAGGTCATTTCTCTTTCCACTTATGTTTCCAACAAATATTGATCCTAACTGTTTAATTTCCAGGCCAAATCGAGGTAAAGTGCTGGAACTACTCCAGCACTTCCATCTTAATTATTTAACAAAAAACACTGAAGATTTTTTTTTTTTTAAAGCAAAGACATTGATAAAAAAATAGTAAGCATAACAGTTAAACGTTCGAGTGAAAGTGTGACACTGAACCGATCCTCTAGCTCGTGTTTACCCAGCTATCGCAGGCAAACAAGGTCCCTGAAGGATCTGAGGAAATTAGTCGCTTTGATGTGGCCACTATGACCGTCAACTAATGTATCACGAAAGGTTTTTATAGTCACTGAATATCCATAGACATGTAATTGTTGATGAAAACATGAGTCCCACTCATGACGAACAAACAGCTGTAGTTGTGTGAATGAAAGGCTGCTAAAAACTCCCTTCAGTCAAGAATATCGACTGCTCTCCTACAACATTGATTTTGATGAAATGAAAATAAAAACACATGAATTGATTACAGTCCATCAAGCTGCACTGGTACCATACGGTCATCAGCAAGTTGCCCTTTTGTAGAAAACAGCGAGGGGTGTTAAAGACGGCGACTTACGCTTCCATCTAGACGGGTTGAAGCAGTTGGATGCTCCTCTAACATGATGGCACTTTTGGTGCCTAATGTCATACAGAACAACATATACATTATGACCCGTGTAGGTTGTAGTTAACAAATTAAAAACATTCATGCATAGTAAAAAAAAAGCAGGAGAAACCAAAGCAGAGGTGGAGGGAAGAATTGGATCGCAGCAGAAGTCTTCTGAAAACCATGATGATTGATAAAGCAGCTTCAGTTGGCTGAACTACATTTGATAAGCACTACTTTGTTGTTTTAAGTCAAAGTAGCTGCAATAACAAAACTGCACTTTGTAAGTTTTATGTTAAAAAACAAAAAAGATGCTGAAAACATCTCTTGAATAAAGACAAAAACTGACGTAATAGAATGAAGGCGCTTACATGACGGTGAAAAAAGAAGAAATAAACACTACTAATGATGCCTAAGTGGTTTCGTTTGCTCCGACGGGATTGTGCGATTGACAACTTGGCAGTAGCTGCAGACATGGTAACCTGTAAAACCTGAAAGACGCAGACGCCTCCATCGGTCAAAGTAAGGAGGCGTATGCTAGGAGCCCATGCTGCCTGATGCAGTTAGGTGGCAGGTGAACTCAGGTCGTATTGCTATCACTGCTGATCAGATCACTTCCTCGTCTTCCTTTAGAGCTGCAAACTCCACCCATCTTGCACTTAGGCAAAAAATCAAAACAACAAAAAATCAAAACAACAAAAAATCAAAACATAAAAGTAATTTGAATTATTCTAATTAACGACCGCCCAAAGGCTGGTTGTTTGTGGTGAACTCGGGACCTTTTGGCTCTCCTGTTGAATCCAAAGCCTGGGGGATCGATTTAGCTGCCAAAGCCAAAGATGCCCTTGATGTAGCCGGTGAGACCGCCCTTGCCCTTCTGCTCCACCTTGTCGTCCAGGGGCGGGAAGGCCACATGGTTGAGAGCAAGGTCAAAGAACAGAGGCTTGCAGGGAATTGGCTGGAAGTCGGGAGGGAACTGGACCAAATTGGGCTGCTTTCCCACGAGGGCCGGTTCGAGGCGGAAAACCTCCAGGCGGTTGCAGAGGGGCTGCATGAAGGAGAAGAAGCGCTTCCATCAATAACACAGAGATCAAGCAAAGAAACGCCTAACATTCATAAAAGAGGTCACAAGTACAAGCAACACGTAGAATATAGAACAACTTTATTGCTGCTGAAACGCGCTGGTATGACAATAAAGCTGTTCTATGTTCTACAAGTGTTGCTGGATCATTGGCCGAGGGGTCGCCAGTACAATAGGAGCCTAACTGTACGAGTTACATTTGCAACACGGACTGAAGCTGCTGTTGCACCTACCGGAGAAGAAACAGGCTATATAAACGGCAATTTTATTAACACAATTTTTTTCAGATTGCTTGAACGACAATGTCTCACATGCCATTACATCATTTACAGTGTCACTTCTCGTGTGTATTTTCATAAGATCTTTAGGGGTGTGACCCCCTCCCCCTTTTGTGTGTCAGTCATGTCAAGACTCAGGATTACAAGACAGTAAGTTGTGTCATGTTTGAACTTGGCTTAAATTGACGTTATACGGTCAGCTAAAGCAAAAGGTCTTTTTTTTCTCTTTAAAATAAATGGAAAAAGCTGTTTTTGCTTCGTTCCACAGTGAAAGATGATATTTATCATTCCGGTGAGACGAGGCTCTTGATTTTGTTCTCTTACCGTGTTGTCTTTGACCTGCTGCTGAGAGGGAACTTCAGCAGTCTCATCAGTGTCTGAAACACAAACACATTTCGGAAGGGTTGTACACAGAGCCAGTCAGAACAAAGAGGCCAGACTAAAAGGGTTCTCTCGCGATAAACACAAATGAGTAGGCTCGACAACGGTCAGTTCAAAAGGGGCTCTCACCTAAAATAGCAGCAGCCTGAAGGGAGTATTTTTCAGCGTTGACCTCAGCAATGAGCTCCTGGACATCAGGGAGATCCTGCAGACACAAATACAACGGGGACGTTTCTGGTAGAGTACAGATGGTCACTGCGACTTATTTGACAACAAAATCTTTCAGACTCACTTTCAAAACCAGATCTCTGTGGAGTACATTTATCATTTCTATTTTGCTGCGTTTATGCCGACACGTGTGCAAGCGGACCTTTTCATGATGGATTGTGAATTAAATCACGTTGAGCTAGGCGATTGCTTATCTTGTTGTTAATACGACTAACCTTGAGGCTGTTGTTGAGGTTCTTGGTCTTGGACTGCACCTCCTTGGCATATTTCAGCACCCTCTCATACAGCACTAATGCCTCACTCCACTTCTTCACCAGCACATACGACTGAGCTATGAAGAAACACCTGTGAGGGGTTCAGAGGGGACGAACACATTAACAACACGCGTATGGAAACAAAAAGACCTCAACAAGTAGGCAGCCACCGCAAAGAGTAAGACAGTGTGGGCTGAAGGATGTCAAGTTAATAACCGGGTCTGACCTGTTGGCCTTGTAGACCAGCGTCTTGAGGGACACCTCCTTCTGGAAGGTGTGGTCATCCTCCAGGCCCTGCAGGGTGGAGAGCTCAGCCAGACTCTGAGCCGGACAAGCAGGGGAAGGTTAGGGAGGTGATGGGGAAACAGAAGGTGAGTTAACACTTTGAAAAGGAAGTGACGTCGGCTGTCAAACAAGGCCAATGTCAAATTATCAGACAAATCATCACACAGCTACCGCGAGTAACCAGGAACCTGGCAAATGAGAACAACTTTGACTTATTATAGTAACTGAAATATATGCTGCTATTATGGACAATTAATGTATCTAAAAAGTTGACATACTATGAGCTAAGAAACATGTCTTTCATCTCCTCAATACATGGGAAAGCTTCCGATTAAAAAGATCCCCACATATTGAATGTCCAGACTTTTTTACCTGCAGGATGATGTCGTAGAGGCGGATGAGATCCTGTGGACGGGGCCCTCTCTTGCTCTCGTCTGCTTCGGGTTCCTTCAGTTTAGCCTGCAGAGTGTGGGCCATGCTCTCATTCCTCTTCACCAGCGTACACAGCTTGATGTAGGTCAGGTAACTGGTGGAGGAGGCCAGCAGCACATTTATTATTCACTTATTAAGGAGATACAAGAGAGAAACATCAGAGGGTGGAAATAATTGTTTATGCTTTGGCCTGGGTATGTTACTGTGCGTTTCTTTGAAATGTATGAGAGCAAACTGAATATCTTTGGCGCAAAAAGGCATTCACATCTCCTACGGGGGAAGAAACCCAAACATCGTTTCAAGAACACGTTTCTTTTACCTGTGCAGGAACTGCAGGTTGGACACCTTGCTGCCGTCCCCATCAGAGCTCCTCTCTCGCTGCTTCTACAAAGACAAGCAATGATGCAATGATTTGAACTTTTCACCCACATTCTTGTCGGTCATATGTCTCAACTTGGTTAGTACGCTATAAATCAAACTGAGGACTGAACTGTTGGTCAAACATACAAACATCCCTCTCCTTCACCAAACTATGTCAACTTTTAACCTGCAGTATCTTACCGTCTCACTCTTGAGTTCCTCTCTCACAGCCTGGATGGTGTCTCTGCACTCGGCCAGCAGGGTCTCATAAAGATGCTCTTTGGTCTCCTCGCTAGCCGTCTGCACAACACAAACAATAATCAAGAGCTATTGTGGAACATCGTGGCTATGAATCACTGTCAACACCTCCGGTTTCTTAGTCAAATAATAATTGTCCTCACATTCAAATTTATTTACTATAAAACATAACCAGGAAATGCTTATGTACTATAAGTAATACTAGTTTATGCAGAAAGCAAACAAAAGCAAACCAGAAAACTACATTAAATGGTCAAATGTGTTCATTCCTGGCCACTTTGCACAACCAGATATGATTAGTTAATCCCTAACAGTCTAAACACTTGCATGGTGCAATCAATTCTGTTACAGTGAAATAAAAAAGGTGAAGAAAGATTTAAAGGTAAAAAAAAAATGAATCATGAAACTATGTAAACCGGTTTCAAAGAGAGGAATGGGGAAGAGACTTTGTAGACTGAGAAGGAAACATTTGACATGTTTGACAGCAAACTGAACTGTAGCCCATAGAAATGAACAGGGTCAAATGTTAGGTCACGCCCCAGCCAATGTCCACAATGTTTCAGAAAAAGATATGTTCACTAGACAACGACAAATACAATTTGTATCCCATTTGAATTGTGGCGTGAATTACACATTTGTAAAGTTATCACTTCCCCTTATCAGCAGGGAAACAAATGATGAACCAGTGCGAGTAAATCTCGTTACAAACACACAAAACTTTAGCAAGAAACCTCACTTACATGACTTTTAGGTGTGTAGTCATTCTTATCATTTATTTTCTCACACTAATACTTCCAAAATTATCCTTTAAAATTGCCAAACATATGCGTAATTCATGGCTCAACTCAAACAGGATCAAAAAAGGAATTTGTCTCTCCCCATATAATATTCTGAAAAAAGGTCCCATAGGGGTCCACAGGAAGGGACTTTGCCTCTATGCTGAGTGGTTGCACCAAAACAATCTTTAAAATGAAAGGATTAAAGGATCAAGGATTAATTATGTATGTGGACACTTAAGGCTTCAATATATGAACTCAGACACGCTCACAACCACTTTCCACCCGATTAAAATGATACATGCGCTAATAAAAATAAAAAAACTCAACCATGCGAACAACTATTTCATTCATTTAGAAGTCGTAGAGCAAAGAGCAACAGTTTCAGCGACTGTGACCAAATGCGGAAAAGGCATAGGTATTTGTCTCGGCAGGCGGCCAGTACATTCCTGAACATAACTCCTCTACAATCTTCACACTGG
This sequence comes from Myoxocephalus aenaeus, assembly GCA_038501785.1. Lineage (NCBI taxonomy): Eukaryota > Metazoa > Chordata > Actinopteri > Perciformes > Cottidae > Myoxocephalus > Myoxocephalus aenaeus. The sequence continues at coordinate 4,304,040 of JBAMJR010000125.1, read as the reverse complement.
AGTTTCAGGGTTCAAATCTTTGTGAGTGACAGGATTGTTCTTCCACCGACACACACACACACACACACACACACAATAGGCCTGTGTTACTCCACCTTAGACATACAGGACATATGTTCATATTTAAAGATGTTGGTTTGGTTTAAATGCAAGCGATTGCCGACATGTTAATACATATTTAAACTAAACTAAAAGTCGTCTAATACCTTTATGGATGACATTACTGTCACTTATTCACCTTAAAAAAGGGCCAAACTCAGAATGTTAGAAGGAAATTCCTCGTAGTGAAAAACAGACCAGCCACACACGGCTGCTCTCATCCGCCCAGGAGGCTGGTGTTATTTGATGCCGCTCACTCGTGCCAACACCTAGCAACGCCTAGCATGACCGGCTCAACCCGTCGAGCATCCTCTCTTGTTCAGCGGGAGGGCTGGACAGATAAAGTGATTAGAGGCGCGAGGAGTGGATGGAGACTGATGTATGGCCCAATATGGCGTTTCCTGTCCCCAGTTGTTTGTATTAAATACTCTTGACTTTCTATTGCGCAATCTGGGACAAAGGGCACCCACGACGTGCTCATTTTACAACATTACATTTAGCTGACGCTTTTATCCAAAGCGACTTACATTTTTGTTCTCTACACCGTAGACACAGCAAGGGGGAGCAATTCGGGGTTAAGTGTCTTGCTCAAGGACAAAACGACATGGACTAGCGGAGCTGGGGCTCGAACCAACGATCCTCTGATTGAAAGATGGGCAGATGGGCCCAGCAACATTAACTCTGTCACTCAAAGACAGTTGATGAGGACCGTATCTTATAATGTAAATGATCAAAAACAATAACAGGGCTCCAGACTAACTTTTCTTACTAGGAGCACAGTGGCCCCTAACTTAAAATTTTAGGGGCGCAAGCAGAAAATTTAGGGGCGCACACTATAAATCGACTTGCAAAGTTTTCCTATCGTTTTCACTGTATTACTGATAAATACTTTGACAATAAATGCATACACTACAATCTTAGGTGAACTCGCGCAGCCACCTGCCTTTTTTCGCCACGACCGTTTCCTCACAATCTGAGTCGGACTCATTCTTGGGATTTGTCTTCTCTAGATCATTAGGTTTAGGAAGAAAGTACGAACTGATAGTCCGGTTCGCCATTGTCCATTGTTTACAGGAGACACCGCTATGTGAAATCTGTGGATTCGTGCGATAACCCCCCCAAGACCCGCCTCTTTTCACACATTAGCCTATCACAGTGGTCATTCGCCCCCCCCAGGCATCACCGCTAACCAGGCACGTGCACAAACATTTTGGGGGCAGGTGCTCAAACCCAAAAAAGGGCAACCATCGCCAAAATTATTTATGAAATTAAAAATAATAAATAAAAAACAGTAGGATATTTTCAACTTATAAATTTATTTTTGTTAACAAACTAACTAAAATCATCAAATTGAATAAATGAATGAACAGGCAACTTTCCGTGTCCTCTCCTGAGGCACAACAGTAGGTAAAGGAATGTTGAGCCTCTGCTTCTCTGACGCACCTTGAAATATCTCCTGAACTTCTCCTCAGACCTCAATGCTTATTGTGTGAATTACACCATCAGTTAGCTTGTAGCTGTGGAGCGGTCCAGGCTTTCTTGTTGCAGAGCGTTTGATGAAGAGCAGTGACTTCACATGCTGGGTGCTGATTTCCATGCAGAGGATGAATGCCAAGTTAATCGCATTTTTGTAAATTTTTTCTAGCTGTGAATTCTCGTGACATTTATAAACACGTCGGACCAGTTGCGACGTAATGTTTTCAGCGGCGTTAATGTTGTGGTTAATTTATCACCAAACAACGTCGGGGGATTGCACAAACACGTCACTACCCGTTTGTCTGATGCTGCGGGTCAGACAAGAAGTAGCTGCTAAAATATTTAATAAAAAAAATATACATTACTGGTCGCGGATGCGCGAGTAGATGAAAAATGTAGTCGCACAGTGTCTAATTTTAGGCGCAAAATGCGACCATTTGGTCGCAGTCTGGAGCCCTGAATAAAGAACTGCAGTAATTCAGCTACAAAGCAGCTTCCCACACATTCAGTTACAACCACTATTAACAATGAATGGACTGTCGCGACAGTTGAGTCCCAAAAGTGTTTAATGATGATAACACCAATCCGTCCACAGACCTGCTGGGTGTCGCCCTGTGTTCATGTGTGGGCTGAAATGCACAGAATGCAGTCGTGCAATGAGAGAGGCTGCATGCCACAGACCTGAGTGGATGTGGGTGTGACAGGTGTGCCTGCATGGCGTGCTGAGCCTTCTGGCATAAGAAAAGAGAAGAAATGAGCTGTGGTGGCAGTGAGGCGACATGAGACTAAAGAGGAGAGTGCTACCTACTGGAAGTTTTAAGGAACCACACGAACGGTTGGAGGTGTTCTGCTAAAACTTGGGCCAGACGCCCATTTTGAGACTTTTCATCTGAAGGCAAGTGTGATTGACACCGTAAGAGCAGAAAAATATTCACACTGGAAGGGAAGTTAAGGGCTAACACAAGGATGTGGTTGGGATCTTAACTATTACAGTTCTCGATTGTGATTCTTTGAGGGAGTTTTCTTTCTATTTGTTCTCAATAAAAAAACGTTACTTCATACATTTGAAGGAACCTGTAAATTAGTTTCACAGTTTAATTGGGTTGCTGTTATTTAATAATAATTCATAAAAAAGCTGGGAACTGTCTCACAGACACAGAGATGATCCCAAGCTAAGAGCTCTTCCAACAATCCCATAAGTGAACCCGCTGCCAAGCCTAACAGGGAAAAAGGCACTCGTCCCCAAACGGACACCAAAACACTCCAAGTAAGGCCCACCACAAAGCCCCAAACAAGCACCCAGCTGATGGGAAACAAAAAGGGGGCAAATTGCCCTCTCCTCCCAAAATGGTAGGTGAGTAACAGCAAAAATAAAATCAAAAATGATATGCATGCTATGCAAAAAAAAATGAAGTCAGCAACACTTCGAAAAGAAAAACCACACCAGCGGTCGTTAGTCTGCAGCAGGAAGAAGCACACCAACAAATACTGAGCCATCCTACCAACTAGCCCGAGTTAGATGAAAGCTAATTCACCCTTGACAGAACAGAGATCAATTTCGGCGTGTTTTCTGCCGTGTATCCATGAACAGTCATATATTTTGAGAAGCATGTGGACATGGGCAGAAATTGACCTCACACGTACCATCGAATCATTTGGGCTTTAGATCATAGGAACATCTTTATCGTGTATTTTTATGCACTGGCATGTGATGATATGAAGAGCTGCTAACAACAACGGCTTCCCATCGAGTGCAGGGCAGTTTGTTTTAATCCACTACAAAGCAGGTACTAAATATACTGACCTGAGCGATAGCGGCTTCATTGTCTGCCAGACCCAACAGGAAGATGCGGGCCTTGTCGATCTTGACGGGCACCGACCGCCCTCGCCACTCCACCTCGCTCATGGTGGCTGCCTGCTTGGTTCTTGCCTGAGTGATCAAGGCCTGAGGAGAAGAAAAATAAATAATTATAAAATGTTATAAAAAAAACAACATTAAATGCTCTATACCACAGGCGCAACGACATATTTCATCACTGAATATTTTATCTTGTTTAAAATGATAGATTGAGATAACAAATTAAAGTTCAACTCCTGTTTGTTCACCTCTAGTTTCTCGGCCATCATGCCTCCTCCTCCTCCAGTCAGTCTCATCTGCATCAAGTCATTGATGGCATTCTGGTCGCCTGCAATCAGAAAGAAAAAAAAGATCCAGTTACATGGTGTGTGTGTGTGTGTGTGTGTGTGTGTGTGTGTGTGTGTGTGTGTGTGTGTGTGTGTGTTGATACGAGCTCTGGGACATGTCCAGTTTGTGAACTATGTCTCTTGATTCCTAAAAAGAAAATGTCTAAGACGGGCATCAGTTATGCTGAGAGGGATCTGTTTCCCCGTATGCGTTATGTGCGTTACTCACCAATGTTGTAAGCACAGTAGCGGATGTTGGGCGATATCTCGTCCACACGCTGGCGATACAGAACTGCCAGCTCCTCTGTGAAAGCACTGGCCAGCTTCTCATAGATGGTCCTGACAAGACCAAAATGGGGTCGTTTAGAATTTCCTGAAACATTTTGCCGAAGTATTAAGAAGCTGCAGTGACGTTAACACTCACTTGCACTTGTTGAAGGCCTCCATGGCGAGCTTCCACTCCTGCAGTTCAAACTCCACCATACCAGTCAGGTATGCAGTGTAGGCCTGAAATTATAAACACAAGCTGTTATGAGTGGCTGTTGTGAGAATAATGTGATTGTTGCTACCTGTAACACAGCTTAAAATACATGTTATGCATCAACAATGTTAGTAATTTTGTTTCAAACATAGAAACAAGCGACCATCAAAATCAGGGCGAGGCGAAGGCCGATGTGACGCAAGTGGAAAACACTTCGACAGTCGAGGGCCTGCGATCTCCGAGCACATGTATTATTCTTTACACCTGTGCCGTGTCTCTTAAAGTCGGTTGAAGATGACTTCGTACCTGCGCCTCAAGTTTGGTCTTGGCGTCAACGCGCGGGCTCTCACAGAGCTTCTCCAGTTTCTCGCTGTGCTTGGCAGCCTTGCGTAGTCGTGCCATCAGGTGGAAGCGCTTACGTGGCTCTGTGTTAGCCTCCTGCTTCAGCTGCATGGCGTAACTCCACGCACGCTCGGCCTCCATCAAAACCAGCAACAGATACCTGAAGGGAAGGTCACTGCATCAGTTCCTTGGTAGCACATTTCCACAATTTATATCCAAAGTTGATTTGAATTTATCTTGAGCAAATATATTTATTACAAGGTTGAGTTTAATTCTGTGGTTTAGGTGTACCAAGCCAGTTGCAGACTCATGTCTTATGTAGATCAGCTATTCACTACCACTTTGCCGGGGCCCACCGGTGGGCCTCAGAGCTCCATCTAGTGGACTAGATTTGACTGCCAAGTGGTTAGATTCAATATAAACCTTTTTTTGTAAGTTACAAACTTAGGTTATGCTTACATCTAATTGTGCTCAATAATTCACACTAAAACAAACATACACCATAAAAAACAATTATGTTTTAAATATGAGGAAACAAACATGTTTTCAACATTCCCTCAGATGCAGTGGCACATAATGGATCAGTTTTTGAATAACCCCAAAATTTGTTGTCATTATGGGCATCAAGTTACAAAAGGTTAAGAGCCCTTCTGTAGATAAAGAGCACCGCATTTTAATAGCAACGTAAAAAACTCCTGTGTGATGTGCAATTATTACCCGGCATAAAATCACAGGGGTTGTGTGTCTAACCTTTATTTACTGTATATGACAGTGGGGGGACGTGGATTTGTACGTACGCCCGCTGTCTAACCGGCGCACCGTAGCTCTAACTTTTAATTATACAAAAAAAAAAAATTATATATTTATTAAACTTGTGTGAAACTTGTGATTCTGTTTAGGCCAGAAGAGAAGCCTTAGCAGGCCCTGACGTCTCACCACTGGTAAATGAGGCTCTTCCATAACAGCCAGCTAACTGCACATGAATGTCGGGCTCAGATTTTCCATTCCTCACCTGCTGTCAGAAATCATTTCGACCGTTATTTTCTTCCCGATGAACTTGTGTCGGTTGCCCATCCTAAAACCAAGAGTCTTGCGCAGGCGACGCAGTCTTCGGGAGCAGTAACCCCTGCACAGTTACACAAAGATGTTTACATTAATAACACTCACGTGCACTTTTCCATCTTAGTTTTTCTCAATGGAGTTCTTTGAAAAAATATGATCCTAAATCAAGGAAGATTTGGCATTTCCTTTCTTGATTTATTAATTGAGCCACTTTGAGCTACGAGTAGTGGACAGTAGACAGTAAAATGTGTATTTGACTGCAATGGGCTGTAGATTGTCTGAAGAGAGTAAGTACGGTTAATTAATTTAGTATTAAGAGCCATTTGTACGCCAGTCTCGTGTGAGCCATATGGTAGCAGAGGTGTCCATATGCAAACAGTTTATTCTCAGTGCATAAAAAAGGATTTGGTCTGCAAAATAAACAGGAATTTTAAAGAAACAATAATGTCATATGGAGGAAGTTGATCAATTTTTTACAAAAATCTAACATATGGCCAACGAATGGCTTGTGACCATGAACAAACAGCCCACCTCTATGTGAACAGAAATACAACACTCGACAGTTCACCACAGACAGCTAAGTTAGCTACTGTCCAGTTATTATAATAAATAAGTATTATGGGGATGTACGACAGCTCACCGGTATCTCTGGTAGTCTCCGTGTCTGAGACCATGCTGCTGCTGGGACTCCTTGATTATTTGCAAAACTGCGAATCAATGTTAAGGAGCAAACTCATCTTTATCATCACACACACACAGTAGTTCATTTGTCATTCATGTTCTAGTATGCCAGCCCTGGACAGAAAGTCCGCTGTGATATGTTGCAGAAACGTCGACGTCAGTGAGCTGCTCCTGAAACTCAAGCGGTTACACCCGTTACAACACGTTCACCGACATGCCTGCTTTATGTACCGTCCTTGGACTTGTAAAACAAAGTTTGAGACTAGCGAAATTAATCTGCTTTTCAGGACTGACAGCCTGCTTCAGTGTGACACGTCGCCTAATAACGCGAGCTAACGAGATACTGTGACCGAGCTAGCTCGCGAGCTAGCGTCGGCTCCTGAGCCCGACACACACCAACTGACGCGAAAACAACGCCGCCGCTGCACGTCCGGTGCTGTGAAGGATACTCTCGAGTCCAAGTCCTCCATCCGATGAATTCGTTTTGTTTTCATCCACAGAGGACAATTTAGCGTCGTTTTGCTTGTCTGAGGCCATCTCTAAATGCTAGCAGCTAAGCGGCGCATACACATGCTCAGTAAGCTGGAGAACAAGCGACCAATGACGGCAGAGGGCGGGGCGACGCTACAGCCAAGTCTCGCGAGATTTAGCAGGTGTGTCCCAGTCGGACAGTTTATGGTGTGTTCCTGGCACTAAACGGTGCAGTGCTGCCTCCACAGGAAAATCTTGTGAAGAGCTCCCATGAAGAAGTACATCATTTTTGATTGAAGCATCTACATTAACGGATGCCACTGAAATATAACAAAATCCCCAATTGGACAATATAGTACATATCACTGAGGGCAGTGATCAGCAACATATCGGAGAACAGCACAGGAGGAACTCAAGAGTGACACATAAATATTAACCCCCTATTCAGCATTATACATAGGATAAACCGTCTGTCTGGTGTGACTATAGATGAATATTACTAATTCAAAGTCCCTGTTGAATACAGTTTAGATATGTGAAATTTGATGAAGATCATGTAATACGATTGAAAGCTCATGAACAACTACAAAATGAACTTGGTGAGGTGAGACTGTTTTTTCAGGGTCAAGAAGGATCTTTGAACCTCAAGAGAAACATTGATTCACAAGTGGCACATTAATAATCAACTAATGTACGACCAGTAACAGGTAGCACAAGGACAATAACAAACAAAAATTGAATATTTAAGAGACACTGTATATTTGAATAGAAAGGGAGACAGAAAGCTGAGCAAAACATTGATCACATTCTTTCTCCAATCATGTAAATACCACCCTGTTAAAATTCAGACAGTGAGACATGCACTGATCCCCCTCCTTGCTTTGGAAGAACCGAGGGAGACTGTAGGATGTCCTCCAGTCATACCCAATACAAAACTGGGGGTACATGCACCATGGTCCACATAAACTTTGAGCAACATGCGCACATCTTCTTCTTCACGTCACAAAAATGGTTTACAGCAGTTTAAAAAATGAGGTACACTGAGCCAAAAGTAATTCTGGAAAAGACTAATTTCCATAAAATGCTCTGTTCTGAAGAAATATTCCTCAATTCCTCAATATTTAGACTTTCTCTTTAGTTGCCGAAACAAAAAGGTCCATTCAGATGTTGTCGGCAGCAGAAATGTATCTGGACAGAAAGTTCTTGATCTCAGAGATGTGCTTGGTCTCTCTGACGGTGGTGTCTCTGCTGCGGACTTGAAGGAGGCCGCTCTCCAGCGTGTTCTCACCGATCACCACGGTGAACAGCACTCCCATCTCGTCATACCTACAATGCATCGACACAGAGACACACACGTCAGTCCACACGGCGAGAGAGGATTTGCTCCTAATGAGGAACTTTGCTTCCATTGCAACACTGAACTGCACTTTACTTTGCGTTCAGCTGCTCCATTGACGTTGGCAGAGTTTCCAGGTACCCAGGCCACGCAGAGATCTTAGCCTCCATGAACTCCTGCAGCAGCCCTTCACAAACCTACAAAATAATCAAAAACTCTTTAATCTACTTTCACTACCGCCTAAACAGCTGATCCTATCGCAGTCACTTGAAATATCCTTTTCAACACAGCACATGACTCACTTTTTAGATATGTACTCATTTAATCAAGATTCAAAACCATGTAAATCATTGATGTGTACTCTCAACCGATGCGTTTCTTACCTGCCTCAGCTCCATAGTGGCTCCTCTGCCAATGTCTAAAGCCACCTTGACCGGAGCCAACACTGGGTGCAGCTTCAGGACCTGAAATCAAACAGCGAACCAAAACTAGTGACAGAGGCTCCCATCACAACAGAGAGGGCAAGTGTCCAGTGAGACCGTGGAAAACAGTACATCGGCGTTTTTTAATAAGTGGGTCGTCACCTTTCTCCTCAGCAGCTTCTGCTTGTTGTCTTCTTTCTTGAGCTGCTGGAGTGAGTTGGACAGAAAGGCCATCACACCGCGGTCCATGTTCCCGGTTACCGAGACGACGTGAGGAACCGACTTACGACCATCTCTGCACTGAAAATGCGTTTAGAAACGGCATGTGATCACCAGGAATAACGGCAACAATAGCAGTGAAACATGCCAGAAAGTGTTGGTGTAGCCCAAGAGGCACAACTCGTCATTCATTTCATCATTTACACCTGTGCTTTTCCTGACGCATCAAAATGTCCTCTGTGAAAAAGGCCTATGAGGGAAATTTCAGATTTCATTGCGAGGGCCACATCATTTGGGGAACTGGTTTTGCTGACTGCTAGTTTAGACCAACAAGACAAGAATCAGAAAAACTACACTGTCCATCACAAGGTGGTGAAAGGTCTTTGACATGGCTCACAATGTGGTAAAACCCAACAGTAAATAAAGCTAAAAACAGTTTAACTGGAGCCTAAACACTTTTTTGCTATATAGTATATAGTTAAATATCACCAAATTAACCCACAGTAACTCAAATCCTCCCACTCTTCTGGCCAGGAAATATTAAACCACTACTTACAGACATTTCTCTGGAGGTATCTCTATGATGCAGTCGAGCCCGATTGGTAGATTAATGTTGCAAAACTACAACGCTTCTACTACCTACGTGACTTTTTGGCAATGGCCTGGCGGATAAGAAACTGAATGCAGACACAGAGTATGCAAACAAAAAAAGACTGACTGACCTCCAGTTTGGAACGGACTCCTTTGTGTGTCTGCAGCAGCTCGGTTTGTCCTCTGCTCCACAGCGTCTCCAGGGGCTCCGGTCCCCACGGGAAGCTGTAGACGATCCTCACACCGTGAGACGCCGGCCCCTCGAGTTCCTCCACTGGAACGTCACTGCTGCTGAAGTCGGACGGCGACAGGGCAAACTGGAACGACACGGGTTGGCCTGGTTTCATGTAACTGAAGTTATCTTGACGTAGTAACAATTTAAAGATACAATTCTTGACTTCTACCTAAATCTCCTATCTTGATGTTGATTTTTGAAACTCAAGCGTTACATTTCCAAACATCAGTCTCTCTCTCTTGGGAGAAATGCTGTGCTTGGGCCCTCCAGGGCAATCAGGGAGTGAGAACAAATAAGTATCAATGGTGCTAGCGATGCACAATATGGGCAAATAATTTACTGCGAAACCACCGTGTGGTGATAAATATATTGTAATCCAAGCAAAATCTGCAAAACACAAGAATCTCTTCTACATACGGTTTTCAACACGTGAAAGGTGTGTGTGTGTGTGTATCAGAGTAATGACAGACATCTGTTCAGCATACGTTTAGTGCTCTGAAATACTTCCTCTTATTTAACAATACTCACTTTCCTCCACCACTTCAGTCTCTGTCGCGCCCAGTGATCCAGCCAGTGGGAAGAGGTACGAGGAGAGCAGAACCACACCAGAGACGTCTGGGTGACCTCAGATGGGCTGGAAGAACAATTACATTATAGTTACAGTAGCGCACCACACACACACACACACACACACACACACACACACACACACACACACACACACACACACATCAAAACATACAATACTGTAATGTTCATATTGATAAAGCTTTTAATAGGATAAGCAGTCAGTGAGTTGGGCATATTGCTAGCAACCCCTGGTCAGAGGAGTGGGTTGAATCTCTTTTATTAATTTGCCAGTGAAGACACAGATTACTTGATTAGTATGGCCAAGTACATGTCTTCATATAACACACATTAACATGAAAACATCAAGCAACATTGAGTATGACGGAGCAAAATATTTTTGCACGAGTACCATAGTTTCATATGGAGAACCTGTAGCGAGAGATTAACTTTTCCACAAGCATGCGTCTACACATGCGGAAGGACGGATAGTAGATGACGCCTCACCAACCGGAGCCATCTGAGGGCTGGAAACACAGACCAGACTCAGCCAGGCCAAAGGGTAGCTTCCTGTTCACCAGCTCCAACGAGGGGACACATTGCTCCAACGCACCTGAGAACAAACGAGACTTCATAGCTGTTCATTTTGCATACGCTTAATTCTAATTCTGTACTCCCAACATAGGAGGTAATTAGGTAAAATAAAACATTGTTTGATTTAACTGTAGCTGTTACAAGTTGAGTGATGAGTTCCAAAGAGTGATGCACTATCCTTTTGCCCCTATTTGGTTCTACGCAGTGGATTATAGACTGATATCATCCAAGATAACGGTTACAAATCTCAGTACCAAGAAAGTCCTAACCTTAACCAACATGACCTTTAACCTAAACATAATATTTGATAGGTGGTGATTGAACTAGGATACACTCAACCAAAGCCAATAAATAAATAAATAATTTTACTGTACCAATGGTGGTACATACATATACACATACATACATATATACAGTATACAGTACGTGTATATATATATATATATATATATATATATATATACACTGTATATCATAACGCACAAACAGCAAGTCTCTGGGTAAGGCAGCCCTCTCTCTACCTTGTAGAAAGTTAGTCCTCGGAGAGGGGGACCTCTGGATGAGCGCCTGCACCTGCTGGACGAGCTGCTCCCTGCTCAGTTCCGGCTGGTCCAGTATGCGTTGTAAACAGTCAGACTCGACTATCCTCAGTTGTCCACCTGTTGCTGTGTCCTGGCTGCTGCTCAGAGTGTTGATCCCAAACACCTGAGCCGTGGACCTGGTCACAGAGTGCCACCACTGCTCCAGCAGGTTCCTCCTCAGCTCCGAGCCCAGCGGCCCATAGACGCAGCTCGCGCCGCATTGGAACCGCTCGGTGTTGGTCTGCCCAGGCGACACGTAGTGTCTGTCCACGCAGAGCCGCAGCAACGCGCCGGCCTGGTCCACGTCCCCAGCTGACGATGCGCTGCAGGCTCTCCTGGAGAGCTGCAGAGCCGGTGCTGCTCTGCACGGTGCGGCGTTTAATGTGCATTGGCGCCTCGACAGGACGTTTCTGACGCAGTAAGATAACATGGTGAGAAGCTCGAGAGAAGACAATCCAAAGTGAAGTGAGGAATCCTCATGAGTAAAGTCCAGGTAAAGCCTAAATGTTAACTAAAATAAACTATTAACACCAACACGTTAGCTAGCAAGGGCTTAATTGAGCAAATAATCTTGCTTGGAGCATAAATAGAGCGTTAACCGGTCTTGTTGAACACAGAAATACAAGCTGAGTGAAAGGTGACTTCATCATGTGCCTGTTGAGCGTTGATAGCATGACCGCTAACTCTAGCTCTCCTAGCTAACGGTATTCATGTTACATGGCTACACCCCGGAAACGCTCGAGCATACCGGGACATTTAAAACAGAAGCACTCTACGAACTACGTTTGTCACACAGTTAATAATGTTCAATGATGATGGCCGGTGGACAGCGTTTGAATTCACAGGAGTTACATGTGATATACGACCCGGAAGTGATAGCGTTACATCCGGGTTACATGTTCTTCGGTCAGGTCGTTCTAGAATGACCATACTTAAATACAATCTGTGTAATGTTGGTGTCTTGTTTACGTAAAAAAGAAAAACATTTTTTTTTACTCAAATTTCATAATTGTGATAAAAAATGAACACCTAAAATAGTCCAGTGAAGTCAATAAACATTTTTTTTCTGGCGAGGAAATGCGATAGTTATTCTATTTGCTTAAAAGTAGTAGGATCAAGATATTTTAGTACTCATTTCAAAATAGAGTTAAAATAAAACTTAAACCAATAGGTAGTTTAATGAAGGACATGACTTCAGTGTCCTACATTGTAACTGCAGCCCTAAACTAAAGTGGTAATTTTTACGCTCAACAATGTGCCTTGTTTAAATTGATGTGCAGCATTGTTTCTTATAAGTCTGCGCAATATTGTTATATTAATGCAAAGTGCAATTTTCTTTCATCTTTCTCTGTGTAACCTCCAAGGTGACATCAAAAACTGGTTCAGGCCTTCGGCTTATCAATGAGGCATAACTGATACTGCCATGTTCACACAACACACAACACACAGGTCCAATTTTCTTATTTTTATTTATAAGGGTCTCACGCACCCTTTAAAAAAAAAAGATTCATAACATCACTTTAAACATACCACAAACTGAAAACACTTCATTACCTAGTAAAAATAAATTACTGAGGAATGTAACCCAAAAAACAGTCAAGGAAAAAGTGCGGCAATCATAATTGCACTAGGAGACGTGTCTATGACTCCATTTAATGCTCTGGGTTTACTGAATAATTCCAAACCCGCTGTAAGCAAAACAAAGTTAAACAGTACAAAGAATAATAAGAATAATCATATTGTAAGATTTCAAGACTAAACCAAAATCATGTTGGTTCCATATATTGTGCGTATATCATATCTACTGTGGGAAGGGTGGAGGCATAGGGTAGGGCACCATTGGAGGTGGCGGCTGTTGGGCCTGTGGTGGTGGTGGTGGCTGAGAGTTGAATGGGAATGGTTGGTGGTTCATACCATTCTGACCAGCCCTCTGCATGGCCCCAAACTGAGGGGGCCCCTGGAAGCTTTGGTTACCAAAAGCACCCACCTGATTTGCCTGAGCACCAAAATTACCCTGACCATTGCCGCTAAAATTGTTGTTGCCATAGCTACCACTAGAGTTACCACTGTTACCTCCATAGCTGCCACCATTTTGAACCTTATTGCCACCAAAGGCACTCTTCGGCCCATTGCCAAACCCTCTATCACCGTCCCTGTAGCTACTACCGCCAAAGTTGCTCCTCCCACCCCCAGAATACCTATCCCGACGATCATCCTTGAAGCCACCTCTTCCCCCCCTACCACGACCTGCATGAGATGAAGACAGGACAGCGACAAAAGGGGAAACAATTATGTAAATAGGTGCATGTCTAAAAACATTCTTTTGAGACAATGACAAGTCAAAGATTATATCATTTCGTTTAAATCATCTAGGACAGGGGTTCTCAAATGGGGGGTAAAATATATTTAAAATGAACATCCATTAAAAAGAAAAACTGAATTATATATATTCCATATTAAATCAGACACTGATGGCACAGCTCAGCGTATTACATAATGTTTTCAACCAAAAAGTCTTTGCACTGGTCAGGGGGTCCTCGGCTGAAAACAATATTTCACAGGGGGTACATCACTGAAAAAAGGTTGAGAACCACTGATCTAGGATATAAATTCCTAATAAAGCAGCATACAAAATTAATCAGTGATATAAATAGACAAATAAATCAGCCGGGGGCTTGTTCATAAATTTAAGTCCAAGTATCATGACTACTAAAAGCTATACTGCTTCTTCCTTTAAAAAAAACATTATTAGTGTAAACAAGTATCAGATGTTACCTCCTCTGTCCTCTGACATCTGGATCAGCTTGGGGTTAATGGCCTGATTGGCCTCGCGAAGCACAGCGATCAGGTCACTGGCTTGTTTCATATTGTTGGGGGTGAAGAAGGTGTAGGCTGTGCCCGTTTTTTGACTTCGGGCTGTGCGTCCAATGCGATGGATATAATCCTCGGAGGAGTTAGGGTAGTCATAATTGATGACAAATTTCACATCCTCCACATCTGTGAAAGTGTTGCAGTGTGGCAAAACAAAACATGGAGGCCACACAGGATTTTGCACACCACAACAGCCAGATCAAAGGGAAAAGTTAGCAACTGTGGAGGCTGGGGGGAAGAAAATGGTCATTAGGCTGTGGAGGAAAATGTGTTAAATCAACATAAGATTGTGTATACATCTACTCCATGGGAATACTACTGTGGGAAGAGAGAAACGATGCACACTCCAATTGCTTACCATAATCAAAAAGATCCAAACGACATTCACTCTCCCTTTTGTTAACCAAGGGAGAAAGAAAAAATGGATTTAAATCTTACCATAAAGGAGTATGCATTCACTAGTCCTTTCCCAATGCAGCGAAATCCCCCACAAATTGTCAAGTGACATCCAGGAGCTTCTACGCAGTTGGGCCACGATATGCACTGGGGCCTCCTCATGTGCCAATATAGGACCATTCAGGGGTCCATTTTTGCAGGTCCATTTTTCCCAGTACACTCTCAAAAGAAGCTTGATATTAAGGCCGCACTGCACGTCTTGCCAAGACAAAATAGACCAAGTGCTAATTTGAACAGGGGCCCCTTCCAAAAAAAAAAAGAAAAAAGAAAAAGTTAAAAATGTAAAAGGCCCAAGACATGAACCCTGTGGGACCCCTCACCGAGCACGGAACAATTCCCCCCAACCACTTCATCAGTCTCATCAAGGCAAGATCTTCCAAGAAGCCAGTGTTCACTTGAGAAAATGTCTCTCGTTGGCAGGTCTCGACATGACTTTAAAACGCAGGCGAGGGAGGAACTTTGGTTTGAGTTGTCTCACTCTCTTTCTCCTCTCACTAGATGTTCCCACTACCCCTAAACACATGTGCCAGGTCTCATCAATTTTCAGAGACAAATAAAAGATTTCAAACTGCTCTCTCCATTTCAAGAAATCCAGCACTTTGAAGGGAGAAGAAAACAACTGAAAGCTTAGACAGGCTCTCAAGCACCCATCTTATGTGATACAAGCGCCGAAGGGTAACAATTGTTCCAAATCTCAAACAAGTGACTTGCAATACAGCGCTCTCTATCACAACAGCATGCAAGGCAAAAGTCACAACATCAAGCATATCTTTTTTTCTTTTCTTTTCTTTTACGTTTGAGTTGGAAACAGCTGGATGGCGTTTGTCAGGTGAAATCCATGGACAGAGGACAGATGTGTGTGTATTTCACCAACATATCAGAGACAAAGGCTTAGCCACACAGCCTTTTGAAGATCACTGGCACACAAGAGCTTTCACCTCTCTAGGCCCACTGGGTGGCAAGCCAGTTGAGCACTTCCAATATGTCATCCATCTCCCTCTCGAGGCCTGGGACTGTCATGCCTAGCGCCTGCCACAAAGACTCCACCTTAAGGTGAGAAAAACTCAGAAAAATGCATAGAAAAGTTAAAGAAAGCAAACCACTTTCTTTAAAGTAAGTGTAACACTGATAAAAAAAAATAATGTGGTGATACTCAATGGCATACTGACCCAAGCCACGCGAGGCCACATCTGTAGCGATGAGGATTGGAGCTTTGCCATATCTGAACTCTGAAGGGAGATGGACATTTCATTCAATTACAGAGCAGCCTGTGAAGCGGATGTTTAAATCTTTTAAATTGTAACTTGCGATGTGATTTATCAAATCTAACCATTAAGGACCCAGTCCCTCTCCTGCTGGCTCTTGTCTCCATGAATTCCCATTGCTGGCCACCTGTGACAGTCAGATTGAACATTTAAATACTAGTGCAACAAGTAGGAGCAATGAGGGGGGAAAAAGTTATCATTTAACGTAGCCTCAATTTTAAATTGTTATTATTTAGAGGTAAAAATAAGGAAAAGAGACATTATTTAAAAAGGGGAAGAAAGAGGAGATCCTCACCCATCTCGTCTCATCCTCCTGGTGAGCTCATCACAACGCCTTTTGGTCTCCACAAAAATAATGGTCTTGTTCTCCTTTTCACTCATTATCTCCTCCAGCAAACGGATCAGTCTAACAGAGAAGAGGCAAAGAGGAAGATGAGACAAAACTCAGTTTACAAAATGTAAAATTGTCGAGGCAAAAATACTCCGTCACTGCAACAGACTTTCAGGGTTCCACGTTAATTATATTATTATATATTTTTTATATTTATTTGACTTGCCCCTGTAGAGATTGCTATAGTTATTTACAGGTATCAAATAACAAAGATTAAAGTACATTTTGTATTGTTATGTAAGGAAATTAATCAGAACACTCCTTAGCTCCCTCCATCATCAGCTACGGAAAAGACGATGCGTTTAATGATTTTTTTAGTTGCTGGATTTACAAGCCACACGTGGCATTTTAGTTGTCCAAGGCAAATCGTACAGTCTTTAATGTTGAGCATTGTGTTTCTACTGATGCAAGTAGTCATTCACTGTTTTGAAATGAAATACACAATCTGTTCTTTAACTACTTGAGTATTCAAACAAGGTTTGACTGATGCAAAGTTTCTCCCCCATCACATCAGTTGACTGGCTGATGTTGATAAAGAGGTAGGAATCATCTACTCACTTGTCCTCCTTCTCCATGTCATTGCAAACGTCAACTATCTGCAGGATGTTGTGGTTGGCACTGAGCTGCAGCGCGCCAATGTTGATCTGGACGTAGTCCTTCAGGAAGTCCTCAGCCAGCTGGCGAACTTCCTTAGGCCAGGTGGCGCTCCACATCAGGGTCTGACGGTCTGGCTGGTAAGGACAAAAAGGAGGACTTCAACCCTATTTTGCAGCTTCAAAGTAAATGTAACCCTCACGTTTAATTGTGAACATGTTTAATGATGTACCGGTCTAATATATAATATCAGTCAGTCAATCTGGGTGAGTTCTGAAGAATGAGTATTGATCACAGGTTGTTTGGTCAACTTGTATGAATTGAATTCCTCTCTCTGGAGAATTTTGTCTTTATATTATTTGGGTACTGGGCAAATATTTCTCATAAACATAACGGCCTGTTAGTAGTCAGGTTTGTGAGGTTTGTGATCTGACAATTTACTTTACTCTGAGATTGCTTCAAAGATAATGCCAATGGTGTGCCAAGTGAAAGAAAATAACATAACGTACCCGAATTTGTTCCACGATCTTGCGGATCTGAGGTTCGAATCCCATGTCCAGCATGCGGTCTGCTTCATCCAGCACCAGATAGGTGCAACGACGTAAATTAGTCTTACTACACTCAAGGAAGTCAATGAGACGACCTGGAGTAGCAATGCAAATCTCAACACCTAAAAAAAACGGGAAAGCATAGTATTATATATTTAACTTTAAAAACAATCCAACCTTAAATCATAAAACAGATCCCTAATGGCAAAGTTGAATGCATTGAGTAATATATTTAAATAGTGAGAATAGCACAGTAAGCATACCTCTCTCAAGGTCCCTGATTTGGGGTCCTTTTGGGGCACCGCCGTAGATGCAGGTGCTCTTGAGACGGGAAGCCCTGCCGTATTCAGCAGCCACTTGTTGCACCTGCTGAGCCAGCTCACGGGTTGGTGCCAGCACCAAGCACTAAAGAAAGATGGGTACAAATGATCAAAACCATTATTATTTCTGTATTGCATCCTTAACTTTAAATAAATTGATTGAATATGTAAGACTCATACATATTGGGCAACTACTTTTGTGTTTGTTCATTCATGTAGGACAATCTTTAGAGAGAGAGAGAGAGAGAGAGAGAGTAACAGAATGTGGAAACTGGTTGTATTCAGTAAATGTAATCATGTTTGAGATCCTCTTAAAACAGAACACATCTAAGTAGTCTGGCCATTCAGCTGGTCCTCTTTTATTTGAGAGAGAAGTAACTCAACCAAGAAAGAATGTGGAGACCAAGACCACAACTGCCCATGCTGTAACTTCAAGCAATGTATGTGCCCCCTACCAAAAGGGAGATAACCCTGCTGATACCAAAACATTATGGTACTGTTTGGACAACTTTGTCACCAAAGACAAAATTATTCTTGCAGCCAGGTGAAACACACGGTTAGTTAACATTAAAGATATCAGCTTCACACAGTATTGAATTCTGGCAAAAGGTGACTAATTAGTGATATATAGATCAATACATCGATCAATATGATATGAAGCCTGGGCATCATCTGGGCCTCTAGTTGTAATATTGTGACAGCTTAAAAGTTATTTCCTGTTCCTACAAAATAGTAATTAAAAAAAGTACTGTCAATAGTATCCTGTGCTAATAGGATACTACACATTCGGACAAATACTTTCAAATGTACTTACAATAGGTCCATCTCCGTGCTCCAAGAATTGCTGATGTTGGATGTGCACAATTGCAGGCAAAAGGTACTAAAGAAAGAAAAACAAAAAGGACTGAGTTTAAGTATACGTATTCACGTGTATCAGTGTTCCAACGCACCAGCTGCCTGATAATCATTAACTTCCACAACATAGCAGGATGTATTTCTTCCGTCAGCTGATGAGTGTCAACATTGTTTCAAGTTGCAAAAAGTCTCAAATGTCGGTTTCTGTATTCACATGAACCTGTTCAATCTTAAGCCAATCACTCTTGGCTCACTCACTTCATTACAGTGTAATGAACCTAGGCTGCCAATTGAAACTGCTCTCTAATGGGTCTAAGCATTTGGCAAAAGTGTTACATCTTAATTACCGAAAGGTGACAACTAATTAATCTCATATGGGTGCTGGGTAGAAATGGTCTGAAAAATCATGATTACAAAGCACTTCACTTACCGCAAGGGTTTTCCCAGAACCAGTTTGAGCGATGCCGACCATGTCTTTGCCACTCAGGGCAACAGGCCACCCCTGAGACTGAATGGGAGTTGGATCAATCCAGTTCTGTTTGCCAATAACTTCCATGACGTAGGCTGCAAAAGTAAGATGATGAAAGTTAAAACGGTTCAACCCAAAAACTTGTCAATGACACAGATGATAGGTCAAGAAATATTGGGGGTATTTGTGCGGTGGAGCATTCATCTCTACTCACTTGGAAATGAAGCTTCGTGGAATTTTATAATTGGTTTGGGGCAATCTCTGCCTTTGACGGTAACTTCTTTGCTTCTTCGGTACTGTTCAATCTCTTGCTGGAATTGAAGAACACAGTCAATACACATGCTCACAAGACCACATGAATTAAAACCAATTAAAAAGAGAAACCAGGAGAAGTAAATCTTACAAGTGGTCTGTGAGTGGAATCTGCATGTTCCTGGTAGAAGTTCTTTTGAAACTTTGGAAGCTCTTCAAGGTTCCAGTGCTTCTTTCGCAGCCTCTCACCCGGGTTGCCAAACTTTCCTGGAGGAGGTCCGCTCCTATTACCTCCGCCGCCGCCGCCGCCACCAAAACGAGGAGGTCCTCCACCATACCTTGTGCAGAAGAGCAGGACACACGAGAAAATAAAGCACGGTCCGACATGGCGCTTATTAAAGAGGGGAACTCTACAGGATTCTCACATAAGTCATGTTACTAGTTGTGGTTACTACAGAGTCTATGAAAACAGTCGTCAAGTTAAAAAACAACCGGAGGATCCCTATACATCATCAGAATCACCTCAGCGTGTCCTTTGAGGCGTTGGTATGGTTTGAAAGATAAGATGAGGATGTTGCTTAATCGGTAGCATAGGGTTTGGTGTTTATAGTAGGGATATTGCATTAATCTGCCTCTTGTCAGACCTCCAAATTTATGGAAAAGCAATACTAAATCACCAGACTGTCCCTTTGACACAGCAAATAGACAGACATTTTCCTCTGTACACAAAATAGATAGGGGCTTTACATTAGTAAACATCTTTAGGACAGTGTAATAACCATCTGTGTAGGAGGACACAATCCTCCAAACAGACAACATAGTTCATACCTAAGAGGCAACAATGTAACTGAATACTATTTGCATTTCCACAACAACAGTTGCTCAATAGTTAGCTACAAAATGTTTGATATAGTTAGGCAAATCCAACCCTGCAGTGCCACATTTATTTATTGAATATTGCCGTATGCATACGTGCACTCACCAGTAAGTAGGGCTTAAAGTGTAATATTACTGAATGGAGACAGGTTTAACGTGATATATGCGACATTACGCGGCTCAGCTTTACCTCCTGCAGGAAGCATTGCAGGGTTAGCGTTATGAGAACACGACTCGTTAACATGTAATTGGTCTTTTGCATCAAAACCCTTGGTCTCAATGTGCCTCCGTCTCAGACACTGCGACACCAACCAGACACGGAGCTGTCAGGAGCTGCCATTTTACCTCCAACAGGCAACAGAGCACCACAGCAAACAGTCATATAGAAACAGTGCGTCTCTTGTTTTTAAATCATACACGAGTGCAGCTAAATAACGAGTAGTGGCGAAACAAACCGACGTAACGAGACTCTGGTGTTGTTGTGAGACCCCGGCCATGACAGCGGTGTCGCTCAGCTGCTCGTCGGCTCACGTCAACTGTCAACGAGAAGCAACCCGGGCTGACCCTTGACTCACCCTCTATCTCTGCCACGATCTCGGTCTGAAAAGCCAGGCATTATGCAGCCGACTGATGTGTTAGAAGCAGACGTTGTTGAAATCCCTGTACCCGGTCAACAACACGGAAAATTAATCCAAAAGCTAGAGTCGGCACAGGCAAAACAAAAAGAAAATGCCGGCAGACAGAAATCTGTCTGGAGGGACGGATGTGAGGTCAGACTGGGCGGATCACATTGTATCAATGCGCGTCACACAGTCGCACACCCGCGGTACTACTTTGTGTCCGCACACCAGGGACGTTATTCGGTCGTGAAAGAGGGTGGTATATCCTGAAAATAATGTGAAAAATAAATCTTACTTGGCTTGCAATAGTTGCAATGTTTTAGATTTGTACGTTTTGTGTTGTATTTATCGAAGTCATATACAATTTGTGAGCAGAAAGGGATATTTAATCTTAGTTCATCACTATTCCAGTCATGTCTTGTTGAGCTTTTGGTCCTATTGGTTCACTTTTAATTACCAGAATATTTAAAATACTACAGAAGAGATTTCGAGAGATTTGGTTAATTTTTTTAATTTAATTTAAAGGACCATCGTGCATTGGCCATGAGTCTTTACCCTTTCATCCAGGTCCATATTCCAAATATGAGTTGTTTTTTTAAATCATGGGTGAAGGAGGAGTCTCAGCCTTTTTTTAAACCAGAGGGCTTCAATTACATTGTCAGGTTGACACTGATATAGATGACTTACCATTTCATATTTCTTAACCTTTTTACCTGTTTCTGTCAGATTCGGCCACCACACAATGTTCCTTTTAACACAATCTTTGAAAGAGAAATGTGCTAATGCAACACAATTAGAACAGTAACAGAATGTGGAAACTGGTTGTATTCAGTAAATGTAATCATGTTTGAGATCCTCTTAAAACAGAACACATCTAAGTAGTCTGGCCATTCAGCTGGTCCTCTTTTATTTGACAAATGGCATTTTTCTTGTGCAATACCACAAAAGCACCTTGACTAAATTTAGAACACATATCCTGAGGAAACACGTTAGTGAGTCATGTAGAGGCAAACATTTGGTACTAAATCTGCAACACATATTACCTCCTGTACAACTGATAGAGAAACCCTACAATGGCAGGCATTTAGAACAGAAAATGTTGTGTTCACAGTATTAGAGAAATGAAAATGTTCTTAATGGTTGCTTTTGAATCTTTAAGCTTCACTTAAGACTCTTAACAATGACCCATTTTGATCTGGTTTGTACTTTATAATACAGCATCATTTCAGCCTTGCACATGAATGAATGTGTTTTGGTCTTTGTAGAGAAATTACTTTTTTGAAAGTTAAATTTTCCGGCATCACACACTTGTTTAATGACTAAAGTCACAAAAACTGAGCACCACTTTACATCCAGGATGTCAGCTCTAACATGATACAACCCAATAAAAGAAATCCTTCTAAAATGTCCTATAAGTTTCAACACGTCCTTCTCTGTCACCAGCAGGAGATCAATCCCAGTTCTGTTCCGCATCAGGAATGATCCAGGTTCTTAGATTTCTGGGGCTTCTTTTCTGTGTTTCAAAGGGAGACATTACAGTATTTTATCGTTGCTTTTGTTTACTTTTCAAAACAGAGTTCCATTTCCAAGACCTAAAATCTTAATGCAAAGAGCCAAACTCACTTTCTAAATCTAAATCTGAGTTATTATAACATGTGTTTTACATTTTTCCTCATTCCAACAACATTCGGTGAGCAGCATTGCAACATATTGCATATTGCTACACGCTTCAGGTATCTGCAGATGTGGAAAGACCTTTTGTTTTGGACAGAAACATCTGGTTTGTTTTGGTTTCTGCTCGGAGACACACTTGTTTATTTACTTTCTTGGCTTTATTGTCCTACTTCATTTCAAATCCATGGAAGTGAAGTCCATTATGATAAATCCCTGACCAGTGGTGGAAGTCCTGCATTCAAAACTTAAGTAAAAGTAGAAAAGTATAACATCCAAATATACTTAAATATCCAAAAGTAAAAGTACTCAGTGAACAGAGTAGCCCGTTTTCAGAATAATTTACATGATATAACAGGGTATAAACGTATTATAAAACATGATCCTTTATTAGTTGATTTTTTTTTTTTTTATAATAATCAAAATCTGCAATGCAGCTATTGTAAAATAAATGTAGTGGGGTCGAAGTATAAAGTGGTATAAAAGGGAAAATTGCAAGTACCTCAAAATTGTAAATGTGCATCCATTCATCCAGGATTAGGAACACTAGGTGCTGTTGTGTTGTCTGCAATAGGTGTGTATTCCGTTTATTTGCTATACAGCAACACATATCACAACACTGGAAATCCTAGCTGTCAGTCCCATTACGTAAACTTGATTAGAATCGTCATATACACTCAGGTACATACATGAAATCTGACATCTGTATTGAACCCATCCTACGCATTTAGGGGCACGTGCAGACAACAGGAGTGGGTGTCGCTCAACTCACTGAGCTACAGCTGCCAAAACGTAAATATGTCTGAAACAGAGGACCTTGTATGGTAATAGATTGTTGTGAATACACAGCAAAACTACTTACTACAAAACTTCATCCACAAGTCATCCTTTTCCCTGCGGGATTCCCTGTTATTGGCTGTTAACAGGTCACATATTTTCCTGAGATTGCCGTTATCTGCCAATAACCGGTCTTTCTCTCTTCTCCAGTTGGTTTTGTCTTTATTCACTGTTGCAGCAAGGGGAACAACAAAACAGCAACTGAATTTTTACCCACAAGATATCATATCATTACATTCGTCAACATGGGAAGTCCTGATTTTCTTTAACGCTTCTAACACCAAAACAGAATGAGGAATAACTCACTTTGGACCCCGAGAAAAATAATCCCGGCCAGGAGGAGAAGACACAGCACACCGAGAAACACTGAATCAGTTCTGACATGATTCCTCTTTCCGGAGTTTTCCCTGATGACTGACAAAAAGAAACAATACATGAGGATACCGTCATCTATTACTGTTTTTAGCTCTACAGTCAGGGTTGAAGCTGCAATTCATGAAACGCAAGAAAATTAAATGTAAACACCCCTTCAGTCAACATAAAATCACGGCTGCAACACAATACCAAATCATTAAATAGATTGAAGCATAAAAAAAATAAAGGGAATAAAATCAGTTTGCACACACTTCTGTACCTGGGTGCTGAGCCTCTGCAGGTGGTGTATTTGGTGACGTGACCTCCACCCAGGGTTTGTCATACACTCTCAGGCTTTCAGCGCTGACGTAGATGTTCACTACACTCTCCTTGTCGTCCGGATCACAGTAAACCTGGTTGATGATGCCAGGCTGAGCGTACAGGTCCCCAGACATTCTTTGCCTAATATAACGTTTTGCTGGCAGAGTTCGTTTTAAATCTTGATACACCAGTTGTGTCTGTTTTCTGAACAAGGATGGACATCCACACCGATGACACCAAAAGGGGGAAGAGCAGAAAAACAGGAAGTTGGTAGTAATTACTGTTTTGGCATTTGTTCCTCTTAAATTCACCTGGTCATGTGACCTTTGAGCTATGTGGTGAATGTGTTGATATGATAGTTATATTGTGCCATACAACAACAACTACAACACCATGACCTGATAGATAAACCCTAATAACAGGCATTTAAAACAGAACATGTCAAAAAAAAAGAAAGAAGTGGAATCACTTATTCACAGTGAAATATTCCTAATCAGCTGCAGGACAAGCTCTCCCAGCTGCACGTGCCCGACATCACCTGCAAGTGAATCAGGAAGTAGCAGGTGAAGCTGGGAAAACATGTCTCAGCCTCTCGGACCATCAGCACCGGTTCCCTCCAAGTCTGCGTTCGGACCTCTGCTCTCTCTCGCTGTACACCAACAGCTGCACCTCCAGTCACCAGCCCGTCAAGCTCCTGAAGTTTGCGGATGACACCGCCCTCATTAGACTCATCTTTGGTGGAGAGGAGTCCGCCTACAGGTGGGAGACTGCCCATCTCCCCTGCTGCAGACAAAACATGTGACATTTCCACGACTCACACTACTATGATTGGCAAGTCATATGTGGTGAATGTGTGTACATGTTGTAGTACATTCATTCCTGTTAAAGCCCCCGCTCACCCACACAGGTAGACCTAGAATTCATGGGGACATCAAGTGATCCCCAGCAGAGCTCCACCCAACTAGAGGGATAATCAGCCGAAGTGAAAACACCTGTGCAGCACCTTGTGCATTAAAACTACAAAGGGCGATTGCGCTATAATTTAGCTTCTGGTGAGCAGTGCTGCGCTTTAGAACGTGTCCATTAATACACTGTGAAAGATAGTTTTTATTATAGTTATATAGTTTTAGATTTATTCTGCCTGTATATGTAATATTCAGTTATTGTAGATTATTTACTGTTTTCGTATTATCTTAAGCAGTAGCTGTTTGGCTGTGAAGATGGGTTGGATGTCAGTGTGTACCTCTGTCCACATGAGGGCAAGCTAGTATAGGTTGTGTTGCAAGAAAAGTGTGCATCAGACGTAAATATCCGTTCCGTTACTTTGAGTTAAGTTTCTCTCAGTTAAGCCGAGTTAACTGTTTATTTGTTTTCTTTTGTTTGTACATATTATTTGTTAGCCTGTGTATCATTGCTGTTATACCTTGTCTGCCTCTGTATACCTTCCTGGTCAGGCTCCCTTACATTCACATTTCCACATTGTTGTAGAATTGGTCAAAACAAGTGAATGTCATTAGACCGGGAATTATGTGTGATTCTTTGTATTCATATTTTAGACTTTACTCTTTGTTTCTGGTAAAATAATGGATACACAGCAATAATTTTACCTCTCTGAACGTCAAACAGTTTAGAGAAGTTGAGAGGAGAAATGTCTTAATCTGCAAAGTAAATTATCCGTCAAGTCAACATCGTTCAGTAAAAAGTGCAATAAATACTAAAATGAAACGTGCTATAACAATCAAATTTTCCCTGAAATGAAATGGAGTATACGTGAAAAGTCTAAATAATATTAGGAACTAGCAATTACTGTTACTCAGAGTGAACAGATATATTATTATTAATAGCAATAACTATATATACTACATAGAATATAACTATTTATAGAAAATACACTGTTGACACTAGTAAGATACTAAAAAGGCTCATCACCGAAGTCATTGGTCATTTATTATTTGTATTATTAAAATATTATGAACATTATGACAATATACATGAGAACATGCACAAACAAATATTTACAAAGACAAATCAGGTGACATCGTTAGAATAACAAAAATTCAGTCATGTTCAGCATGATCTGTCCGTTAATCTGGGCTGGAATAAAAATGTAAGAGTGGTCGTTATGAAAGTGTTTGACCTCAATAATCTCAATCATGTTGCTGTCTTTGACAAATTGGAGGCAGACAAATAGGGCAACTGCAACTATGCAATTTAACTTTGCAGACACTTTGTCTTAGATAGAAAATCTATAGAAAATGTTCTATGTCTCTTGAACTGATAGGCAGTTGGCAACTTGCATGGCAGCCTCGGCCATCAGTGTGTGAATGCGTGTTTGAATGCTTGTGTGAATGGGTGAATGTTGACATGTAGTACACAGCACTTTGAGTGGTCGGAAGACTAGAAATGCACTCTATAAAATGAAAGTCCATTTACCAATAATTTTATTTTATTTAAGTACTTTCTCACAGGTAAAGTGCATTTCTGAATTGCATTTCAAATCATTCCAGTTTATCGTTGAACTGCTTGAAATGTGAGCACAGTTTTCCATACAATAATTATCCGGCTGGTCGGCTCTCCAGTACCTAGAGATGAACAAAGATTTGAAGCATTACAAATGAATACTGTTAACATTATTCTTTCAGAGCATGTTATAATGAGCTGAGGTCCCACATCATTATGATTTTAACAGAACATTTTATATAAACAAACACATTTCTGTGGATTATTTCTTTGTGGGCAGAACTTGGATGGACACCAGTTATTTGATGTCCATATATAAAGTACAGCCGAGCTAATCTCTGCATCATATATGTTAGTCAATCATTTAGTTAAGACTTCTGGGAGCCCTGAGCCGAATTGTAAATTGATCAGTTAATTAAATAGGCACCATTTTTTTTTTAACGTGACAGTGTCAATGAATAAGAAATTGGATAAAGTCTTACGTCTTGTTAGGTGTCGTTCCATCAACCCATTTCCAAACAGCTTCACTCTCTTCATCAGTCAGACCAATCCATGTAGGTTCAAACAAGGTGGTGATACATTTCTAGATTTCAAAGAAAATGATCAATTATTTATCATTCTTTATTTACTTTCATTCCAAAGAGATTAGGTGCCTTCCTAATGACACCCACCTGACATGTCACTGTAAGAGAAGCACTGGTGTAAATGATCAAATGAATGACGACTGAGTTACATTTAGCTGCGGCAGTTTCAGAGTCCTGAGTTGAGCGTGCTGGTTCACAGTCACACTGTCAACCAGGAACACTTGAACGGAGGCATCGTTAATGTTATTAGTAACACCTGTGCCTTTCATGCTGCAACATGTCAAAATGTCTGCTGTCTGCTATCACAATATTCACAGGTTTGATGCATCATTTCCCCCTCTTTTGTATCGCCTTCTCACATTGTTCATATTGTTCTGCAGCTTTGCAGAAGTCATTATTAGAGTCTCACTTCCCTTTTCGTACATATCCGGAAGAAATTAACCTGCTTTCCTGTACTAACCTTTTCTTTTTTTTTCCCACTTCCACCTTTTGAAAAGGCCAAATGGCCACTGTGAAAATATATGTTTCTTACTCCATTATTGAAAACATAGGTTTGTTTTACTCCTGTGTTTATATGTATTTCTGATGCAAATCTTGAATATGTTTCAGAAACCATTTACAAAAAAATTGTATCAACTCAGGTTCAAATTAAATAGACTTTTTTTAAATTCCACTCACCTGTTCCTCTTCACTTGATATGATCACCAGCTGTGCATCATAACCCTGACAGACCTGGTTGCTGACGTTCCAGTTTTTCTTTGAGGTTGATTTTAAATAACAACTATTGCCAAACCTTGTCCATTTGTTGGGACATGTTGACTCTGTTTGACAACACAAAATGATATGCCTTCTGTCACAATAATACTGTATATAACCCCATGCCAATTAAAAAAACAAAACACAATACAGAGCATGAGGCAGACATCATTTGGCTTTTATATCCTGTACTGTGTGTTGGTCATCTGTCATCTGTGTTTGAATTAGCGAAAAAGCTCTTAAATACCGAAACAATGGAAAGTTAAAAATGAAAATGTGTTGAAGGAGTAGTTGAACATTGAAGGAAATAAACTAATTAATATTACTTCTGAGAGTTAGATGATGAGATTCATACCACTGCCGTGTCGGCACTGTAGATATGAAGCTACCGTCAGCAATCTGCCTACCTGTATCAATAAAGCTGATTCCGAAAATCAAAGTAGTCATTTAGGTTGTACAGTAGGCCTAATACTGGAGTCTGCTGGTTGCTTCCAGTCAGTAAATAGTCGGTTACATTACATATTTCTTAACAAATTTACTGTTTCGCAGTTTTTTTATTAAATATATCTTTGGACAGAGACAGGCTAGATGTTACCTCCTGTTTCCAGTCATTGTGCTAAGCTAAGCTAAAGGCTTCAGCTATTTAGAGCAGGCTAAATTCTCGACAAGAACAAGCTTAGATGCAATTTACAAAATGTCAAACTATCCCTTTGATTAAAACCATTGTTGTTATTTTCACTCACCATTCACCAGTTTTTGTAATTCATCTCTCTCTTCGGTGAGGTTGTTGTTTGTGGCCTTCAAAAGGTCTTTCTCGTTCTCTAACTGGTTTGTCTTTAGGGTCAGGTTGTTGTTTGTGGCCTTCAAAAGGTCTTTCTCGTTCTCTAACTGGTTTGTCTTTAGGGTCAGGTTGTTGTTTGTGGCCTTTAAAAGGTCTTTCTCGTTCTCTAACTGGTTTGTCTTTAGGGTCAGGTTGTGATTGAGGTCTTTCATCTCGCTGTAACTCGTCCGTAGTTTGTCTCTCTCGCTGTTCAGGTTGGCATTTTCCCCCCACAGCCGATTTCTCTCTAGAATATCTGTCACAGCAAGGGTCTAACATGTGAAGGGCTCAGATCTCTGACATCATATATATATATATATATATATATATATATATATATATATATATATATATATATATATATATATATATATATATGATCTCTGACATCATATGTGTGTGTGTGTGTGTGTGTGTGTGTGTGTGTGTATATATACACACACACACACACACACACACACGTTTGGCTAGAATAGATGCATTTGTAAAACATACATAGGACCACCAGGATAATGACCGCCACCAGGAGGAGAAGACACAGCAGCCCCAGAAGCACTGCAGCGGCTCTGAACACACTTCTCTTGACTGAAGCGGCTGTGGGCACAAATTAACACTGCTGATGAGAGCTGAGAATTATTAACCATGCTGTTGAACAATTATTTTCAGCTACCCATGTTTAAAAATGGCCTTATACATAAACTTTAGTTATTTTTTGTATGTCTCATCTGTCTAATCTTACAGTAAATACAACATGCTATGTAACATATGAGACAGGCAGATAGATACTTTGCTGTTGATCCTCAGTAGTGTTGTCCTGTGATGTTTCCGGTGGTGTACTCTGTGGCGCACAGTAGTTGTCATAAATCCTCACATCGTCGATGTCATCATAGGCGTCTGTATTTTTGTCCTCCTTCACGCCTGTCTGAAATCTATTTTTTTTGCTGAGGTCTGGCTTGGCATAGATATCCTCAGTCATACTGTCTTCTCGCTTTACCTAAGTCAACTCTGGACTGGACCAATTTAGCATTTTTATCACCATAGGACAGTTGCCTGATGAAAACAGGGAAGTAACTAGAGATCACTTGATAACAAAGGTTTTATAAAAGGGAAGAAAAAGAGGAAATCACTGGTAACAGGATTACTTATTGTAATGACTTGGATAATTGCAGAAACCCAGAAGAGGTGACAAAGCACTAACAACCCATCATTTATCTCTTTTTTTTTATATAAAATTTTTCCAAATATTTTCACAATGCAAGAGAACATGCAGAGCATACAGAGCACATTAAACAATACATAACATTACATAACAAGTTAGGAAAAAGAAAGAAACAAAATACACAAGTAGATGAAATCAAATTAATCAAATAAATAAAGTAAATAGATAATTGGGAAGTTTCCCAGTAAACATAGCTCAGGAGCCAATGGAAAGGTAACCCCTGTGCTCTTAGTTAAGGCATTACAAAAGTCATACCAAAAGGACTTTGTGCAAAGCCAGTGTAGGAAGGAGCCAACCTCTATACCACATCTGAAACACATTTCTGACAATTCAGGTTTGGATTTATGTAGCTTCTGTGGGGTGAGGTACAGTTGCTGAAGACAATTATTACATGAAGTACATTTTAGAAATACATTTACACACATTTCCCTCATGAAGCATTTTTTCCACATTAGTTAACACAGGTCATTTCAGGACCCAGGTTGGTTCTCAAAAAAGATCTTAACTGGAGGTAACAAAAGAAAGTTCTACTGGACAAGTCTTTCTCTTCAGTTCTTCAAAAGACACGAGACGTCCTTTATCAAAGCAATCTTCCAGATGCTGGATTCCCCTGTCATGCAAAGTCTCCAGAATTGTATTATATAGGGTACAAGTTCAATTTGTCTTAGAGGTGTTTTTGGTGACAGTCTCAAATTCAGCCCAAGATTTTTTTGAACTTCATACCATATTTTAATAAAATGTTTCAAAATAGGACTATCTGTCCTGTTGGATATGGTTTTGGAGTTCCATTTATAAATAAAATCACTGTAAGTTCGTTCTTTCAGAGGATGAAGTCCAATTTGTATCCAAGAGAGGCATCATCGTCAAAAAGTGACAAAATATATCGCATCTGGGCCGCAAAATTATATATTTTTTTAATTGGGCAGTCGAAAACCTCCTAGACTATAATCCCATGTTAGTTTTTCCATTGACACCTTTGGGATTTTACAGTTCCATAAACACTGTCTAACGTGTTTGTTGAGTGTTTTTAAAAAGGTTTCAGGTAATGGAACAGGTAAGGACTGGAAAAGATACCGCAACCTGGGAGAATATTCATTTTCACACAGTTTATTCGACCAATTAGAGTAATGGGTAGGTTCCTCCATCTGTTTAGGTCTTCCTCGATTTTACTCAGCAATGGGAGGTAATTAAGTTTGTACACATTTTTAAGATCATTGTCTATAATTATTCCTAGATATTTAATATTCTGGAGCCACCTAAATGGGGTTGTTTGTTGGTGTTCGGTGAGATCAAAGTTCATGAGTGGAATAATTTCACTTTTTTCCAAATTGACCTTGTATCCTGAAATAGCACCATAGGTGTTTAGCAGCGTCTGTAATTTAGTGAGAGAGTTAACCGGGTCCGTTAGATACAGAATTACATCATCTGCCAGGAGATTAATTTTATGATTTATCTGGTCCACTCTGAACCCCTTTATATCTGAATCCCGTCTAATTGCTTCAGCAAGTGGTTCAATAGCCAGGACAAAGAGTCCTGGAGACAGAGGGCAGCCCTGTCGACTCGATCTACTCAAGGGAAATGCTGTCTGTCCATTTGTGGTAATTTTGGCTCTGGGTTTATGGTAAAGGTGTGAGTGGCAGGACCTGAAATGACAGGAGAGCATAGACTACATCTCCACACTTTCACGGGTTAAGGGGTTTTATGAAATTGTCCGACACCACCAGGATTACCTGCTGATCACATTACATCCACCGTTATGGTCATCAGTCCAGTATGAATTTGTACCACATCGCCACAGTGTTAGTTTTCCTTTTTTATGTGCAATCAACCACAATTGTATGGATTAAAAATGGGAATTTTATTTAGACAGTCAAAAGTTAGCCAGTTGCCTTCAAATGCCAATTATGTACCTTACAGTGTTTACAGCAGACTGTTTTTTTCACAGCATATGTTTTGGAAACACACAACCATGATACATGTTTCTGATTATTACTTGTTAATATTTACACATATGCTTTTCTTTCTCTGATATGTTGAAACTTGCTTGAGAAAAAGGCATTACGTATTTTATCCACTGGAATGGAAGCCAACCAGAAATGCATCAATATATTACCCTGCCCAAGGTTTTCTGTCCGTCAGAAATCTATGTAGGATTATGCCCCATGTATGCGTAGTATTAACAAAAATAATAAAGGCATTATTAGCCACCTAAATCCCTTACCATTTTAGTTTGTATTGTGTAGAAGGCTAGTTTAGACCCCGAAATAATGAAACATTATAGGCCAATATCGAACCTCCCATTTTTAAGTAAAATAATGGAAAACGTGTTTTTTCAACAGCTGAACAACTTCTTGACCGAAAAAACCTGTTTTGATGTCTTCCAGTCCGGCTTTCGTCAGCACCATAGTACTGAAACTGCTCTTGTTAAGGGTTTCTACGACATCCACTTAAAGACAGACAGTGGCAGAACTTCAGTCTTAGTATTACTGGGGGACTATAATCCCATACAAGGGCTGGCTCAATGCATTGAAGAAATCAACAACTGGAGGTGCCAGAATTGTCTTCAATTAAATAATGATTAAACGGAAGTAATTGTTTTTGGTTCCAAGGACGAACGATTGAAAGTCAGCGCTCAGCTTCAATCACTGATGTTAAAAACCTCAAACCAAGCCAGAAATCTAGGTGTAGTTATGGATTCAGCCATATCAAGACAATTACAAAATCAGCCTACTATCACCTGAAGGACATATCAAGGGTTAGAGGACTTATGTCTCAACAGGATTTGGAGAAACTTGTCCATGCATTTATCTTCAGTAGACTTGACTACTGTAATGGTGTGTTCACAGGCCTCTGTAAAAAGTCAATCAGAAAGCTGCAGCTGATTCAGAACGCTGCAGCTTGAGCCAGGAAAGTGGATCACATCACTCCAGTTCTGAGGTCTTTGCACTGGCTTCCTGTCCAACAAAGAATTGACTTTAAAATCCTGCTGCTGGTTTATAAAGCACTGAATGGTTTAGGGCCTAAGTATGTTTGTGATCTGCTGCTACCTTATGAACCATCCCGACCCCTCAGGTCGTCTGGGACGGGTCTACTTTCTGTTCCAAGAGTCAGAACTAAACATGGAGAAGCAGCGTTCAGCTTTTCTGCTCCACATATCTGGAACAAGGTACACTTTAACTGTTGTTTTAAAATTATGCTTGAGACGATGATGAGAAAATACAAGCTGAACGGCACATTTCTTACTTCTTATGTCCCTCATACTCACTCACTGACTAACAATCTTTCAGGGAAAGAAATTAGATCATCAAAACACATGTTTTGATGATCTAATTTCTAATTTCTCTCCTCTTTAAATTGAACTCTCTTCACCTTAAGTGCTCAAAGAAAAAAATAACTAACATTGTGAGCACTTTTTAGTTCCTGTTGTGATGTTCCTAAAATACAGATCTATATCTCATAACTGTGAAAGTTCTCTAAAGTTCAGTCTTCACTTCTGCTAGTGAGAAATAGATGTTAAAATTTTAACTGTTCACACTGTAACAGTTCAATTTCTACAACTCTAAAGGTGGATTTGAAAGTGTCTTGCAAGCTTTGTATTGTTAGTCAGTGAGTGAGGCAAAATGTTTTTAGATTAACCAATTTAAGAAAAAAACATGGATAACAAATACATTCATATACATACAGTATATTATTTTGCATACTGGGATAGGCTACTCCCTTCCAAGACCTTTAAAAGAATGTACAACAAAACAGTATGATGTATTTTGTGTAGAATGACTAATAATGTGAGAGGGGAAAGAAAATTAAGATATCGTTCTTATAATTATTTATGCTTGTAAAACATTCACATCATGGCCGTTATAATATTGTGTATTGCAACACTGATGGGTTTGAATGCAGAGTTATAGAGCCACCACCTTTTCACAGATCCAGAAGTGTTCACCAGTACATGGTGCATCATTCCAGCTGTTTTCTTTGTCAAAAGACTTTATTTCTGCACAGTCTTCTTCATTTGTACTGCCGTTGGGCTCCCCAGTGTCCCAGTAGCTGAAACCCAACAACACATAATACATTTTTAATAGAAAACACAACCAAAGAAACCCCAAAAAGGCCAAATGCTGCAGCCCATGAAGAAACATTCAGTCACAAACACATTACTGAACTGAAGTGCCTTTGAACTGTGATGCGATTGCTTCGCTTAAAAACAATGCAACAAACTACACAAATCTTTAAACTATACCCTAAAAAAAAGCCAAGTGACCCATAACTTCCAACTCTGCAATACATCAACAACAACATACCAAAACAAATCAAAGATGGTGCAGGATTTCTTCCTCACTCGGTGGAGTGCTGCCACTTCTGTCTGAAGGGTTCATGAAGGTGGCTACCATTTTATTCGGTAATATTGCTCCAATATAGCAATAGTACATTATTAATGATTGATTTAAACAAGGGGGAAAAAAGTTATATATGAACCTTGTGCCGATGGCAGTCCCGTCCACCCATTTCCATTTCCCCTCAGTCTCTCCGTCAGTCAGTCCAATCCACATGATCCGTTGGAATTTGTTTGCAAATTCCTTGTTCACAGTAAAAGAAAAACATTACTAACCAATTTCAGCCACCTTCCTTCTCGGTGACCATTGATATGATGTCACACTTTTTCTCTTGCGTTTCTGACAGGCAGATTTCACTTTACACACCTGCTCTTCTTTGCTGTTGATGATCATCAGGTCTGCTCCTCTTTGCAGACAGTCAGCTCTGCTCTCGTTCCAGGACGTCCGATTAGAAGAAATGTAATATAAACTGGGGTAAAAATACACCCATCCTTGTTGGAAGTAATGATCTGTTGAGGATAACAAAAACATAAATGTTCACATTTCAGTCAAAGCAAAGTAGTTATGTAAAACCTTTTTATGATGTTGCTGTATTTTTTTTCTTCTTTCCATGTCTTTAAGGTTTATTCAGGTTCATCTTCAGACTCACCGAAGGTGCTCAGCTTCCTCTTTAAATCTTCTCTCTCTTCAGTCAGATTTCTGATTCTTGCACAGGAACTGTCTGAAAGATACGCTTTTGTTACCGCAATAACACAGAAGTTATGGTAGCATGTAAAAAGATCCCCACCCTTGTGTTAATTCAACCTTTGGACACACTATGTGTGCGTTTGGTCTGTGGATTAGTTCATCTGATCTGTTTTCAATACATTATTAAAAAAACTGAGTCGGTTACATGGTAACTGCTTCGGTCCCTTATACATAACTAGGGTGACCAGATTTGAGTTTGTGAAAAAGAGGACACTTCGTTCCGGGGGGGTGGGGTGGAGGAGAGAGAGAGGAGGAGGAGGAGGAGGACACTTCGTCGGGGGGAGGGGGGGGGGGGGGGCTAGCAGTAGTGTGTAGCGTGCCGTGAACTTACATTTACGTTGAGATCGGTCGACCAATGACAGTTCTCTCTACAGTCAGAGCTTGCACAAGAAGGTGGAACGTGAGGGAGATACCATTTCCAAAACTTGTAAGGGGGTAATAACTATTTTCCCCGACGTAGCAAAATCCCGGACGTTTTTGGAATCCCTGCCGGACGCTTTTTTTAGGTCTCGAAAAGAGGACATGTCCGGGAAAAAGAGGACGTCTGGTCACCCTAATATAACCTCCTGTTTCCAGTCATTGTGCTAAGCTAAGCTAAAGGCTTCAGCTATTTACAGCAGGCTAAATTCTCGACAATAACAAGCTTAGGTGTAATTTACAAAATGTCAAACTATCCCTTTGATTAAATCCGTTAATCTTATTTTCACTCACCATTCAGTTTTTGTAATTCATCTCTCTCTTCGGTGAGGTTGTTGTTTGTGGCCTTCAAAAGGTCTTTCTCGTTCTCTAACTGGTTTGTCTTTAGGGTCAGGTTGTGATTGAGGTCTTTCATCTCGCTGTAACTCGTCCGTAGTTTGTCTCTCTCGCTGTTCAGGTTGGCATTTTCCCCCCACAGCCGATTTCTCTCTAGAATATCTGTCACAGCAAGGGTTTAACATGTGAAGGGCTCAGATCTCTGACATCATATGTGTGTGTGTATATATACTGTATATATATATATATATATATATATATATATATATATATATATATATATATATATATATGTTTGGCTAGAATAGATGCATTTGTAAAACATACATAGGACCACCAGGATAATGACCGCCACCAGGAGGAGAAGACACAGCAGCCCCAGAAGCACTGCAGCGGCTCTGAACACACTTCTCTTGACTGAAGCGGCTGTGGGCACAAATTAACACTGCTGATGAGAGCTGAGAATTATTAACCATGCTGTTGAACAATTATTTTCAGCTACCCATGTTTAAAAATGGCCTTATACATAAACTTTAGTGTTTTTTTTAATGTCTCATCTGTCTAATCTTACAGTAAATACAACATGCTATGTAACATATGAGACAGGCAGATAGATACTTTGCTGTTGATCCTCAGTAGTGTTGTCCTGTGATGTTTCCGGTGGTGTACTCTGTGGCGCACAGTAGTTGTCATAAATCCTCACATCGTCGATGTCATCATAGGCGTCTGTGTTTTTGTCCTCCTTCACGCCTGTCTGAAATCTATTTTTTTTGCTGAGGTCTGGCTTGGCATAGCTATCCTCAGTCATACTGTCTTCTCGCTTTACCTAAGTCAACTCTGGACTGGACCAATTTAGCATTTTCATCACCATAGGACAGTTGCCTGAGGAAAACAGGGAAGTAACTAGAGATCACTTGACAACAAAGGTTTTATAAAAGGGAAGAAAAAGAGGAAATCACTGGTCACATGATCACTTATTGTAATGACTTGGATAATTGCAGAAACCCAGAAGAGGTGACAAAGCACTAACAACCCATCATTTATCTCTTCTCTGTTCGACTATGAACTAAAAGCCTGCAAATTCACCATCTTCTTTACCCTGACTATGTCTAACTACATACAACTGTGCTGGTGGATTGTTAAACTCAGTTATTATGGTAGTAATACAACACCATATATACTATGAGGATTATTGTCTTTGTTCCGGTCTTTCAGTAAATCAGAAATACAGTACACACTGTACTGATAACAGGACCTGCATAGTCGTGCTTTTTGAGAAGTGAATGTTCAACTTCCCTAAAATAAAGAGTATCCATCCATCCATCTATATATACTTTATTCTTTGATTTGAGGGTTAATGGAAAGATAATGAAAGATATTGAAGATAACTTTGCAAAATCCCTCGCTCGCACCGGATCTGGGTCGTTTGAATGCATTTTACCATGAATGTCAGTATATAGGTGCAATGCAAAAAGCACGACACAGAGAGAGTTGCAAGGACAGTTCAATTTACTTTGTGTTCAGGCAGGGTCAAAACTGTGAGATCAGCCACTCAAACAAATCCAAATAGGGAAAGGCATAGAATCCAAGGTCACAAACAGGCAGGGTCAGAACAGGTGGATCAGCTATAGAAACGGGGATAACGCTGGAGCGCTTGGGGGTAACACAAAAGACAATCTGGCAGGGATCAAGTGCAAGTGAACGGATATAAATAGAGGGACTAATGAGGGAATGGGCTGCAGGTGAGATGGGCATGACCAGGTGAGGGGAATGAGTGATTACAGGGTGTGAGTGGCAGGACCTGAAATGACAGGAGAGCATCGACTACGGCCGTTTCTCAATACCAAGTGACTTGTGTACTTTTGGAGTTCGGACTTGGGAGTACAGACTCCCAAGGACGGGAGGACGCAGGACGGTCTTTCTGCAATTGGAACAGCAGCTGACTTGATGTCACCATTCTTCACTGTAAAGTATTTTTACAGTGAAACAAAATATGACAACCCTGATTTTTTTTGCACTGGTTTGCACTGGTTTTCATTGTATGTATATTGAAGTGGTATTCCTCGAGTGTTCAAGAATTGACAGAACGGGTTATAGTACAATAATGATTATTTATTTAGCAATTACATACATGAAATGCATACCTAATACAAGGCCTTGGACTCCGCCCCCCTGTCTGTCTGCCCTCCACACGGTCAGCACGCCTCAGGATGAGTGAGCCCCGAACTCCGAGAGTAAAGGTTTTTTTATCCTTTTTCTTTCTGACTTTCTCTTTTTTCTGACTCCAATACTTTTCAAATATTCCCAGGGAAAAACACACAACCCAGGTTCCCAGACAACTACCCTTGAAACACTGTTGCTTTCTCCTCAAGGCCGGATACAGGACGAGGGAGAACTAGATGAGTTTGCACCTACTGATGATTTTAATTAATAGTTAGAACAATGAACACAAGACCAGTGTGTGAGACTCATATCATGGTTCTCTTTCAAGTGTGCTGCTTATTTTCATCGGACGTCCCAAACTTTATCTGACAGACAGGGGAGTAAGAGTTCTGTGGTTTCTCACACCTGAGACACACTCACACATCCTTCATTTTTAAGCAAGCATTATCTTAAAAACAGAGTATTCAACCAAAGCTGTATATAAATCATTAACAGAGTATTCACCTAATGCTATATAAATCATAAATTCTCTTCAATATATATTAGGGCTGGGCACGTTAACACGTTTTTAACGCTTCAAACTATTAAGGGCGTTAATTATTTGATCATGCGTTAACTCGTTTAGTTTTTTTTTTGCATTGGGAGGGGCTTATCACTGCCGCACACAGGTGCTGCACTTTACATCTCTCCCAGATGGCGCAGTTCAGACCTGGGCATCTTACGGCTCTTCCAGTCCGGCCCGCGTGAGGTCAATAAAAAAATAAATAAGATGCACGCCATAAATGCAATACAACGGCACTGCTTTTACTTTGAAGCCGATTTACGTATTCCACAGCCTCAGCGACTGGCTTGTTGCCAACAGACTGACGGGAAAGCACGTGTTGTTCTGCAGTTTCTGTCCTCAGCGAGCAGCGGGTGCTGCAGCGAGCCGCTCCGCCTCACAGAGCATTAATCGTGCGTGCGCAAAGCCGCCGCTGAGATACCTGTCAGCTGTCCTTCACATCTCCACCTCATTCAACCAGACTTCAGTGCCAACACAGACTGGACTTTTCGCACTGAGTAAGAACAACTGAACTGAACAAGATCAAAAGCACTGATTGCTTTTGTATGAAGTTAATCAATTGCTAGTCTTTAACATACATCTTTAAGGTAAGCAACAAACTGGACATGGACAAAAGAAGGAGTGGCTTGTCCCTCACAGGGACCCTTACTACTGAACATGACAAAAGAAGGAGTGGCTTGTCCCTCACAGGGACCCTTACTACTGAACAGACTGTTTATGTTGTTCCCTGATAAAAGACAAATGTTTCTTCTTCAGCATGATATTAAGCTGTTTTACATTAGAATAAAATAGTCAATAACATCTGAAAATAAATACAATATTGAATTGAATGACTAGTCATATAGAAGCATTACAAAAATTAAATGCATCTTTTTTTTCTTCCCTAGCATATATTTTTGATTTATATACTGTTGTTAACTTGCTGTTGCTCCATAGTGCCAGTTATATTGTTCTGATAACATTACTTTAAAATAAAAGCGCGCAATAAACTAGTTTTTACTTAATCTCAGAAAAATGATGCGATTAATCAGTTAAATTTTTTCAACTTTGCCCATATATATATATATATATATATCTCCTTGTATATGTATTTTATATATATATACTTGTATAGATACACATATAATTGTGTATATATAATATGTTTATAAATATGTATTATATATGATTTTATATATATATATAATTAGTGCTGTAAAACGCTTAAAATATTTAATCGCAATTAATCGCATTTATTTATCTCCTCCGTGAATCGCCACCTTAACGTGGTGGAGGAGTTTGAGTGGCTCAGTGATCCTGGGAGCTATGTTGTCTGGGGCGTCAGCCCCTGGTAGGGTCTCCCAAGGCAAACAGGTCTCGGGGGAGAGCCCAGACTAAGAGCGGTTCAAAAAAACCCCGATGAATTACGGCCCACGGATTGTAGCAACCTCGCCCGGACAAGGGAAACCGGGGCACCCTCCCGGAGCCAGACCCAGGAGGGGAGCTCGTCAGCGAGCGTCTGGTGGCCGGGCTTTCGCCCATGGGGCCCGGTCGGGCTCAGCCCGAAAAAAGATCATGGACCAGCAACCCTGTGGACTCACCACCCGCAGGGGGAAGCATCGGGGTCGGGTGCTATGTAGACCGGGCAGCGGGCCAGGCAGGAGACCTGGGCGAGCCGATCGCCGGCAGCATAGACTAGCTCTAGGGACGTGGAACGTCACCTCGCTAGCGGGGAAAGAGCCGGAGCTGGTGCAGGAGGTGGAGCGGTACCAGCTAGATATAGTTGGGCTCACCTCCACGCACAGCACGGGCTCTGGAACCAAGCTCCTGGAGAAGGGTTGGACTTTGTCCTTTTCTGGAGTTGCCCAGGGTGAGAGGCGCCGGGCGGGAGTGGGGATACTCACGAGCCCCCGGCTGAGCGCCGCTATGTTGGAGTTTTCCCCGGAGAACGAGAGGGTCGCCTCCCTGCGCCTACGGGTTGCGGGGAGTAAGGCTCTGACTGTTGTTTGTGCTTATGCACCGAACAGCATTTCAGAGTATCCGGCCTTCTTGGAGTCGGTGGGAGGGGTCCTGGAAAGGGCCCCGCCTGCCGACTCCATAGTTCTCCTGGGAGAATTCAACGCTCACGTGGGCAATGACAGAGAAACCTGGCGGGGCGTGATTGGGAGGAACGGCTTGCCCGATCTGAACCCGAACGGTGCTTTGTTGTTGGACTTCTGTGCTAGCCACAGTTTGTCCATAACAAACACCATGTTCGAGCATAAGGTGGCTCATAAGTGTACCTGGTACCAGAACACCTTAGGCTGGAGATCAATGATCGACTTTGTAGTCGTATCATCTGATCTGCGGCCATATGTCTTGGACACTCGGGTGAAGAGAGGAGCAGAGCTGTCAACTGATCACCATCTGGTGGTGAGTTGGATCAGATGGCGGGGGAGTCGGCTAGAAAGACCTGGCAAGCCCAAACGTGTAGATTCGCCCTGAGATGCTGAAGGCGCTGGACATTGTTGGGCTGTCTTGGCTGACACGCCTTTGCAGTGTCGCATGGGGGTCGGGAACAGTGCCCATGGACTGGCAGACCGGGGTGGTGGTTCCCATCTTCAAGAAGGGGGACCGGAGAGTGTGCTCGAACTATCGTGGTATCACACTGCTCAGCCTCCCGGGAAAAGCTTATGCCAGGGTGCTGGAAAGGAGGCTCCGACCGCTTGTCGAACCTCAGATTCAAGACGAACAGTGTGGATTCCGTCCCGGCCGTGGAACAGTGGACCAGCTCTTTACCCTTGCAAGACTACTGGAGGGGTCCTGGGAGTTTGCCCAACCAGTCTACATGTGCTTTGTGGACTTGGAAAAGGCTTTCGACCGGGTCCCTCGGGGGGTTTTGTGGGGGGTGCTGCGGGAGTATGGGGTGCCGGACCCGTTGGCACGGGCCATCCGGTCTCTGTACGCCTGCAGTAGGAGCTGTGTTCGTATCCTCGGTAGTAAGTCAGACACGTTCCCGGTGGGTGTTGGTCTCCGCCAGGGCTGCCCTTTATCACCGGTCCTGTTCGTGACTTTCATGGACAGGATATCTAGGCGCAGCCAGGGGGCGGAGAAGATCCGGTTCGGGAATCTCGGGATCGCATCTCTGCTGTTCGCGGATGATGTGGTCCTGTTTGCTTCCTCGGACCGTGACCTCCAGCATTCACTGGGGCGTTTTGCAGCCGAGTGTGAAGCGGCAGGGATGAGAGTTAGCACCTCCAAATCTGAGGCCATGGTGCTCTGCCGGAAACCGGTGGACTGCTCCCTCCAGGTGGGGACAAACTGCCTACCCCAAGCGAAGGAGTTCAAGTATCTCGGGGTCTTGTTCACGAGTGAGGGTAAGATGGAGCGTGAGATCGATAGGCGGATCGGTGCGGCTGCAGCAGTAAAACAGGCGCTGTACCGGTCCGTCTTGGTGAAGAGGGAGCTGAGCCAGAAGGCGAAGCTCTCCATTTACTGGTCGGTCTACGTTCCAACCCTCACCTATGGTCACGAACTCTGGGTCGTGACCGAAAGA
The DNA here is from genome assembly GCA_038501785.1 of Myoxocephalus aenaeus. Classification (NCBI taxonomy): domain Eukaryota; kingdom Metazoa; phylum Chordata; class Actinopteri; order Perciformes; family Cottidae; genus Myoxocephalus; species Myoxocephalus aenaeus. Next base: position 4,262,087 of record JBAMJR010000125.1, on the reverse strand, counting down.
ACGAGGTCTCGGATACAAGCGGCCGAAATGAGCTTCCTCCGTAGAGTGGCCGGGCTCAGCCTTAGAGATAGGGTAAGGAGCTCGGACATCAGGAGGGAGCTTGGAGTCGAGTCGCTGCTCCTTCGTGTCGAAAGGAGTCAGCTGAGGTGGTTCGGGCATCTAGTCAGGATGCCTCCTGGACGCCTCCCATTAGAGGTTTTCCAGGCACGTCCAACTGGTAGGAGGCCCCGGGGAAGACCGAGGACACGCTGGAGGGATTATATCTCCCGGCTGGCCTTGGAACGCCTCGGGGTCCCCCAGGATGAGCTGGAAAGTGTTGCGGGTGAGAGGGAAGCCTGGGTCGGCCTGCTGAACCTGCTGCCACCGCGACCCGACCCCGGATAAGCGGTCGAAAATGGATGGATGGATGGATAATCGCATTTATGTCATAGTTAACTCGCGATTAATCGCAATTCTTTTTTTTTGCATTTTAATGCTCTTAACATGAAAAAGTGGATTGGCTTGCTTTATTTTATTGAAAAACAACTGCCAAACAGGGCGGTACAAAATAAAATTACTGCACATTTCAGGTAAACAAGGGTTTACAAAATAAAATTATAGAGTGCACCAGGCATGAAAACGGGTCAGGGGTGAAAAAGGTGAGAAGGATATTACCCCTCTAGAGGGTCCGGGGGCATGCTCCCCCGTAAGAAACATTTAAATATTCCATATTTTAAAGCATCAATCTGATGCATTTTTAGATGCTTTTTTTGCCAACCTGGGGAGAGCTGAACTTCAGCCATGAGTCAACAATTATTATGGCCTCCTTACTAAGTATTATGCAAGCCATTTCATGCCAGCCTGTCACTGGTCTAACATTTACAGTATATGAGGCACAATGTGGTAAGGGAGAGCATGGCTGCCTTTGTTAGCATAATTTATATCTTTGATGCAGAGAATGCATCTGGCGAATCCCTGCCTGTTAATTTTGGAGAATACATCTCCTAGATGAAAGGACACCTCTTGCCCTTTTATTGAGACCTTGCCTTCCAGTTTTAGCCACGACCAGTTCCAGCTGCATTTCAATCCAGCATCCAGCTGTTTAACAATGGCTGCATCCTTCTCCCCTAACACACTCATTCTGCAAAAATAATGTTTGTATTAGTGTTAACTTCTAGTTTAGCCTTATTCAGACCTGCCAACCTTGATATATAACCTATATATTGATAAGTCATTAAATACTCGTCATGCATTATATTGCATTGCATATAATGTGTGCTGGTCAATTAGTCTAAAATTAATTTTAGACTCATTTCTACTAGCGTACTTTGACGTCAAAATGCATATTCGCTACGCAAATTGCGTACAGGTTGGCAGGTCTGCTTATTGATAGAACGGTGGACCACTTTACCTTCTGCCTTGTCAGTCCCCTCACCTCAAAATCTACCTCCTCAAAAACGGTAGCGTTAGCTAATAATTTTCCACCGGAGCTTTAGCTAGCTGGCTAACATTGCGTTCTCTCCTGCTGTGTTCAATGACTCAATTCATCAAGCTGTAGCTAACGTTAGCTAATAATTTCCACCGGAGCTTTAGCTAGCTGGCTAACGTTGCGTTCTCTCCTGCTGTGTTCAATGTGTTCATTCGCGCTCCCTTCTGGCACGCGCACCTGTTCGCAGTTCACTGAAAATCGTTCATTTTGCCGTATCACGCTCACCATTCATTCATTTCAAACCGTAACGTTAGCCTAGCTTCCAAGCCCAAACGGCGTGCCTATTGTTTTGCTTCCGGTTGAGCTACATCCGGTGTGGTGCTCGCGGAAAAAAAAAATTGAAAAATTAAAATGCGTTAACGCCGTTAATAAAATTGACGGCGTTAAAATTGGTTTGCTTTAACGCCGTTAATAACGCGCTAATATGACAGCACTAATATATATATATACAGTTATATATATTTATATAGATACACATATAATTGCAAACAATTCGGTCAAAAGTAATAAGACACCTCTGTAGTTCAAAGTAAAAGTTAAATTAAAATCTTAAGTTATAAATCTTAACCTTTCCCTCAGTCAAAATTATTTAATGTGACTGTGGATAAATAATAAAGATTGCTTGTTAGATCCTCAAAACCGAATTGTAACTCAGGTTTAATCAATACGGAGACATTGGAGCCAGCGGATCATTTAAAAAAGATCAGGCTGCTCTCGGCGGGCAGCAGAGCGCTGATGGCCCGGTGCTGCGGGGCTCAATTCAATTCAGTTTATTTTATATAGCCCAACATCACAAATACAAGTTTGCCTCGGAGGGCTTTACAATCTGTACACATAACATCCCTGTCCCGGGACCTCACATCGGATCAGGAAATCCGATGTGAGCCCCCGCGAGCAGGACCTCAAACCGTCGTATCTTTTTAATTAAGATGATTTTTGACAAACCGGCCACAGATTTGATGCTTGAACAAATAACTTCTCGCCTGAAAACATCCTAAAATTACATTTTGTGACTCAACAACGGTAGTATTCATAGAATGTCAACTTTCAGTTGTGAGTTTTCTCATCTGCCATTGTTCCCCGTTTGCTGGTCCGAAATGCATTCTGGGATATTGGCTCTCAAGTACGCTCAAGTCTGCTCTGATGCATCCCTGGGAAAATGGGAGGATCAAGTCACATCTGGGCATTTTCACCGTGCTTGGCGAGAAGCGGACTTTTGAATTGGAACAGTACTTGGGCCGCGACTGATGACGTTTCACGAGAACACAAGTACAGAGAAGGACGCATATTGAGAAACGGCCTACATCTCCACACTTTCAGGGGTTAAGGGGGTTTTATGAAATTGTCTGACGCCACCAGGATTAACATACCTGCTGATCACATTACATCCACCATTATGGTCATCAGTCCAGTATGAATTTGTACCACATCTCCACAGTGTTAGTTTTCCTTTTTTATGTGCAATCAACCACAATTATATGGATTAAAAATGGGAATTATATTTAGACAGTCAAAAGGTAGCCAGTTGCCTTCAAATGCCAATTATGTACCTTACAGTGTTTACAGCAGACTGTTTTTTTTACAGCATGTTTTGGAAACACACAACCATGATAAATGTTTCTGATTATTACTTGTTATTATTTACACATATGCTTTTCTTTCTCTGATATGTTGAAACTTGCTTGAGAAAAAGGCATTACATATTTTATCCACTGCCATGGAAGCCAACCAGAAAAGCATCAATATATTACCCTGGCAAGGTCTTCTGTCCGTCAGAAATCTATGTAGGATTATGCCCCATGTATGCGTAGTAATAACTAAAATAATAAAGGCATTATTAGCCACCTAAATCCCTTACCATTTTAGATTGTATTGTGTAGAAGGCTAGTTTAGACCCCGAAATAATGAACAATTATAGGCCAATATTGAACCTCCCATTTTTAAGAAAAAAAACCTGTTTTGATGTCTTCCAGTCCGGCTTTCGTCAGCACCACAGTACTGAAACTGCTCTTGTTAAGGGTTTCTACGACATCCACCCTCTGGAGTCGGGTGTCATTTTTTTCTCGATTTAACATCATTTCTTAAATTCACCTTTTAAAGGCACTTGCATATGATAGATACCCATGTGTTTTACATAACAAATTGCAGAACAATCTCAGCTCATATATATTGAGGCACCATTGTCCTAAGGCACAAGTGTAGAGAGATAATATGGCCCTAAAGCTGAAAAATGTAATCTTGATTTTGGAAATTCTTCATATCTCTTGTGAAAACACCTTTACTCATGTGGTCGAACTGTTTTCGTGCTAGAAATTGTTTTTCCAAAGGTCTTAGGTTCTCAAAAGCAGTGAAATATATGAATAAAATGGTAGACACATGTAAATAAATGTCTAAAACCAAATTTATAATTACATGGTGGGGATGATGAGCTGTGGCTGGCTTTGTGGCCTGCGGTGGTGATCTGTCGTTACTTTCTTTCAGTGAACTCATTCTAACTAGTAGTCATTTATTTTATAGAGGATTCACAGCTGTGAGGGTCCAGAGAACTTTCACAGTTATGAAAACTATATTCTTTTTTTTATTTTAAAACACTTTAACTGTTGAAGTGTTTTAAAATTAAGCTTGAGACGATGATGAGAAAATACAAGCTGAACGGCACATTTCTCACTTCTTATGTCCCTCATACTCACTCACTGACTAACAATGAAAAGCTTAAAAGACACTTTCAAATCCACCGTGAGAGTTGTAGAAATTGAACTGCCACAGTGTGAACAATTACGAATAAACATATATTTCTCAACAGCAGAAGTGAAGACTAAGCTTTAGAGAACTTTCACAGTTACTGTATGAGATATAGTTCTGTTTTTGAGGAACATCACAACAGGAACTAAAAAGTGCTCACAATGTCACTTATTTTTTTCTTTGAGCACTTAAGGTGAAGAGAGTTCAATTTAAAGAGGGAAAGAAATTAGATCATCAAAACACACAGGCAACATGTTTTTAGATTAACCAATTTATGAAAAAAACCTGACAACAAATACATTCAAATACATACAGTATATTCTTTTCCATACTGGGATAGGCTACTGCCTTCCAAGACCTTTAAAATAACTTATAACAAAACAGTATGATGTATTTTGTGTAGAATGACTAATAATGTGAGTGGGATAAGAAAATTAAGATGAATGTAAAATGTCGAACAGAGGTTGTATAATTCTTATAATTATGTATGCATGTAAAACATTCATATTATGGCCGTTGTAATATTGTGTATTGCAACACTGATGGGTTTGGATGCAGAGTTATAGAGCCACCACCTTTTCACAGATCCAGAAGTTTTTCAAAATACAAGGCGTATCATTCCAGCTGTATTCTTTGTCAAATAACCATATTACTCCACAGTCTTCCCTTTGATAGCCGTTGGGCTCCCCAGTGTCCCAGTAGCTGAAACCAAACAACACATAATACATTTTTAATAGAAATCACAACCAAAGAAACCAAAAAAAGGCCAAATGCTGCAGCCCATGAAGAAACATTCAGTCACAAATACATTTCAACAACATACCAAAACAAATAAAAAATGGTGCAGGATTTCTTCCTCACTCGGTGGAGTGCTGCCACTTCTGTCTGAATGGTTCATGAAGGTGGCTACCATTTTATTGCTCCGGTAATATTGCTCCAATATAGCAATACTACATTATTAATGATTGATTTAAACAAGGAGAAAAGAGTAACGTATGAACCTTGTGCTGAGTGCAGTCCCGTCCACCCATTTCCATTTCCCCTCAGTCTCTCCGTCAGTCAGTCCAATCCAAATAAGCCGTTGGAATTGTATTGCAAATTCCTTGTTCACAGTAAAAGAACAACATTACTAAACATAACTTTCTCTCTTGCGTCTCTAACAGGCAGATTTCACTTTACACACCTGCTCTTCTTTGCTGTTGATGATCATCAGGTCTGCTCCTCTTTGCAGACAGTCAGCTCTGCTCTCGTTCCAGGACGTCCGATTAGAAGAAATGTAATAGAAACTGTGGTAAAAATACACCCATCCTTGTTGGAAGTAATGATCTGTTGAGGATAACAAAAACATAAAAATAAATGTTCACATTTCAGTCAAAGCAAAGTAGTTATATAAAACATTTTTATGATGTTGCTGTATTTTTCTTCTTCTTTCCATGTCTTGAAGGTTTATTCAGGTTCATCTTCAGACTCACCGAAGGTGCTCAGCTTCCTCTTTAAATCTTTTCTCTCTTCAGTCAGATTTTTGATAATGGCCTCAAAATCTGGCATTCTTGCACTGGAACTGTCTGAAAGATACGCTTTTGTTACCGCAATAACACTGAGGTTATGGTAGCATGTGAAAAGATCCCCACCCTTGTGTTAATTCAACCTTTGGACACACTATGTGTGCATTTGGTCTGTGGATTAGTTCATCTGATCTGTTTTCAATACATTATTTCTAAAACTGAGTCGGTTACATGGTAACTGCTTCGGTCCCTTATATATAACCATGTGTATAGCTTGTTTGTAAACCCAAATATTTAGAAATCTGTCATCTGTAAGTGTATTCAATAGATTACAAACACACTACAATTTCTACACATTTACTGGAAAAAACATGTGAGAAGAGTTTCATTATATCAAAAGTTGAAAGCCCAATCCAATGTTTGCTTGATCTGAATGAACTATATAATATCAGCTTAATGTCATTAAAATGCTTTCAACTCATCCACTGGACCATGAACATAGGATGCTGTTTTATCATTGATCCACTGATAGAAAACACTCAAGTGATTAACATAGCTTGTGCTTGTTGTTCCAATATTATGAAATTGCAGCGGTTAATTTAGATATAAGTCACAGGGTGAAAAAAGAGAGGAAATGTAAAATCACTCACAGAGAGAAAGACGCAGTCCAATGTTGGCAGCAGCTTGAAGGACACACAGGAGTCCAAAGCTCACAGCAACCAGTCTGTAGAGTTTTTCCTCTGTGTGAATAAATCAGAAAGACACTTTATTATAATTATTATGATCAGGCAGCGGGCGTGATGCTTATTTCACTTCCTGCACACCGTCTCTGGATAAAATTGATTATAAATTAAATTCCATATGTAGTTTGTTGCCTAATTATGTTTTTTTTTCTTCACCCGATTCTAACAAAAACGAATCACTCCAAAAACTCTGTACCCAAACAGAACAAGTTACAGAAAGTATGATGCTGCCAGAAAACATTAAAGTTATTTACTCCTGGATGAAGCGTCCAAAGTCATTTCTGCCTCTCCTCTTTCAAGACAACACTCTCAATATTTGACAAATGAGGGTCGTAGCTGCACCGATCTGTAGCTGCTTCTTCTTTTTATCTGGTGACAAATCTGATTACCATAGAAACACAAGTTATTATTATCTCTCACACTTCTTCATTTTCGTTTGTTATTCCAGACGGTTTTCTCCATTATATTGCAATTAACTTTAAATCAGCAGGAGACACACACAATCATATTGCAGCTGCTTTGTAACAATGATCTGCACAAAAACACAGAAAATGCATGCACACTAGTCTGTTGTTCATTTTTTCTTTGAAAGAAAAAGTGTGACTGTCTCAAAGTTTCAAACCTTTGATATAATTGCATGTTTTACTGGATAATTCACAATTAATAATTTTATAACAATCTAGAGACAGTGGGATTATCAGAAAATCTGTTGATCGTCAAAATTCAGAGAACATAAATATTATTCATATAAAATGTAAAAAAAAAACTCCTGGTTAGATTAGGGAAGATTTTGGTCATGTTCTGACCACAAAAAGATTGAGAAACCAATAAATCTTTGTTCCCCTCGAAGGTTTTCAAACCAAAACATCTTAATATCTCTGCCTTGGCCACTTGGCGGAGAGGACAGTCTATTGGACTACATGGAAATGATTTTTACAAAATTCTTTATTGAAGCAAAATTTCACAAGATGTTTGTTGGAAGAAAAACTTATTTACTCTTAATCTAGTGCTGTCAAGCGATTAAAATATTTAATCGCGATTAATCGCATTTATGTCATAGTTAACTCGCGATTAATCGAAATTAATCGCAATTTTTATTTTTATTTTTTAATTTTTTAATTTTAATGCTCTTATCAACATGAAAAAGTGGATTGGCTTGATTTATTTTATTGAAAAACAACTGCCAAACAGGGCGGTACAAAATAAAATCACTGCACATTTCAGGTAAACAAGGGTTTATTTACAAATTATAGAGCGCACCAGGCATGAAAACGGGTCAGGGGTGAAAAAAGTGAGAAGGATATTACCCCTCTAGAGGGTCCGGGGGCATGCTCCCCCGTAAGAAACATTTAAATATTCCATATTTTAAAGCATCAATCTGATGCATTTTGAGATGCTTTTTTTGCCAACCTGGGGAGAGCTGGAGAAACTTAACTTCAGCCATGAGTCAAAAATGATTATGGCCTCCTTACTAAGTATTATGCAAGCCATTTCATGCCAGCCTGTCACTGGGTCTAACATGTACAGTATATGAGGCACAATGTGGTAAGGGAGAGCATGGCTGCCTTTGTTAGCATAATTTATATCTTTGATGCAGAGAATGCATCTGGCGAATCCCTGCCTGTTGATTTTGGAGAATACATCTCCTAGATGAAAGGACACCTCTTGCCCTTTTATTGAGACCTTGCCTTCCAGTTTTAGCCACGACCAGTTCCAGCTGCATTTCAATCCAGCATCCAGCTGTTTAACAATGGCTGCATCCTTCTCCCCTAACACACTCATTCTGGAAAAATAATGTTTGTATTAGTGTTAACTTCTAGTTTAGCCTTATTCAGACCTGCCAACCTCGATATATAACCTATATATTGATAAGTCATTAAATACTCGTCATGCATTATATTGCATTGCATATAATGTGTGCTGGTCAATTAGTCTAAAATTAATTTTAGACTCATTTTTACCAGCGTACTTTGACGTCAAAATGCGTATCCGCTACGCAAATTGCGTACAGGTTGGCAGGTCTGCTTATTGATAGAACGGTGGACCACTTTACCTTCTGCCTTGTCAGTCCGCTCACCTCAAAATCTAACGTTACCTCCTCAAAAACGGTAGCGTTATGCCGTGTTCACACCGGACGCGGCGCGTCCGGTGTGAACACGGCATAAGCTAATAATTTTCCACCGGAGCTTTAGCTAGCTGGCTAACGTTGCGTTCTCTCCTGCTGTGTTCAATGTGTTCACTCGCGCTCCCTTCTGGCACGCGCACCTGTTCGCAGTTCACTGAATATCATTCATTTTGCCGTATCGCGCTCACCGTTCATTCATTTCAAACCGTAACGTTAGCCTAGCTTCCAAGCCCAAACGGCGTGCCTATTGTTTTGCTTCCGGTTGAGCTACATCCGGCGTGGTGCTCTCGAAAAAAAATGCGTTAACGGCGTTAATAAAATTGACGGAGTTAAAATTGGTTTGCGTTAACGCCGTTAATAACGCGCTAATATGACAGCACTATCTTAATCATATACTGTTTTAATCATATGCTGTGTTTATTAATCATATATACTGTTGTAAATGCCTGTGACTTCTGATTGAACTATTCCTTGTTAAACTTACATATGAACTCTGCAAAACTACTTGATAGAGTCATGAGACTGGTGGTATCTGTATGTCTCTGTTTGAGGAACATACAAGTCCTTGTTGTTTTATGACCATGGGTACAAGCCAATCTATGGAAAGACGTCATGAGGGCTTCTGTCGATTGTTTATCATAGGTATTTAAGAGGTTACTCTCCGCTTGTTCGGAGAGCAGTCTTGGGATGTGCGATTCGTTAAGCATTACGTCGCATTTCTGACTGTTCCTTCCTTGCAACGAATAAATGTCCTGATTGAATGATTTTACGAACCGGTGTCGAGTAAATTTGTCTATCATACTTCCTTCACGCCGGATCTCAGTACCTCATCTTTTCTCCAGAAATTCTTTCCTGATACCATCCAGGACTCTCACAGAAAGCCCTCCACCCTACACTCGTAAGAGAGTAGTTTGGTTTAATGAGAGGTGACGAGATCCATTTTTGACCGAACCGGTAAGGAAAATCATTCCAGGTGAGATCTCTTTCTGTCTGTCAATAGTCCAGAGGATTTTTAATGAGCTTTTTTTTTTTCAGGGAACGTGGAAGGAATCTGGGCCGAGATGGAGGAGTGGGCCAGCAGAGACTCCTGTTTCCCCCCGGATTATGACAAAGTCGCCGCGGCCCTGTCTGAACAAAATAATAACACTAGACTGTAAAGCAATTATGATTCACATGCCGAAAATCGAGAGAAATGCCAGAGTGATGAGTGCAAATATCTGCAGCTGATGAAGACATTGGGCCTCATACCTGTGAAAGAACAATATTTTTATTGTTAGGAGGTTATCTTTGCTTATATAAGGTTTTATCCTCCAATAAGGTTATCATACTAATATAAACATCTTTACCCGACTAAAAGGTTTTATCCAGATATAAAACACTTTTTATCCAAATATAAGGTTTTAATTTACCCCTAAATATAGGGTTTTTAGATGATTTGTTTTCAAACGTTTTTCTTTAAATCAAGTATACTTGATATCAGGTGTCGTTGTCTCCCGTCTTTCCGAGGTCGGACCCGGTCCGTGAAAATATTGTCTTCACGTAACCGGTCTGTGGCGCATAAAGGTTTGGGAGCGCTGGACTAGAGGATGTAGAGGGAAAATGCAAAACATTGTGATTCGCAAAACCTGCTTGGTGGAGTCTGTGTTCCACCACAGTCCCCGATGTGTTTTTTTTTTCTAAAGATAGATTTGATTTTGTAGCGAGTAACGAAGGTTTCAGGAGAAATGTATCGGAGTAAAAGTATCATTTTTCTTTGCAAAATGTAGTGAAGTAAAAGTAAAAGTAAACAGAAATATAAATAGTAAAGTAGAGTACAGATATCCCCAAAAACTACTTAAGTACAGTAACGAAGTATTTCTACTTCGTTACTATACACCACTGCATGTGACCTGCCCAGGCAAGGGTCCACCGCAAATTGATTACAAAACCTCTTACAAAACACGGTCTTAGATAGAGTAATAATAATATAGAAATACATGTTTGGACCCTTCACTTGTAAATTAAGTCCATTCCTTGGACACAAATCTCCATGACTTTGCTGTAAAAGTCCTCCTCGAAATGCTCAAACCTAGCTTTCAGTTGAACATGCATGTTGTCCAGGATGCTATAGTCTATCCGCGTGTAAAGAGTGAGTTATCTTCTGTCCCGTTGTTTGAAGCCACCCGCTCAGCTCCGGCATCGGTCTCCCATTGTTTAACAGTTCATGTTTCGATTGAAAGTCCAGTTTTGAGAAATGATTTAGCTTGTATATCTTCCATTTCTGCGGTCAAAGCTAAATAGAAGAAGAAGAAGAAGAAGAAGAAGAAGAAGAAGAAGAAGAAGAAGGAGGTGAAAAACAATAAGAAAAACAAAAGGCACGCACTCAACCCAGTTTGTGAGGGATTGCGCAATCTGAGGTGAAGCACAGCTTCTGTGGTCAAATCAGCAGACACTGACATTTTAGTGCATCTATAGCTATCCGTCTATCCGTGTATCATTATAATTTGATCATCACATGTATTTGAGTACTCATTTACTCGTTCTTTTCAGTGATGATTTACGATTCCCATCATGCACCTGCAAGACCAAACAGGTAAAAGTGGTCAACTAAAATAACTCACACCACCAGGCCTCAGTTCCTGTGAAAGCAAGCGGAGATCACATGCGTGAATGGTGTGCTGCTATCTGTGTTCCTATGTTTGTCGCTTAGTTTCAGTACATTTCAGAACAATAATTTGTCATATCAGAAGCACACGCTCAAGACATTGGGACGCCGAGGACCAAACTGTGCAGTTACAGCTGGACGTCATGGATCACTTGGACATCTATGCCAATGTAGAGGAACTATCAGGCAAAAAGAAGAGTTTGTCAAAAAGTTCTGAAAGTGTTTATGAAAATGTGTTGATCGACACTCTGGAGCCAAGCAGAACTGGACCGGCCCTCTCAGGTAATAAATACATCCAAACACATGTAGGATGTTGTCTGCAGGTTCATGTTAATATGTGAACATTCTTCACACACAGGCAGCGCAGGAACAACTAAATATGTCTTACAGTAAAACAAAGACGACATTATCAGGAACAATAGTGTGGAGCGTCAAGGAGCAAGAGAGTGAAGGGGGGAGTGAGAGTCTGGTTTGCTGTCATTCATGTTTTTTATTGCTGCTAATAAACTTAAGGATTACAGCTAAACATGAAACGCCATGAAGAAAATGATGGCACTGCAGAGCAGAAATAGAGAAAAATGAAATTCTCACATCACTCTTTTTTAGTCTTCCGTCAGGCAGCGTCTCTGTTTATCATTGCAAAAACACCTGTGCTTTTCCATTGAGAAATGAAACGCATGATTTCTACCTTCAGGTGTTGAAGGTGTGAAGAAGAGTTCCTGCAGAGCTGCTGCAGTGGTTCTGGGTCTGCTGTGTCTCCTCCTCCTGACTGGACTCATAACTTCGGTTGGCCTGTGTGAGTACTTTGTTAGCACGCTGATGAAGCCCTGAGAAGAAAATACTGGTTGACAGTGTTTCTTTATTTGTTTGTTTATGTGTCTAACAGTCACCAAAGGCAGCTCTGAGCGGGAAACGGAGATGGTCCTGTTACACACCAGTTACACCAACCTGACTGAAGAAAGAGACCAGTTACAGACCAGTAACACCAACCTGACTGAAGAAAGAGACCAGCTCCAAAAAAGAGTTGAAGAATTTGCCAAGGAGAAGAATGATCTACAGGGAAAGATTCGAGGTAATGGTGTAATTCTTAATTTTAGCAGTCCGAATGAATAACTTAAACCACACTCACTGTTGTCAGTCACTCTTCTTCGTGATCAAATAGTAACTTAAGCTCCAAATCACTTTTTTACAGTTAAAAAACAATGTAAAGGTATTTAGTATTGTTGTTGATGGATTCAGGTATAAATCTTGACATTTTAGTGCAAAGTATTGTTCATTTGAATGGTTTAGTAACTTCTCAACACCAACAGTTCAGTGGAGCCGTTAGCTGATGAGAAGTTGTTACTGGGGTCTGTTAAGCTCACTTCTTTTTAACACCAACAATTTATTTCCTTCATTTCCAAACATGTGGAGGCAATTTATCAGATTTCACACAAAATGCTGTATGCAACTTTTTCAACATATTACAGCGTTGAGAAAACTGACAATGCAATCTGCAGCATATTATTTCATTATTGGAGCGTTGGTGAATTTTTCATTATTTTTCACAAATTCAACAAAAAAAGCATTTTGAATTTGCTCTAATTTGCTCCTCTCGACTGGCTTCTTCTCACTGTCGAGGCTCATGGGTATTGCAGTATTTAGTGGCCAAGGAAACTCTATTATAGATTCTGCTTTAACCCACTTACTGGTACAATCTATTTTATCTCTGCCCTTTGTTGTCAAAATGGAAATTAATTTGCTAATTCAATAACTTCATATTTACTCAATATTTGTGTTCACTTTATAGAGAATGTCTCAACCCAAACCAAGATTTTTTTTTCAAGATTTTTGTCTAGTTGTTTTTCTTAATTACTGATCTATTACAATGTTCTTCTCTTTTTCAATTTGAAACAGATCAGTATACCAAACAAGGATGGGTGTATTTCAGCGGTAGTGTCTATTACATCTCTTCACTAGCAAAGTCCTGGCTAAAGAGCAGAGAGGACTGTGTGCAAAGATCTGCAGACCTGGTGATTATTAACAGCAAAGAAGAGCAGGTCTGTATGTGTATGTGTGTGTGAAGAGTTAAAAACTAAATAAATACAATGTTACAGAAGTGGATGACAGCATACAACTTTGCATGTTGTATTCATGTTGATGTCTTTTCTCTCCGTCAACAAGGAATTCTTGAGACATTTCCATAAACCCATGTGGATTGGACTCACTGATCGAGAGGCAGAGGGGAGATGGAAATGCGTGGATGGGACTCCGCTGACCAAAAGGTACTTTACTTAACGTGTCTGTTGTCATGGTGCCCTGGCCAGCCACTTAAGACAATCGCTCTATTCAGCTTTCTTTCATTATTGTGGTAGTTTAACAAAAACAGTTAAACGTTATTAACCCACCAACCTTTCTTAAGATTACAAAAACATTTTGGGACCCCTTTAAAAAACAAGCTGATGCATCTCAAAGGGTTAATTGTGAAATGTGTCTGTTCAGTGTCACTGATACAGACCTGAAGACTTATAGCTTCTGTCAGTTGAATTACACAGCCGACGAGACCTTAGATCTATAATTGATGTTTTAACTATATCTCTTTCAATCTCAATAAAACACTGTTTCTAAGGAAACCTTCTGGTTTTGAGTTGATGTTGGGTTCCTGTCTTGTTTCTTGGTGAGCATTCTTTAAAAAGGAAAGTTAATTGTTAGTTTTGGGGTTTCAGCTTCTGGATCCCTTTGGAGCCAAATGGACATCAGTTCAGGGATGAAGATTGTGCAGAAATGAACAACCATTATTTTGAAAAAAACTGGAATGATAACCAGTGTGAAAATACACAATTCTGGGCATGTGAGAAGATGTTGCCTCTATAACTCCAAACCAACAAAACAATGACGTAAAAACAGGGAGATACTCTGTATCACGTTCTCCAGTTTCAGCTAAAGTTGACAAGACAGCATGAATAAAATGCTCAGCAAGCTCCTCTACGGGGAAAGTGTCTAATTAATGTACATGGACATACATATCTAGCTTGGTGTGTTGCTTTAAACGTTGAATATGATGTTTGATGTGTGTTAACATTGTCGGCTCACCAGAATCTGAACCTAAAAAACATGTAATCATAATCCATAAAATATTTTGTTTTAATTTTACATTTGTTTGTGTTTGATTGACTGCTTTAAGTTCATTTTGCTTAATTATGCCATCAGATGAATACAGTTTTGTGTCTCATTTTATTTTTTATTAGAAATATTTAAGCATATGGAATGTATTCTGCTGATTAAAAGAAATAGACAGTTATTCATATTTAAATTCACTGCTTAATAAATATGTGAATAAAAATGTTTTGTGATTCTTTCCTTTGCTTTAAGTCAGATTTAAGTGTCCTGCTCTACTTTAACTTCTCCTCCTTCTGCATGTGAGTCAAGCTTTGCCTGTATCTTCCACTACAACAATACAAGTTAGGTTTGCATGTCCAGCTTCTCTCCTTCTCTAATTTAACTCCCACATTGAGATTCTCTGTCTCACATGTTTTGCTCTGCTGCACCTTCATGTGGTGGATGACTTACACGACATCCTGATGGAGAACAGTTTCTCCAAACGGTGGCCATAACTGTTCAAGGGAAAGTGATACATTATATATTTTTCATGTATAAAGCACATGCAGCCATGTTGACGGCCCCAAAGGCAAAGTTTACTTCAGGCTCACAATGATCTTGATAATAAATTATTGAATAATATATTATTGAATATAATATAATGTTATATTGTATTATATTATACAAATATATTTTATTACAATAATATAAAACATTTTATGATATATTCTATGGATAAAATATTAGTTTGCGGAGGTGACATGTGGCTGGAAATACAGATGTGTATAAAATGGACGTGAAGGATTCCCTGGTTACAGCTCTCAATTTAGATAGAACATAAAAATAATATCTGAGGTGGAAAGTCTTTTCATGAAAGGAAGGTGGTACTGTTTTGACCATAAATAATCCTAGAGGAGGTTTAGTGATGCATGGTGTTTTGATGCAACCCATTTTCTTTGTGGTTTTCTTCAGACCCCCTTTTGGACTTCACAGACCTCCAGATCTACCAGGCGCTGATCAAGGGCCTTGAGGACAAATCCTTCTGCAAAATAAAGTCATTAATACAGGGTCTCTATTTCTCATTAACCATCAACAAAATATTTTCAGCCAACTAAAATCATCAATAAAGGATTCTTATAGTATTCTATTTATTTTGCAGTTGAATATGTTCTATTTCTGTTAATGTATACATTATGTTGGGTATTAATAACAAATGGAGGTTCCCACAAAAGTGCAAAACAAAATACTTCCACAAAGTAAGCCACCAAACATACTGTATACTGTTGATCCAAAAGTATCACCAGTATGCACAAAGTAGGATTTAATTTTTCCCTTTTTCAATTTTTTATTTCTGTTATTTTTTTAATGTTTTTATTCAGAATTGATTAAAATGTAAACGTTTTAGCTCTGCCGCATGCAAAAGCCCTTTAATCCATGTATATGTACACACTCATATGATGATATTATGTTCATGAGCCGATGCTATGAAGGTTGACATGGTTTCCCCCAAACCGCCAGCGATGCTCGACTCAACAGGTGACGTCATTCCAGCTGGCCAGCACTGGGTGAAGTGGTCCATCTCCACACAGTCCTCTACCTTGGTGAGACCGTGATCCGGCTGGCCAGATGGTTAAAATCCAAAAGACAGTACAGTGATGGATCACATGTATTTATTTAAGTACGTATTGACGTGTTCTTAATAATTCCCATCATGCATCTGGAAGGTCAAACACCTGCAAGACCAAACAGGTAAAAGTGGTCAACTAAAATAACTCACACCACCAGGCCTCAGTTCCTGCAAACAAGCAGAGATCACATGTGTGAATGGTGTGCTGCCATCTGTGTTCCTATGTTTGTCGCTTCGTTTCAGTACATTTCAGAACAATAATTTGTCATATCAGAAGCACACGCTCAAGACATTGGGACGCCGAGGACCAAACTGTGCAGTTACAGCTGGACGTCATGGATCACTTGGACATCTATGCCAATGTAGAGGAACTATCAGGCAAAAAGAAGAGTTTGTCAAAAAGTTCTGAAAGTGTTTATGAAAATGTGTTGATCGACACTCTGGAGCCAAACAGAACTGGACCGGCCCTCTCAGGTAATAAATACATCCAAACACATGTAGGATGTTGTCTGCAGGTTCATGTTAATATGTGAACATTCTTCACACACAGGCAGCGCAGGAACGACTAAATATGTCTTACAATAAAACAAAGACGACATTATCAGGAACAATTGTGAGAAGGGTCAAGGAGCAAGAGAGTGAAGGGGGGAGTGAGAGTCTGGTTTTCTGTCATTCATGTTTTTTATTTGTGCTAATAAACTTACGGATTACAGCTAAACATAAAACGCCATGAAGAAAATGATGGTCACTGAAGAGCAGTAATAGAGAAAAATTAAATTCTCACATTACTCTTTTTAGTCTTCTGACTAGCTCTGTGAAGCTCTGAATACAGACCTTTCTCCACAGTCTACATGTTGACTTGTCAGAGCAGAGAAGCACATCTGGAACTAGAAACATTAATGAAGGCTCAGTTACATTACTAAAAAATATTGTACCAGTGAGTTAGTACACACCATACCAGTAAACCTCCACTAGGTGGAATTCAGCCATCATTCACTGAATCACAAACTGGAAGACAATCATCACTTTGACAGACCAAAATAATGTGGAAAATGCCTTCCTTTCAATAAGAGTACATAAGTGTCATGGACCAGACACCATCTGTGGTCGTTTGCTTAAAACGTGTGCAAAAGAACTGAGTCCTGTATTTCACAACATTTTGTATGAATCCTTACAGGCACAGCATGTACCTAAGGTCTGGACGGATGCTGTGGTAGTCCCTGTTCCCAAATCCAGTTGCCCCAAAAGCCTAAATGATTTTAGACCGGTTGCTCTTACATCAATTTTAATGAAAACCTTTGAAAAACTGGTAAGGTCAGAAATTCTATGGAATACTGAGTAAGCACTTGATCCGCTGCAGTTTGCTTATAGGCCACACAGAGGAGTAGAAGATGCAGTCACTTTGTTTAATTTACTTTTTAAACACTTGGAGGGAAATGGATCTCATGTTAGACTTCTATTTGTAGATTTCTCCTCTGCTTTTAATACAATTCAACCCCATATTTTAACCAGTAGGCTTTTAGAACAATTTGACTTAAGTCCCAATCTTGTGGGTTGGATTCTTGACTTATTAACTAATAGGACACAAAGAGTGAGGGCAAATGGAATTCTGTCGGACCAAGTGTCCTCCACTGGCTCCCCACAAGGATGTGTGCTTTCGCTCCTTTTATTCATCCTCTACACAAATATGTGTCAGAGCAGGCATGAAAATAGGACCATTTTAAAGTATGCAGATGATTCTGTTATTGTTAGTCGGCTCCAGGACAATGAGACCAGCCACGGTCCGGTCATCCACGACTTTGTGAAGTGGTGTGAGGAGTCTTCAACTAAACATATCTAAAACCAAAGACATGATCATTGATTTTAGAAGACATGCAAGTCATATCCATTAAGGGTCAGACAGTAGAATGCGTGCAATCATACAAATATCTTGGGACAATTATCGACTCAAAACTGAACTTTGAAGCAAACTGTGAAGCCGTGTGCAAGAAGGGGCACCAGCGTTTGTTTTGTAGGGTCCCCTAATTAGGGGACCCTAGGTGTTCTACAGCTCATATGACCTTGATATGAATACCAGATCCTATTATCCTTGATCTCTAACGAATTTGCCTTTAATAACTCCTTGCCTTTAATAATATATATATATATAATTTTACTTATTTTCTGCATAAATATGATCAAAAGTCAAAAGTCAGAGCAAAAAATGACTCCTTGATTGTTCCCCGAGTTTTTTAAATTGTATTGTTCGGTGCCTTCCCATCATCCCCCAGAGTAATACTACACCTCTTTAGAAAGATTATGACCTAAATCATCTCAATCTGCAATAATAATCACAATAAACACAAGCCTTGACGTGTTTTGAAGCATTTTCAGTCCAAAAACCGTGTTTTTCGGTTCAGAAATAGAAAAATTACCTTTTTGACCTGAATCTTGGTCACACCATGAGGTACGTGTACTTCAAATACTTCAAATGACTTCAAATGACTTCAAATGGTTCTCAGGTCGCAGGACCTCGAAAAGCAGGAAACAAAACACCGGTTCTTGCTTCGCAGCCAGAGACTCCCATACTGATCACACTGTGCTCTCACTACTACTGTTAGACTCACACAGTCTCTACGGTTACAGGGAAGGTACTTTGAGTGTTACCGTTGTTAGGGGTACTTAGGAGTGAAAACCTTAGTGAAACGTTATAATCGCTTAGTCATGTTGAGGAGTTTACGAAATTATTCAAATGTAACGATCTTTAAAAAATAAATAAACGGACACGTATCTTCTCACAAGGGTTACAGTACTTTAGCACTTTAAATGAATTAGATCGGAACTGTGGATGAGAAGTTATTAGAGTTTTAGTTTTGAAAAAACACACTTCCTCATTTCCGTGAGATCAGAAAAAAGGGGCGCGGGTTAATGAGGTTAAGGAAACTGTCCTATTTCCACATTGACAAAACCATGATGACCTTATTTTATAGTACTTTTTTAAAATCAATTTGATCTTTTTCTTTGGTGTCATGGTTTGTAAACCTAACTTTAAAGAACAGAAACTCTCTGCATCAGATTGTTAAATGGTCTAGCATGCTGATTGGTGAGTCACAGCTCAGCCCAGAGTCCCTGTACCAGACAGTTACAGGACAACTCTTTGCTCCCTTTGCACAGGGAATTTCAGCTTCTCCCTTCTAGACGGAGGTATTTAGTACCACGGTGTAGAACAAAGCGTCATAAAAACAGCTTTGTTCCAGCAGCCATCCCTCAGGTGAACAAATTATAATCATAACAGCGCACTGATTTGTAGCTTTGTCTACTTTTATCATCATGTTTGTCCTGTTGTCTGTGTTGTTGTAATATGTGTCGAGATTAGGGATGGGTTCGTTTGGGTTTTTTCTAGTGCGGTCAAACGATTAAAATATTTAATCGCGATTAATCACATTTATGTCATAGTTAACTCGCGATTAATTGCAATTAATCGCAATTTTTTTTTTTCATTTTAATGCTCTTATCAACATGAAAAAGTGGATTGGCTTGCTTTATGCAAATGTTTTATTTTATTGAAAAACAACTGCCAAACAGGGCGGTACAAAATACAATTATAAAGTGCACATTTCAGGTAAACAAGGGCTTGAGAGAGAGAGAGAGAGAGAGAGAGAGAGAGAGAGAGAGAGAGAGAGAGAGAGAGAGAGAGCTGTGAACATAGCAGTCAGGCTCTCGAAGGCAATTCGTAGGTCCTGTCGTTGGATGCGATGCGTATTATATCAGCTAGACCCTCGTCCTCCACAACGTTAACAGGCCTACACGCAGTAGCCACCCATTTAGCTATGGCTGCAATAAGTTTGTTCTTCGTTGTGGTGTCCATGTGTTTCTGTCCGAAGTCATCCATTCTTGTCTGCTATGACGAGGGGGCGCAGAGTTAGCATCAGCTGTGTGCTTGGCCATCACGTGGTGTTTCAGACTGGATAGGCTACGATGATAGCTCAGTTCACAATGACAAATGGCACATACCACTTTGGTCTTGTCAAGGGAACCATCTGACAACTTTTTGAAAGTAAACTTTCCATTCATTAGCGTCTTATCATTCATTTTGCCGTATCGTGCTCACCATTCATTAATTTCAAACCGTAACGTTAGCCTAGCTTCCAAGCCCAAGCGGCGTGCCTATTGTTTTGCTTCCGGTTGAGCTACATCCGGCGTGGCGCTCGCGAGAAAAGAATTGAAAAATAAAAATGCGTTAACGCCATTAATAAAATTGACGGCGTTAAAATTGATTTGCGTTAACGCCGTTAATAATGCGCTAATAACGCGCTAATATGACAGCACTAGTTTTTTCCAATACCGGTGCTAAAACGATACTTTTAAAACGATACCGGTGCCTGAACCGATACTTTTTTATTGCCAAAGCAATTTTTTTTCTTCAAATTGAACAATATATTAACCGTTTAAAGTATACTATAAATAAATAAATACAAAAAACTTGACTTCAAACTACAGCTTCAAACAAAATATACTGAAAAATATAATATACTGAACAAAAGCATCAGGTGGCCTGATAGGAAACGTGTGCAACAGAACTCCACTCAGAAACTGTTGGATTCTACAAACTCTGCTGCTTTACTGGACTACACGTCATCATTAATATCAACTGGGAGAGCTTTTCTGAACCAGACGGAGCTGCTCTTGAACTTGGAGCGTTTCTCAGACGGTGTTCTTGCCGGTCAGCTGCGGTTTCTCTTACGTTGACTTCCATCAGCGAAACAGACGTCTAGAGTTGATAGTTCAGGAGTTTAGTTTAGAGTTTAGAGTTTATAGTTCAGGAGTCTTTTTTGCAGCTTTCTCGTCCAGATTCCAGCATTTAAAACAGACGTTCCCTCAACGAGGTTTGGTGGAGGAAACGGAGCGTTTCTCTCTCGGAGTTCGGCTCTTCTTCTTTACACGCAGTTGTTTTGTTGCATTTGCTGCACGTCGCGTTGTTCGAATCATTTTTTGCAAAATACAAACACACTTTTGACCGTGTACCTTTTGGACTTTTCTCTGTTAAAAGGTTGATGACTAGCTAGCTACTGTAGCTATACAACCTGCTGCCAGGACGGACTCATCAGAGTAGTGTAAAAAAGGTACCGGTCGTAGTGGCACCGGTTTTCAGTACCCAACCCTAGTCGAGATGGATGCCTCGCTTTCTATTGCAAACCAAGTCTACCTACGGGTACAAATAAAGTAACCTAACCTAACCTATTTTCTGATTATAAAAACACCTGTGCTTTTTCATGACTTCTACCTTCAGGTGTTGAAGGTGTGAAGAAGAGTTCCTGCAGAGCTGCTGCAGTGGTTCTGGGTCTGCTGTGTCTCCTCCTCCTGACTGGACTCATAACTTCGGTTGGCCTGTGTGAGTACTTTGTTAGCACGCTGATGAAGCCCTGAGAAGAAAATACTGGTTGACAGTGTTTCTTTATTTGTTTGTTTATGTGTCTAACAGTCACCAAAGGCAACTCTGAGCGGGAAACGGAGATGGTCCTGTTACACACCAGTTACACCAACCTGACTGAAGAAAGAGACCAGTTACAGACCAGTTACACCAACCTCACTAAGGAAAGAGACCAGTTACAGACCAGTTACACCAACCTGGCTGAAGAAAGAGACCAGCTCCAAAAAAGAGTTGAAGAAGAAAAAGAGAGGAATGATCTTCAGGGAAAGATTCAAGGTAATTGTTTAATTCTTAATTTTAGCAGTCTGAATTAATAACGTAAACCGTACTTACTGTTATCACTCTTTGAGAAAACTGGCAATGCAATCTGCGGCATATTATTTCACTATTGGAGCATTGGTGAATATCCATCAGGAATAGCTTAATTTCTTTCTCAATGGCCGAAAGATATTGGAAGCGCTAACTGAATTCTGTCATGAGATGTGATGACAGACACATATTTCCTCTTTTTAGCAGAAAGGTTGACCTGGAAAAGCTGCTCTGATTTCAGACAGCGTGGGGAAGAGCATAACATTGAAGTTACGTAGTTGTGTCTCAAAGAGACGGAGCTTCACACAGAATGCTCTCATGTGTGCGTGAAGTTGTGGTACCTGCTCTTTGCCTTGCAGGCTCTTGTTCAGTGTGATGATATGATAAGATCAACTAGAGGCCAGGTCTGCCAACCATAGAGGGTCACGCAGCTCATGAAGAGCTCGGTCCTTCTCTTTCAAAAACTGGTCAATTTCTGATCTCAGGGAATAAAACCACTGCAGCTGGAGCCGCGACGGAGCAGCCTCGTCAACTCCCCGCAAAAGCATGAACAGCTGAGCGGCGTCTGTGGCGTCTGTGCTCTCATCTGACACCTGATGCTTTAAGTTAGCTGACAAGTCTTCGTGTTTCTAGACACGCTCACGTTGTTGAATTCCGGGATCTTTTCCGGGCACATTATTCCTGACTTAGTGGCCGAGACACACCAGACACGACTCTCAAAAACGTGTCGCTAGCAAAACCATTCTTTTCCTATGGTACGGCACGCCTTTCATGCGCGCCTTTTAAATGCTGCGCTTTGCGTTTTTCTAGCGTTTTTTAGGCGCGCATAAAAGTTGAAATATTCTTACATTTTAAGCACAAGGCGCGGAGTCGCACAGCTCATCCCCCGGTTGCACAAGCAGGCCCGCTCCACAGGCCGGGCTGTTTTGCCCGACGTGTTTTTGCCAAGGCGTTTTTAGAAGCGGCTGCACTTTTAAAAGTTGCATCTGGTGTGATCGGCCCCTTAGTGAGGCTCTGAGAAGGTTTCCCGTGTCGCGCTGTGAGCTGAGCAACCTCGTAGCTGCTAGGCATTCTTGTGTTTTGTTCGGACGGCAAAAATACGATTAGTTGAGCTCAGGGGCGGTTTTGGGCACGGGCGACCCGGGCAGCCGCACGGGCGACCCGGGAAGCCGCCCGGGGCGGCACTTTTTCATGACGTGGGGGGCGGCACGACCACTTAAAAAAATATATATATATATATCTGGGCCGCGAAGCGGTTTTCCATTATCTATCATATCACTGTGTGGGGAATTGGCAAATTGGCGCCCCCTGCAGCTGCAGGCGCCCCTGCTTGCTAAGAAGGTGCCGTCTACTAGTGACGTGTCGGTCGAACGAAACGGCTCTAAGAGCTCTCTGACGTGAACGACGGGGTCGGCTTTTTTCTTTTTTCTCTCTCTCTGGCTCTCTCGCTCGCTCTCTCAAGCCGCATTTCATTGGTCAATATGTGTGGCGTCGTCTCTGCGCCTGCGATGAGCAGAGGGGCGGGAGTTACACAGTTCATGTGACGTCACGAGACTGTGTATCGTAGCAACTTCAGTCCCCTCAGAGAGAATGTTCTCCAACAGGGCAGATCATTCCGGAGAGAAGAAACAGGATCAGCCCTCAAAGCTGAGGCACTTGGTCTTTCTCAATGTAAATCTTCACTGAAGGACAAAACTCTGGATGCTGATTTTTTTTCTTTTTGTTTTACACATTTTAATTTATATTTTGTTGTGCGATTCTGTAAGCTTCTGTATGTTGTTTTACTTTAAATCTGTTAAGTATTAAAAAGCTACACGTTTAAAATAGTTAAAAGTTAGTTAAGTTCATTTGTAAATAGTTAAACGTTTGTTTTTGCACTTTCTAATTTTTTTGTATCACTCTGTAGAGTGTATAAATAAAAGTGTATTTATATAATAAACATTTGATATAGTGCATGTTTTTTTTTTACATTAGTAATTCATATTGCGCATAATTTTACATTACAATTTTACAGCACCAAAAAAATCTGAAGAGCCATTTGGAAGCCGAAAGAGCCGTCTCTTTTTAGTGAGCCGAGCCAAAAGAGCCGGTTCCCTAAAAAGAGCCGGGATTCCCATCACTACCGTCTACAGATCATGTGTGAGAAGGGGGAAGGGGAGGGGGCGCGGGGGAATAGTTCACCTCTGGGTCTCCCAAATGGAACGGACAAGGGGGGGAACAGGGGGATCCACTGTAGGCTATAGAGCAGTACTCTAATGCAATTAGTGGGCTTAAGTCAGTTATGTTGTAACTTATACTGTGTTGTGCAGAATTGTGTGCATTGATTCTCTTAAGTGTGTTATTCAAATGTTCTATTGAATGATTTGTGCAATTGAGGAATTTAAGTTTATAATAAAAAAATTAAAATGTTCCCGGCGGGGGAGGGGGGGGGGCACTCGGAGGGGGTCTCGCCCGGGGCGTAATTACATGTAGAACCGCCACTGGTTGAGCTCACAGGCTAGCTGCTGTTTGCTTGACTGTCTCTCCATTATATTTTTTTTATCTGCTGCGGGCCAATACAAAATGCAGTTGGCCCGCGGGCCGTAGTTTGGACACCCCTGGTCTAGTTGTTTTGCTTAATTACTGATCTATTACAATGTTCTTTTCTTTTTCAATTTGAAACAGAACAGTATCCCAAACAAGGATGGGTGTATTTCAGCGGTAGTGTCTATTACATCTCTTCACTAGCAAAGTCCTGGCTAAAGAGCAGAGAGGACTGTGTGCAAAGATCTGCAGACCTGGTGATTATTAACAGCAAAGAAGAGCAGGTCTGTATGTGTATGTGTGAAGAGTTAAAAACTAAATAAATACAATGTTACAGAAGTGGATGACAGCATACAACTTTGCATGTTGTATTCATGTTGATGTCTTTTCTCTCCGTCAACAAGGAATTCTTGAGACATTTCCATAAACCCATGTGGATTGGACTCACTGATCGAGAGGCAGAGGGGAGATGGAAATGGGTGGATGGGACTCCGCTGACCAAAAGGTACTTTACTTAACGTGTCTGTTGTCATGGTGCCCTGGCCAGCCACTTAAGACAATCGCTCTATTCGGCTTTCTTTCATTATTGTGGTAGTTTAACAAAAATAGTTAAACGTTATTAACCCACCAACTTTTCTTAAGATTACAAAAACATTTTGGGACCCCTTTAAAAAACAAGATGAGGCATCTCAAAGGGTTAATTGTGAAATGTGCCTGTTCAGTGTCACTGATACAGACCTGAAGACTTATAGCTTCTGTCAGTTGAATTACACAGCCGACGAGACCTTAGATCTATAATTGACGTTTTAACTATATCTCTTTCAATCTCAATAAAACACTGTTTCTAAGGAAACCTTCTGGTTTTGAGTTGATGTTGGGTTCCTGTCTTGTTTCTTGGTGAGCATTCTTCAAAAAGGAAAGTTAATTGTTAGTTTTGGGGTTTCAGCTTCTGGATCCTTTTGGAGCCAAATGGACATCAGTTCAGGGATGAAGATTGTGCAGAAATGAACAACCATTATTTTGAAAAAAACTGGAATGATGACAAGTGTGAAAATACAAAATTCTGGGCATGTGAGAAGATGTTGCCTCTATAACTCCAAACCAACAAAACAATGACGTAAAAACAGGGAGATACTCTGTATCACGTTCTCCAGTTTCAGCTAAAGTTGACAAGACAGCATGAATAAAATGCTCAGCAAGCTTCTCTACGGGGAAAGTGTCTAATTAATGTACATGGACATACATATCTAGCTTGGTGTGTTGCTTTATTAGCCTGTTAATATTGTCGGCTAACCAAAATTTATTTTTTGTGATTGATCGACTGCTTTTAGTTCATTTTGTTCAAAGTGTGCTAACAGATGATTATAGTTTGGTGTTTCTTAGGGATTGTTTTCATTTTATTAATGGAGTATATGGAATGTATTCTGCTGATTAAAATAAATAGTCAGTTATTCCTATTTTAATTCACTGCTTAATAAATATGTGAATAAAAATGTTTTGTGATTCTTTCCTTTGCTTGAGGTCAGATGTAAGTGTCCTGCTCTACTTTAACTTCTCCTCCTTCTACATACAAGTATTGCCACAATTCATGTCTGCATGTGAGTCAAACTTTGCCTGTATCTTCCACTACAACAATACAAGTTAGGTTTGCATCTCCAGCTTCCCTCCTTCTCTAATTTAACTCCCACATTGAGATTCTCTGTCTCACATGTTTTGCTCTGCTGCACCTTCATGTGGTGGATGACTTACACCAGGGGTTCTTAACCTTTTTGACCTCGGGGCCCAACTTTTCAAGTACAAAGTGCCCCGGGGCCCATTCAAATATTAACACTGTATTGGTTTATTATCCCCGGGCGCCGCTCAGGGCAGCCCACTGCTCCCTAAGATATTAAGGATGGGTTAAATGCAGAGAACACATTTAATGTATGTATGTACTAAAAAGGATTTCTTTTTCTTTCTATTAACTAATTGTTCTCACTCTTGGTTTGATAACTAAATCAAATCTACCTACAGTTTAACAAGCAAAAACCTTGTCAAATAAATGACATGATACAATGTGATCATCACAAAGACATTTATTGATCATGTGTATGTAAACTTGCACAGACATCAAGTCATGGAACAAATCAAGCTGATAGAATAACTAATTTAAAGGCTCAAGTCACGCGTATTAACACAAAAATAACTAATAATTCAATTGTTCTACAAAAACAAGAGAGACTAAAAAAGATGAGATTTTTTGGGGGGATTTTGATTTTTTTTTTTTAAAGATAAATAAATGTTAAATAATCCTTAAACCTGAATATTTAAGACAGTAAAAGTGTTCGGCGGCACTTTAGTCTTCATGTTCTCTATAACTTTCGCTACAGGCTAGCTAGCTGCTGGCTGAGTTTCTTCTTCTGCATATTAGAGCTTGTTAAACAACTGTGGTGGGAAGCTATATTGTAACTGTCTCATGGACAACAGTAATATCTCTGCTGTCTTCAATTCATTACCTATGCGTTCCCACGGCCCTAGCGGCCCACAGGTGAAAACGGAAAGTTTTTGGCGGCCCTCTAGGTGGCGCTTGCGGTTCAACGGGGGGCCGCGGCCCTATGGTTAAGAATCACTGACTTACACGACATCCTGATGGAGAACAGTTTCTCCAAATGGTGGCCATAACTGTTCAAAGGAAAGTGAGGTACTTGGTTTGAATGTCCACTTTGCTCCATTCTCTGAGTGATAAATCATATCTTTTTCATGTATAAAGCACATGCAGCCATGTTGACGGCCCCAAAGACAACATTTACTGCCCCAAAGACAAAGTTTACTGCCCCAAAGACAACGTTTACTGCTGGCTCAGACTGATCCCCTCCCACGTCCTGCCCTCCGTGCACATTGACATACCTGCTCCCTCCAAATTTTCTTTTAATTTTTTTTTAAGTACAATTATCTTTGGGATTATGGAAAAAAGTTGAGAATCTCACTCCAACATAAATACTGTCATGATGTTGGTTTGTTTTGTGTCCTGTTTTATTGTGAAGTCCTTGTCTTGTGTGTCCTCTGTGTTCCATGCACTTCCTGCCCCTGTGATTGTCTGTGATTGTCTGTCTGCCCTGTTCCTGATTGTGTACTGCCCTCATTGTTTCCACCTGTGCCTCATTACCTTCCTCTTGTATTCAAACCCTGTTTGTCTCCTTTCCCCTTGTTGGATTGTACTGTGTGTTACCGCATGTCCTCTGGCTGGTCCTCTGTCCCTGTGAGTAGTCTGTCACTCAGTTTTGAGTTGGTGTGTTTTGAAGCCTGACCTGAGTTTTGTTTTGGACAATACATTTATTTTAAACTGTTGCAACGGCATTTGGGTCCTCTCCTTCATACCAGAACCTGACAGAACAATCCGACCAGTACCTGGACCCAGCCTGCAACCTTTTTTTTTTGTCCTGCCATGGCAAATCCACAGCCAGCCCCGGTCAGCTTGTTTTTTTACGACGCTCTTGGCCGTAGTCTGGGTTATCACGACCAGGTTATGGACCCAGAGTTTGACTCTGTTAATGTGCTCCGCCAGGCTTTGGGTGGTCTCCGTAGCCACCAGAAGAGTTACTCTGACCACTGTATGGACCGTGAGCTTGATCCATGGTGGAGTTCCCGGCTGGCATATGGTGGGCCCCGTAGCCTGAGGGGCAAGACTCCTGCCTCCAAGGTTCCTGACCCGTGCCGCAGTCCACGCCGGTTCCGGTTGTCGCCTCAGCGCTGCAGCTGATCTCGGCTCCCCGTATACCGTTGGCGTCCGGCCGATTTTCTGCCTTCTGCCAGCGGTCCGGCTGACCCCGGTCCCATGTCTCCAGTCGGCGGTCCAGCCGATCCCAGTTCCACGTCTCCAGGTGGCGGTCTCTGTGCCGCGGCCAGCCCCAGTCCCGGCTACCGCCTCTAAGCTGCAGTCGACCCCGGCTCCCCGTGTCCTGTCGGTGCCCCGGCCGACTCCTGCTCCCCGTGTCCTGTCAGTGCCCCGGCCGACTCCTGCTCCCCGTGTCCTGTCGCCACCCTGGCCGACCCCTGTCCCAGCTGCCGCCTCAAGGCCGCACCCAACACCGGGTCCCCAGCCAGCGCCGCGACCTGTTCCAGAGTCCAGTTCCCCCGTCAGAATCCCCCGGGTTCCCCGTCCTGTTCAGAGTCCTGGTCTTCCCAGGGCACACAGCCTCCGGAGCCCCCATCCCGCTCTCCGGAGCCCCAGCAGTCTACCACTGAGTTCCGTTTCCCGGAGGCGCCGCCACCCCCTGCTTCTCCTAGGCGCAGAGCCTCAGCTTTCTGGTCCCAGGAGCGCGTTTGTCCGCCTGCTGGTCGTCCTTACCTTCCTCATGTATTTAAACCCTGTTTGTCTCCTGTCCCCTTGTCGGATTGTACTGTGTGTTACCGCGTGGCCTCTGTCCGTTCCTCTGTCCCAGTGAGTAGTCTGTCAACCTCTCTGTTAAGTTAGTGTTTTATGAAGCCTCTTCTTGTTTGTGTTATATCTGTCAACCGCAGTTTTGAGTAAGTGTGTTTTGAAGCCTGACCTGAGTTTTGTTTTGGACAATAAATGTACTTTAAACTGTTGCAACGGCATTTGGGTCCTCTCGTTCATACCAGAACCTGACAAATACATAGAGTGCTATGGGACTTTTACCAACAGATCTATAAGTGACTTTCCTTCGTTGTTTTAGCTCATATCTTGTTTCACTGCATTTGTATGTTATTTAACATTAGAGTGATGGTTGAATGGGAACAATAAGGACCTCCAGATCTACCAGGAGCTGATCAAGGGCCTTGAGGACAAATCCTTCTGCAAAATAAATCATCAGAGAATAATATCAGTGAAGAGATCCCAGTAAATTTGTGTAACTTTGATTTACTTTCTAGTACCTTTGTAATAAGTCAACCTTTATAAAGGAAATATAGGAATTGTTTAATGGCTAATAATGTCTGCAGTTAGTAACAGTAGTAAGTCATTAATACAGGATCTCTTTGTCATTAACCATCAAAAAGATATTTTCAGTCAACTAAAATCATCAATAAAGGATTCTTATAGTAATCTATTTATTTTGCAGTTGTATATGTTCTATTTCTGTTAATGTATACATTATGTTGGGTATTAATAACAAATGGAGGTTCCCACAAAAATGTAAAACAAAATATAAATACCTCCACAAAATAAGCCACCAACCATACCGTATACTGTTGATCCAAAAGTATCACCAATATACAAAGTAGGATTTTATTTTTCCCTTTTTCTGTTATTTTTTTAAATGTTTTTATTCAGAATTGATTCAAATGTGAACGTTTTAGCTCTGCCGCATGCAAAAGCCCTTTAATCCATGTATATGTACACACTCATATGATGATATTATGTTCATGAGCCGATGCTATGAAGGTTGACATGGTTTTCCCCACACAGCCAGTGATGCTCGACTCAATAGGTGACGTCATTCCAGCTGGCCAGCACTGGTGAAGTGGTCCATCTCCACACAGTCCTCTACCTCGGTGGGACCGTGATCCGGCTGGCCAGATGGCTAAAATCCAAAAGACAGTACAGTGATGGATCACATGTATTTATTTGAGTACTTGTTTGCTCGTTCTTAATAATTCCCATCATGCATCTGGAAGGTCAAACACCTGCAAAACCAAAGAGGTAACAGTGGTCAACTAAAATAACTCACACCACCAGGCCTCAGTTCCTGTGAAAGCAAGCGGAGAATCACATGTGTGAATGGTGTGCTGCCATCTGTGTTCCTATGTTTGTCGCTTCGTTTCAGTACATTTCAGAACAATAATTTGTCATATCAGAAGCACACGCTCAAGACATTGGGACGCCGAGGACCAAACTGTGCAGTTACAGCTGGACGTCATGGATCACTTGGACATCTATGCCAATGTAGAGGAACTATCAGGCAAAAAGAAGAGTTTGTCAAAAAGTTCTGAAAGTGTTTATGAAAATGTGTTGATCGACACTCTGGAGCCAAACACTGGACCGGCCTTCTCAGGTAATAAATATATCCAAACACATTCAGGATGTTGTCTGCAGGTTCATGTTAATATGTGAACATTCTTCACACACAGGCAGTGCAGGAACGACTAAATATGTATTACAATAAAACAAAGACGACATTATCAGGAACAATAGTGTGGAGCGTCAAGGAGCAAGAGAGTGAAGGGGGGAGTGAGAGTCTGGTTTTCTGTCATTCATGTTTTTTATTGCTGCTAATAAATTTAAGGATTATAGCTAAACATAAAATGCCATGAAGAAAATGATGGTCATTGCAGAGCAGAAATAGAGAAATTACCCTACGGTCTGGATGGATGCTGTGGTAGTCCCTGTTCCAGTTGCCCCAAAAGCCTAAATGATTTTAGACTGGTTGCTCTTACATCAATTTGAATGAAAACTTTTGAAAAACTGGTAAGGTCAGAAATGTTAAGGGGCACCAGCGTTTGTTTTGTTTAAGGAAACTGTCCTGTTTCCACATTGACAAAACCATGACGACCTTATTTTATCGTGCTTTTATTGAATCAATTTGATCTTTTTCTTTGGTGTCATGGTTTGGAAACCTGTCTTTAAAGAACAGAAACTCTCTGGATCAGATTGTTAAATGGTCTAGCAGGCTGATTGGCGAGTCCCTGTACCAGACAGTTACAACGGATAACCGGCTCCATTTTAAAGGACAACTCCCACCCTTTGCACAGGGAATTTCAGCTTCTCCCTTCTAGATGGAGGTATTATGTACCACGGTGTAGAACAAAGCGTCATAAAAACAGCTTTGTTCCAGCAGCCATCCCTCAGGTGAACAAATTATAATCATCTGTAGCTTTGTGTACTTTTATCATCATGTTTGTCCTGTTGTCTGTGTTGTTGTAATATGTGTTGAGATGGATGCCTCGCTTTCTATTGCAAACAACAGGTACAAATAAAGTAACCTAACCTATTTTATGATTATAAAAACACCTGTGCTTTTTCATTGAGAAATGAAACGCATGACTTCTACCTTCAGGTGTTGAAGGTGTGAAGAAGAGTTCCTGCAGAGCTGCTGCAGTGGTTCTGGGTCTGCTGTGTCTCCTCCTCCTGACTGGACTCATAACTTCGGTTGGCCTGTGTGAGTACTTTGTTAGCACGCTGATGAAGCCCTGAGAAGAAAATACTGGTTGACAGTGTTTCTTTATTTGTTTGTTTATGTGTCTAACAGTCACCAAAGGCAACTCTGAGCGGGAAACGGAGATGGTCTGAAGAAAAGAGACCAGTTACAGACCAGTAACACCAACCTGAATAAGGAAAAAGACCAGTTACAGACCAGTTGTAACAACCTGGCTAAAGTACACGAAGAGCTCCACAGAAGACTTGAAGAATTGGCCAAAGAGAATAATGATCTTCGGGGAAAGATTCGAGGTAAATGTTTATTTCTTAATTTTAGCAGTCCGAAATAATAACGGATAAATAATAATTACTGTTGTCACTCTTTTTCGTGATCAAAGAGTAACTTCTGCTCCAAATCACTTTTTTTCACCTGAAAGCCATTGTATAGATATTTAGTAGCATGATTAATGGATTCAGGTCTAAATCTTTACATACTTGACATTTTATTGCAAAGTATTTGAATTCAACTTAAGTAAAATCTGTAGGGTTTAGTAAGTTTTGAAAAAAACGTTACTGCCAACCATTCAGCCGATGAGATAGAGATGAGAAGTGGGTCACAGACGTCTGGTAAGATCACTTCTTGTTAACTCCACACCAACCATTTATGTTCAAACTTGTAGTTTCAGACCCAACCAGGTGGCAACTTCCGGTTCTGAAGAGTGAAGCCAATGTGGAAATGTCCTAAACTTGCATTCTCTTTACTGACCAGCAGGGGGTGTCTCTTCTGGTTGCAAAAAGAAGTCAGATTGTATTAAACTATGAGCGAGTGACCCTACCTCTCACTTAATGTATTACCTCAAACATGTGTTTATTGTCTCAATCACTATTTTCAAGTCTTCTTCAATACAGCATGGTGTTCATTCAGTGAATCATGGTCCATTTAGAGTAAGATGGTCCATAAAGTGGAGTATGCTTTAGGGCGGGGCTATCTTGGGATTGACAGGTCGACACCTATACAAGAGCCGTATACGTCTCTATGTCACTCCCCTGCCGTCCAAATATGGTCACTTCCGTTCATTGGTTGCAAAAAAGCCAAGATGGCGACGATCAAATCACCGAACTCGAGGTTGCTTTATTCTTTTTCAACATATTACAACGTTGAGAAAACTTACAATGCAGTCTGCAGCTTAGCTATTTAACTTTTGGAGTATAAGTACATTTTAAAATCAGCAACTTTGCCCTTCTTCACGCTCCTTCTAATGAGTACTGTCAGTGGTGGCTTGTGGCAATTTTTTTTGGTGGGGCCATCTAATGCCAGTATGATTCAATGCAAAAAAAGGTATCACGCATTACTACTTTGCAGTTAAATATTTAACATTTATTACAACACTTTGACATAATAAGGACATCTTATTAATACAATTCTGTATATTATAAGTAGGGATGGGCATCGTTTTTTTTTCTTCCCGATACCGGTGCTAAAACGATACTTTTAAAACGATACCGGTGCCTGAACGGTGCCTGAACTGATACTTTTTTATTGCCAAGGCAGATTTTTTTCTTCAAATTGAACAATATATGAACTATTTAAAGTATACTTTAAATATAAATAAATACATACAAAACACTTGACTTCAAACTACAGCTTCAAACTTTTTAACTTCAAACTATAAACAATATATATATATATATATATTAAAAAAAAAGAACAGACACAAGCATCAGGTGGCCTGATAGGGACTGTGTGCAACAGAACTCCACTCTGTTGGAAACTATTGGATTCTACAAACTGCTGCTTTACTGGACTACACATCATCATATCATCATATCAACTGGGAGAGCTTTTTTCCAACAAGCCGAGACGGTCGGCACGGCTCGTGCATGTCTCCCCAGTGATCACTCTGTGAGGCGCGCACTGTGTCTGTGTGCGCTGCAGCCCCGCCCCCTTAAGCCCCGCCCCCTTAAGCCCCGGCCCCTTGAGCCCGTCTCTGTATGAGAGAGAGGGAGCAGGGAGTGTGCTCTGATCCGCGCTATTTGAATTAAATATCAATACTAAAAATCTGCAAAATCATATCGTTTTTAATGTACAGGTACCGCGCTACCTTTTTAGTATTGTGCAACATTACACAGTAGTGTAAAAGAAGTATTTAAATCGGCTCAGGCACAGAAAGAAATCTGCATTGCTGTTCGGTACCGGTCGTTCTACCCGTCCGGTTGATCTGGTACCAGGTGTTTTACCTGTAGTTTCTCAACCAAAGGTCTTCTCTCAAACGGGTGTTGGAGGAGAGATTATACTGATATATATATATTATATATTAGCGTTTGGCTTTCTGTGAAGACCAGTGGCTCCTGCTCGCTGCTGTCATGTTGTTATCATGGATGGCGCGCCTCGTCTGCCCGAGGAGACAGAGACACGGGAATGCGCAGCCTTGGGCTTGATGAGAATAGCCCTCCCGGAAGTCTTTTTTAGGGCGCTGATTGGATGAATTGTATGTCATTCATTTATTTCTTTAATCAGTGATTGGCTAAACTGCTATTAGACCCGTCTTCCTTGGGCAGAATCGTTTGAGCCCCACGACGTGGACGCGCATTAGAGACGCACTGGAGCAGAGAGGACGGTGCATGAGCATCACAGACATGCAGCTCAGAGCTGCATGAGCAGAGCAGGACAAGCAGGAAAAGCATATATTTGGCGCAGATATCTTATTAAAAAAAATATTACTGGTATATTCCATAGCTCAAAAACAAAGCCCCGTTGCCCTGGGCCGGCCACCACTGAGTACTGTAGCATTTAGCTGTCAAGCCTCGTGGATATTGTACATTCTGCTTTAACACACGTACACCCTGTTTGATACAATCTATATTATCTCTGCCCTTTGTTTTCAAAATGGATAATAAGTTGTTAATTCATTGACTTTGTATTCACTAACTATTCATGTTCACTTCACAGAGATAGTTTCAACCCAAACAAAGACTTTTTTTAAAGATTTTTGTCCAAACTTTCTTTCTTAATTACTGAGCTACTACATTGTTCTTTTTCCAAGGATATGGGTATTCCAGCGGAATTCGAAATTTTCATAGAGGTCATGGGTGGATGGGACGCCGCTGACCAAAAGGTACTTTACTTAATGTGTCTGTTGTCATGGTGCCCTGTTGTCAAGATATATTCAGCTTTCTTTCATTATTGTGGTAGTTTAACTAAAACAGTTAAACGTTATTAACCCACCAACCTTTCTGGAAATTACAAAAATATTTTGGGACCCCCTTAAAAATCGAGATGATGCATCTCAAAGGGTTAATTGTGAAATGTGTCTGTTCAGTGTCACTGATACAGACCTGAAGATGGCAGACCATCTGAAACCGGCTCCTGAGTGGCTTTGACAACGACATTTAAAGAAGAAAAGGGAGATTGTAATTGTTTCTACGGTCAACAATCATGTATTTTCTATTTGTAGTATTCAAAGAACATGGTTCATGTTATATTCAAATTATTGCGTCATAATTACAAATGAATTGTTGCCTGTGTTACATGGTTTTCTTTGTCCTTTAAATAGAAACTGTAGAAAGGTTTAAAGCTGTTTCAAATACGGTGATGGTTAAAAGATGTTCAAAAGTGGTTTAATAGTGGTTTAAAAGTGAACGTTTTTCACAGACTATTTGAAAACGTTGAGTAAATGTTCACGTTTAGGCCATATATTACCGGGCTTTCACCAGAAAAAAGCTGATGTGGTTTCTTAGTTTGTCTCTAAAAGGCTGATATACTCGAAATATTCAATCAACGTCTTTTTAAATAGTCGATGAAAAACATTAACTTTTGAACAAATATTTTAAGTTTTTTCAAGTTGTTTATTAAAAAGGGAAGTACAATTTTTGTTTTGGGATTTCAGCTTCTGGATCCATTCAGAGCCAAATGGACATCGGTTAAGGGATGAAGATTGCGTAGAAATGAACAACTATTATTTGGAAAACAGTGATATTCTGGATATGTGAGAAGATGTTGCCTCTACAACTCCAAACCAACAAAACAATGACATATTCTCTACGGGGAAAGTGTCTAATTAATGTACATGGACATCTAGCTTGGTTTGTTGCTTTGAACGCTGAATATGATGTTTGATGTGTGTTAATATTGTCGGCTCACCAGAATCTGAACTAAAAAATATGTAATCATAATCCATAATTATTATTATTTTGTGATTGATTGACTGGTTTTAGTTCATTCTGTTTAAATTATGCCAACAGATGATTATAGTTTTACATTTTTCTTAGAGATTGTTTATATTTTATTTTCTATTAGAAATATATAAGCATATTTAATCTATTCTGCTGTTTAAAATAAATAGACAGTTATTCATATTTTAATGCACTGCTTAATAAATATGTGAATACAAATGTGTTGTGATTCTTTCCTTTAAGTCAGATTTAAGTGTCCTGCTCTACTTAAACTTCTCCTCCTCTATTTCAACTGAAATTATAACTGTTCATAAATCCGCAATAAAGGATTCTTACAGGAATCTATTAATTTTGCAGTTGTATATGTTTTATTTCTCTTAATTTATGTTGGATATTAATAACACATAGAGGTTGCCATCAATGTGTAAAACAAAATACACCATATGCCACAAAGCGTACCGTATACTGTTGAATTAAAAAGTAACGCCAATATGCACAAAGTAGCATTTTATTTTTTCTCTTTTTCCGTTTTTTATTGATGTTTTTTATTGATGTTTTTATTCAGAATTGATTAAAATGTGAATGTCTTAGCTCTGCTGCATGCAAAATCCATTTAATCCATGTATATGTACACACTCGTATGATGATATTATGTTCATGAGTCGATGCTATGAAGGTTGACATGGTTTTCCTCACACAGCCAGCGATGCTCGACCACACAGTTGGCCAGATTGCCAAAATCTAAATGACAGGACAGTGACTTAGAGCTCAACCCTGTCTCCTAAAAATTACGTCTCCCCCCCCCCCGCGCCGGGTCCGGTCATCTCTGAGTCGGGTTGTTTGGGAATGCAGCCCAAAGTTTGTGATAAACTCCATCTAGTGCAGTAAACAACTGCAGTCAACTCAGCAGACACTGGGATCTCTGTGGTCAAATCAGCTGCAAAAATATTCAAACGGGAGGTAAGAGCCACGTTACACAACATCCGGTTTTCAAAATACTGACTGATATGGATGTGTTCAGAACATTTCTGACCACATCCAAACATCTTAACTGTACCAATACATTTGTGTTTGACGTATAACAACATTTCTGTATGACCGGGCTGTTACCGGCCAGACATGACTGGACCCCGGCGCGACGGAGGCTGTTACCAGCCTCACACCGGCGGCCAAGCAGCCCCGTTACCGGCGTAATTTTTAGGAGACAGGGTTCTCAGATGTGGGTGTCCTTTCTCCAGCCGATCATTGACTTCCCGGTCATTGGCCTCTGGACCTCTTTCCGGGCGTCACAGGGGCCGTTTTTTGCTGTTGAGAGTAGTTGAAAGCAAATGAGGATTGATGGGATCTCTGGGTAACGGCTATCAACCCTCCCCATTCAAATGACATCACATGCAGACTGATGTTAAGCTCGTATCAATCTTTACTCTTTTGAGTAAAGGAGAAGCAGGGGTTTCCTTTTTTGATTTTACAATGAATTTAATTTATATTTGAATGTTATCCTTTGACTGTGGACTATTTTCATCAGTCCAGTATGAATTTGTACCACACCTCCACAGTGTTAGCTTTCCTTTTTTATGTGCAATCAACCACAATTGTATGGATTAAAAATTGGAATTCACGTTATATTTACAGTCAAAAGGTTGCCTTCAAATGCCAAGTATCAGTGTTTACAGCAGATTGTATAGGCTTTTTTTCACAGCATGTTTTGGAAAAAACACAACCATGATTATTTGTTCTGATTATTAATTGTTATTATTTACACATATGCTTTTATTTCTGTGATATGTTGAAACTTGCTTGTTAAAAAGGCAGTATGTATTGTATCCACTGCCATGGAAGCCAACCAGAAATGCATCTGTATATTACCCTGCCCAAGGTTTTCTGCCCCTCAGAAATCTATGTAGGATTATGCCCCATGTATGTGTATATAGTAACTAAAATAATAAAGGAATTATTAGCCACCTAAATCTCTTACCATTTTAGTTTGTATTGTGTTTAGCCACACAGGAAGCTGGGAGCTTTCTTTTTGGCCCCGGTGAAGTTGCCCATTTTTGTTTATAGCCAAGCATCATTTTAAAACACTTTAACATTTTAAGTGTTTTAAAATGATGCTTGAGACGATGAGAAAATACAAGCTGAACAACACATTTCTCACTTCTTATGTCCCTCATACTCACTCACTCAAAGAGACTTTCAAATCCACCTTGAGAGTTGTAGAAATCGAACTGCCACAGTGTGAAACATATATTTCTCAACAGCAGAAGTGAAAACTAAACTTTAGAGAACTTTCACAGTTACTGTATGAGATATAGATCTGTTTTTGAGGAACATCACAACAGGAACTAAAAAGTGCTCACAATGCAGTTATTTTTTTCTTTGAGGACTTTGAGGGAAATAAATGATTTCATCAAAACACACAGGCAACATGTTTTTAGAAAAAACAATTTAAGAAAAAAACATGGATAACAAATACATTCATATACATACAGTATATTATTTTGCATACTGGGATAGGCTACTGCCTTCCAAGACCTTTAAAAGAATGTACAACAAAACAGTATAATGTATTTTGTGTAGAATGACTAATAATGTGAGTGGGAAAAGAACATTAAGATGAATGTAAAATGTCGAGCAGAGGTTGTATAATTCATACTTGATGATTCAATTATTTATGCTTGTAAAACATTCACATCATGTTGTAATATTGTGTATTGCAACACTGATGAGTTTGGATGCAGAGTTATAGAGCCACCACCTTTTCACAGATCCAGAAGTTTTTACCAGTACATGGCACATCATTCCAGTTGTTTTCTTTGTCAAAAAACCTTATTTCTGCACAGTCTTCTTCGCTTTTATGGCTGTTGGGCTCCCCAGGGTACCAGTAGCTGAAACCAAACAACAAATAATACATTTTTAATAGAAAACACAACCAAAGAAACCAAAAAAAGGCCAAATGCTGCAGCCCATGAAGAAACATTCAGTCACAAATACATTACTGAACTGAAGTGCCTTTGAACTGTGATGCGATTGCTTCGCTTAAAAACAATGCAACAAACTACACACATCTTTGAACTATACCATTAAAAAAAGCCAAGTGATCCATAACTTCCAACTCTGCAATACATCAACAACAACATACCAAAACAAATCAAAGATGGTGCAGGATTTCTTCCTCACTCGGTGGAGTGCTGCCACTTCTGTCTGAAGGGTTCATGAAGGTGGCTACCATTTTATTCGGTAATATTGCCCCAATATAGCAATAGTACATTAGTAATGATTGATTTAAACAAGGGGGAAAAAGTAATATATGAACCTTGTGCTGAGTGCAGTCCCGTCCACCCATTTCCATTTCCCCTCGGTCTCTCCGTCAGTCAGTCCAATCCACATGCGCCGTTGGAATTTTATTGCAAATTCCTTGTTTGCAGTAAAAGAAAAACATGACAAAACATAACTTAAATGTAACCAATTTCAGCCACCTTCCATCTCGGTGACCATTGATATGATGTCACACTTTTTCTCTTGCGTCTGTGACAGATTTCACTTTACACACCTGCTCTTCTTTGCTGTT
Source organism: Myoxocephalus aenaeus (assembly GCA_038501785.1). NCBI lineage: Eukaryota > Metazoa > Chordata > Actinopteri > Perciformes > Cottidae > Myoxocephalus > Myoxocephalus aenaeus. Next base: position 4,223,097 of record JBAMJR010000125.1, on the reverse strand, counting down.
GATGATCATCAGGTCTGCTCCTCTTTGCAGACAGTCAGCTCTGCTCTCGTTCCAGGACGTCCGATTAGAAGAAATGTAATAGAAACTGTGGTAAAAATACACCCATCCTTGTTGGAAGTAATGATCTGTTGAGGATAACAAAAACATAAAAATAAATGTTCACATTACGGCCAAAGCAAAGTAGTTATACAAAACCTTGTTATTATGTTGCTGTGTTTTTCTTCTTCTTTCCATGTCTTAAAGGTTTATTCAGGTTCATCTTCAGACTCACCGAAAGTGCTCAGCTTCCTCTTTAAATCTTCTCTCTCTTCTGTCAGATTTTTGATAATGGCCTCAAAATCTGGCATTCTTGCACTGGAACTGCCTGAAAGATACACATTTGTTACCGCAATAACACCGAGGTTATGGTAGCATGTGAAACGATCCCCACCCTTGTGTTCATTCAACCTTTGGACACACTATGTGTGCGTTTGGTCTGTGGACAATACAAAACACTGTCGTAGAGATGGTAATTCAATTAGATGTTTTACCACTGCCTTTGTACTGGACCACATTATATTCTGAGGTGTTTCTTATATTAAGTATAAATACATATATAATGCAAATTTACAACTCTCAATATAAAGTTGTCCAGCTCAACACCATCTTATACTATGACCTCAATAATAAACATAGCGTTGAATTAACACATTTCCAACATTGTCACCAAATACTGAACATCATGAGCTTGGTGAAGATGTTATGACCGGGCTGTTGTTTTCACTTGCATTACTACTGGTGGTCACTGAGTGTATAATCCTTCTCACAGTTTTCATTTCGTGATCACTCAAATTTAGAGACAGCTCTCTTTAATGGATAATTAAAAGCCTAAAAACAAATTGAATCAGACTGTTTTCCCAGCCAAAACAAGCAGGTCAATTAAATGCAACCCACAAAGCACAAGGAGGAGCTGTGATTGGCCAGTTGCAATGTGTTGGTGGGAGTTTACAATATGTAAATAATATATTTAATATCCAGCTTGACCCGAGATGCAAGCTCTCATTGCTGGTATGACGAGTTTCATCTTCATACTGACCAAAGGGAATCAGTTCTCTCTTCAGCCCGTCAGTCTCCTCACTCCGGTTTGTGCATCTCGTTTCTCTGGCTGAAAGAAAGCAGAAACTCTTCTTTGAGAATTCATGTGCACATCCCATTCAACCAACGCTTTAGCCCACATGCACAAGGAGCAATGTGTGGTTCAGCATTTTGCTCAAGGCCACTTTGTCAAGAGGGCAGGAGAAGATTGCGACAGTGTGTGGTGTAATGTATACTGGACCATACGGAAGTGTTCAGGCTGAAATGTGTTACTTTGGTTTAATAAGATCAAACATATGAATGGAAAGTCCCATCCTCTTCTTACTTAATCTGAAAGTAATAAGCCCCGTGACAATTTCTGATCATAAACTTCCCCGAACTTGTGTCACTGAATATTACTGAATTGGAAAGAAACTGTGAGGAAGCCTGAGAGCACAAACATAGACATATAATGAGGCGTTGCTTTGTTATCATTTATCAACTGATCGAAAGACGGATATTTTGTCAAAAGCATACTTATAAACCGCTCAGAGAAAGTATCATATCTTGTCAATGCAATTACTCAACTGTCAGCAGGGAGATTTCCTTTTAAAAACCAACCTATTTTTAGACCCTTTCCTCGAAAATTGCATACCGAAACTAAAAAAGGTGTATCTCTAGTGCTATTTTAATAATTTTGGTGTTATAATAAAAGGCTACACGTGGTATTTTGTTCAGAAGTGTAAATATAAGTATATATGTTACTGATTAAGAGTAAATGAAGATAACACACAGCAAAAATGAAAAGGTTTCAGGTCCGCCTAGAAAAAAAGCACTTTCATGATGTTTATTTCTTTGAAATGATGCAACAAGGTCTAAAGCTCTCCCAAATCATATGATAGCACAATATGTGAACATTCTCTCTGCAAAGGTTGACTTTGATAAAGTGAAGCAGAACAAAGTTAGAGAGGGTTTAGTACAGAGAAAATTCAGGCGAGATCTCCAAAATTTGAATTGGGGCACATTTGTGCACATCTGTGACATTTAAATTTTTTCATGCATCAAACCATATATTTCACTTGTATATTACTTATGGTGTTCAATACATCCAAATACAGCAGTTTGGGGCTTTTTTTCATAAAACAAGCTATGATATAACAATCGCTCAGTCAAAATTGGATTTTAAAAGGTTAAAGTCGACACATTTTAAAATGACTCACAGAGAGCGAGACACAGGGAAATGTTGAGAGCAGCTTGAAGGATACACAGGAGTCCAAAGCTCACAGCAACCAGCTTTAAGAGTTTTCTCCCTGTGTGCAGAAATCAGACCGACACACACACAACATAATCAACCTGCTAGTTATCTGGATAATTTGAGCTCTGTTGGTAGTTTGGGAGGACTGTATGTGAGGACAAAGTTAGGCAGCTCCATAAGCCATGAGGTACTTGAAGATGAACCATGTCAATTAAATACATCAAAACATGAACATAGAAGGCCTTTCGTGTAAAAATGACTCAATAAACTGACGTCACAAAGAAGCAGACCAATAATATTTTAATACATTTTCACATGTGAACTTAAAATTGATATAGATTCTTGTTCTTGGAATTCTGAATCATCCATTAAACTCTGTATCTATATTATTAAAATGTTGAACTGTAGGTTTTCTGTCTCACCAGACACTGCAGCAGTCCCTCCAGCATCCCGTTGGGCGTCACTCCTGGTGTCGGGTATATTAACATAGGCCATCTCAGATTGCTCTTTATGGAAAAACCTGGCCATGTTTACCAGCTGACTGGAGAGGGACAATGCTGGATAGAGAAAGTGTTTTTCTTGAGACATTAATGTGTAATCCACTTCTTCTTTTTTGTTTATTGCTCACATTATTGTCCTTCCTCATTTTCTCCCTTGACAACAGCTTCTTCGTTTTTCAATCGCTGCTCAAACCAGAATTGAATTACCTGCAACACTTCAAAGCGGAATCCAATCTGTTTTTGTTTGACATAAAAAGTTCATTAGACTCTGTGTTGAGTTTTTTTTTTTTTCAGAAGCAAACTTTGATTAAACTAATTTTAAAGCCAGACTTATCAGAGTATTTTATACAAACATCTGTCTTGTTTTTTAATTATTAATGAACAACAGATGAACTGTTTGCAGAACAGTCTTTTCATCCTTTACGTTTCTTTTATAAACACAACTATTACACATAGAAACATTACGGCATTACTCTCTGATACTTCATGAGCAGTCAGTTCAGTTTGTGAATAATTACATGTCATTAAATACAAACTTCATCTGACAGAGTGTGAAGCATAAACCAGCAGATCATACAAGAGGAATTAAGTTAAAATATCTGATAAAACATTACAATGGTCATTAAATGGAAGTGATATTCCAAAGTAAAATCTGAAATCTGCGTGTGGAAGACAGTGAGGTCTAATAATTCATGTTGCCTCTAGATGTGACATCTGAGCCCCTGTGAGGTATTTAGATCAAGAATCACAACAATATGTGCAACGTCCTCACTGGTAGAGCTTGAGATGACAAATAAAAACGTCCCACATTGCTGCCAGCGCTGGGACCTCATCTGTTTCCTGATACAAAGCAGAAGTGTGCCACAACCGAGCAAAATGGCCTAAATGGACTAAATGTCTGTCAAATTGTTATTTCAGATTGTTGTTTGTCAGGTGTTTAATCAGTGCTTTTCCTTCCCTCCATCTGTCTCCTGCCGTGGTCATAAATTATAACCAAGATTTTGAAATATGGGAAATGTAGAAGAAGAGGAAGATCTCAATACTAATTTCCACCATCAGATGTCAGGCTAACACAGTGCTAAAGGAAGGGAAATCATAATTCATTTTTAAAAAGAAGCACAAGAACATCACATACCCAACACACACAACTGTTATTGATTGATTTAGACCTGAGTAGTATATTCTCTGTGCACAGGAACATATAGTACCAACATTGATTTAACGGTTTCATCTGAGCTGACATACTGTGGCTTCAGCTGGGACCAGATGTAAACAACACACAAATAGGAAAACCACCATTTCCTGCACATAAACTGAGACTAATAGACTAGAGCAGTGTTTCTCAACCTTTTTTCCGTGATGTACCCCCTGTGAAATATTTGTTCTAGCTGAGTACCACCTGATCAGTTCAAAGCATTTTTTGTTGAAAAAAAGATGTAACACACAGCGGCTGTGCCATCAGTTTCTGATAATATATAATATATACAATTCATGAATATATTTTAAAAAATCTCACGTAGGAGTGCCTTCATGTACCCCCATTTGAGAACCACTGGACTAGAGATCTCCACAGGTCCAAATTTTTTTACCAGATCTGAAAAAGTCTAGTTATTTGTAAAGAGGGCTGATCTGACAGTGAATGCTTATTGTATTTCACTTTATTTCTTTGTTTTTCTTTAGGGTGCACCGATCAGACTTTAGACTTAGAATGCAAGTATTTTAGATCCATCCACAACCAATGTAAATAGCCCAAAACAAAATGTGATTGACCTGAACAGATTTAATTAGAGAGAGGACAACTTTAGAATGGGGCGGAAGGTTAAAAGGGGGGTTTGGGCCTCAGGTTGACACAAACAACATCCAACAGGAGTATTCAAGCTGCATCTCTGTCAAAAAATGAGCGGAACACTTCCTCCGCTGAGTTAGGCATGCTCCTCCTCTGCTGAGTCGGTAATGGCCAGATTGTACTGTCACGACCGGGTGGGGTGGAACGGAGACTCAGGCGCAGAGGAAAACGACAGGAGGCACGTTGAGGGAAAAATCAAAAAGTACTTTACTTTAAGTTAACTAAAAGACAGGCTTCCAAAAACACTGGATCAAGCGCAGGAATATACATCAAAACAGGAATCAAAAAGGGTATGGGAACAAACAGGGAACACACCGACTAACACACAGTAACACAGTGGTATACAACGACAATCTGGCAGGGGACAAGGGAAAGCAGGGCATGAACAATCAAGACACACACGGGAGGCAGGGGAGTGGCTGAAGGCAGGTGAAGGGAATAAACAATCAGGAGACACACAAACAACTAACAAGGTGTTACACAGGGGCGTCGTTAGGCCTGTTGTTGCCGAAAATGTTCTTCAGCCCCCCCAAATAATTTGGATTGAAAAAAAATGTTTTTATTTTTATTTTGGTGATGTCATTAAATTAAACTATTGTCTCTCACATGGACAAGTTATTTATAACTCTAAAATGCTACATATGTGTGTGCGTTCTGGTTTGTATGTTTTCTCCTCTTTCAAATTACAATCCAATAGCCTATCATCATACTTAAGCAATAAGGTACGAGAGGCAGTACTGTGTCGTGCAATAATGTACTGTTCAAGGGAGTTGTTAGGCCCGACTCACTCTCAACCAATCAGAATGCTTGATTTGATCTACCCGTATTATAAATTGGAGATAAACTCCTTGGTATAATCCTGCTGTGGTTGATGAGAGAGGTTACTTGGCAGAGTGAGAAAGTCAGCGCAGCAGCCTCCCCAAGGTCCTAGTGCCCTAATGTTAATTATAATACGGGTAGATGAAATCAAGCATTCTGATTGGTTGAGTGAGTCACGGGGTGTATTTTATTCAGCCATAAAGTACTGTACAGCCTGTTTACATGTAGAGCGTTCCATATCAGTGCGCACTTAAAATAACAGGTAGATTTAAATTGCGCGACCGTTAGTTGTCATTTCAAGCTTAACAGTTACCAAACATGTTTCGTGTAAACTTTGATGTTTTGGGGGGAATGACTTTTGATGAGAATGTCAGTGGTGAATAATGTATTTGTGGTCCCTGTTTCTGCTGTACAGTCAAACGTTGATACGGCTCACCATCAGGAGAGCAGAGCAGATAACGCTCTGAGAGAGACTAGTTCAGTGATTGTCAACCACTGTGCCGTGAGAGATCGTCAGGTGTGCCGTGGGAAAATGTCCAATTTCACTTAATTGGTCCAAAAAAATATTATTTAGTTGCCGCAAATGATTTTCCATTGTTGAGCGTCTGAGCTGCAATATAGTGGCTGGCAGAGTAATATAGAACAGGTCTGCACCTTGTTCTGCTATTAAACAAACTAAACGGCCGTATGTTATTGATCTTATCTACACAGCATGTCTGGGTCGCGTCTACAACTCTGCTCTGTGTCGCGCACGCGGAGTTCCGCCCGATGCGCTACACAGGTGAGACACAGCGGAGAGAGCGGCGAAAAATATGTCGCGTGCTTTTCACAATGGGATTTGCTGCTGAAGCTATCAGTATTTTAAGCTATGAGCTCTCACTTTTAAAGCCCAACAGTTCATGTATTTGCAGGTCAAGACAAACAGCCTGGAGCTCCATCAATGACGTTTCTGACTTAGAGAGGCTCTGGAAATATTCTTCCAAAAGCCTGAAAAAAGCCTGCACACTTTGTGGTCGTCATTAAAATAAATGAACACCGTGTTTCCTTTAAGTCAGTATTTATCAAACTGGGGCAGTATTTATTACAGGTGTGGCGCAAGAGGAAATGCTGATTTTAAATGTTCACAGTCCGCCGTTAACAGGTTACGCTTGCGCATGCGCCGATTCTTGGCATTTCGCCAAAAGCCGATCTTTATAAGATCTCTGTGAGGTCGGCTTTCTGATGTTGTGTCTCTCATCATTGAGCATGAATTGAGAGCCGTATCAAATCTACAACCCCGTTTTAAAAAGATTTGTAGAGGAAAGCAGCCACTAATACTGATACAACGTGATGCTCACACATCTGCACTCATTCCGTTTTGTTTTGCAATAGCTTATTGTTTTCCACAATAAGCTATTTAGTAGTAACTAAATATTAGTTATTTTTTGCATAACTTTATCAATCTGGTTTACTTGAAACACTGAATACTCTTCCATGCCAGTAGGTAGTGCAATAATGATCTACCATATATGCTGTATTATGCTACAATGTGACATTTTGTAACTTTTTAGGTTGTTGGTGTGCCGCAGGATTTTTTTATTGTAGAAAATGTGCCGCGGCTCAAAAAAGGTTGAAAAACACTGGACTAGTTAACGCTCTGAGAGCAGACTAGTTAACGCACTGAGAGAGACTAGTTAACGCTCTGAGAGAGACTAGTTAACTCTTTGAGAGCAGACTAGTTAACGCAGTGAGAGCCCAGCCAGCATGTCCATGTGGGGCCCATAAGGTTTAAATTTGGGCTGCCGATAAGGGTCCCAAGTGGGTTTGTCAGCAGTTTCCACGGTGGCCTCACCTGTGTTTGCCCAGTATGGGCAAACACAGGTGAGGCCAATTTGTAGCCAATTTGGGTCCCACTTAAAGCCCAGTCAGATCCCTCTTAAAGTCAGTGAATAAACCGGTGAATAAACCCAGTATGGGCAAACACAGGTGAGGCCACCGTGGAAACTGTGGACAAACCCACTTGGGACCCTTATCGGCAGCCCAAATTTAAACATTATGGGCCCCACATGGACATGCTGGCTGGGAGCAGACTAGTTAACGCTCTGAGAGACTAGTTAACGCACTGAGAGAGACTAGTTAACGCTCTGAGAGAGAGTAGTTAACGCTCTGAGAGCAGACTAGTTAGCGGGGAGCGAGTGCATCAAACCGGAAACTAAGATGAGGAATGAAAAGGGTTTGATCACAAAATCGTGATTTCAAAAAAGTAAAATGGCTCCAGAAGTTTATCAGTAACAAATGCCTTTTCTTTTTTTAAACAGAGAGATAATTACGTCGGTAATTTCCCGACGCGAGGCAAGTTCTCTAAACATCATAGGAGGAGAAAAATGACGGAGAAAAGACGGACAGAAGCAGCGAGAGCACTTCTTTACATCGGTGGCTGAGTGTCATCCTCCACCCTGCTTTCAACCGGCCGCAGTCAGTAAATCTGCGATTTACTGACCAGGCCGGCAGGAGACAGATGGAGGGAAGGAAAAGCACTGATTAAACACCTGACAAACAGCTTCAGCTTCATCTGAAATAACAATTTGACAGACATTTAGTCCATTTAGGCCATTTTGCTCGGTTGTGGCACACTTCTGCTTTGTATCAGGAAACAGATGAGGTCCCAGCGCTGGCAGCAATGTGGGAAGTTTTTATTTGTCATCTCAAGCTCTACCAGTGAGGACGTTGCACATATTGTTGTGATTCTTGATCTAAATACCTCACAGGGGCTCAGATGTCACATCTAGAGGCAACATGAATTATTAGACCTCACTGTCTTCCACGCGCAGATTTCAGATTTTACTTTGGAATATCACTTCCATTTAATGACCATTGTAATGTTTGATCAGATATTTTAACTTAATTCCTCTTGTATGATCTGCTGGTTTATGCTTCACACTCTGTCAGATGAAGTTTGTATTTAATGACATGTAATTATTCACAAACTGAACTGACTGCTCATGAAGTATCAGAGAGTAATGCCGTAATGTTTCTATGTGTAATAGTTGTGTTTATAAAAGAAACGTAAAGGATGAAAAGACTGTTCTGCAAACAGTTCATCTGTTGTTCATTAATAATTAAAAAACAAGACAGATGTTTGTATAAAATACTCTGATAACTCTGATTAAACTCTGTGGTAATTTTAAAGCCAAAGTTTGCTTCTGAAAAAAAAAAAAACTCAACACAGAGTCTAATGAACTTTTTATGTCAAACAAAAACAGATTGGATTCCGCTTTGAAGTGTTGCAGGTAATTCAATTCTGGTTTGAGCAGCGATTGAAGAACGAAGAAGCTGTTGTCAAGGGAGAAAATGAGGAAGGACAATAATGTGAGCAATAAACAAAAAAGAAGAAGTGGATTACACATCAGTGTCCCAAGAAAAACACATTCTCTATCCAGCATTGTCCCTCTTCAGTCAGCTGGTAAACATGGCCAGGTTTATCCATAAAGAGCAATCTGAGATGGCCTATGTGAATGTACCCGACACCAGGAGTGACGCCCAACGGGATGCTGGAGGGACTGCTGCGGTGTCTGGTGAGACAGAAAACCTACAGTTCAACATTTTAATAATATAGATACAGAGTTTAATGGATGATTCAGAATTCCAAGAACAATGATCTATTTCAATTGTATTGTTTATTGAGTCATTTTTACACAAAAGGTCTTCTATGTTCATGTTTTGATTTATTTAATTGACATGGTTCATCTTCAAGTACCTCATGGCTTATGGAGCTGCCTGACTTTGTCCTCACATACAGTCCTCCCAAACTACCAACAGAGCTCAAATTATCCAGATAACTAGCAGGCTGATTATGTTGTGTGCGTGTCGGTCTGATTTCTGCACACAGGGAGAAAACTCTTCAAGCTGGTTGCAGTCAGCTTTGGACTCCTGTGTATCCTTCAAGCTGCTCTCAACGTTTCCCTGCGTTTAATACCAAGAAATCTCCCTGCTGACAGTTGAGTAATTGCATTGACAAGATATGAAACTTTCTCTGAGCGGTTTATAATTATGCTTTTGACAAAATATCTATCTTTCAATCAGTTGATAAACGATAACAAAGCAACGCCTCATTATATTTCTGTGTTTGTGCTCTCAGGCTTCCTCACAGTTTCTTTCCAATTCAGTAATATTCAGTGACACAAGTTCGTGGAAGTTTATGATCAGAAATTGTCACGGGGCTTATTACTTTCAGATTAAGTAAGAAGAGGATGGGACTTTCCATTCATATGTTTGATCTTATTAAACCAAAGTAACACATTTCAGCCTGAACACTTCCGTATGGTCCAGTATACATTACACCACACACTGTCGCAATCTTCTCCTGCCCTCTTGACAAAGTGGCCTTGAGCAAGATGCTGAACCACACATTGCTCCTTGTGCATGTGGGCTAAAGCGTTGGTTGAATGGGATGTGCACATGAATTCTCAAAGAAGAGTTTCTGCTTTCTTTCAGCCAGAGAAACGAGATGCACAAACCGGAGTGAGGAGACTGACGGGCTGAAGAGAGAACTGATTCCCTTTGGTCAGTATGAAGATGAAACTCGTCATACCAGCAATGAGAGTTTGCATCTCGGGTCAAGCTGGATATTAAATATATTATTTACATATTATAAACTCCCGCCAACACATTGCAACTGGCCAATCACAGCTCCTCCTCAGAAGAGAGCTGTCTCTAAATTTGAGTGATCACAAAATGAAAACTGTGAGAAGGATTATACACTCAGTGACCACTAGTAGTAATGCAAGTGAAAACAACAGCCCGGTCATAACGTCTTCACCAAGCTCATGATGTTCAGTATTTGGTGACAATGTCGGAAATGTGTTAATTCAATTCTATGTTTATTATTGAGGTCATAGTATAAGATGGTGTTCAGCTGGACAACTTTATATTGAGAGTTGGACATTTGCATTATACGTATATATGTATTTATACTTAATATAAGAAACAGCTCAGAATATAATGTGGTCCAGTACAAAGGCAGTGGTAAAACATCTAATTTAATTACCATCTCTACGACAGTGTTTTGTATTGTACCTTAGTGCAGACACATTGGTGAAAGTAAAAACAACATTTTATTTAAAATATGTTTTTAGATGAAATTATAAGTTTATGATTTACAGACTATGGTAATAACATTAATGTGGAATGATTGAATTCAAATTTGTATCTTTTTAAATTTCCAATTGTTTTATGTTCTTTTATACTTTGAGCTTTATTATGCATAATCAATTCAAAATCATTTAAAGTAAATTTCTTATAGTCACATGTGTTCATCTCTGTGACATTAAGCTTGTCTTTGTTGTCCACAACAGATTGCTATTTCCAAGAAGGCTGGGTCTATCTACGCCCCAGTCTCTATTTCATTTCTTCTGACAAGAAATCCTGGCAGGAAAGCAGAGCTGACTGTCTGCAAAGAGGTGCAGACCTGGTGGTTATCAACAGCAAAGAAGAGCAGGTATTAATGCATGAATGACTTTGAGGTTAAAAGATATACCATGAAGAGTCAAACGTGTAATGAATGTGACACTACTATTGTGAGATGGATTTAAATCAAATCCATTTTTATTGTGATTATTGTTTTTCTGTGTCAAAAAAAGGATTTCACAAGAAAATTCCACAAGCTCACATGGATTGGACTGATGGAGGGAGAAACCAATGGGACGTGGATATGGGTGGATGGCACTCCGCTGACCAAAAGGTTCACATATTTCTATTTTATTCAAGAGCTTCTTTTAGATGTTTATCTTAAAATTAATAAATCAGCGGAAACATTTTAATTTTGCAACGTAAACCTGGTCACATTCCATAATTTGCTGTCTATCAGATCAATGCTTCTTATGTTGCCTTAAAATCTGATTTGTTTTTGTTTCAGCTACTGGCACCCTGGGGAGCCAAACAGTTTTGAAGGCAAACATGAAGGCTGTGTAGAAATAAAGTTCCATGAAATGGAGAACAGCTGGAATGATCAACCATGTAGAGAACAAAACTTCTGGATCTGTGAACTCAGCATATAAACGAGTCAATGTATCTTGTGTTTAATCTTAACTCACATTTCACAATCCTGTGACTCTGTGCTCAAGGTGAATTGGATTTGAGACGGAAGAATGATGTCATGACTTATGAGGAAGGAAATGTACTCAACACATTTGTTGTTTCTGTGGTCACACAACACATTGACTCATTTCCAACAGCGCTACAAAAAGGTTGCGCTGGTATTAACTTTTTTTCCGCACTCCAATACCTTATTTTGTGGCGGTGTTACTGTATTTGACTGAATCATTACACTGGTTTATTGGCATGTACATTGCTCGTGAAAATTGAAAGCAATGCGTGGAACGACTTGAGCTGTTTATCAACAGGTCCACAACTAATAATAAAACTTTTGTTTTTTAATATGAGTGAGATTATTGGCTGGCATGAAGCAAGGGGAGGAGAGGCTTGTTAAATTGTGCGACTGAAATTAATTAATAAGCCATCATGGAACGATTCAGATGAGGTAGGGTACACCTATACAAGAGTTTGGGCTTTTTAATTAAAAATAAAAATGCACTGACAACTTTTATTGAGGCTATACTTTAACAAAGTTAATTTTTTTAAACTTGGATAACAGTTTACCTGGTTGTGTGGAAAAGCAAAAGATTATTCAACATTACAATACAGTGTAATGACAAAAAAATATAATAATGAATAAAGTCAGTGCTGTAGCTGAATACTGGCCTTCTAACCATATCTGTCTTTCAGTCTACATAACGATAGATAGATAGATAGATAGATAGATAGATAGATAGATAGATAGATAGATAGATAGATATTGTAACTTTGACATTCAAGATATTTGCACAAACCAAAATAGAAAGCACCATCATGCAGCTGCAACCAATAGGCCAATTGGGTAAAGTTAGACATCTGAAATAGTTCACACCACCGTCAGTTTCCTGATGATGTGAGAAAGACATCATCAAGAGCAACTCTTTTAGACGTTACACAGTTGAGAACAATACATTTTAAAAGCATGCTCTGCAGGCTCTGATGGCTTCAGCACCAAACTGCACCATCAGAACAGCTGAACATCATGGATGACAGGATGGATATCTACATGAATGTAGAGAGACCCTCAGGACATCCCAGCAGGACAGACAGGGACAGGAAAATGTCTGAAAATATTTATGGAAATCTGTTGGTCCACACTCTGGGGCCAAACAGAAGTGAACGTGCACTCTCAGGTAATAAACACATTACATGTACATTTTATTTTACACATGGGCACACACATTCAGAAAAAAACTTGTCTTAAAGGAAGATAAAAACTAAAAGATGTGTGTGAGAGACAATAATGTGGAAAGAGTCAAGCAGCAAGGGATTATCAATACCCAGTGCATGAAGAAAATTCATACACATCTATAAAAGTGCCATTTGCTCATTTGACCATTAAACACCAACACAAACCGCCTTGTGTGAACACTATACTGTATCCAGGCACCCTTTTGAATTTCGGTGTGTTGTATGTATGATGGGAAAAGACAACATAAAGGCTGACTTGACTTTATTTTACACTGGGATACAAACAAGCAAATTAGATATGTTGAACCTTCAGGTGTTGAAGGTGTGAAGAAGAGTTCCTGCAGAGCTGCTGCAGTGGTTCTGGGTCTGCTGTGTCTCCTCCTCCTGACTGGACTCATAACTTCGGTTTGCCTGTGTGAGTACTTTGTTAGCACGCTGATGAAGCCCTGAGAAGAAAATACTGGTTGACAGTGTTTCTTTATTTGTTTGTTTATGTGTCTTTTATGTTTGTTTAACAGTCACCAAAGGCAGCTTTGAGCGGGAAACGGAGATGGTCCTGTTACAGACCAGTAACACCAACCTGACTGAAGAAAGAGATCAGTTACAGACCAGTAACACCAACCTGGCTGAAGAAAGAGATCAGTTACAGACCAGTTACACCAACCTGGCTGAAGAAAGAGATCAGCTCCTAAAGAAAGTTGAAGCCCTGTCCAAAAGCCAAACAGAAAAGGTCTCCAAGGTAAGAAAGAGTAGACTCTCTAACTGTAACATGTGTGTTCGTGGTGTCAAAACTCTGTTTTGTTCATGACTTTTTTGGTCTCTGTTAACATTGGAGTCTACGGATAGTTGAGTGGCCCATCTCTCACTTCACAGTCTGTTTGATTTGATCAAATAATTTGAAGGAGCCCGCGGAAAAAAAAGACTAAGAAGGGTGCAAATTGTTAAGGGATATTATAATTTATGGGAAGTTGAAGATTGATAACAGCTTAACATCAGTCTGCATGTGATGCCATTTGAATGGGGAGGGTTGATAGGTGCTACCCAGAGATCCCATCAAACCTCATTTGCTCTCAACTACTCTCTCAACAGCGAAAAACGCCCCCTGTGACTCCCAGAAAGAGGTCCAGAGGCCAATGACCAGGAAGTCAGTGATCGGCTGGAGAAAGATCAAGGACACCCACATCTGACTGACAGATACCATCTTTGAAAAGGGACATGGATAACCGGTTCACACCCATATTTTAAACAAACTACGTGAACTGAACTATCTCCATGACAACTGCAAAGCTTCCTGTGCTGAGGAAAACCACGAGGTTTGGTTTGAAGTGTCAAAAACAACACGTTGGCCGTTGTGTCATGTGTTTCAGACGGGTAGCTCAGCTGTTATCACATGTACATTTTGACATGTCCAGTCACAGTATGATTACAGACCATCAGTCTGTCAAAGCTATCTCAGAAGTCCCAGAAGTTAATCATTATCATAACTGACCAGTTGCTCCACGTCATGATTATTTTTTATTATCAACTATTGATGCAGGAAACACCCAACAGGTCTATGTTGTTTTATCTGATGTTCTTTAGGCCAAACATGACACAATGGCTCTTATGACATTTAAATATTATGTCAGTATGTATATGTATTATAGGTTGATAGTTGAAGATTTAATTGTGGGCAGGAATGTGATCAAAGGTAAATCCAGAGAAAAGTTATTCACATAGTGTCATAGTGTAAACGATTATGTTAAGTTACTTTAACAGCTCTCCAGGGAGCAGTGTTACAATAGCAATATGGATATCTTTTTGCAAAAGTAATAACTTGTAGAGTGTCTAAAAGCTGTCACACTGACAAATGAAGACAGTCATTGTGTGGTATGAGTAAGAGGGATAATTATATGGTGAACTAAGTCCATTCAATTGCTGAAGTTTGTCAGGCCGACCATGAATATCATAACAGTACTATATTTTTTTTACGTCAGGTGAAACTTGAATTTCACTCATGAATGCATAGTTACTCACATCTGAAATAAACCAATCACATGCTCTGTGACGTTAGCCGATAGGTGCTATTTATGTGTGTGGATTGAGCTAAATTTATTTAGAGAACTTGACTGGAGGAACCTGACCAGGTACACAATGAACAGGGGGCTGGTGTCTGCTTGAGGAAGAGGAAGAGGACGAGGAGCAGTGAGGGGAAGATGAGGACACAACGAACACTTCCAGGGTCCAGCCAGGGAATGCTTGATTATCTTCACATCTATTTCTGCAGACAGAAGCTTTAGACGTGTGCAGTGTAATCAGTTTAATCCTACAGGAGAATATATCTGCATAGATATTGTTAAAGATCTTATTACGGTAATGCAAGTGCAAAAATAATCCCGTCTGAAGGCTAAACGAGGGGAAATACAAAATCATTATCTTATGTCTTGAATGGACTACATTAGAAACCCTAGTATTTTTATTTTATCCATTTATTGGTCTCCTGAGTCTAGAACCCAATGATCTGGTGTCCTGAGTCTAGAACCCAGTGTGGTCGTGATGCTCCTATGACGTTGTATTGAGTGTTGTTTTACATCTTGCAGATTGTCTTGCATTGGCATTCATAAGCAGCGTTTAGCTCTGGATGTACTGGAGGTAAATGTATTTTTATCTGCATCGTGTGTTGAGATGAATCTTGAGTAGAAGTTTGTCATGAATGCTTTGCATGTTTGGGAAGCAGAGATCATTTAAAAGGTTTTGTTCATGTTTAATCTTGTTTTTAGTTTGAGTGTAATCTAAATCAATCAGAAACTGTTTATTAATTATGTATGGGCTGAAGGAGACAATAGTGTTTACATTCAGCCATGACTATATCTATATATCTTTAATATCTATATCTATATTCTTTCATTTCTATTTCAACCTCGTTAATAAAGTAATACTTTGAACCGGGTTGTTTATGTCGTCTGCATGACGCAACACTGTAACAGCTTTTTTGAAGTCCATCTCCTGAACATTGTAGTTTCACTGCTGCAGATCGACGTCACTAACATGCACCTGCATGCCGTCGCATCATAACTACGTAACTCAGTGAAAGTGGAGTCTGATTTGCTAAACACCACGGTTGTCTTTTCATAACTCCTCAGGAATTCTCCTTCCCATCTTTCCTTGACCCCGTGACGTTTTCCACAGAGGTTAAGGTAAAGTGGTTAGGGTTAGACGTTAGGAGATAATTTTTTGGACTATTGGTCGAATAGTCCTTTTTACTCAGGAAGGTTCCTAACTGAGTGAAATGACCCGGAAGTATCTACAATGCCTATAAAAAGTAGAGAGACAGCGAGTGCAATTACTGACGGTGGCAAGTGTATGGCAAGTCTGTGGCAAGCTGTGGCAGGCGTCAGTCAGGTGTCAGGACAGCGGCAAACGAATGGCACTCGTTCGGCACCCCTGGCATGTATACATCCATCGTGCAACCTCGTACTTTTTTTGTTTCTCATTAATTCTATTTATGTATGATTTCGCTGGTTTTTAAACAAAAAGAAACAAAATATACTCTTTCCAAATAATTACTTTTATAGTCATTTACAACAATCGGCTAAAATAATGAAAGTAAATCATCCTTTTTATTATAATATGAAATGATTTATCAAAACTTTTTTAAATACAAGTCGAATAATATCTTCACTTTATCTGTAAGTGTCGGTAGGTGCCACGAGCTGCCAGTGCCAATATTAGTCACAGGAGTGCCACGACTAGTCAGAGAAGTCTGACATCTGATGCCAGTGCGAGACGAACAAGACAGCTGACAGAATGAAACACAAGAAATTAAGAAGATATTTAGAAAAATGACACTGCAGTTACATCATCTGATAAAATGTCAGTGGAATAGCAATGGGTGTTCCCAGGAAATGTGGTTCCACCCGCTCTTCTTGACGGGTGTCGAACGAGTGCCGCTCACTTGCCACTGTACTGACACCTGACGCCTGACACACGCTTGCCACTGCGGTGCCAGTGCCACAAGGAGGATCTCGGCCTTGCTGCCGTCAAATGGCCAAGGCAGAAGTATCAAGATGTTTTGGTTTCAAAACCTTCCAGGGGAACAAAGACACATTGGTTTCGCAATCGTCTTGTGATCTGAGCATGACCACAATCTTTCCTAATCTAACCAGGAGTTTATTTTTATTTTGTATTAATAATATTTTTTTAAATGTTATATTAATAACATGTATGTGCTCTGATTATGATGATCAACAGATTTTCTGATAATCCCACTGTCTCTAGATTGTTATAAAAGAACTCATTGTGAATTAACCAGTAAAATATGCAATTATATCAAAGGTTTGAAACTTTGAGAGTCGCGCCTGCAATATGATTGTGTGTGTCTCCTGCTGACTTCTTGAAATTTCCTTTCAATATGTGGAGGAAACCGTCTTGAATAACAAACACAAAATGAAGAAGTGTGAGATGGTATCAGATTCATATCGTCACCAGAGAAGAAGAAGCAGCCTCCAGATCGGTGCAGCTACCACTCTCATTTGTCAAATATTCAGTGTTGTCTTGAAAGAGGAGAGGCAGAAATGACTTTGGACGCTTCATCCAGGAGTAAATAACTTTAATGTTTTCTGGCAGCATCATACTTTCTGTAACTTGTTCTGTTTGGGTACAGAGTTTTTGGAATGATTCGTTTTTGTTAGAATCGGGTGGAGGTTCTGTTCAATTAGACGGTGTGCAGGAAGTGAAATAAGCATCACGCCCGCTGCCTGATCATAATAATAATAATAATGTGTCTTTCTGATTTATTCACACAGAGGAAAAACTCTACAGACTGGTTGCTGTGAGCTTCGGACTCCTGTGTGTCCTTAAAGCTGCTGCCAACATTGGACTGCGTCTTTCTCTCTGTGAGTGATTTTACATTTCCTCTCTTTTTTCACCCTGTGACTTATATCTAAATTAACCGCTGCAATTTCATGATATTGGAACAACAAACACAAGCTATGTTAATCACTTGAGTGTCTTGAAGTTTGAACCTGCTCGCTCTCGAAGCTTTAACCTGCTCGCTCGCGTGTCTGTTACCTGCTCAAGTAGATTTTCTTTTTGACAGTAAGTGGGCAGACCCAGTCACTATCGTATCTCTACATCTAATTGGTTACAATCCTCGGCTTCGGATTGGCTGGAATGCATTTCTCACCAGCACACACTGGGAACAATGGCGGATGAGAAAACACAACTGAAAGTTGACGTTCTCTGAATACTACTGTTATTGAGTCACAAAATGTAATTTTGTGACTTCTCCGTAGCGGTTAAACATGAGATATAATTCAGTTTTGAGGATCTAATGAGCAATCTTTATTAGTTTATTATTTATTCACAGTAATGTTACATCAGTTTGACTGAGGGAAAGTTAAGATTTATAACTTAAGATTTTAATTTAACTTTTACTTTAGACTACAGTGGTGTCTTATTACTTTTGCCCAAATTGTTTGCAATTATATGTGTATCTATATAAGTATATATAAACAGATACACATAATGTTATATATATATTGTGTTTATTTATGTTACACCCGTCCCATGTATCTATACTATTATATGAATCTACTAGGTGTAGTAGTACTATGGGTGGGGTCCTGGGTACAGTTTTAAAAGTGATGGCGCTATGATATAATATAATGGTTCCTACAATCGTTGCTCTCTTATTCCTAAAAACGGAATTAACTGGCGGTGCCTCCAATAGAATAAAAGGTCTGTGCCTCTTATTTAGTCCTTTTATCTTGTGTTGTAATTGTATTTGACCCTTTCTTGAATAGTTCTTCAACTTGGACACACCCAAGATACATTAACTGCCTTGAAACACTGTTTGTTATTTATTAGGCGTATGCAACAAACTAAATGACATGCAGATCCCTTATTAAAGACAATATCAATAGAGATACTACGAGACTGACAAACAGTTTCTTCCTGCTGCTGTGACTTCATGCTCTTCACCTTGCTGACACACGACTGCAAAACCACCTACAGCACCAATCACATGGTCAAATTCGCAGACGACACCACTCTGATAGGTCTCATCACCAAGGATGACGAGACCCACTACAGGAAGGAGGTCAACCTTCTGACCACGTGGTGCAGAGACAACAACCTCCTTCTGAATAACAGCAAGACCAAGGAGATTGTTGTTGACTTCCGGAAAGGCCACACCCAACACCCACCATTGACCATCAACGGTGCTGACATTGAACAAGTCAGCAGCACCAAGTTCCTGGGAGTGGACATCAGTGAGGACCTCTCGTGGACAGTCAACACGAAAACCCTGGCAAAGAAAGCACAGAGGCGCCTCTATTTCCTCCGGAAACTGAGGAAAGCAGGAAGCCCTCCACCCATCATGTGCACCTTTTACCGTGGCACCATCGAGAGCATCCTGACCAACTGCATCACTGTGTGGGGCGGAAGCTGCACAGACTACAGCAGGAAAGCCCTGCAGCGCATAGTGAATGCAGCTGGAAGAATCATTGGTGCCTCACTCCCCCCCCTCCCCTCCCTGCAGGACATATACAACACCCGCCTCACCCGCAAAGCGACCACGATTGTGAGCGACTCCTGCCACCCCTCACACGGTCTCTTCAGCCTCCTGCCCTCTGGGAGGAGATACCGGAGCCTCCGGGCTCGCACCACTAGGCTGTCAACCAGCTTCATCCACCAAGCTGTCAGGAAGCTGAACTCTCTACCTCACCACTCCCACATCTAGACTCTGCTGCTAAACTGACCGCTGCTATTAACGCACACTTAAATAGTTTCCTAATTTGTTTTTGCACTATATGTTATATGTTTTTGCACTATATGTTATATGTTTTTGCACTATGTTTATATGTCTTTGCACTATGTTTATACGTTTCTGCACTATGTTTATATGTTTATATGTTATATGTTGTCTATTTTTTACTTTTTTTTTAAATGTGCACTTTTTTCAGACAGTAGAGAAACATAATTTCAGGTCTTCTGTATGTTTGCACTATATGGAAGAAGTGACAAATAAAACTGACTTTGACTTTGACTTTGATACTACAAGACTGACAAATAGTTTCTTCCTGCTGCTGTGACTTCATGTCACGGCCATACTTTGGATATTGTAGCAATGAATAGTGCACTTTATACATATTTTTGTGAAATACTGTCACTATTTTTGTGTCTTATTTTTTGCTTTAAGTTTATTGTAATTGTAAACCCACACATACACACTCAAAATAACAAATACAGAAATACATATAATTGTATATATATTGTGTTTATAACTATGTTTTTTTATATATATATAAAATTGCAAACCATTTGGTCAAAAGTAATAAGACACCGCTGTAGTTTAAAGTAAAAGTTAAATTAAAATCTTAAGTTATAAATCTTAACCTTTCCCTCAGTCAAACTGATGTAACGTTACTGTGAATAAATAATAAACTAATAAAGATTGCTCGTTAGATCCTCAAAACCGAATTGTATCTCGCTACGGAGAAATCGGAGACAGCGGATCATTTCAAAAAGTCCTGCCGGGATCAGGCTGCTCTCGGCGGGCAGCAGAGCGCTGACGGCCCGGTGCTGCGGAGCTCACGGTTCCGAGAGCAGGAACTCAAACCATCGGCGTATCTTTTTAAGTCGGCTGATTCTTGACAAACCGACCACAGATTTGATGCTTAAATAACTAACTTCTCGCCTGAAAACATCCTAAAATTAAATTTTGTGACTCAATAACAGTAGTATTCAGAGAACGTCAACTTTCAGTTGTGTTTTCTCATCCGCCATTGTTCCCAGTGTGTGCTGGTGAGAAATGCATTCCAGCCAATCCGAAGCCGAGGATTGTAACCAATTAGATGTAGAGATCGATGGTGACTGGATCCGCCCACTTACTGTCAAAAAGAAAATCTACTCCAGCAGGTAACAGACGCACGAGCGAGCAGGTTAAAGCTTCGCAAGCGAGCGGGTTCAAACTTCAAGAGCAACTTTTGCTCTCGTGAGCTGGGATTTTGCTCGCGTAGTGATGTAAAATCGCTCGTCAAAGTAAATTACGCTCATTTGCGCTCTTTAGTTTTGGGGTTTACCGTCATAGATTTCTATCAGTGGATCAATGATAAAACAGCATCCTATGTTCATGGTCCAGTGGAGGAGATGAGGTTGAATTAACACAAGGGTGGGGATCTTTTCACATGCTACCATAACCTCGGTGGTATTACTGTAACAAAAGCGTATCTTTCAGACAGTTCCAGTGAGGCCATTATCAAAAATCTGACTGAAGAGAGAGAAGATTTAAAGAGCAAGCTGAGTGCCTTCAGTGAGTATGAAGATGAACCTGAATAAACCTTCAAGACATGGAAAGAAAAAAATAAATACAGCAACATCATAAAAAGATTTTACATAACTACTTTGCTTTGACCGAAATGTGAACATTTATGTTTTTGTTATCCTCAACAGATCCTTACTTGCAACATGGATGGGTGTATTCTTACCCCAGTTTCTATTACATTTCTTCTAATCGGACGTCCTGGCACGAGAGCAGAGCTGACTGTCTGCAAAGAGGAGCAGACCTGATGATCATCAACAGCAAAGAAGAGCAGGTGTGTAAAGTGAAATCTGCCTGTCACAGACGCAAGAGAAAAAGTGTGACATCATATCAATGGTCACCGAGATGGAAGGTGGCTGAAATTGGTTACATTTAAGTTATGTTTTGTAATGTTTTTCTTTTACTGCGAACAAGGAATTTGCAAACCAATTCCAACGGCGCACATGGATTGGACTGACTGACGGAGAGACTGAGGGGAAATGGAAATGGGTGGACGGGACTGCACTCAGCACAAGGTCCATACATTACTTTTTTTCCCCTTGTTTAAATCAATCATTAATAATGTAGTATTGCTATATTGGAGCAATATTACCAAATAAAATGGTAGCCACCTTCATGAACCCTTCAGACAGAAGTGGCAGCACTCCACCGAGTGAGGAAGAAATCCTGCACCATCTTTGATTTGTTTTGGTATGTTGTTGTTGATGTATTGCAGAGTTGGAAGTTATGGATCACTTGGCTTTTTGTAGGGTATAGTTTAAAGATTTGTGTAGTTTGTTGCATTATTTTTAAGCGAAGTAATCGCATCGCAGTTCAAAGGCACTTCAGTTCAGTAATGTATTTGTGACTGAATGTTTCTGCAGCATTTGGCCTTTTTGGGGTTTCTTTGGTTGTGATTTCTATTAAAAATGTATTATGTGTTGTTTGGTTTCAGCTACTGGTACCCTGGGGAGCCCAACAGCCATAAAAAGGAAGAAGACTGTGCAGAAATAAGGTTTTTTGACAAAGAAAACAGCTGGAATGATGAGGGATGTATTTGGAAAAACTTCTGGATCTGTGAAAAGGTGGTGGCTCTATAACTCTGCATCCAAACCCATCAGTGTTGCAATACACAATATTACAACATGATGTGAATGTTTTACAAGCATAAATAATTGAATCATCAAGTATTAATTATACAACCTCTGCTCGATATTTTACATTCATCTTAATTTTCTTTTCCCACTCACATTATTAGTCATTCTACACAAAATGCATTATACTGTTTTGTTGTAAATTATTTTAAAGGTCTTGGAAGGCAGTAGCCTATCCCAGAATGCAAAAAAATATATACTGTATGTATATGAATGTATTTGTTATCCATGTTTTTTTCTTAAATTGGTTAATCTAAAAACATGTTGCCTGTGTGTTTTGATAAACTATTTTTGTTCCTCTTAAATTGAACTATCTTCAGCTCAAATGCTCAAAGAAAAAAATAAGTGACTTTGTGAGCACTTTTTAGTTCCTGTTGTGATGTTCCTCAAAAACAGATCTATATCTCTGCAGTAACTGTGAAAGCTCTCTAAAGTTTAGTTTTCTCTTCTGCTCGTGATAAATATATGTTTATTCTTAACTGTTCACACTGTAACAGTTCAATTTCTACAACTCTAAAGGTGGATTTGAAAGTGTCTTGCAAGCTTTGTATTGTTAGTCAGTGAGTGAGTATGAGGGACATAAGAAGTGAGAAATGTGCCGTTTGTAATGGAAATTAATTAACCTTAACAATCTCCTTTAGAGAAAACAAATGCGATGTGAAACACTTAAATGTCTTTAAGCATTGATTAAACAGAAACTTGGAATAATTCAATTGAATGGACAGAGATCGTCACCACAGATGATTCGGAGGTCTGTCCCCGAAAAATAGTTCAACACAAGTTTTATAAATCAACAATTATTATTGAAATGTTTGCCCTTTCCCCCCTGCTCCTCCTCGCAGTGTCCTCCTTCCCACCAGACAAGCCTTGATGCCTGTCTGAAAGGTGTTGTTTGGCTGCGGCCCTGAGAGTCAAGAGTGAGAGGCACGGAAAGAAAACAAACGAAAGGAAACCGAAAACAATACAGAGATCAACCTGTCATTGTTTCACTCGGATGGCACAGTTCAGACTGGGTCAAGATGAACTGAACTCTGCTTTCAGAGTTCAGCACTTATCACATTTAAGAATAAAGCACTTATGATACATTTCCATCTCACCGTTCAGCTTGTATTTTCTCATCATCGTCTCAAGCATCATTTTAAAACAACAGTTAAAGTGTTTTAAAATGATGCTTGGCTATAAACAGAAATGGGCAACTGCACCGGGGCTAAAACGAAAGCCCCCTGGCTTCCTGTGTGGCTAAACACAATACAAACTAAAATGGTAAGGGATTTAGGTGGCTAATAATGCCTTTATTATTTTACTTAATACTACATGGGGCATAATCCTACATATATTTTTGGATTGTTTGTTTTGTTTGGTCTATTGTCTTTCTATATTTTTTGTTTTGTTTTTGTTTTTGTTCTGTTTGTCTCTGTCAAGCGTCTTCGAGCATTTGGAAAAGCGCTATATAAATATATATATATATTTTTTTTTAAGTACATAGATTTCTGACAGACAGAAAACCTTGGGCAGGGTAATATACCGATGCATTTCTGGTTGGCTTCCATGGCAGTGGATACAATATGTAATGCCTTTTTCACAAGCAAGTTTCAACATATCACAGAAAGAAAAGCCATCCATCCATCCATCCATTTTCAGCCGCTTATCCGGGGTCGGGTCGCGGTGGCAGCAGGTTCAGCAGGCCGACCCAGGCTTCCCTCTCACCCGCAACACTTTCCAGCTCATCCTGGGGGATCCCGAGGCGTTCCAAGGCCAGCCAGGAGATATAATCCCTCCAGCATGTCCTTGGTCTTCCCCGGGGTCTCCTACCAGTTGGACGTGCCTGGAAAACCTCTAATGGGAGGCGTCCAGGAGGCATCCTGACTAAATGCCCGAACCACCTCAGCTGACTCCTTTCGACACGAAGGAGCAGCGACTCGACTCCAAGCTCCCTCCTGATGTCCGAGCTCCTTACCCTATCTCTAAGGCTGAGCCCGGCCACCCTACGGAGAAAGCTCATTTCGGCCGCTTGTATCCGAGACCTCGTCCTTTCGGTCACGACCCAGAGTTCGTGACCATAGGTGAGGGATGGAACATAGACCGACCAGTAAATGGAGAGCTTCGCCTTCCGGCTCAGCTCCTCTTCACCAAGACGGCCCGGTACAGCGCCTGTTTTACTGCTGCAGCCGCACCGATCCGCCTATCGATCTCCCGCTCCACCTTACCCTCACTCGTGAACAAGACCCCGAGATACTTGAACTCCTTCGCTTTGGGGTAGGCAGTTTGTCCCCAAGAAAGAAAAGCATATCTGTAAATAATAACAATTAATAATCAGAACAAATAATCATGGTTGTGTTTTTTTCCAAAACATATGCTGTGGAAAAAAAGCCTATACAATCTGATGTAAACACTGTAGCTAAGGCAAATAATTGGCATTTAAGGCAACTGGCTACCTTTTGACTGTAAATAAAATGGGAATTCCAATTTTGTATCCATAAAATTGTGGTTGATTGCTCATAAAAAAGGAAAACTAACACTGTGGAGATGTGGTACAAATGCATACTGGACTGATTAAAATAGTCCACAGCAGTGGCGGCCGGCCAATAGAGGGCCGCGGGGCCTGGTCCCACCCACCTTGAGCCAGAAAAAAAAAAAAAAAAAAAACATTATTTATAATTTTAATTATTAAAAAATTAATAACTTATACTAATTGTCAATATGTATGTGTTTGAGCTATGGAATGTACCCAGTAATATTTGTAAAATAGGATATCTGCGCTAAATATCTGCTTTTCCTGCTCGTCCTCTCTGCTCTGAGCTGCTCATGCACTTCTCTGCTGGTCTCTAATGCTCGTGCACATGCCGGGGCCACGAAGCATTTGGCCCAAGAAAGTCGGGTCTAATACGCAGTTTAGCCAATCACTGATTAAAGATATAAATGATGGACATATCATTTATCCAATCCGCGCCCTTAAAAGGACTTCTGCGGGGCCAGGCCCCGGGTGCGCGTTCACAGCTAGTCTCTCGTTCTCGTCTCGCGTGTTCTCGTTCTCTTCGCTTGTATTCTCGTGCATGTCTCTCTCAGCGCCATTTTAACGTCATGGCAACAGAGCCCTAAGACTCAAGCCTAACTAGATCAAATCTCTCCTCAAATACTTGGACTGCATGCTGCTGTTGGTTATAAGGGATTACATTCTGGAGGAAGTAAAGAAAGCTGATTTGTATCGCCAAGTGGACGAAAAGAGTCAACTGATATTTCCAGCTGATGCTCATGCTAAGCTACATCGGCGCTAACGGTACATCACTATCCAGAACGCCGCGGACACCATCGCTCCAGCGCTTATGACGGGCTGCTGTCATGAGGGGAGCCACAGTGCAGCTTTATTCCTGGCATTGCCCTCCGGAACTAAGCAGCGGCGACGGGGAGGGAGAGGCCAGGGCTACCGTTAGCTAGCGGACTAACGTTAGCCCGCTAGCACTGCTACACAAAGAGAAAACGGTTGTTTAGTTACAGACGGAACAACATCATCCCAAATGTGGACATGCTATTCGCCCAGCTGCAGAAGAGGAACATCGACCCTGTCTTCATTAAAGGACGTGTCCAGAGGTTCAGACAGCATTCAAAAAAGCAGGTAAATAACTATACTGTAACAGACTGAGTGGCACGTCATGTTAACCTGTTATGTTTAAAGTGTTATTGTGTTTACAGGAAGAAGTTGTTCTAGATAAGATTACTGGGTTCAGGAGGTCAGTGAATGTCTCATGAGCTGTGTAGCTTGTAGCTTGTCTACCTGAGCTACCTGTTATCAGCAGAGCGAGTGAGGTGGGATGTTGTTGTTGTTGTTGTTGTGGAGCCTGTGGAGAGGAGGCTATGACGCATGTTACGAAGTTTTGACTGTTGTTCTGGGCTAGGCTACGGCCCACAGTAGCCTGTTCTGTTGTTAGCGAATGAACACACAATAAGCAAGCTAACGTCTCGTATTTACATGTGATAGGAACCATCTTTACGTCCTATGTTTGTGTTGGGACACTTTTAGTTGTGACAAGCTCCTGAAAACATGTGCCGCGGTAGAAGTGTTTACTCTGCTAAAAGATAGTTTAAAAGATATAAGTTAAAGTGACAACAAAGTGTTGATTTGTCGACGTATATTGTTATCCAAGTGGACCATCTCCCTCTCAGTTGTGTACAGCAGCGAGGTCTGTTGTTTATGTTAATGATTCGTCGCGCATATTTACGTGCAAACAGTTTACTGTGTAACGTGAACGCCAACTTGTTTTGTCTGTTGAAATGTAATTAAACAGTTGGACGGTGGATTGATGACGGTGGTGTTGACTGAGGCGCACGTTAAGAATAAATCCATCAGTAACAGAAGAACCAAGGGGTCGTGTATTTCCTGGAGGGAGTGATAAGTTGCTCACGTCCAACAGTCTGTAAAAGCCTACATGGGCCTAGTCATCAAAGTGAATGAACATGATAGAAAACATCACAATGATATTTGTTTAAATATTTTAAAAGGATCAGATTTTTATAAAAATGCGGGTAGTTAATAACATGTTTATTCAGGTGTCCACCAAGTCAATGTCTAGAAGAGGCCTAGTTGTTTTTGAAGATGGCAAGTTGGCAACTATTCAACAACATAGTGGACTGTTTTCTGAAAGGGAGGACACGCTGGTAACTGACCGTCTGATACAATTTGATGATGTAGTTATAATTTCCCATCATCTAAAGTTATTTGTAAGATTTTACATACATTGTATTGTAGAAATACTTGACTTGGACATAAGTGTTCAATCAGAATCACTTTCATCAAAATGGCTTTATTGATAATGTAAGTTGATTTATCTTTTACAGGTATGTGACCATCCTGATGAAGCCAAGGAGCGGTTCTCCTCTTCACAGAGACTGTCAGTCTTCTCAGGATCCTCATCACCGTGACAACAGCTGAATCCAGAGGTGTTTCTGTACTTTGAAGAGGATCAAGACCTTCCTGAGAAACACCATGACACAGGATGGCCTTAATGCTCTGGCTATGCTCTCCATGGAGAAGAAACTTGTCAGGGACATGTCTGACTTCAATAAGAAGGCCATTGAGAGGTTTGCCACTCAAAAGGACAGAAGAGCAAAGTTTCTTTACAAATAATCTGTCTCAAAAAAAATATGCAGGTTTCCTCACCACACTGATTTGTGTTTCCCCAACAAACAAGGTTCATATGGGGAATCTTAAAATATAAACTTGTTCTATTAGTGTGTGTGTGTGTATGTATGTATGTATGTATGTATGTATGTGTATATATATATATATATATATATATATATATATATATATATATATATATGGAAAAAAAAATACTGAATTGTATGAATAATGTCCATATTATGTCAGTGTTGGAATAAATGTTTAAATATTCAACTGCAAAGTAGTAATGCGTTTTTTATACCTTTTTTGCATTAAATCATACTAGGATTTTTGCTGAAATTGATTGGCTGGCCCCACCCAAACAAAAATCCACCAGCCGCCACTGGTCCACAGTCAAAGGATAACATTAAAATATGAATTAAATTCATTGTAAAATCAAAAAAGGAAACCCCTGTTTCTCATTTACTCAAAAGAGTTTCAACGGTTTAATTTTATACCATTATTATCTGCAGAAGAGGACCATATGACCAAAACAGTGGATGTAATGTGATCAGCAGATAGTGTTAATCCTGGTGGCGTCGGACAATTTCACAAGACCCCCTTAACCCGTGAAAGTATGGAGATGTAGTCAATTACATACATTGTGGTGAATGCTTCCAGCTTTGATATTGTCAGTTGAGTTGATAAAAAAAATTAAGTTTTTGATGTTAAGGTGCTGCCTATTGCCTGCGTTATACACAGTAACCAGCAGAGGGCGCTACGCACCATACAAAGAAAACACCCGGAACAAAAAACGAGCCCAACGTCCAATCAGACAAGACTTCAATTTGTTTTCTGTTTGATTTGATCAAATTATTTGAAGGAGCATGCGGAGAAAAAAGTATGAAGGGTGCAAATTGATAAGGGATATTAAATGTAAGGGAAGTTGAAGATTGATAACAGCTTAACATCAGTCTGCATGTGATGTCATTTGAATGGGGAGGGTTGATAGCCGTTACCCAGAGATCCCATCAAACCTCATTTGCTCTTAACTGCTCTCAACAGCAAAAAACGGCCTCCGTGACGTCCAGAAAGAAGTCCAGAGGCCAATGACCAGGAAGTCAGTGATCGGCTGGAGAAAGATCAAGGACACCCACATCTGACCGACAGATACCATCTTTGAAAAGGGACATGGATAACCGGTTCACACCCATATTTTAAACAAACTATGTGAACTGAACTATCTTCATGACAACTGCAAAGCTTCCTGTGCTGAGGAAAACCACGAGGTTTGGTTTGAAGTGTCAAAAACAACTCGCTGGCCGTTGTGTCGTGTGTTTCAGACGGGTAGCTCAGCTGTTGTCGCATGTACATTTCAGATATGTGAGGAATAGAGTTGACAGAACCTCTGGTTAAACGTTTATTTTATGCACATATTATCATCTTTATAAAAGCTCTGAATCGAGACATCCAAGATTCAGAGCTGAACCAGCCTGTCCAGTCGGTACAGTATGATTACAGGCCATCAGTCTGTCAAAACCTTCTCAGAAGTGACTTCCCGCAGCAGTTTATCATAACTGATCAGTTGCTCCACGTCATGATTATATTGTATTATCAACTGTTGTTGCAGAAAACACCCAACAGGTCTATGTTGTTTTATCTGATGTGCTTTAGGCCAAATATACGCTGGTAGTTTGCAGATAATTGCACATTTAAAATGTTTTGACACAATGGCTCTTATGATATCATTGTATTATGCATGCATATGTATCATAGGTTGATAGTTGAACGTTTAATTGTGGGCAGGACTGTGATCATAGATAAATCCAGAGAAAAGCTATTCACAGTCTGTTGTTTATGATGAACAAATACGAATGAGCCCTTTTCAACATGTTGTGAAATTTTGCTTCATTAAAGAATTTTGTAAAAATCATTTCCATGTGAGGTTCACCAGGAGGTTTTTTACATTTTAAATTAATATGTATGTTCTCTGATTATCAATATCAACAGGTTTTCTGAGAATCCCACTGTCTCTAGATTGATATAAAAGAATAACCAGAAAAATATGCAATTATATCAAAGGTTTGAAACTTTGAGACAGTCGCGCCTTTTCTTTCAAAGAAAAAGTGAACATCCGACTATTGTGCATGCATTTTCTGTGTTTTTGTGCAGATCATTGTTACAAAGCAGCTGCAATATGATTGTGTGTGTCTCCTGCTGATTTAAAGTTCATTGCAATATATAGAGGGGGCTGTCAGAAATAACAAACGCAAAATGAAGAAGTGTGAGAGATAATAATAACTTGCTGTGAGATGGTTTCTATGGTAATCAGATTCTTATCGTCACAGAAGAAGAGGAAGAAGAAGAAGAAGAAGAAGAAGAAGAAGAAGAAGAAGAAGAAGAAGAAGAAGAAGCCTACAGAACGGTGCAGCTACGAATCATTTGTCAAATATTCAGTTGTCTTGAAAGAGGAGAGGCAGAAATGACTTTGGACGCTTCATCCAGGAGTAAATAACTTTAATGTTTTCTGGCAGCATCATACTTTCTGTAACTTGTTCTGTTTGGGTACAGAGTTTTTGGAATGATTCGTTTTTGTCAGAATCGGGTGAAGAAAAAACATAATTAGGCAACAAACTATATATGAAATTTAATTTATAATCAATTTCATCCAGAGACGGTGTGCAGGAAGTGAAATAAGCATCACGCCCGCTGCCTGATCATAATAATAATAATAATGTGTCTTTCTGATTTATGCACACAGAGGAAAAACTCTACAGACTGGTTGCTGTGAGCTTTGGACTCCTGTGTGTCCTTCAAGCTGCTGCCAACATTGGACTGCGTCTTTCTCTCTGTGAGTGATTTTACATTTCATCTCTTTTCACCCTGTGACTTATATCTAAATTAACCGCTGCAATTTCATAATATTGGAACAACAAGCACAAGCTATGTTAATCACTTGAGTGTTTTCTATCAGTGGATCATTGATAAAACAGCATCCTATGTTCATGGTCCAGTGGAGGAGATTAGGTTGAATTAACACAAGGGTGGGGATCTTTTCACATGCTACCATAACCTCGGTGGTATTGCGGTAACAAAAGCGCATCTTTCAGACAGTTCCAGTGCAAGAATGCCAGATTTTGAGGCCATTATCAAAAATCTGACTGAAGAGAGAGAAGATTTAAAGAGCAAGCTGAGTGCCTTCGGTGAGTCTGAAGATGAACCTGAATAAACCTTTAAGACATGGAAAGAAGAAAAAATACAGCAACATCATAAAAATGTTTTATATAACTACTACCGAAATGTGAACATATGTTTTTGTTATCCTCAACAGATCATTACTTGCAACAAGGATGGGTGTATTTTTACCACAGTTTCTATTACATTTCTTCT
This sequence comes from Myoxocephalus aenaeus, assembly GCA_038501785.1. NCBI lineage: Eukaryota > Metazoa > Chordata > Actinopteri > Perciformes > Cottidae > Myoxocephalus > Myoxocephalus aenaeus. Next base: position 4,192,399 of record JBAMJR010000125.1, on the reverse strand, counting down.
AATCGGACGTCCTGGCAAGAGAGCAGAGCTGACTGTCTGCAAAGAGGAGCAGACCTGATGATCATCAACAGCAAAGAAGAGCAGGTGTGTAAAGTGAAATCTGCCTGTTAGAGACGCAAGAGAGAACGTGTGACATCATATCAATGGTCACCGAGATGGAAGGTGGCTGAATTTGGTTATATTTAAGTTATGTTTTGCCATGTTTTTCTTTTACTGTAAACAAGGAATTTGCAATACAATTCCAACGGCAAATGTGGATTGGACTGACTGACGGAGAGACCGAGGGGAAATGGAAATGGGTGGACGGGACTGCACTCAGCACAAGGTTCATACGTTACTTTTTTCCCTTGTTTAAATCAATCATTAATAATGTAGTATTGCTATATTGGAGCAATATTACTAAATAAAATGGTAGCCACCTTCATGAACCCTTCAGACAGAAGTGGCAGCACTCCACCGAGTGAGTAAGAAATCCTGCACCATCTTTGATTTGTTTTGTTATGTTGTTGATCAGGCACGTGCACAGATAGACCCCTAGTGGTGCTCAAGCACCTGCCCTTTTGCCCTGGATGAGAAAAGTGCCCCTTCTGCTGGAGCCCAATTTTTTCTTCATTCATCAGTATTTAAGAATAAAAATGACTCTCTCTGTCATCAATTCCCCCCAAATGTGTTTTGATATCTAACGGGGCATTTATTTTAGTTCTTGTGAGAATTTCGCCCCGACATGCTCACGAGCCCCCGCCGCGCCCCTCCCTCCTCCTCCACGTAGTGCTCATGCAGTGCTGAGCGCCAAACGGGTGCAGCCTACTTCTGCAGCATTAGACAAACAGGTGATGACGTGTTTGTGCAATCCCCTGACATTGTTTGGTGATACATTAACCACAACATTAGCGCCGCTGAAAACATTACGTCGCAGCTGGTCCAACATTTCCTAAAAAAATAAACAAACAAAAAACTCACGAAATCCGTGATTTCAGCTGTTTACTGACGTGTGTCATGTTTAATGTCGTTGGCGGAGCCGTTTTCAGTCTTTCACGGACCTTTGCATGGGCAAAAATAACAAACCCTGTGCTTTTATTTTGAAGGGAATTTTGAATGCAGCAGAGTGCCGTTTATTCAAATTTCTGTCATATTCATTGAATGTGCTGTAACTCCGTTACGTTGTTCATTCTGGTCACATGACATCTATTGCTTCTATCCATCCGGGGAGAGGGATCCTCCTCTGTTGCTCTCCTGAAGGGTTCTTCCCTTTTTTCCCTGTGAAAGGGTTTTTTCTATCTTTATTTGGGGAGTTGTTCCTGATCTGATGTGAGTTCCCGGGACAGAGATGTGGGCAGGTAGAAAATCCACGGCCCGCCACTGTACAGTTACAACCGGCCCTTTGAGGGCGACCATGATGCTGATGTGGCCCGGGGTGAAAATGAGTTTGACACCCCTGCTTTAATTTATCTAGAGCAGAGTTTTGATAAGTTTAAGTTAGAATCTTTTTTTTATTGCATTTGGTTATACAATATGGCCTTGTTTTGTCAGTTTTTGCCTGTTATTCATTTATTTATTCAATTTGATAATTTGAGTTAGTTTGTTAACAAAAATAAATACCGTAAACGTCGGGTTACACGCCGCTACTACCTTCGGTCGATATCCCCGTTAGCTCCCCGCTGTAGCCAGCTGGGGCTCCTGCTAGCGCTCCGTCACTTCCCCGCTAACTTCCACTAGCTCCCCGAAAACCACCGAAGGTAGTGGGATCAGGCTCGACACCCGACTTGGGCAGAGGGGACGCGGGCAGTAGCAGCAGTAGCAGCAGTAGCAGCAGTAGCAGCAGCAGCGGCCGGTGGCAGCAGCAGCACTGCTGCCACCGGCCGCTTGCTACAGCGGGGACACTGTAGCTTGCTACAGCGGGGACACTGAATGGCCGTAGGAGCGGCTTTTAACCCAACGTTTACGTTATATAAGTTGATAAATATCCTATTGTGTTTATTTATTTATTATTATAATTTTTAATTTCATAAATAATTTTGGCAATGGGTGCCCCTTTTTTTGGTTTGAGCACCTGCCCCCCAAAATGTCTGTGCACGTGCCTGTTGTTGATGTATTGCAGAGTTGGAAGTTATGGGTCACTTTGGCTTTTTTTAGGGTATAGTTCAAAGATGTGTGTAGTTTGTTGCATTGTTTTTAAGTGAAGCAATCGCATCAAAGTTCAAAGGCACTTCAGTTCAGTAATGTATTTGTGACTGAATGTTTCTTCATGGGCTGCAGCATTTGGCCTTTTTTGGTTTCTTTGGTTGTGTTTTCTATTAAAAATTTATTATGTGTTGTTTGGTTTCAGCGACTGGGACACTGGGGAGCCCAACGGCCATCAAAAGGAAAACTGTGCAGAATTAAGGTTATTTGAAAAAAAATACAGCTGGAATGATGGGCTATGCATTTGGAAAAACTTCTGGATCTGTGAAAAGGTGGTGGCTCTATAACTCTGCATCCAAACCCATCAGTGTTGCAATACACACTATTACAACAGCCATGATGTGAATGTTTTACAAGCATAAATAATTGAATCATCAAGTATGAATTATACAACCTCTGCTCGACATGTTACATTCATCTTCATTTTCTTTTCCCACTCACATTATTAGTCATTCTACACAAAATACATCATACTGTTTTGTTGTACATTCTTTTAAAGGTCTTGGAAGGCAGTAGCCTATCCCAGTATGCAAAAATAATATACTGTATGTATATGAATGTATTTGTTATCCATGTTTTTTTCTTAAATTGGTTAATCTAAAAACATGTTGCCCGTGTGTTTTGATGAACTAATTTTTGTCCTTCTTAAATTAAACTATCTTCATCTTAAATGGTCAAAGAAAAAAATAACTGACCTTGTGAGCACTTTTTAGTTCCTGTTGTGATGTTCCTCAAAAACAGATCTATATCTCTACAGTAACTGTGAAAGTTCTTTAAAGTTTAGTTTTCTCTTCTGCTCGTGAGAAATATATGTTTATTCTTAACTGTTCACACTGTAACAGTTCAATTTCTACAACTCTAAAGGTGGATTTGAAAGTGTCTTGCAAGCTTTGTATTGTTAGTCAGTGAGTGAGTATGAGGGACATAAGAAGTGAGCAATGTGCTGTTCAGCTTGTATTTTCTCATTGGCTCAAGCATCATTTTAAAAAAACAGTTAAAGTGTTTTAAAATGATGTTCTGCTATCAACAATGGGCAACTGCACCGGGGCCAAAAAGAAAGCCCCCTGGCTTCCTGTGTGGCCAAACACAATACAAACTAAAATGGTAAGGGATTTAGGTGGCTAATAATGCTATAATATTATTTTTGTTAATAATACGCATATGGGGCATAATCCTACATAGATTTCTGACGGACAGAAAACCTTGGGCAGGGTAATATATTGATGCATTTCTGGTTAGCTTCCATGGCAGTGGATAAAATATGTAATGCGTTTTTAACAAGCAAGTTTCAACATATCACAGAAATAAAAGCATATGTGTAAATAATGACAACTAATAATCAGAACAAATAATCATGGTTGTGTTTTTTCCAAAACATGCTGTGAAAAAAAGCCTATACAATCTGTTATAAACACTTTAAGGCAAATAATTGGCATTTAAGGCAACTGGCTACCTTTTGACTGTAAATAAAACTAACACTGTGGAGATGTGGTACAAATTCATACTGGACTGATGAACATAGTCCACAGTCAAAGGATAACATTAAAATATAAATTAAATTCATCGTAAAGTCAAAAAAGGAAACCCCTGTTTCTCATTTACTCAAAAGGTTTAATTTGATACCATTATTATCTGCAGAAGTGGGCCAAGTGACCATAACAGTGGATGTAATGTGATCAGCAGATAGTGTTAATCATCCTGGTGGCGTCGGACAATTTCATAAGACCCTTAACCCGTGAAAGTATGGAGATGTAGTCTATGAACATTGTGGTGAATGTTTCCAGCTTTGATATTGTCAGTTGAGTTGATAACAAAAAATAATAATTAATGATGTTGACGTTAACCTGCTGCCTATTGCCTGCGTTATACACAGTAACCAGCAGAGGGCGATACGCACCCAACAAAGAAAACACCCGGAACAAAAAAAAGTCCAACGTCCAATCAGACAAGACTTCAATTTTTTTTCTGTTTGATTTGATCTAATTATTTGAAGGAGCACGCCGGGAAAAAAAGTATGGAGGGTGCAAATTGAAGGGAAGTTGAAGATTAATATCAGTCTGCATCAGTGGCGGTGCGTCAATAGAGGGCGCTAGGGCGCCGCCCCTCCTAAAATTTTGCATGAAAAAAAAAAAAGAAGAAAAAAATAAAATAATATATACTGTCAAAAAACATTATATATCAAATAATTTAAATAAGAAATATACCGTGTTGACGCGCTAAATGTGTGTGGGAGACCGTAAGCCCCTGTCAACAACCACTTAAGTTAAATATAATATATCGCCATTCATCATCACTGAGAAAAGCCCCTCCCCTCTCGGGGCGCCGGCCAAATGTGTGTCTATGGCAAGCTAACAAACATTTCACCCTCGTGACGGCAAGGACAGCTTCTCATTGGCGGATGAAACGTGAATCTTCGGGCGCACGAATCTGCGCCCTAGCCAATGACATCGTTTCTTATTGCAACGTGGTTGGACTATTCGTCCAATCAGAGACCTTTATCATTCCCTCACATCCAATATAGCTCCCACGTAGCTACGCGAGCAACACAGCTAGCAGAGACTTTGATTATGTTAGTATGGCGACTGAAAACTCTGTGGTATCTCTACGCGAAACACCTTTCAATCCACGATCAGATGTTGACAAGAAGAGGCTGAAAGAGTTGGGACCCGAACGTCCGGATTTAAATATTCAGCAGCAAAGCAGTGAAGCTACATGCACCAAGCTACATGCTAACCGGAGCTGCTAGCTGGAGGCTCCGTGTGCAGTGGCTCTGAGCAGCCGAGGAAGCGCCGGGCTGTGAAGGAAGATGAGCTTGAAGGATTGCTGCAGAAGTGAGTGTCAAAATCAGCAGATGCCTGTGTTAGAGTTTAATGTTTTATCTTTCCCACAGCAAAACACATGTTGGACATTGCTAGATTTGGGTGGATATCATATCAGACTATAACTTTATCTAAAATACCAATTCAACCCCCAACAAGTTAGTGTGTGTGTGTGTGTGTGTGTGTGTGTGTGTGTGTGTGTGTGTGTCATAGCTACAGCCATCAAGGTGGCTCCTGGCCTTTTGTCTATGTTGCTGAGCCATCAAGACACACAAAACATAGTTTTTTGTCTTTAGTATGAAGCCTGTTTGTAGTAGATATTTCCCCACAACTTATCTTACTGTCTCTGTCTCTCTCTATATATTTATCTGTAGGTTTGTGACACCATACTTGGACACACCAGGGAACGCTTTGCCTTCAAAGACCACCTCACCAGTGCCACCTTACTGCAGGGCCCCCAGTTTGAATGCTACGTCAATGTATTCCCTGAAGTTGCTCTGGCCACCACATTGAATGTTTCTTAAACCATTCTGCTCTGAACCTCTCATGCCCAAAGTTACAGTTTGTTGATAGTTGTTATTGGACAGTGTTGAGCACTGTGTTTTCTTGAAATAAAGCTTTGTTTTTTAGAATATTCTACTCCAAACCTCTTTTCTTCTCCTTGTGGAGTGCTATTTAAACCGCGCCGCCCAACTGCGCCCCCCCCAAAAAAAAAGTCACCAGCCGCCACTGGTCTGCATGTGATGTAATTTGAAAGGGGAGGGTTGATAGCCATTACCCAGAGATCCCATTAATCCTCATTTGCTCTCAACTACTCTCAACAGCAAAAAACGGCCCCTGTGACGCCCGGAAAGAGGTCCAGAAGCCAATGACCAGGAAGTCAGTTGGAGAAATCCGACCCACGGCTGCAGTAAAATAGTCAAAAAAGTACCTCCTAACGTCTAACCCTAAGCACTTTTTATTAACCTCTGTAATCACGTCACAGGGTCAAGGAAGGATGGGAAGGATAATTCATGAGGAGTTAGGAAAAGACAACCGCAGAGTTTAGAGGATCCGACTCCACTGTCACTAAGCAACGTAGTTATGACGGCAGGCGGATGTTAGTGACGTCGGTCTGCCGAGTTGGAACTACAATATTTTGACTACAAAAAAGATCATCTTAAAAACTTCGGCCGTGTATTCTCACAGTGTTGCGTCATGCAGTCGACAAAACAACCTGGTTCATAGTATTACTTTATTAACGAGGTTGGAATAGAGATGAAAGAAGGAATATGAAAGTGAAACCAAGGTATTTTTCACAGAGAGTACAAAGCTACTGTTGGAGCCAAAATGGGGTTTATTGTTTGAGAGAAACACTGAGTGAATGGGGACATGTAGTCCCTTTATTTGAACACAGGGTGGCACATTCAGCTCAAAGGGCATATCAATAAGTGCCTGCTAATGAGAACAGGTGTGTGTGGATGGGAAGCATAATAGTTTTTGAGCGTGGTCGTGTCAACGTGGTAGTGCTGTATCCGGTCTTGTTGTATTCTGTGTTGTGCTGCAACATGTAAGACTAAGTTAATTCAGGTGTTTTAGACATGCGGATTAATGCTATGGTGTCAGGCCCGACTCACTCTCAACCAATCAGAATGCTTGATTTGATCGACCCGTATTATAAATTGGAGATAAACTCCTTGGTATAATCCTGCTGTGGCAGAGTGAGAAAGTCAGCGCAGCAGCCTCCCCAAGGTCCTAGTGCCCTAATGTTAATTATAATACGGGTAGATGAAATCAAGCATTCTGATTGGTTGAGTGAGTCACGGGGTGTATTTTATTCAGCCATAAAGTACTGTACAGCCTGTTTACATGTAGAGCGTTCCATATCAGTGCGCACTTAAAATAACAGGTAGATTTAAATTGCGCAACCGTTAGTTGTCATTTCAAGCTTAACAGTTACCAAACATGTTTCGTGTAAACTTTGATGTTTTGGGGGGAATGACTTTTGATGAGAATGTCAGCGGTGAATAATGTATTTGTGGTCCCTGTTTCTGCTGTACAGTCAAACGTTGATACGGCTCACAATCAGGAGAGCAGAGCAGATAACGCTCTGAGAGAGACTAGTTCAGTGATTGTCAACCACTGTGCCGTGAGAGATCGTCAGGTGTGGCGTGGGAAAATGTCCAATTTCACTTAATTGGTCCAAAAAAATATTATTTAGTTGCCGCAAATGATTTTCCATTGTTGAGCGTCTGAGCTGCAATATAGTGGCTGGCAGAGTAATATAGAACAGGTCTGCACCTTGTTCTGCTATTAAACAAACTAAACGGCCGTATGTTATTGATCTTATCTACACAGCATGTCTGGGTCGCGTCTACAACTCTGCTCTGTGTCGCGCACGCGGAGTTCCGCCCGATGCGCTACACAGGTGAGACACAGCGGAGAGAGCGGCGAAAAATATGTCGCGTGCTTTTCACAATGGGATTTGCTGCTGAAGCTATCAGTATTTTAAGCTATGGGCTCTCACTTTTAAAGACCAACAGTTCATGTGTTTGCAGGTCAAGTCAAACAGCCTGGAGCTCCATCAATGACGTTTCTGACTTAGAGAGGCTCTGGAAATATTCTTCCAAAAGCCTGAAAAAAGCCTGCACACTTTGTGGTCGTCATTAAAATAAATGAACACCGTGTTTCCTTTAAGTCAATATTTATCAAACTGGGGCGGTATTTATTACAGGTGGGGCGCAAGAGAAAATGCTGATTTTAAATGTTCACCGTCCGCCGTTAACAGGTTACGCTTGCGCATGCGCCGATTCTTGGCATTTCGCCAAAAGCCGATCTTTATGAGATCTCTGTGAGGTCGGCTTTCTGATGTTGTGTCTCTCATCATTGAGCATGAATTGAGAGCCGTATCAAATCTACAACCCCGTTTTAAAAAGATTTGTAGAGGAAAGCAGCCTCTAATACTGATACAACGTGATGCTCACACATCTGCACTCATTCCGTTTTGTTTTGCAATATCTTATTGTTTTCCACAATAAGCTATTTAGTAGTAACTAAATATTAGTTATTTTTTGCATAATTTTATCAATCTGGTTTACTTGAAACACTGAATACTCTTCCATGCCAGTAGGTAGCGCAATAATGACCCACGATATATGCTGTATTATGCTACAATGTGACATTTTGTAACTTTTTAGGTTGTTGGTGTGCCGCAGGATTTTTTTATTGTAGAAAATGTGCCGCGGCTCAAAAAAGGTTGAAAAACACTGGACTAGTTAACGCACTGAGAGAGACTAGTTAACGCTCTGAGAGCAGACTAGTTAGCGGGGAGCGAGTGCATCAAACCGGAAACTAAGATGAGGAATGAAAAGGGTTTGATCACAAAATCGTGATTTAAAAAAAGTAAAATGGCTCCAGAAGTTTATCAGTAACAAATGCCTTTTCTTCTTTTTAAACAGAGAGATAATTACGTCGGTAATTTCCCGACGCGAGGCAAGTTCTCTAAACATCATGGAGGAGAAAAATGACGGAGAAAAGACGGACAGAAGCAGCGAGAGCACTTCTTTACGTCGGTGGCTGAGTGTCATCCTCCACCCTGCTTTCAACTGCCTGGTCAGTAAATCGCAGATTTACAACACCTGACAAACAGCTTCAGCTTCATCTGAAATAACAATTTGACAGACATTTAGTCCATTTAGGCCATTTTGCTCGGTTGTGGCACACTTCTGCTTTGTATCAGGAAACAGATGAGGTCCCAACATTTTTATAAATAAATGTATAAATAAATAAATACAGGAATAAATAAATAAATGCTTAAATAAATGTATACATAAATAAATAAATACAGGAATAAATAAATAAATGCTTAAATAAATGTATAAATAAATAAATAAATAAATACAGGAATATATAAATATAAGTTATACCTAAACAGGACATCATTAAATAAATCTATTTCTACATTTCTGTATTTCTTCATTTATTTATGCCTGTATTTATGTGTCCACACGTATTTCTTCATTTATTTATTTCTGTGTCCTTGTATGCAAATGAGCTGGGGCGGTCCGAACCTCATTGTTAAACAGGATTGGTCAAGTAGGAGAGCCAGACAGAAGCAAGCGATCCCTTCACATGGCCCCTGTAGATGAAGTCAAAAAGCTGTCTAGGTTAGGGTGACCATATCCATAACACCAAAAAGCAGTGGTGTATAAAGTACCCAAAAGCCGTACTTGAGTAAAAGTAAAGATACCTTACTGGAAAATTACTCCAGTAAAAGTAAAAGTCACCTAATAAACTACTACTTGAGTAAAAGTCTTAAAGTATCTGATATTTTCTGTACTTAAGTATCAAAAGTATTTTTCTGATATAAAATGTACTTAACTATTGAAAGTAAAAGTAGAAGTACATGCTTTTAATAAAAAAGCAAAGGGTCAGAATTTTGAGAATTATGAAGTTTATTCTTTTAAGTGCTGTGGCCACCATGACCAAGGACAAGGAGTTGTGTTGAAAATAACTGGGTTGGCTGTGATCCATCAATATATATTATGTTCAACATAACATATTCCTGTATTTATTTATTTATTCATACATTTATTTAAGCATTTATTTATTTATTACTGCATTTATTTATACATTTATTTAAGCATTTATTTATTTATTCCTGTATTTATTCCTGCATTTATTTATTTATACTTAAGTCATTTTCAGTCCTCCATACTCATGAAGTATCAGAGAGTAATGCCGTAATGTTTCTATGTGTAATAGTTGTGTTTATAAAAGAAACGTAAAGGATGAAAAGACTGTTCTGCAAACAGTTCATCTGTTGTTCATTAATAATTAAAAAAACAGGACAGATGTTTATATAAAATACTCTGATAACTCTGATTAAACTCTGTGGTAATTTTAAAGCCAAAGTTTGCTTCTGAAAAAAAAAACTCACACAGAGTCTAATGAACTTTTTATGTCAAACAAAAACAGATTGGATTCCGCTTTGAAGTGTTGCAGGTAATTCAATTCTGGTTTGAGCAGCGATTGAAGAACGAAGAAGCTGTTGTCAAGGGAGAAAATGAGGAAGGACAATAATGTGAGCAAAAAACAAAAAAGAAGAAGTGGATTACACATCAGTGTCCCAAGAAAAACACGTTCTCTATCCAGCATTGTCCCTCTCCAGTCAGCTGGTAAACATGGCCAGGTTTATCCATAAAGAGCAATCTGAGATAGCCTATGTTAATATACCCGACACCAGGAGTGACGCCCAACGGGATGCTGGAGGGACTGCTGCAGTGTCTGGTGAGACAGAAAACCTACAGTTCAACATTTTAATAATATAGATACAGAGTTTAATGGATGATTCAGAATTCCAAGAACAATGATCTATTTCAATTGTATTGTTTATTGAGTCATTTTTACACGAAAGGTCTTCTATGTTCATGTTTTGATTTATTTAATTGACATGGTTCATCTTCAAGTACCTCATGGCTTATGGAGCTGCCTGACTTTGTCCTCACATACAGTCCTCCCAAACTACCAACAGAGCTCAAATTATCCAGATAACTAGCAGGTTGATTATGTTGTGTGTGTGTGTCTGTCTGATTTCTGCACACAGGGAGAAAACTCTTCAAGCTGGTTGCAGTCAGCTTTGGACTCCTGTGTATCCTTCAAGCTGCTCTCAACGTTTCCCTGCGTTTAATACCAAGAAATCTCCCTGCTGACAGTTGAGTAATTGCATTGACAAGATATGAAACTTTCTCTGAGCGGTTTATAATTATGCTTTTGACAAAATATCCGTCTTTCGATCAGTTGATAAATGATAACAAAGCAACGCCTCATTATATGTCTGTGGTTGTGCTCTCAGGCTTCCTCACAGTTTCTTTCCAATTCAGTAATATTCAGTGACACAAGTTCGGGGAAGTTTATGATCAGAAATTGTCACGGGGCTTATTACTTTCAGATTAAGTAAGAAGAGGATGGGACTTTCCATTCATATGTTTGATCTTATTAAACCAAAGTATCACATTTCAGCCTGAACACTTCCGTATGGTCCAGTATACATTACACCACACACTGTCGCAATCTTCTCCTGCCCTCTTGACAAAGTGCCCTTGAGCAAGATGCTGAATCACACATTGCTCCTTGTGCATGTGGGCTAAAGCGTTGGTTGAATGGGATGTGCACATGAATTCTCAAAGAAGAGTTTCTGCTTTCTTTCAGCCAGAGAAACGAGATGCACAAACCGGAGTGAGGAGACTGACGGGCTGAAGAGAGAACTGATTCCCTTTGGTCAGTATGAAGATGAAACTCGTCATACCAGCAATGAGAGCTTGCATCTCGGGTCAAGCTGGATATTAAATATATTATTTACATATTATAAACTCCCGCCAACACATTGCAACTGGCCAATCACAGCTCCTCCTCAGAAGAGAGCTGTCTCTAAATTTGAGTGATCACAAAATGAAAACTGTGAGAAGGATTATACACTCAGTGACCACCAGTAGTAATGCAAGTGAAAACAACAGCCCGGTCCAACCCTGTCTCCTAAAAATTAATTCCCCCAGAACTAACACGCATTCCCAATTACGTTTGATCAGAAACGTATCTCCTCCCTGATTATGTTTGTGTTTGACGTATTAGACATACGTTGATTATACACGTATACGTTGATTAAACACGTATGTTGACTATACACGTATTTTTGTTTGATTGTTTTTATGTTTGTGTTTGACGTATTACAAATACGTTAATAATCGTGTGTTTGTGTTATTGTTTTCTTGCTTTATTTAAGCATATTTTAATTTTTAAACTCTGGGGAGAAAAAAGAAAGGAGGGGCGCGCCGGGAGCCCGAGAGTCGGCCGCACCGGGAGCCGAAGACCGTTTGCCCGCCGTTGTTAGGCCGGTAACGGGACGGTCTTCAGACCGCTTGCACCGGGGCTCAGTCTTCAGACCGCTTGGCCGCCGCCGTTAAGCCGGCAGTAACAGCCTCCTTCGCGCCGGCTCCGGTCTTCTCTGAGTCGGGTTGTTTGTGAATGCAGCCCAAAGTGTGTGATAAACTCCATCTAGTGCAGTAAACCACTAGATCATCAGCAGACACTCGGATCTCTGTGGTCACATCTGACGTGAAAAATATTCAAACGGGCGGAAGGAGTCACGGGACCCAACATCCGGTTTTCAAAATACTAACTGATATGAATGTGTTCAGAACATTTCTGACCACATCCACACATCTTAACTGTACTGGTCTTACAGAAATGTTGTAATGTGTCAAACACAACGGACTGTTACAGTTAAGATGTTTGGATGTGGTCAGAAATGTTCTGAACACATCCAAAAGTAATAAGACACCGCTGTAGTTTAAAGTAAAAGTTAAATTAAAATCTTAAGTTATAAATGTTAACCTTTCCCTCAGTCAAACTGATGTAACGTTACTGTGAATAAATAATAAACTAATAAAGATTGCTTGTTAGATCCTCAAAACCGAATTGTATCTCGCTACGGAGAAATCGGAGACAGCGGATCATTTCAAAAAGTCCTGCCGGGATCAGGCTGCTCTCGGCGGGCAGCAGAGCGCTGACGGCCCGGTGCTGCGGAGCTCACGGTCCCGAGAGCAGGAACTCAAACCATCGGCGTATCTTTTTAAGTCGGCTGATTCTTGACAAACCGACCACAGATTTGATGCTTAAAAAACTAACGTCTCGCCTGAAAACATCCTAAAATTACATTTTGTGACTCAATAACAGTAGTATTCAGAGAACGTCAACTTTCAGTTGTGTTTTCTCATCCGCCATTGTTCCCAGTGTGTGCTGGTGAGAAATGCATTGCAGCCAATCCGAAGCCGAGGATTGTAACCAATTAGATGTAGAGATCGATGGTGACTGGATCCGCCCACTTACTGTCAAAAAGAAAATCTACTCCAGCAGGTAACAGACGCGCGAGCGAGCAGGTTAAAGCTTTGCAAGCGAGCAGGTTCAAACTTCAAGAGCAACTTTTGCTCTCGTGAGCTGGGATTTTGCTCGCGTAGTGATGTAAAAGCGCTCGTCAAAGTAAATTACGCGCGCAGCTGTTTGATTTGCGAGCTCTCGTGGAGCTCATTTGCGCTCTTTAGTTTTGGCAGGGGTTTACCCTCATAGCTTTCTATCAGTGGATCAATGATAAAACAGCATCCTATTTCATGGTCCAGTGGAGGAGATGAGGTTGAATTAACACAAGGGTGGGGATCTTTTCACATGCTACCATAACCTCGGTGTTATTGCGGTAACAAAAGCGTATCTTTCAGACAGTTCCAGTGAGGCCATTATCAAAAATCTGACTGAAGAGAGAGAAAATTTAAAGAGCAAGCTGAGTGCCTTCAGTGAGTATGAAGATGAACCTGAATAAACCTTCAAGACATGGAAAGAATAAAAGAAATACAGCAACATCATAAAAAGATTTTACATAACTACTTTGCTTTGACCGAAATGTGAACATTTATGTTTTTGTTATCCTCAACAGATCCTTACTTGCAACAAGGATGGGTGTATTCTTACCCCAGTTTATATTACATTTCTTCTAATCGGACGTCCTGGCACGAGAGCAGAGCTGACTGTCTGCAAAGAGGAGCAGACCTGATGATCATCAACAGCAAAGAAGAGCAGGTGTGTAAAGTGAAATCTGCCTGTCACAGACGCAAGAGAAAAAGTATGACATCATATCAATGGTCACCGAGATGGAAGGTGGCTGAAATTGGTTACATTTAAGTTATCTTTTGTCATGTTTTTCTTTTACTGCGAACAAGGAATTTGCAAACCAATTCCAACGGCGCATGTGGATTGGACTGACTGACAGAGAGACCGAGGTTCATACATTACTTTTTTCCCTTGTTTAAATCAATCATTAATAATGTAGTATTGCTATATTGGAGCAATATTACCGAATAAAATGGTAGCCACCTTCATGAACCCTTCAGACAGAAGTGGCAGCACTCCACCGAGTGAGGAAGAAATCCTGCACCATCTTTGATTTGTTTTGGTATGTTGTTGTTGATGTATTGCAGAGTTGGAAGTTATGGATCACTTGGCTTTTTGTAGGGTATAGTTCAAAGATTTGTGTAGTTTGTTGCATTGTTTTTAAGTGAAGCAATCGCATCACAGTTCAAAGGCACTTCAGTTCAGTAATGTATTTGTGACTGAATGTTTCTGCAGCATTTGGCCTTTTGGGGGTTTCTTTGGTTGTGATTTCTATTAAAAATGTATTATGTGTTGTTTGGTTTCAGCTACTGGGACACTGGGGAGCCCAACAGCTATGAAAAGGAAGAAGACTGTGCAGAAATAAGGTTTTTTGACAAAGAAAACAGCTGGAATGATGAGGGATGTATTTGGAAAAACTTCTGGATCTGTGAAAAGGTGGTGGCTCTATAACTCTGCATCCAAACCCATCAGTGTTGCAATACACAATATTACAACATGATGTGAATGTTTTACAAGCATAAATAATTGAATCATCAAGTATTAATTATACAACCTCTGCTCGACATTTTACATTCATCTTAATGTTCTTTTCCCACTCACATTATTAGTAATTCTACACAAAATACATTATACTGTTTTGTTGTAAATTATTTTAAAGGTCTTGGAAGGCAGTAGTCTATCCCAGAATGCAAAAAAATATATACTGTATGTATATGAATGTATTTGTTATCCATGTTTTTTTCTTAAATTGGTTAATCTAAAAACATGTTGCCCGTGTGTTTTGATAAACTATTTTTTTTCCTCTTAAATTGAACTATCTTCAGCTCAAATGCTCAAAGAAAAAAATAACTGACTTTGTGAACACTTTTTAGTTCCTGTTGTGATGTTCCTCAAAAACAGATCTATATCTCTGCAGTAACTGTGAAAGCTCTCTAAAGTTTAGTTTTCTCTTCTGCTCGTGATAAATATATGTTTATTCTTAACTGTTCACACTGTAACAGTTCAATTTCTACAACTCTAAAGATGGATTTGAAAGTGTCTTGCACGCTTTGTATTGTTAGTCAGTGAGTGAGTATGAGGGACATAAGAAGTGAGAAATGTGCCGTTTGTAATGGAAATTAATTAACCTTAACAATCTCCTTTAGAGAAAACAAATGCGATGTGAAACACTTAAATGTCTTTAAGCATTGATTAAACAGAAACTTGGAATAATTCAATTGAATGGACAGAGATCGTCACCACAGATGATTCGGAGGTCTGTCCCCGAAAAATAGTTCAACACAAGTTTTATAAATCAACAATTATTATTGAAATGTTTGCCCTTTCCCCCCTGCTCCTCCTCGCAGTGTCCTCCTTCCCACCAGAAAAGCCTTGATGCCTGTCTGAAAGGTGTTGTTTGGCTGCGGCCCTGAGAGTCAAGAGTGAGAGGCACGGAAAGAAAACAAACGAAAGGAAACCGAAAACAATACAGAGATCAACCTGTCATTGTTTCACTCGGATGGCACAGTTCAGACTGGGTCAAGATGAACTGAACTCTGCTTTCAGAGTTCAGCACTTATCACATTTAAGAATAAAGCACTTATGATACATTTCCATCTCACCGTTCAGCTTGTATTTTCTCATCATCGTCTCAAGCATCATTTTAAAACAACAGTTAAAGTGTTTTAAAATGATGCTTGGCTATAAACAGAAATGGGCAACTGCACCGGGGCTAAAACGAAAGCCCCCTGGCTTCCTGTGTGGCTAAACACAATACAAACTAAAATGGTAAGGGATTTAGGTGGCTAATAATGCCTTTATTATTTTACTTAATACTACATGGGGCATAATCCTACATATATTTTTGGATTGTTTGTTTTGTTTGGTCTATTGTCTTTCTATATTTTTTATTTAGTTTTTGTTTTTGTTCTGTTTGTCTCTGTCAAGCGTCTTCGAGCATTTGGAAAAGCGCTATATAAATATATATATATATTTTTTTTTTAAGTACATAGATTTCTGACAGACAGAAAACCTTGGGCAGGGTAATATACCGATGCATTTCTGGTTGGCTTCCATGGCAGTGGATACAATATGTAATGCCTTTTTCACAAGCAAGTTTCAACATATCACAGAAAGAAAAGCCATCCATCCATCCATCCATTTTCAGCCGCTTATCCGGTGTCGGGTCGCGGTGGCAGCAGGTTCAGCAGGCCGACCCAGGCTTCCCTCTCACCCGCAACACTTTCCAGCTCATCCTTGGGGATCCCGAGGCGTTCCAAGGCCAGCCAGGAGATATAATCCCTCCAGCGTGTCCTCGGTCTTCCCCGGGGTCTCCTACCAGTTGGACGTGCCTGGAAAACCTCTAATGGGAGGCGTCCAGGAGGCATCCTGACTAGATGCCCGAACCACCTCAGCTGACTCCTTTCGACACGAAGGAGCAGCGACTCGACTCCAAGCTCCCTCCTGATGTCCGAGCTCCTTACCCTATCTCTAATGCTGAGCCCGGCCACCCTACGGAGGAAGCTCATTTCGGCCGCTTGTATCCGAGACCTCGTTCTTTCGGTCACGACCCAGAGTTCGTGACCATAGGTGAGGGTTGGAACGTAGACCGACCAGTAAATGGAGAGCTTCGCCTTCCGGCTCAGCTCCTCTTCACCAAGACGGCCCGGTACAGCGCCTGTTTTACTGCTGCAGCCGCACCGATCCGCCTATCGATCTCCCGCTCCACCTTACCCTCACTCGTGAACAAGACCCCGAGATACTTGAACTCCTTCGCTTTTCGGTAGGCAGTTTGTCCCCAAGAAAGAAAAGCATATCTGTAAATAATAACAATTAATAATCGGAACAAATAATCATGGTTGTGTTTTTTTCCAAAACATATGCTGTGGAAAAAAAGCCTATACAATCTGATGCAAACACTGTAGCTAAGGCAAATAATTGGCATTTAAGGCAACTGGCTACCTTTTGACTGTAAATAAAATGGGAATTCCAATTTTGTATCCATAAAATTGTGGTTGATTGCTCATAAAAAAGGAAAACTAACACTGTGGAGATGTGGTACAAATGCATACTAGACTGATTAAAATAGTCCACAGTCAAAGGATAACATTAAAATATGAATTAAATTCATTGTAAAATCAAAAAAGGAAACCCCTGTTTCTCATTTACTCAAAAGAGTTTCAACGGTTTAATTTTATACCATTATTATCTGCAGAAGAGGACCAAATGACCAAAACAGTGGATGTAATGTGATCAGCAGATAGTGTTAATCCTGGTGGCGTCGGACAATTTCATAAGACCCCCTTAACCCGTGAAAGTATGGAGATGTAGTCAATTACATACATTGTGGTGAATGCTTCCAGCTTTGATATTGTCAGTTGAGTTGATAAAAAAAAGAAAGTTTTTGATGTTAAGGTGCTGCCTATTGCCTGCGTTATACACAGTAACCAGCAGAGGGCGCTACGCACCATACAAAGAAAACACCCGGAACAAAAAACGAGCCCAACGTCCAATCAGACAAGACTTCAATTTGTTTTCTGTTTGATTTGATCAAATTATTTGAAGGAGCATGCGGAGAAAAAAGTATGAAGGGTGCAAATTGATAAGGGATATTAAATGTAAGGGAAGTTGAAGATTGATAACAGCTTAACATCAGTCTGCATGTGATGTCATTTGAATGGGGAGGGTTGATAGCCGTTACCCAGAGATCCCATCAAACCTCATTTGCTCTTAACTGCTCTCAACAGCAAAAAACGGCCTCCGTGACGTCCAGAAAGAAGTCCAGAGGCCAATGACCAGGAAGTCAGTGATCGGCTGGAGAAAGATCAAGGACACCCACATCTGACCGACAGATACCATCTTTGAAAAGGGACATGGATAACCGGTTCACACCCATATTTTAAACAAACTACGTGAACTGAACTATCTTCATGACAACTGCAAAGCTTCCTGTGCTGAGGAAAACCACGAGGTGTGGTTTGAAGTGTCAAAAACAACTCGCTGGCCGTTGTGTCGTGTGTTTCAGACGGGTAGCTCAGCTGTTGTCGCATGTACATTTCAGATATGTGAGGAATAGAGTTGACAGAACCTCTGGTTAAACGTTTATTTTATGCACATATTATCATCTTTATAAAAGCTCTGAATCGAGACATCCAAGATTCAGAGCTGAACCAGCCTGTCCAGTCGGTACAGTATGATTACAGGCCATCAGTCTGTCAAAACCTTCTCAGAAGTGACTTCCCGCAGCAGTTTATCATAACTGATCAGTTGCTCCACGTCATGATTATGTTGTATTATCAACTGTTGTTGCAGAAAACACCCAACAGGTCTATGTTGTTTTATCTGATGTGCTTTAGGCCAAATATACTCTGGTAGTTTGCAGATAATTGCACATTTAAAATGTTTTGACACAATGGCTCTTATGATATCATTGTATTATGCATGCATATGTATCATAGGTTGATAGTTGAACGTTTAATTGTGGGCAGGACTGTGATCATAGATAAATCCAGAGAAAAGCTATTCACAGTCTGTTGTTTATGATGAACAAATATGAATGAGCCCTTTTCAACATCTTGTGAAATTTTGCTTCAATAAAGAATTTTGTAAAAATCATTTCCATGTGAGGTTCACCAGGAGGTTTTTTACATTTTATATTAATATTGATGTTCTCTGATTATCAATATCAACAGGTTTTCTGAGAATCCCACTGTCTCTAGATTGTTATAAAACAATAACCAGAAAAATATGCAATTATATCAAAGGTTTGAAACTTTGAGACAGTCGCGCCTTTTCTTTCAAAGAAAAAGTGAACATCCGACTAGTGTGCATGCATTTTCTGTGTTTTTGTGCAGATCATTGTTACAAAGCAGCTGCAATATGATTGTGTGTGTCTCCTGCTGATTTAAAGTTCATTGCAATATATAGAGGGGGCTGTCAGAAATAACAAACGCAAAATGAAGAAGTGTGAGAGATAATAATAACTTGTGTTTCTATGTATTCAGATTCTTATCGTCACCAAAGAAGAGGAAGAAGAAGAAGAAGAAGAAGAAGAAGAAGAAGAAGAAGAAGAAGAAGCCTACAGAACGGTGCAGCTACGAATCATTTGTCAAATATTCAGTTGTCTTGAAAGAGGAGAGGCAGAAATGACTTTGGACGCTTCATCCAGGAGTAAATAACTTTAATGTTTTCTGGCAGCATCATACTTTCTGTAACTTGTTCTGTTTGGGTACAGAGTTTTTGGAGTGATTCGTTTTTGTCAGAATCGGGTGAAGAAAAAACATAATTAGGCAACAAACTATATATGCAATTTAATTTATAATCAATTTCATCCAGAGACGGTGTGCAGGAAGTGAAATAAGCATCACGCCCGCTGCCTGATCATAATAATAATAATAATGTGTCTTTCTGATTTATTCACACAGAGGAAAAACTCTACAGACTGGTTGCTGTGAGCTTCGGACTCCTGTGTGTCCTTCAAGCTGCTGCCAACATTGGACTGCGTCTTTCTCTCTGTGAGTGATTTTACATTTCCTCTCTTTTCACCCTGTGACTTATATCTAAATTAACCGCTGCAATTTCATGATATTTTAACAACAAAGCACAAGCTATGTTAATCACTTGAGTGTTTTCTATCAGTGGATCGATGATAAAACAGCATCCTATGTCCATGGTCCAGTGGAGGAGATGAGGTTGAATTAACACAAGGGTGGGGATCTTTTCACATGCTACCATAACCTCGGTGGTATTACTGTAACAAAAGCGTATCTTTCAGACAGTTCCAGTGCAAGAACGCCAGATGTTGAGGCCATTATCAAAAATCTGACTGAAGAGAGAGAAGATTTAAAGAGCAAGCTGAGCGCCTTCGGTGAGTCTGAAGATTAACCTGAATAAACCTTTAAGACATGGAAAGAAAAAAAAATACAGCAACATCATAAAAAGGTTTTCTACCTCGCTTTGACCGAAATGTGAACATTTCTTTTTATGTTTTTGTTATCCTCAACAGATCCTTACTTCCAACAAGGATGGGTGTATTTTTACCACAGTTTCTATTACTTTTCTTCTAATCAGACGTCCTGGAACGAGAGCAGAGCTGACTGTCTGCAAAGAGGAGCAGACCTGATGATCATCAACAGCAAAGAAGAGCAGGTGTGTAAAGTGAAATCTGCCTGTTAGAGACGCAAGAGAGAAAGTGTGACATCATATCAATGGTCACCGAGATGGAAGGTGGCTGAAATTGGTTGTATTTAAGTTATGTTTAGAAATGTTTTTCTTTTACTTTGAACAAGGAATTTGCAAACCAATTCCAACGGCGCACATGGATTGGACTGACTGACGGAGAGACTGAGGGGAAATGGAAATGGGTGGACGGGACTGCACTCAGCACAAGGTTCATACATTACTTTTTTTCCCTTGTTTAAATCAATCATTAATAATGTAGTATTGCTATATTGGAGCAATATTACCGAATAAAATGGTAGCCACCTTCATGAACCCTTCAGACAGAAGTGGCAGCACTCCACCGAGTGAGGAAGAAATCCTGCACCATCTTTGATTTGTTTTGGTATGTTGTTGTTGATGTATTGCAGAGTTGGAAGTTATGGATCACTTGGCTTTTTTTAATGGTATAGTTTAAAGATTTGTGTAGTTTGTTACATTGTTTTTAAGCGAAGCAATCGCATCAAAGTTCAAAGGCACTTCAGTTCAGTAATGTATTTGTGACTGAATGTTTCTTCATGGGCTGCAGCATTTGGCCTTTTTTTGGTTTCTTTGGTTGTGTTTTCTATAAAAAAATTATTATGTGTTGTTTGGTTTCAGCTACTGGAACACCTGGGAGCCCAACGGCGATCAAAGGGAAGACTGTGCAGAAATATGTTATTTTGACAAAGCCAACAGCTGGAATGATCATGAATGTAATTGGAAAAACTTCTGGATCTGTGAAAAGGTGGTGGCTCTATAACTCTGCATCCAAATCCATCAGTGTTGCAATACACAATATTACAACATGATATGAATGTTTTACATGCATAAATAATTGAATCATCAAGTATTAATTATACAACCTCTGCTCGACATTTTACATTCATCTTAATTTGCTTTTCCCACTCACATTATTAGTCATTCTACTCAAAATACATCATACTGTTTTGTTGTAAATTATTTTAAAGGTCTTGGAAGGCAGTAGCCTATCCCAGTATGCAAAACAATATTGTATGTATATGAATGTATTTGTTGTCCATGTATTTTTATTAAATAGTTTTTTCTAAAAACATGTTGCCTGTGTGTTTTGATGAAATCATTTCTTTCCCTCTTTAAATGGAACTTTCTTCACCTTAAATGCTCAAAGAAAAAATAAGTGACATTGTGAGCACTTTTTAGTTCCTGTTGTGATGTTCCTCAAAAACAGATCTATATCTCTGCAGTAACTGTGAAAGCTCTCTAAAGTTTAGTCTTCTCTTCTGATCGTGAGGAATATATGTTTATTCTTAATTGTTCACACTGTAACAGTTCAATTTATACAACTCTAAAGGTGGATTTGAAAATGTCTTGCAAGCTTTGTATTGTTAGTCAGTGAGTGAGTATAATGACATTAAGCTGATATTATATAGTTCGATAAGATCAAGCAAAAATTGGATTGGGCTTTTCACTTTTGAGGCACAACATATAATGAAACTCTTCTCACATGTTTTTTCCAGTAAATGTGTAGAAATTGTAGTGTGTTTGTAAACTATTGAATGCAGTTACAGATGACAGATTTCTAACTATTTGGAATTACAAACAAGCTGTACACATGGTTATAATCAGAATCAGAATCAGCTTTAATGGCCATGTAAATTTTCACATACATGGAATTTGACTCCGGTTTCACTGGCTCTCGTACTTTTTTCCACACACAATATACAAGATAAATATAAAAAATATAAAAAGGACATTAAAGACAGTAGTAAGACAACAAAAAAGTGCAGATAGTCTGTTTAACTGTTCATCAGAGTGACGGCCAGTGGGAAGAAGCTGTTTCTGTGTCTGGTGGTTTTGGCGTACAGTGCTCTGTAGCGCCTTCCAGAGGGGAGGAGCTGGAACAGCTTGTGTCCAGGGTGTGAGGGGTCTGTGGTGATCTTTACAGCCCGCTTCCTGACTCTGGCGGTGTGCAAGTCCAGGATGGAGGGCAGGCTGGAACCAATGGTTCTCTCTGCAGACCTGACGATCCGCTGTAGTCTGACTCTGTCCTGTTTGGTGGCCGATCCAAACCACACAGTGATGGAGGAGCAGAGGACAGACTGGATGATGGCGGTGTAGAACAGGATCAGCAGCTCCTGAGGCAGGTTGAATTTCCTGAGCTGGCGCAGGAAGTACAGCCTCTGCTGGGCCTTTTTCCGGATGGTGTTGATGTTGGCAGTCCACTTCAGGTCCCGGGAGATTGTGGATCCCAGAAACTTGAAGGTCTCCACCGCAGAAACAGTGCTGTTGTGTATTGTGAGGGGGGGTAGTGTTGGGGGGCTCCTCCTGAAGTCCACTGTCATCTCTACAGTTTTGGCCTTGTTCAGCTCCAGGTGGTTCTGACCACACCAGAGGACCAGCTGTTCAACCTCCCGTCTATACGCAGACTCGTCGCCGTCGCTGATGAGACCGATGACCGTTGTGTCGTCTGCGAACTTCAGGAGTTTAACAGATGGGTCCCCTGAGGTATATATAAGGGACCGAAGCAGTTACCATGTAACCGACTCAGTTTTAGAAATAATGTATTGAAAACAGATCAGATGAACTAATCCACAGACCAAATGCACACATAGTGTGTCCAAAGGTTGAATTAACACAAGGGTGGGGATCTTTTCACATGCTACCATAACCTCGGTGTTATTGCGGTAACAAAAGCGTATCTTTCAGACAGTTCCAGTGCAAGAATGCCAGATTTTGAGGCCATTATCAAAAATCTGACTGAAGAGAGAGAAGATTTAAAGAGCAAGCTGAGCGCCTTCGGTGAGTCTGAAGATGAACCTGAATAAACCTTCAAGACATGGAAAGAAGAAAGAAAAAAAAAAAGGTTTTCTACTTTGATTTGACCGAAATGTGAACATTTATTTTTATGTTTTTGTTATCCTCAACAGATCATTACTTCCAAGAAGGATGGGTGTATTCTTACCCCAGTTTATATTACATTTCTTCTGATCAGACGTCCTGGAACGAGAGCAGAGCTGACTGTCTGCAAAGAGGAGCAGACCTGATGATCATCAACAGCAAAGAAGAGCAGGTGTGTAAAGTGAAATCTGTCAGAGACGCAAGAGAAAAAGTGTGACATCATATCAATGGTCACCGAGATGGAAGGTGGCTGAAATTGGTTACATTTAAGTTATGTTTTGTCATGTTTTTCTTTTACTGCGAACAAGGAATTTGCAATAAAATTCCAACGGCGCACATGGATTGGACTGACTGACGGAGAGACCGAGGGGAAATGGAAATGGGTGGACGGGACTGCACTCAGCACAAGGTTCATACGTTACTTTTTTCCATTGTTTAAATCAATCATTAATAATGTAGTATTGCTATATTGGAGCAATATTACTGAATAAAATGGTAGCCACCTTCATGAACCCTTCAGACAGAAGTGGCAGCACTCCACCGAGTGAGGAAGAAATCCTGCACCATCTTTGATTTGTTTTAGTATGTTGTTGATGTATCAGTTGCATTGTTTTTAAGCGAAGCAATCGCATCACAGTTCAAAGGCACTTCAGTTCAGTAATGTATTTGTGACTGAATGTTTCTTCATGGGCTGCAGCATTTGGCCTTTTTTGGTTTCTTTGGTTGTGTTTTCTATTAAAAATGTAATATGTGTTGTTCTGTTTCAGCTACTGGAACTCTGGGGAGCCCAACAGCTATGAAAAGGAAGAAGACTGTGCAGAAATAAGGTTTTTTGACAAAGAAAACAGCTGGAATGATGCGCCATGTATTGATAAAAACTTCTGGATCTGTGAAAAAGTGGTGGCTCTATAACTCTGCATCCAAACCCATCAGTGTTGCAATACACAATATTACAACAGCCATGATGTGAATGTTTTACAAGCATAAATTATCTAATCATCAAGTATGAATTATACAACCTCTGCTCAACATTTTACATTCATCTTAATGTTCTTTTCCCACTCACATTGTTAGTCATTCTACACAAAATACATCATACTGTTTTGTTGTACATTCTTTTAAAGGTCTTGGAAGGCAGTAGCCTATCCCAGTATGCAAAAATTATATACTGTATGTATATGAATGTATTTGTTATCCATGTTTTTTTTTTCTTAAAATGGTTAATCTAAAAACATGTCGCCTGTGTGTTTTGATTTACTATTTTTTTTCCTTCTTTAAATTGAGCTCTCTTTGCCTTAAGTGCTTAACTGACAGTGATCACTTTTTAGTTCCTGTTGTAATGTTCCTCAAAAACAGATCTATATCTCATACAGTAACTGTGAAAGTTCTCTAAAGTTTTGTCTTCACTTCTGCTCGTGAGAAATACATTTTTATTCTGTTCACACTGTAACAGTTCAATTCCTACAACTCTCAAATTGGATTTGAAAGTGTCTTTTAAGCTTTGTATTGTTAGTCAGTGAGTGAGTATGAGGGACATAAGAAGTGAGAAATGTGCCATTCAGCTTGTAAAATGATGCTTGGCTATAAACAAAAATGGGCAACTGCACCAGGGCTAAAAAGAAAGCCCCCTGTCTCCCTGTGTGGCTAAACACAATACAAACTAAAATGGTAAGGGTATAGGTGACTTATAATGCCTTTATTATTTTAGTTAATACTACGCATACATGGGGCATAATCCTACATAGATTTCTGATGGACAGAAAACCTTGGCCAGGGTAATATATTGATGCATTTCTGATTGGCATCCATGGCAGTGGATAAAATATGTAATGCCTTTTTCTCAAGCAAGTTTCAACATATCACAGAAATAAAAGCACATGTGTAAATAATAAGTAATAATCAGAACAATTCATCAAGTTTCCATTTTACCAAAACATATTCTGTGAAAAAAGCCTATACAGTCTGCTGTAAACTGTAAGGTACATCATTGGAATTTGAAGGCAACTGGCTACCTTTTGACTGTCTAAATAAAATGTGAATTCCCATTTTAAATCCATACAATCGTAGTTGATTGCTCATAAAAAACTAACACTGTGGAGATGTGGTACAAATTCATACTGGACTGATGAAAATAGTCCAGTCAACAGATAACATTAAAATATAAATTAGATTAATCGTAAACTCAATATAGCAAACATCTGTTTCTCATTTACTCAAAAGAGTTTCAAAGGTTTAATTTTATCTGCAGCAGTGGACCAAATGACCATAACAGTGGATGTAATGTGATCAGCAGGTAGTGTAAACCTATAGACAACAACTACTAATAATTAAACTAAACTAAAAACTATCAAAAGAAAAACTATCCTAATATATATTTAAAAAAACTAAGCTAAATAAGCAAACAACTAGAATAATTAAAGAATATTGTGAGTAAAATAACTAAATACTAATATCAAATAAATAGCTCCTACAGTTTAATTTGATACCATTATTATCTGCAGAAGTGGACGAACTGACCAAAACGGTGGATGTAATGTGATCAGCAGATAGTGTTAATCCTGGTGGTGTCTGACTATTTTATTTAAAAAAAAAAACGTAACCCGTGAAAGTATGGAGATGTAGTCTATGATATACATTGTGGTTTCCAGCTTTCGCCAGTTGAGTTGATAAAAAAAAAAAAAAAAAACTGTATATGATGCTAACCTGCTGCCTATTGCCTGCGTTATACACAGTAACCAGCAGAGGGCGCTACGCACCCAACAAAGAAAACACCCGGAAACAAACGAGCCCAACGTCCAATCAGACAAGACTTCAATTTTAAATGAGAGACGGCAGTTCCTTCTCCCAGAAACCCACAACAAACACCAAAACTGACCCCAGCTGTGAGGTCGGGGCTCTGGGTGACACGAGACTCCTTCCCAGCTAACTTAGTCAATAGATTTTGAGCTCCAACTGCCTCTCGTCGACAGCTGTTTCATGGGAACCCAGGAGGGAGAGAGAGGTAAGGCAGCCGAGCCGGGGACCTTCAGTCCCGGAGAGAGCTAGCGACACGTAACGTTACGCTAACGCACAGCTAACGTGACCTGCCAGGTTATTGTAGCTTAGCTGTCCTGCTGTCACCGAGCCTGACATTAAAGTAACATTTAAATAATGTCATCTAAAAAGTAGAGCTCTCAGTTTAACGTCCTCTGGTAAAGTTACCGTTAACAAACACACTGAAGTAGCAACGTTAGCTAGCTTCTTGTGAGTTAACTCAACCGGTAAAGTTATGGGGAAACACTTCGGAGGGGATTTAGAGGAGGCAGGTAACTCTAGATGATAGCCGGTTTGTTGTTTTAACATCCCAAATCCACGGCCACCGGTATTATTTGTTAAGAACTATGTAATATGTGTCTTTGACGGAAGCTAGCTAGCGTTAGTTCAGTTCAGTTCATCTTTAGTGTCAGACTCAAAGGCCACTAAAACATACAACCCAGATGAGGTATAAAACATAGCGTTACATTGAAACAAAGAGTAGCAAGTAGCTGGTGTTTGTGACAGGGAGAGGCGACTCCCCGCTTTCAAACTTAAGTTTGCCGCGGATGGGCATGATTGAACATTGTCACCCCTAGAGGAGGTACTGAACCTGCTTTGTGATTTTAAAAACAGTGAATGTCACCATAATGAGCTCTAGAGGTAAAGTCTTTCTTCATTGTACACTTCCTCAAGGAAGTATTCTGTTGAACCATTTCATGCTGCTCTATTTTTCTTATTCTGTAGAAATATTTTCTAGGTATTATATTAAAATAAGGACTTTACTGTGTTGGAGTATTGTGAAGACCTTTGCATTCTTCTACAGATTGGGTAGATGTGGCAAATGATCTACTCAGCAAGTGTCCCATAAAGCTAAGGCTGAGGAAACTGACGGACTGTGATGCAAATGTCTTCATCGCTCTGTATGAAAACATCTTGGGGGAGAAAGTTCCAGGTAAGATTTAGCTGCAGACCAGACACATGTCAACACAGTTGGTTGATCGGTCGATAAGTAGCTAGATCAACAGAAAAATAGTAGACATCTAATTTGATAAGTAATTGTGTAGGTTATTTCTTAAGTGAAAGCGCCACATATTCTCCATTTCCAGCTTCTCAGTTGTGGTGTTTTTCTCTTTTTCTTTGTCAAATGTGATAATCATCTGAACATCTAAATATTTAGTATTGCTGGTCAAACTGGCAAAATGACCAAATGATTAATTAATTCACCAAATTGTCAGCTGAGTAATTAATGATTAAAATGACCATAATTTGTAGCCCTAACAAGGTCATTAAAATTAAAATCAAAGGGCTAAACCCACTGAAGGTTGACAAGCTGTGAGGTTTTACTTTAGAGCATGATCTTTCTGAGTGTACTTAGTATGTCGGGAATGTTTCCTAAGACCGTTAAACATGCAATCATGCGACTCTTAATGTCGCTGAGCTCCTTAATACATTGTTATGTTCAAGAAAGAGCTAAAGTCAAGGCCCACTGTGTTCACAGAAGTGTGTGAATACATGTGGCTGTTGGCATTGTTGTACATTTCTGTGGTCTCATATATGCTTTGGTTATTGACGTTGGTGCGTTTGTATTTGTTTAGATTACATTGCAGCGCCATGCAGTCAAGAGGATAACGTCCATAACGTTCAGTCTGTGATTGATTCACTCTCCCTGGATTACCTTCAGATCAGTCTCTCACACATTACAGGTATGATAAACATGATCACTCTTTACAACAATATTGATGAAGTCATAAGCAAATATAAGAGAAGAGAAACTATGATACACTACAACATAAATTCAATAAAACATATATTCTCAGAATAAGACCTGAGAATAATGCTGAGCATGGCTGTGTGTTTGCAGGAGAAAATGTCGTCAGGGGCGACCAAGAGTCTATCAAGAACCTCTTGGAAATTTTCGATGGCCTCCTGGAATATCTCAAGGAGGAGATAAGCGAGGAGTCACAGAACGGTGGTAGGCAGATTCTTTTGTCACTTTTCCTTCACCAACCTGACCGATAATTGTGTTTTTATCTCTAACAAAAGTTTTGCACACAAAGAGGCTTAGTCTTCTGTCACAAATAAAAACACCAAGGTTCTCCACAACCATTCACAAAAGCACCATTCTAATGTACCAGAGATGTGTTCATAAGTTTCTTGGAAATGAGTCATTCAGCATAAAAAAAAGAAACAAAAAAAAGACTAATCTACTGAAGAAATCCTAGTCGACTAGGTGTAAATGTACAGATTAGTTGATTTAGATGGGGCAGCCCTAATCATCATAACTGTTATCAATCAATGATTCATACATACAATACAACATATTTAGATCTCATTATGGTTTGCAGAGCAGTAGCCAGTGTACCATTTTCATGGCAGCCTTTAGCGTCCGCAGTTCTCAGTTTGCCTGTAACAGCTACTTCTCCTTTTACTGACTGAGACGTAAATCTGTGTTCATGAGAGATTTTTTTTGTTTGTCCTTCAGCATGAATAGGATATAATGTGTCGTGAACCCAGTTTAAAACCAGTTGGTGCAGGAATTTTGTAGAGAACAGTCGGCTCTCTTCATGTGCCAGAACTGAGCATGCCTTTGTGTGAATGGACCCGTCCCTCAGGCCGCTGCCAAACAGCAATTAGTAGTGAATGACTGTGTCGCACATACAAGCGATCCACATTTCTAAATGGCCTAATTAAACGTCCTGGATGTGCCATACTGGAGTTGGTACTGAGTACAATGTAGCTACCAGCTGTCTGTACTGCGAGGTGTATGCTGAGTGTTGGAGTTGTTAGGGGCTGGAATGATTATTAATCTGAGCTGTGGTGACATTGCTACAGTGCGATTCTTTCTTCAGTGTCTAACAATGACGAGTTGTGCTTCTGCTTTTAGTGCTTCGGTTGGTTAGTAGTTGCTGTATTTGGCTTTTGAGTTTACATTAGTTCTCAGAACTACTAGATGGCCTCAGATGTTTGTCAGACTTTCTCGGCAGTGTCTTTGAGGTTTGTCTTTTTGAACAGTGAATTTCCACAGCAGCGTAATACTGAGAGTAAGCTTGTTGAATTAAAGGTCATGTGTGTTTGTTCCTCTTTTGCAATTCCATGGAAGTCATTACCTGTTGTGATCACAAGTATTGCTTCCTTTTTCTATTGTTTTCTTAGTTGGGTCTTTTTTCTGTATTTGTTTTTAGTTTTTTCTCTCCCTGTCATTTATTCATATATTTTTTTCAGAAGAACTGAATGACAGTGTCAATGAGGATGTGCCTGATGAAACCGAGGCGACCACAAGCTGCAATGCTACACAGGAGAAGGAGACTAAACTGGATGGAGAATCTTTGTTATCCAGTGCAGAGTAAGCGCTTCTCCTACACACGCTCCCAAACACCAAGATGAATTGAATTGGAGATACATTTAATTAATTTAAGTTTTTGTCAAACTTCGGGACACAACAGTTACAAACCCTGTGCCTTTTCTAATTAATTAATTAATACAAATCTCAAACAAAGTAATAAAATACTAACTTTTCGGTTTGGTTTAAGCTCTCCCGTAAACAAAATATTGCTGACAGGCAGATTTGTACCACGTGCCTGCAACCATATCATTCAGCTGTAGGACGGATCCAGCCTGTACGTCCTGTTGACACAACAGCCAGTTTGGCAAACTTTCAGCGGTCGTGTAAATATTAAAGGGATGATTTGACACCTTTTATGTAAATGTCGGAAATAGTAAATGTAGTCCGTTGGCGCCATAGGTTGCTTGAGTCCTGTTTATATTGACAGAGAAAGCGGATTTCTCATGCTGTAAAATGTACACTCATCCATAACATCGTCTACGCTCGTATTTTGTGATGCAATTTTCTCTGTTGGAAACATTACTAGTTTGTGCAACACAAGGCAAAAAAACAAGTCAGTTCTGTTAAGCACGCCACCTGGCTACCCAGAGAAATACAAGCTGAAGTATCCGGAGGTTCTTCCTCACCGTCAACTATGTCACTGCAACGTCAAATGACCCAATTTAAGACGAGGCTTAGATCAGGAAAACTCATTTTACCACGCAATACTAATGATTTTAATGTCTTTAGTGCTCAGTACTCATTGACTCCTTTTTTCTTTTTCTTTTATCTGTCAGTTCCACATTTTATATCGGTTTGTCGTTTGATGAATTCAGAGAAAGTATATCACAGAAAAACATCTATAATTGTATTATATAGTACTTGTGTGAACTTTGGGTAAATAATATCACGTCGTATCATCAGGTCCGCTGTCCATTCCAGTAAAGATTCCCTCCATACCTGGAATGCTGAGGAGATGGGATCAGCTAGTGAGCTCATTGGGCTGGGAGTCTCAGCACGCACATTCACAGCCAAACTAGAAGGTACGACACGCAGCCCATCTTTACCCCGTTTACGGTGTGTGGAGAAAATTACTTGTGTTTTTCAGGCATGCATATCAATGTTTTTTCCTCCCTCGATTTCCAGATGTTTTTTTGGGCCAGAGTGTTACAATAAGGTGTGTCAGGAAATCATGTTCCCTGACTAGAAGACTTCTCAGATGACCTTGCATTGCTGTTTGAAACTATTTTCAGCATTTTAAGAGAGGTCACAATGTTATTAAGATTTTAATTTGCAGAGGTAGTAACTCTTTAAATAGTTAGTGTGATTTAATCTGAAAGCCGTCCCTCCCCAAACCTCAGACGCAGTAACCGCCTCTGGTCCTCTGGACGCCCAGGATGCTCCACTGACTGAACCGCTGCCCTCAGCCATCGCTCTGCAGCCTCCCTCTCAGAGCAACGGACCCGACAGCAAATGGACAACAGCTGTTGGCCTCAGCCAAAGGCAGGCTGAGCAGGGAGCCGCTCCTGCCACTACAGAGGTAGCCTGGTTCAATTCAGTATGATGAGGTTCAATTGTTTGACAGTAATTTACCTCTTGTTTGCATGCAGTGAAAGGACATGCAAACTTTGTTATCAATACTGTACTGATAATCGGATCAACCGCACCCTCACTGTGTGTGAGGAAGGTTCAGCCGAAGCGTTTGCTTAAGATTGTTATATGTGCCTAACCAATGGTGTCGACAGAGTAGCAACAGTGTGTTGAAAGTACTTTTGGCAGGTGAACTTGAGTCAATGTAATGGTAGTTGACATATGACTCACTAAACCAGACACATATGTTGTTTTAGTGGGCAAATTCTTGCTGATGCATCCGTGCGAGTCCAGGTCAGATTATCAGAATGAAGTGATATTTGCTGTCCTTAACTGATACAA
The DNA here is from genome assembly GCA_038501785.1 of Myoxocephalus aenaeus. Classification (NCBI taxonomy): domain Eukaryota; kingdom Metazoa; phylum Chordata; class Actinopteri; order Perciformes; family Cottidae; genus Myoxocephalus; species Myoxocephalus aenaeus. The sequence goes on along the minus strand of JBAMJR010000125.1, from coordinate 4,161,157 downwards.
TATTGCACGTTGTCTTAAATTTTGAATATACGTTAAATTATAGTCTCGCCACATGCTTTCCAGTGCAGTATGACGATTTAAGAATGCCAAGCAAAGGGAAGCGATATCGTATTCAAGACAATAAAGTAACATAATGTGTCAAAGGAAAAGTACAGACATGCACGTATTTATCATTTCATAAGGGAATTACTGAAACCAGGAAGTGCCGTCTGAGTGACACGACACACTTACTTAATAGCGGGCCCTGACATGCACAGGAGCTTGGTATTACGTGGCTATTTGCATTATTTTTCTCATTTCTTTGTGTTCTAAAAGTCTTGTCATCTGTGATCAACTGTTTCTCTCATGGATGATTTTAGAAGATGTACCTTTTTTTTTTTTTAGATGCACAATGTGTTCAGTACTAAGCTGTGTCCCTCTGTATGTAAATGCTAATGGTCTCTGCTCAGCTTCACAGAAATTTTTCTTGCTCTTTTCTCCCTCTCACTTTGTCAATGTCCTTCTCACTCAGACCTCTAAACCGCCAGCTGAGACAGTTCTTACCAACGGACTACAGTCGCCTCTTCCCCAGTCTCCGGGTGAGTAAAATAAATATGCCTTTTATTCTTGAGCAGTTTAAAATATCAAGGGGTTAAACGGTTTGATATAAACATCCTAGGATTAAAGCACTTGATTGGATCGATAGTTATGACTGATCTCCCGGGCAGCTAAGCACATGGAGATGTTTATCTGCTCTGCCTGTGTGACTGCTAACAAGTGAAAATTCCCCCATCAGAGTGTGACTTTGTTCTCGATGTTATGTTTTGCTCAATTTCCAGGTGCGAGGGAGAAGTCTTTGTCCAGTCAGCAAAGAGCCCGGACCGAATTAGAGGGGCAGACACTAGAGGTAAGAGAGTAACGTGCCTTCACTTGTACCAGTTTTACAGCAACCTCAAACCCACACAGACGCGTGTGGATTCTTATTGTTTAAGTATTGGGTAATCTCCAGTGACCTGGGTTGCTCTGTTAACAAGGGTGGACACTGAAACTGGCATACAGTGAAATACAGTATACACTGGTTAAATCCAATCCAGATGGAATTAAAAAATAATCATTAGATATTATCTTCAAAATACGAACAGATCTTTTCTTTTTTCCATTGGCTCATTTACTCTTTTCTAAAGTGACTTATTGAAAATATTTCCAGAGCATAAGTCATAATTTTATATTAAATTAACTGTGGAATTGGTCACCAAATTAACGTGAATTACTTTTTGTCTAATTTTAGCCGACCAATGGGGGCCCCAGGAGGGTTTTATTCCGCCCCAAGCCAGATGTGCTCTTCCTCACCCTGCAGGATGAGAGGACAGTCACAAACCCTTGTCCGGCAGACACGGAGGAGGAAGAGCAAGATGAGGAGTATCTAGGTTATACACTGAAGCAACCGGACAGCAGGATAGATCACAGAGTTGGGACAGGCCTCAGGTAAGACAGGTGGAATGCCGGAGAACTGTAGGAAGCTACAGATTAAGGAATAGCATGTCCTCATTGACATTATTATTTTATGAGGGGACCATGTTTCTGACTGTCTAACTGTCTCTGCTCTATGGTGTCTTTGTAATCGTCTCCCTGAGCAGTAGCAGGTTGGAGGAGCCTCTGTCGTATCGCAGACAGAGGAACAAGAAAGCAGAAGAGGAGCTACATCACATATCTGAAAACCTTTCCCATCGACTTGAGGAACTCGATCAGGTGTGTGTAGTTTGTGTAATGTCCCAGCATATTGTCATGAATGTTATGAAATGCTATTTTGATCCTTTCTGCACGTGTATCTGTTTTGTTGGGGCTTGGGTTGGAGTATGTTGCTCTCAGTCCATGTAGTTATGGTCAGCTCAATGCAGTTTGCTTTATTTCTCCGGGATGAATACATATTTGTGAATGATCCCTTTTACGTTTGCGACACGTAATTCCTATAGATGCTCAAACGAGTTCTGGGGGAAAGCGGAGATTCCAGTGAAGTCAGAGAAGAGGACAAGCAGTCCCACCACAGTGACAGCATCATGGAGTGTGGCAGGACTCCCAGACAACACGCAGGTAAACACACGGCTAACACATCCACTATCTTTTAAGAGCTGATGACACTAAAAATGCATGTATTGAATCGTAACATGCATTAGTTTTAGGAACAGCTGACGGTGAACCCACCCACCGGACACGGTCTTTATCCCCCTCCCCTCCACGGGTCCATCGCTCCCGGCACGGACAGTTAGAAGATGCCATGGCAGAGGCCTTGAGTCTGGATGATGGGAGACAAACCAACCTTGCAGCTTCTGATCTTTCAAAGCGAGGAGAGCTACATCACAGACTGTCTCACAGAAAACATAGCAAGGTATTCCCATAGTTATTGTTTTCCTTAGTGCGTCCCCTTTTTAAATGTACCGTATAGGTAAGGCGTCGTTATTTAGAGCATGTTGCATACACAGAGGTAGGTTCAAGGCTCTATAATATAGGATGTATTGATATAATATATATTTTTCTGTTTTTAATTAGTTAACAGCATATTACTTTAGTTGAACTCCATAATGGGTTGCACCAAATTTGCAGATTGCTCAATAGATTTAACTGCTTCACTGAAGCCTGACTAGGAGGATTTTAGCTGTAGTTTATAAATGTAGATTACATGTAAAACTCGACTAAAGCATTCTAAAAGTTTGTAATAATAATGCCACGACTATTCCACCCAATATTATAGTGTTTGATAAGTAAATTGCCTTTTTTCTGAGTTTTTTTTTTTTTTTACCTGGACTGAACAGAGGCTGCATATTTTAAACAGAAAAAAAAAAAGTTGCATCAAGATATTGTGTATTTGCTTTCCTGTTTTTCAGTCATTTATGTTTTTTCATCACTCAAATAATTAGAATGTTAGTTATTAAATGAATTTGCTGCTGCTCTCGATTCTACTCATGATCTCATGTATGTTTAAAGTCAAAATAAATCTCTTTCAGTATCTGGAGAATGAGGCCTATGAGGAGGAGTTGAAAAGATATGAAGACAAAGAACGGGCAGATCTCGACAAGGCACGCCTCAAAGCTCAACAAGCCGTAAGTCATGAGTATGATGTCTAATATAGTATGAATACAACAAGGACCTCTCTTAGGTCTCCCCTCCTCTCTACAGAACATCCTTGTTTAAGTTGTTACACAGAGTTTAGTTGAGTTAATTCTCATCACTAGATTACAATTAATAGCTTTCTTAATGGTGACCTCATGTAATTTTAAAATTGCCACTTATTATATAGGCCTATTTATGTTTATCATTTTCACAAAGACTTCTTGCTCCAGTGAGAATGGGTCTCCATGCTGTGTAGCGTAATGACCCTCTTGAATTACTATCAAAACATTAATTTTCATCATAGTCATTTATAATTTTGTTTGGAGCAATATAGTAGATCATTTAAAGTGGAATTGTTTTTATTATGTTATGGACATGACAGACGACCTCTGCAATTATTACAATTTACTAGAGTCCCCCCAGGTAATACTAATCCTGAGCGAATATGGCTTTAGACAGTATTTTAATCAGGGGGAATTTGTATTGGTTCAAACTGTTGTGACATCTATTAATTTAACTTCTGTGCGAGGACTGCTGCCAAAAATAACTCTTTCAGTTGGAATATGCTCCGTTTGTGAATACTAGCTCTGTGCTAGTTTATGGTTGCTTGGTTCTTTACTTCATTATACAGGCTGATATTGCAACAGTGGCCTGACTTTCAAACAGTTCACTTCAAAATTAGATTAATAATTGTTAATATTATAAAACAAATCACAACCTTGAGATAATAATAGTGAAATCCAATGTTCACTCGTACTTGCTGCACTACTAAGATTCATATTTGAAAGCAAATTTGTTCAGGTAGAATGCAAAGTTGTAATGTATTGTAGAAAAATGCAGTTAGTCTTAACATATCAAAGACTTTACGATGTATTCAAACACAAATGGCACGTCATTTATAGGTATGTTCTAGAAGAAAATGAATGATTTTGTAAGCACCAATTTACCTCCAGAAGTTGGTATGAAATGACAAAGGTGAAATAACTGGTGCTGTGCAGACAGAACAGTTATACAGTTAAGTAAGTGTGTGTGTGTGTGTGTGTGTGTGTGTGTGTGTGTGTGTGTGTGTGTGTGTGTGTGTGTGTGTGTGTGTGTGTGTGTGTGTGTGTGTGTAGGAGCGACAGTACAGAGAGGCCATACTGGGGGATGTTTCTGAAGCCCCCAGACTGTCCCCAGCAAGAACGAAGGCCCAGCGTAGTTCACAACGTAACGTACAAACCCCACCAGGACGGAGATGGCAGGAGGCCCCCAGGAAAGCTCCTTCAAGTAGGTTAAGACTTGTTCATTTACCACATGGACCTTTCTATTATTATTGTAGACATATGAGTAGTATTCAAAATGCCTTTTCTCCACAACACAATGGCACCTCACCATATTTTCAGTGGAGTATTTTTTTACTACCAGCAAGCAGAGCCACGCTTATCGCCTCTTTTTACTGCTTTACTCTGATTGTGTTCCTCATTAGCAAATGAAATGTCTGTTGAGCTGAAGCTTCAGTCCAAACTAATAACAACTTTATTTCTGGTCCTCGTCAAAGGCACATCTGAGACTCTGTTCATTCATGCCCAATTTCAGATTCATGTAAGTCAGTCCTATCTAAACAGAGTGAATCCGTGGCTCTTCAGGTCTCTAATGAGCTATGGGACTCTGAGACCGAGGATTCAGGAGTGCTTATCTTACTAAGCTGTGATGATTGAAACTTGGCAGCCTTGTTCTTTGGCCGAAGTGTCTTCTTCGGTGGCGTGTTTGCCTTATGACTGTTCATATTTATGGCTTCAGGCTGGTTGGACCACTTACGTTGATAGTTGCAGAAGTAACAGCTCTGGTAGACTATGAAGTAAAGGCCGCAGGCGCGTTTAGTTTCCTGCGCACATCTTCTTCATCAGCTGCAGGATGGCCTCCTCATCAACAATGTGCTGCACCGTCGGTCTGTTGTGGGGCAGAAAAGAGAGCGGAGAAATGATAATGACACACTTGTTTTATGGAGCACGGCTAGAGCTGGAAACATGCACAAGTTGTCTCAATGGATATTGCAGGTGCAACAGTGGTTGCTGAACTTGGTATGCTAAAGCTCTGAATTGATGTACTGTATCAGAACTGTCTGCTTTTATCTTAAGCTAGATGGTTTACTCGCCACATTATGGGAACATGATCAAAGTTATTCGTTGACTTACTTCTCCGTGCTTGCAGTGCACGTCCCGGGTACATTTACTTGAATACCTGTGAATTAAAATTGGTATGGTCAGTCTTTTTAGTTGCAAAAGTTAAAACCAAGCAAAAAAAAAAAAACTGAATTTATAATAGAGACAATTGGACAACTTTTACGACATCAACAGCAGACTGACAAACTGTCTTCACCGGCTGAGGAACATCTGAAATTTACAGGACAAAGAAATTATTTAAAAGAGTATACAGAGAGAAAACTAAATTGTTTTTGTCATAGTAAAATAGGATTACCGGGGACTTTAATCAATCCCCTTGATACTGTAAAGTTCACAACATATGCACTGCGGCAGATGTCAAAAACCTTTGTGAATTGTAATAGATATTCATAAAAACATGACAACGAAAAGTCTTCATTCAAACCATTAAGGGCCTCTGAAGCAATGGTTTCTCTTTTGGACTGATCTTCATGCTCAATGTTTATTCATTGCTACTAGGACTGAATGGTCTGCTGACGAAGGGCTTAGTCTGCACACATCAGTCTGCCATAAATGAATCCAGACGTCCTCATATGAAAACCTTTCTCATCCACACATCTTAAGACATGTTAACTGCTCATCGTCTGCGTTCCCCCATGAACATCCCAGCATCCACACATCACCGTACTGCAAAGCTGTCGCTACAAGAGAACCTTTAGTGTTATTTATTCATCACACAAGCACCTCTTCACCACAACAGATAGTGACGATCATTCACTGACTCACCTGTGCTTGTGACCTGGCCTGGTGGTCTGTCAATTATTGCCCGCCTGTCATGCAGCTGTAAAATACCACACAAAACAGACTCACTTCAAACACCTGGTTGTATACAATGACTTGAAATATTTTGCTACTAAAAACATAGAAAGTAGTTTGGCACGGATCAAACATATCCCCCACTCTGCTCCACATTCCTGAGGGCAACCCTTATATTTCCAGTATGTAATCCTTCCCTCTAACAGTGCCATCTACTGGATACTCACATTTTTTTATCTTAAAGGCGTTGATTTGATTCTCTGAAGTGAGGCTGTCTGAGGTATTTATCCATCGTCAGCAAAAATGCTGCACCTAAAATCGGTTTAGGTGTACGCTATATTTAGAATATTTCCCCAGCTTTTCCTTTCCATTATACAGCTCTTTCCTGTAATGTTCCTTTTTCTTGTCCTCTCTTCAGTGAAGGTGAAGGAGAATGAACTCCTTCCTGTGCTCCTGGAGGAGTTGCCCCACCTTCACATCTCCCCCCATGCCTTGGGTCAGATGTGGGAGCAGCAGATGCAGCAGGTGGACAGACTCCATGCCCTGTCATCCCCTCATAGCCAGCGTCGCAGCAAACTCTCAAGCCAGGTAGGCCACTACAAGTCTGCCATGTGCAGTGAAATGTGTCTGTGCCCTTTTTTTAAATCTGGAATGTATGCTGTGGTGGAAGGACCGGCATGAATATGTAACCGCCTGCTTCTCTGCCAGGTGGAAGAAGCCCAGAGGAAACATGACCTGCTGGTGGAGATCATCCGTAAAGATAGGGACCACAACATGCGTCTGGTGAGCATCAACACGTAAACACACATTCAAAAGGTCTCTTCACATTTAGTAACCGTATCAACAACAGGCACAATGGATGATTAGACTGTGATCCTATCTGCTGTTTTACTGCTTATTTATATTTATTTATATTACTTGTTTCTATTGTATTATTCTTTTATTCACTTGTGAGCAAGGCTGCTGTAATCCTGTAATTTCCCCACTGCGGGACTAATAAAGGATTATCTTATTTTATCTTATTTTTTACAAAATAGTGCACCCACATGCAGACAGACTTCACCTGCCTGTCCTGGACTAGCAGTGTTTGTCACACAGCAGACCAGTTGCAAGCTTAAAATGTTTATCTTCCAGAGGGATTTCAAAGAGCGTATCCAACAGCAGAAGTCGACCCAGAACAGACTGAGGGAACAGAGGCAGCAGATGGCACGAGCCAAGAAGTACCACAGCGACTACCATGTCCAGCACCGGGCCCGCCTGATGAGGGCACGCACCAAGGAGGAGAGGGTGGGTAGTGAAGGCCGTTCACACCTTTGCACACCAGTTCTAGGATTATGGCGGCGACTAACGATTACTTGAATGTAGAATTTCATAATATTTTCAATTCATTTATTTAATGTCTTATATTATGTATATAAAATACACAAAAAGGGTAATTTTCCCAGGATTTGTGTTGTCTGACCAACAGTCCAGTTCACAACCCAAATATATACAATACTCAATGATAAAAAAAGAAAAGCAGCTGATATTTGGCATTCTGATGGCTATGAGGGTGTTGACATTGTCCATCTCTTCTGAAACCCAAACTTAATTAGGCAAGTTAGGTCCCCCGTTTTAAAATATGTGTGTGGGTGCTTGAGAGAAACCAAGCTGTCGAAGAATATCCTGAGATATTAAGTAATATTCTAAGTTAAATATTAGATCACAATCCATGGAAAAATCTGTCGTTAGTCTTTTGCGTCATGTGTGGTTGTTTGTCTGTTTAGATGTTTCGGGAGTTGTTTGAGGAGGGGTTGGAGCTCCAGAAAGTCCGGTTGAGAGAGCAGAAAGCTTACGCTAAGGAGCAGCGGCTGGATCATCAGAGACGACACCAGGACCAGATCAAGTCCATGGAGAACTACTACAAAGACCAAGTAGGACACGCACACACAGTTGTATAGTTTTATAATGGAATTATGGAATAAACTCATAATTTAATGTGCTTCCTCTCTTTCAGTTTTCACTACTTGCTGAAAAACTTTCCCAAGAGCGGCAGGACATCCAGGTCCGGAAAAAAGCTCAAGAAAAGGTAAACATTTGACTTATTACTGTTGTTACAAACCTCTTTACATTTCAATCTTATTCATGTTCTCTGGACAGATTTGTCTGACATGAGCGATATGTTTTTAATCCGACAGTTAAAATGCCACAAATCACCAACTTGAATGGACTTGGTGTTATAAAGTGGTGTGTTTTTCTAAAAAAGGGAAAGAAATGATTTTTTGCTTCAACTTATTAAGTAAATGCTGATTGCACAATGTAATGTGGCTCAGTGGTTAGCATGCCCATCTTTAAATCAGAGGTTCGAATCCCGGCTCCGCTAGTCCATGTTGGTGTGTCCTTGAGCAAGACACTTAACCCTGAATTGCTCCCCGTTGCTGTGTCTACGGTGTATAGAGCAAAAATGTAAGTCGCTTTAGATAAAAGCGTCAGCTAAATTAAATGTAATGTAATGGCGATAGAAGAATGTCGTTTAGATGGGTTCCCCATCAGCCTTGCTTTCACTATGCAAATCTGTCAGCCATCGGGTCGGGTCCCTTGTGTTTTACAGCACAAAGGAAAATGATTGCGTCAATAATTATGAAGGTAATAAAATAAAAGCAGAGGCTACCTAGTTTGAAGACGGCAAACTCTTTGATGCCTCCCACTTAGAGCATTTGGACATGATGTGGGTGTGTAACACATAGTGAACAAGAACAGGCTGCACACCCACCTGTCACTCTGGCTCTCTCGTTAAACCGGAGAGGAGAGGCACATTTTAAATGCTGTGTTACAAACCATTACTGACAATGTGTCTACATTTTATACCTTCAAGCTGGTTATTGCAGCTGCTGTTGGGTCTGTTCAAGTGTGTCTTTCTCTCTAAATTGTGTTTAGGAAATAAAATAATGGAACCGTTTTGGGTCAGATGCAAATTTTCAAACCACAGGACAGACAACATGCATAGTCTCTGGGGAGACCCTCATGCTGTTTGTTTAGCCGGTGTTGCGGTTCTTAGCCCTGCTGCTGGTATCAATAATGAATGCCCAAGCTGGCCCAGAATAATAAAAGAATAGACAAACGTGTAGCTACTGCTTAGGTGCTGGTGCCTGTGTTCCTGGCTTCTTAGGATGCAGCCACACTACTACGTTTCCATTTTAAAATGCATGCATTTTGCCAAGTTTACACCTAGCGTCCACACTGCTCCGGAGTTTAAGAACCCCAACTAACTCAGGTGGCTTGAAAACGCTACCGATACCGTGTTAGTTAGCAGCCACGACAGATGCTTGAATCGTCACTCCAGAAGAAAACAAACAGCCTTGATTGATTAGCGATCAACTACCAGCGGTTAATTAAACCGCTGGTACAAAATAGATAACGGCTTACATGCGTTGTTGTCTATACTAGCAGCTGATGGCTGTGCAGTTAAATTCAACATTTTATAATGCTACTACTGCCTACATGCGTTGGAAGCGAGTTATTATTGGAGAAATTTGCGAGCAGCGTGTCCAGCGGCATTATCGGCCCTACGAAAACGTTTGAATTTACAGTTTGTGAGAACAGACACCGACGAAACCAAAAGAGATGTGTTGACAAAATGTTGTACCATAATCTAGTAAAACTTTAGTTTGTAAGTAAGCGAAAGCAGCAGCCTTGTAACTTAAGTTTGAAGAATACACGTTTGTGTTTGAGTATATAGAGAAAGATTATAGAGGAAGAACACAGCCTTTTTTTTGACAATAATACTTTTTATTTTCTGTAACTAAGCAAACAATGTACTTCCTGTGTACACCGGCACCCGCATGCCCAGTGTACGTGAACGGTCACGTGATATTCGTTCTCGTACGGACAAAACCGGTGCTGGATCACGTGTGTGGACGGAGACGGTTTCACAATGTAAAGCCTGAGTGCAGTTTGAATGCTGTGCATTACTATGGAGGCCGTTTCAACAGCATGGCATTGGGTCGATATTTACTTCATGTGGGCATCAGTAACTAAACGGTAAAAAACGTGGACACATTCATTCATGTTTATAACGCATCACAATTTAATGAGAAATCTGAATCTCCATTCTCTACACAGTCTTACCTCGAGCGCACCTCGACTGAAGGCGGGAGCCGCTGACGTGACGGGTCGTGTTTCTGTCTCACGGCTGGAGTTTGCTACGATGGCGGAGTAAAATAACAATGACTAGCAGCTGTACTTGTGGTTCAATGCATTTAACAAACGTCGGCTAAAACCAGCTCACATCTGTTCGGCCTCGCTTCTCTCCTTCGCCAAGTGCGGAGGCCAGCGCGGTCTCGTCATATTTATTTTATTTTTTAATCGCTCGGAGCCATTGTTTGCAGCGTTCAACATCTGTTGGTAATCGGTGGAAGTTTACGCTCACAAGCTCCTCTCTCCTATTTTTGTAGCTGGAGCACCACGTCGGCATGTTGCGTCGAAGTGTTTGAGACAGTCGCGTTTGAAATGCCCACCTGACGTTTGCGAGCTACCGTTTAATTTTTTTCCAGGAAGGATTTATGTTTGGCGTCAGACTCAACTGAGGAATGTATTCCTAAATTGACAGTGTGTTTGTATGCATATAAACATGTACTTGGAGCATATTTTTTATACTTAATTACTTTTACTAAAGTAAAAACATCTTCTTCCACCACTGCCATTCCCAGGCTCTGCTGAAGATGAAGCGAGAGCTGCGTTCCAGGATGGAGCGGGAAATCGGTGAATTGCAGGAGATCATCGTCCAGAACGACGAGGACGACCATTTCCAGGATCTGGAGGTCCAGACGCTGCGCAATCGGGTCCAGGTGGCTTCCTTCCAGTACAACACCAGCTACCTGCACTGACCAGGGAGGTGCAGCGCGGGGCTGTTTTAAGCGCCGCTCGATCAAGACTGGATTCACATCATAGGAACATGCTGCAAAAAGACTTTGTTTCTGCTTTTCACAACCAAGGGTACGACATTCTGGCAGAACAATGCGGCCTCCTCGACATCTTTGCACAAAATAGGAAATTAAGAACTGAACAAGTCCTGGTGGTTAATAATTAACTGAACACACTCCACATGTAGCTATTGGCTAATTTAGCTAACTTCCTTTCACCTCCGCTGCTATACGGGAACTTAACGACATCTTGGACCGAGTCTCCTTCTTCCATGGGTTTTAATACTTGATAACTAAGAATGTTTTGCAATGGCTCCCTCACTGTGCAGTCTTTGTGTGCTGATATTGTAGCAAACAACTAGTCAACATGTTCTTCCTCTTGCCAAACGAGGACCACCGACGCAAAGTTAACGAGCATGAATTCCCACTGATGTATTTTTTACTTTGATTTCGTCCCCGTCTTATGTGCGATGTCTTCCTTTTGTGATTTAACCATGCAGGTGGATTATTTATTTTTAAGCTTTAATGTTGTTTGGTTTTTAATTAACCTGGTGTTGTGCTGTCCGATCACCAGGGGCGATGATAATCAAGTCGTTCATGACTTCTCCCTTTTCTCAGATTCATTGATTGTTTTTATTGTCAGAACTAATCACATAAATGTTTTTAACCAATGCAAAGGGTATCACTGTTAAAACACTGTCCACTAATATTGTATCTGATGAGCACACAAATGCCCCATCATCATCATCGTCCATTAAATGTGTGGGATCGTAAACTACTGGCTCACAGTTAAAAGGTTAAATGATTTGCATTAGATACAGTCTACTGTTTGAGTATTTTATTCAGGTACAACTGACCAAAGTATCAAAAACGTATAAAGTTACTAAACAAATCCTGTAACGAGGCTGCTCCATCTGTAGCATGACAAATAACATGTCTGAAATTTCAATACCTGTAGTTATACCGGTACTTATTGGATGCTAGTTTCAGATTGGCTAACTGGACCTCAAATGATGCAACAAGGTTTTTCGATTTAGTATTTAAGTTTACATCTGTACCTGGATACCGACCTCCCATCCTGTCCTTTGCATTTACACCTAGCATCTCAAAAGTGCAAATTAGTTAAGGGGGCGGTCTGGAAAGAACGACATCGGTGAATTTACTTTCTGCAAGACTCACCGGCTCCTGCTACTAAATGTAGTTTTTTTTATTTTTGGGGACCTTTCAATTTATTGAGCAGTATTTTCCCCCCAGAATTTACTCAACCTGTACAGATAGCATTGCCTGGCAAAGAGCCGATCAGAATCAGCTTCGTGTACACATAAATGGAATTTTACTCCGGTTACACGTTGCTCTCGTCATACATATACAAATAAGCAAGATAAATATAAAAGACATTAAAGACAACAGAGTAGAACACAGAAACTAAGCATTACATTTAACTAATATGTACAATATAAATATATATGAACATAAGAACATTGAACAATTCATTTTGGATATAGTGCAGAAAGCTGGTAATAGTGCAAGTAGTGCAGATGTAGGAGTCTGATTAATTGTTCAGTCACTGCCAGTGGAAAGAAGCTGTTCCTGTGGTGGTTTTGGCGTACGTGTTCTCTAGTGCCTCCCAGAGGGGAGGAGCTGGAACAGCTTGTGTTCAGGGTGAGAGGGGTCTGCAGGGATCTTTACAGCCCGCTTCCTGACTGGAGGTGTACAAGTCCAGGATGGAGGGCAGGCTGGAACCAATCGTTCTCTCTGCAGACCTGACGATCCGTTGTAGTCTGTCTCCGTCCTGTGCAGGAAGTACAGCCTCTGCTGGGCCTTTTTGCAGATGGTGTTGATGTTGGAGGCCCACTTCAGGTCCTGGGAGATTGTGGATCCCAGAAACCTGAAGGTCTCCACCACAGACAGTGCTGTTGTGTATTGTGAGGAGGGGTAGTGTTGGGGGGGCTCCTCCTGAAGTCTACTGTCATCTCCACAGTCTTGAGCTTGTTCAGCTCCAGGTTGTTCTGACCACACCAGAGGACCAGCCGTTCAACCCCCCGTCTGTACGCAGACTCCTCACCATCCCTGATGAGGCCGATGACCGTTGTGTCGTCTGCGAACTTCAGGAGTTTAACAGACGACCTCTGAGGTGCAGTCGTTGGTGTAGAGGGAGAAGAGCAGTGGGGAACCTCCCTCTCGCTTGATTCAGATGGTTCTCCGACGCGCGTGTGATCAGGAAATAAAAATGGTCAAAACAGACAGGGACGTTGCGGACAGCTTCATGACAGTCCTAACTCCAGTCCTAAACAATAAGTGAAGCTGCTTAGGCCGTATTAAAACATATTGCTGTTTCAACATAATCTCATTACAACCGAACGAGACAGTGACAGTAGAAGAATCACTGCTTGGCAGAGTTGGTCTGTCCATGTGCTTTATCCTTTCCGTTTATCTGCAAATCATCGTCTTCGTCGTCATCGTCGTCTTCGTCATCATTGTCTTCGTCATCCGGCAGGTTGGTCCATTTCGATCGGCTTTCGCAGAAACAGCACGCCTGGTTGACCACAAGCTTGAGTCCTTTGACGCGTTTCCTGACGGTACATTGTCTGTTGCATTGCCGGCATGACTTGAACAGCTGAAGGATGCACTCTTCATCGACGATGACCTCTGACGAGCTGAGGGAGGCAGAAAAGAGGCACAAGCTCATTTTCAACAGGTTTTGTTTACGGCATCAAATGAGGAAGTAGGTTCAATTTTCAACAACAAAATACCTACATTTGGATCGTTGATATTAATAACATCAATTTACCTCCCCAAATCCACCAGGTAGCGTCCGTCTCCCACACTTAACGAGGTGATGAATCCTTCTTCTTGAATATCTGGATGCGGATCCATTTTACATGTTAAACATGTGCTTGCAATCTTTAGATTATTATATTTTAAAAAGGACCTTGCTCAAGTGAAGGTGACTCACTATTTTCTGACCGTTTGCTTGTCTTCCACTCGTCTGGACTCTTTGGTTTTTGGCAAGCAGCGTCTTTAATCCCCGACTCCTTTTTAAAATACAAGAAGGAGCAGCAACACATCAGCATGACCCAACACGGGCAACCGTTTTATTTATCTAGCACATTCAGACACCACAGCTTCACAAAGTACACTTATCTTATATTATCTTTTTTTTTTTTTTTTAAGTACATTAAAGTATTTATGTATCACAGGGGCAGATAAAGTTTTCTGTTTTTGGTAATTTTGCTTGAAAAATGGTAGGCATTAATTTCCCGTGGACTGATCGTTTGTGTAGGAGATGTGTCGGTCACAAATACCTTTCCATTTGCAGATGACTGAACAGAAGGAGCAGCGCAAGTTTTCCGCTCATCATTTGGTGAACTCATCATGAACCGTTTGTGACGCACACTTTCACTAAACAGACAACAAATTAGCACAAGGATACACATTAACTTCTACCTTCTTGTGCATGTATTTTTTGTGGGATTAACTTGTCATACTGATATTCATCATTACATTATAGTTCAAAAAGACTATTTTGTCAAAATTAGGACAATGGTCTTCATCAATTATAAAGAAGGTGTCGGAAGCATGGTATGAGAAAGTGGCAGTTGTGGAAGAAGTACTCAGGTTTTTTAATAAAGTAAAAGTAGTACTAGTACACAGTGTAGAAATACTGTTACAAGAAATAGTCCTACATTAAAAAAAATATTTTAGTAAAAGAATAAAAAAGTGTTACCATCAAAATATAACTTGAATACCAAATTAAAAAGGTTGGAATAGTATATACAACTCTAACTAATGCAATGTTTCTGGAGTAAAACGTACAATATTTCCCTCTGAGATGTAACTAGTGGAGTTACAAGTACAAAGTAGCAGCAACAAAGTAAAAGCACACAACATGTAACGTACACAAGTACCATACTTGGGGAGTACTTAGTTACATTCTACCAGTGCCCTACAATGCACACACACACACACACACACACACACGCACACACACACACACACACGAGAAGAAGAACCCCTCTTCACGTGGACGCGAAGGTAGATAACGTTAAATGGATACAGACCTAACGGTACATGTCCAGTAGCGTGGGAGCCATCTTTGAGTCCGTTTCAATTCCGCATTGTTTCCCAACGTGTTGCCACCTCGTGATGGTTATCCTCGTCTTATTGCGCCTTTTGTCACTTTCTCTTCTCGCTCGGTGGCCTTCCTCAGGTCTGACCCTCCTCCTCTTAACGGAAGAGTGAGCGACAGCCGACTTCTCGGACGCTTTAGCCACCATATTTGTTCTCCACAGCGTACTGACATCACTTCCGGTTCAGTATCGGATGAGTTACAGAATGGGGCGCAACACCTGTGTGCTCGTTTATTAATGATAAATGGCTGATTTGGTTTTAGTTAATGAATATGTACTTTTTTAGTTTTTACATTGTACTAGAAACACAACAAGTATTTACACTACGACTCTTTTCAACATACGTATATTTAGTATGACTTGTTTTCCACACTAAACTAAGTATGGACTTTTCTGACATTATACAATTACATTTTTTCAACTTACTATTATATAACTTTTTTGACACTACTATGATTCTGTTTTTCAAACAATGCTATGACTTTTTTCAAAATAGTTTCCTATAATTATTGTATGGCATACTACACTAATCCCTACACTAATTGTTTTTCTTTGACATCACACACACCCTGCGACTTTTACAAATATTACACCGTCTATTTTTTTTTGACATTCTATACTCTTGACTTCTAGATTCAAATTTGTTTCGACATACTGCAAGTTACATTTTTGTGGGATAATATAATGACTTATTCCTCACATTTGGATTGCAACCAACTTACCTTTTAAGTACAAAGTAAAAGAGTATAATCAGCAAGCCAGCACGGGACAAAGATGAATTGTACCTGTGATGCAGGCAGAGATGGGCAGTGTTTCTATTACTTGTATTTAAAATACGTATTTCAATGACTTTTAAATATTTGGTCATTTGTATTTGATAGGGCCGATAAAACGTAATTTGCAACGAAATACTGGAGTAATTTTGTATTTAAAATACTGTCTCCACAAATAAAAAAACTGTTCACGAGTTCAGTCTTCAAGTTCAACGGATTTACAGGGATAACAGGGCTGACAGGGCTGTTAAGTCCCATTAATAATATATATATATATATATATATATATATATATATATATATATATTAAGTCCCATTATTTATATATATATTAAGTCCCTTTAATAAAACAATATATATTAAGTCCCATTTTTTATATATATATATATATATATATATATATATATATATATATATACATAATCAATCAAGTTAATGTCTTTTAATAGCTTTGCTTAGTTACACTGACATTCTGTGACTGTTCTTCCTTTTTGTGGGGTTCACCAGAGCTTTGAACATGTACATTATATAGCCCACACATTATATAGCCCACACCTGAATGCTCTGCTATACCAAATTGTGAGAAAAGCGGAAAACGCAGATCCTGTATTTTAAATATATGATACATTTTCTGGCACCAGTATTTAGCATTTTATTTTAATACATTTATTTTAGGGGTATTTTGTATAAAAATACATTTTGATGTATTTTTACCCATCTCTGGCTGCAGGCATGTCATTTTAGAGGCTGTGTGGCTCATGGGTACCGCAAGGACAGCGGTTCCATCCCTGGTCTCCCCATAGTGTTCATGTCGAAGTGTCCTTGAGCAAGACACTGTTAAATGCAGAGACTTTTATGTATGTAACAACAGAATCAAGTTTTTTTTAAGTGTCTTCTTCACTGCTGGTGATACTCCCTTCAAACAGCAACAGTTACTACAATGTTTAAAAAAGAAGAAAAAAATAAGCTAATCCATTTAAAGAACTAGACTGGCAGAATACGCAGATATACTCTGCATTATTGTTTATAATAGTCACAGGTCTGGTGAAAGTGATCCAAAGAAAAGCGGACTGGAATGGGCAGAGACCGGGGTCAAGCTGCCTTCTTCTGTTCGAAGGGACACGCAAATCAAAATGACTCCAACAAAAAGGAAAATGTTACTGTTAGCAGTTGTCTAATGTGTATTTAAAAACTACAGAAATGTTAAGTTTTGAGTTTTTGTGACTTTACTACTATAAAATACTTCTTTAGATCCTACTTTAGATTTATCTGACATCTATTGTTACTGTGCTAACATTGCAAGTATAAAATAAGCCTATGACACTTTCTATACGTGTTGTAGATTCAACGACGTACTTATTGTCTTTTAAACTATCAGCATAAAAAAAAAAGACAGTAGTAAACATGGTTCTATAAAACATAATGCTGTGAGGTCCAAACAGCATAGTTTTATTGCTCAGCTTTCTGCAAGGGTACAAGAAGTTTATTACTTTGCTTCTTTATTGTACTTATGTACAGGTGTCAGTTACACGCTCACAGAGCAGCTGATGTGAAAAACTATGAACACATACAGTATACTGTAATAATAAATACAAAAAGAGATAGGAAATCAAAAGAAATAAAACATGGTGCCGTTAAAAAAAAAAAAAAACTACGATATATTTTTTTACTGTTTTGTACTGAATTTAATAAAGTCATTCTCACACACGCGAGCACACACGTATACATTTGTACTTAAACTGTGGGGAGAGAGTTGAACATTGCACAGCTTGTTCTGGTTCGTAACCAATTAAACCAGCATTAAAGTAAATCATTGTGGCCAGAACTGGCTCTCAATCTATTCAGAGTCATCAGATCAATTGCGAGACAAAAATCTCTTAATTTCACATGTTTTCAAAGCTTGAATTTAGTTGTTTTTTTTAAACCACTTTTACACAACCTGCTATATTGTTGAAAAAGTCTGTTTAATTTGGCCGCTTTACTGGGGAAAAGTGGGATTTCTCCTGTCTGGAAGCTCTCAACCCCCAAAACCTTTGCACTGAAGACTGAACCAGCCAGAAAACGTGGTGCCAACAAAAAGTTACAAAGAGCAGAAGTGGACCGTGTGCACTGGACGAAGATACATGTGTGCATATCAAGACCATGTGTGTATATATGTATGTGTGTTATCTACATAATAAAAAAAACTTGATCAGTCCATTACTATTCGGTAAATAGAAGGAAGTGTCTGATTATAACTTGGAGCCCAAGTATGCATAATGTGTGGAAAAAATAAAGTGTAATGCATTTCTTTTCTGCCTCCGAGTCAGGTAATTAAAGGTAAAAATCAAATAACTCATTTTTAACTGTACAAAGACGACCATTTTATGTTGCGTTTCTCGGTTTTGTCATGACTACACAATAAAAAAAACTCAAGGTTTCTGAGTATCAGCTAACAAACTGTTCATGGTTACAAATAAATGCAGGCAGTATACATATAAAAAAAAAAAAAAACATTTAACAGATTTTTCCAATTCAAAAAGTTTTCAAAGAGTAATAATTATGCAAATAAATAGGCTTCATCTCTTCAGCGTCCATTCATGCAGAGAGGTTTTCTTTGGATGGAGGCTGTGTTGATGGAGCCGCTTCTCACTGCTGCCTTTCTGGTTTTTGGTGACTTTTTATTTTGTTTCAACATTTTCACCGCGTAGCACCCAGGAGTTCAGCAGCACTCAACCTCCAACATTTGCAGCTCTGAGGGTTTGAGGCCACCGTCAGCATTTCAGTCCATTTCGTCGCTTTTAAAAATTCATGTTGCAACCAGACTGCTCCTGTGCAAATGAAATAACATTGTTGTCTGTGCTGTTTGGAATTCAGCAGCGACACAGACCTCCAGAGCAGCAAATATGGCCATTCGTGTCCTCCTATGAAGGTATGTGTGTGTTAATAAGTGAAAGCCATTGACCAAAAGAAAATATCACTTTAAACTGCCAACCTTTAGGCTCCAACATGGTTTAAAGACAGGGCCCCCGAAATATAGTTTATTACAACCAGATGTACCCCTCCTCACACACTAGCCTAATGGATGTAAAACAAAACAACTTCACCTGAGAATGCAAAGAGGCCCGTGACACCAACATGCTTGCATTTGAATAGAACAGAAAGAAAAAGAAAACCATATACAAAATAGCTATGTATTTGTACATATATACTAAAAAATGACAGGTGTATAGATACTTTTTACTCCGTATAATTCTAATGAAGTCACATAGCAAATTAAATGATATAATTCAATCTAACGTGAAGAAAGCACTCCTGCCATCACTGCTCAGTTTGTAAAGTGCTCTAAAGTGACGAGGGACAGAGAGAAAGATACTTCGGCCTTTTTAAACTGAGGATGGGACTGAAAATAGACGCCTGCCTTGAATATCTGGTCCCATCTGGACAGTTGTGCCCTTTAACATAAGATCTGACGGGAAGTGTGCTGGGTTATTCTGAATTGGATACAAAAAATAAAAAGACATGCATACTTGTAACTGCCGGAGACAAATGTGCGAAAAGGAGGACGAACCAAGCTCGAAAAGTGAGGTTCAATCCCCTCTGTCGCTTTAAATGTGGGATACTGTGCTAGTAGAGATAATGGGAAACTCATCTATAAACTGTCTACTTTCCTTGCATACGAATGTTTAAGCATGCAGAAACAAGTTTACAAGCGCTGTGGCCACACTGCAGGGATTATGGGAAAGGAAATAAGATTCACACACTCTTTTTCACCAGAGTCTGTCCCTCCTTTCTTTAAACAATCCACCAAGAGCGTAACCCCAAAAACACCACAAAACATCAGACCCACATACAAGACAGTCTGTATGAGAATGTCAATGATATGGTTTTACAGTTACAAAATGACTGCTGGTATGAAAATCTGACTAATTATGATGCAATGTTGTGAAAAAAAAAAGAAAGTTAGCTATCAATACATAACATTTTGGAATGAAACCCTTCAAATATCAAAGAATTACACAGAGGTAGGATGAATTTGTGGCGCTAATACAAAATAAAGCACACCAACACTGCAGCCGTGAGGATTGGAAGGTGTATTGGTTGAGGTTAAGATGGCTAATAAGGGCAAGATATGGCTACCTGCAGTGTTGAAGATTCAGTAGCACGACAAGGATCAATTCAAGCAGTTTAAATTGAAAAACAATATAGTGACTCACTGCTCTCATGCCTAGGGACAACTTTGAAAACACTTTTGGAAGATGTATAACTGTAAGTGTATGAACTACTTCCTGATTTGATAAAATGTTAAGTGGGATGACCGGGCGGTGCCGTTTCTTTTTCTGAATGCAAAAGGAGCCGTCAAAAGCAAGCTGCTCACTCGCAAACAACTCACAGCGTTTGAAAAGAAATGCAGCAGCTCTTAAAGGAACCGCTATCACTCTGCTCTCCGTACTTCACACAAACTACACCAAAACAAACCCAAACAGATAAAGGAATACTAATTAAATGACAGGGGAGAGCTCTCTAGCAGCTGTTCAAACAGACATCGATAAGGGAAGAATGTGGAGAGCGGTGAGCGAAGAGGAAGACTGCCGGCTCTGCGTGAGCCCGTCGGTGCGCCTGCAGTGACGATAATATAGTCCATCAGAGTCCTGCACACACACACACACACACACACACACACACGTTCACACACACACACACACACACACACACACACGTTCACACACCAACACACTCTCATTCCACTGCGAAGCCACATGTCTCCTCGATCGCAGTCAGCAGCTTGTCGTACAGCTTGTCGTAGCTCTCGTAGGGCGGAATGTCAATCCGGTTGAAGCTGTGGAGAAGAGAAAGAGATGGTATGAATGGAGCCGTGAGACACAGAGAGGTTGTTTTTGTGCCTGCAGGTGAAGGCGACACCCACCAGGTGTGGGCTTTGGGCAGGTTGTTGGCGTTAGCGTCGATCTGATGAATGGTGAAGAGTCTGGGCCCTGCAGCACCTGCAGTCAAAACACAAACAGGATGCATGAGGTGTAGTTCAGCATCAACTTACACTGTTAAGTTACCCACCAGCATCTCAGCTAACAAAGTCCTGACACCTTTTTAATCCCGCCTCTGCTGCATTGGCCGCAGGCGGGCCGCTTTTTCATCAGAGGGTTGCTTAATGCTGGTCAAAAAATATGCTCCTGGAATTTTCTGTATTCTATGTTTCTCACAAATTGTCTCTGCGCATGTTAACATAAGTACCCTGTAAAGCCTTGAAGCCTTGCAGTGGGACTCTGGAGGAGCCGGTAACAAACTGCAGTAGCCGGGCCCTCCTCTCCTCGTCAAACGTCTCCACGGCTTTCCAAAACCACTTGACGATGTTGCTGTCGAGGGTGCAGTGCTTCAGGCGGGTGTTGGACTTCCAGTCAGCGATGTCGATCTTTCCCAGGCCACACACTATCAGCTGAAGGTAGAGCGGGAGATATAAACGTCATTAAGAGTAACTGAGGTAATTCTTGTATTTTGGAAGACATTATGTTTTTTTATCTCATACCTCCAGTTCTTTTTCATCAAAGGATTTGAGCAGGTGTTGAGGAATAACCTCATTGAAGCCTTTCTGCAGAGCCAGAAACTGAGCCTCGATGCCGTGCAGGAAACGCCAATTCACATACAACCTGCAGAGGGCATGAGAGAGGGGTGAGTGGGGGAAACCGTTTATTTAACACTTGAGGGACTGCAAATACAGATTCATCCCCATGACACTGAATTCCTTTGGTGTGGAATGACAGAGAAGCCGTATAGAAACGGTGATCTTTGGCACTTGTGTGGGCTGAAAACTGAACTTGCTTACCGGACATACTCCTTCTTGGTGTCCTCTGTGACTGGGACACTCTTGCCATTGGGCTTGAGCTCATGTTGGATGATTTCTCCATAGGCATTGTGCTCCACACAGAAAGTGTGGTCCAGAACACCAGTGATGTCATTGTCCCTGAAGAGGAGGGAGGGCAGGTTAGAGAGAGAAGCTATGTCACAATAAGAATCAGCTCTCAGCTTCTGCAGAAATTATTTATTTTTTGGATTCGGTCCAACAAAATTAAGACACACATCAGTAATCTGCAACTCAACAAGTACACTGTGTTTATATAATGTGTTTTATTGTGATTATTTTTAGCTGGTCCCCTGTTGAGTCTTTACGAGTTTCTTTTATTTGCTGCAATTCATTTTATTTTCATTAAAAAGCAGCATTTATGATCTTTAACCTCCACATGGTCAGGCAAAGATAATTGAACAAACAAAATAGTTAATGACTTGAACATAAGTAAGGATCATTGCAGCATCCTCATGTGGAAAACACGTTGTGTCAAAACATGCAGGAGAACACCAAAAACCAACAAGGACGTTTATTTCTGAGATCAGATGTCATTAGCTTCACTGGCAGAAGAGGGCGCCACAGTCAATAGTTGACAGTACGGTCAAGTTTCTGTGTGCATCATAAGTATATGTCCCTATGCTTTTTTTTTTGTATATATGTATGACTTTATTTCCTGTCCCACTTATAACAGGGCACGCCTGCAAACAACCGCTTTCTGAATTCATTTACAATTAACAGTAAGACAACAGTCTTAGTTCAATATGTGTTTCCTCCAACTTTGGGTTGCCACAGAGAATTTAGAAAGAATAACGTGTTGCAGAGAATCAAAAAAGTCTCACAGGATCCAGACAAGGCTGTTGTGGAGGTCCGGGTCGACAGACTCCATATCGTCCAGCGTGATCGGTTTTCCCAACAGCTGTTTGTAGAAGGGCAGAGTGAAGCCTCCGTCGATGTAGTGGCCGTGGAACACCGCCATGCCCATGATGCGACCCACGAAGTGGAAGTACGACAGGTGCTCCTGCAGATTAAAACAGGGTTATTGTTATTAAGGCTATCATTCATATCATGTTATTATTTCTTATTATATCAGATTCAGATTATACAGCTTCAGTTTTTTCGCAATACCAGTTAACTAAGAGTTACATACGGGAGAGGAGAGTCGTTGCTCTTTAAAACTTCAGCAAAATATAGCGCATGCAAAAAAACAATCCATTTACCCAAATAAATCATTATGAAACTCAAATCATAACGATAAATCTCTCATAAACCTTTCTTTTATATCCACATGCAATTCAAAGTGTCCCATGGCAGATGAAACCAGTCTGGAGATTTGCTGCCTTTTAAACTAGGCTAAGCATTTGTTATAGTAATTCATTAAATTAAATGTAATTGTAGTTTAAAGATCAAAACAGCATCCTTGTAGAAATAAATGTCCTCTTTATGTCTGCATCTGATGGCTGTCTGGATACATAAACTATCATCACATGTCTACTATGAAACAAAATAATTCCCACCGGGTTGACGGCAGAGTCCGGGTTAATCTGTAGAGTGTAGATGTCGTCTCTGGAGTACTGGAACAGGCCGTAGTAGGGGTTCAGCATCTCGTGGGACAGCAGGTATAACCATTCCCTGACACACAAACACAGATTGACTGTGAAAAAATGTACTTAAAACAAAAACGACATGTAAAACCACATCAAAATAAACATGTGACTAAATACCTTGCTACCCCGCCATAGTCCAGACCCTCTTCTCCTCTGAATTTGATCATCAGTCTTTTCCAGAGATCCTTTGGACGCATCTTCATCACCTGCCGGTACGACTCCTACAATCCAACACATACAGCACATTTAATACAATGCAGTACACAAAACAAGAGATTTACCATTTCTCAGTGAATTTGCACTAATGTGGCTCTCTGGACTGCGTTCAGTAGGTGTGACAGAGCAGCAGCACCTCCAGTCGACCAATCATCAGAGATGTGCAGCTGTGAAAGTGCGTACCCAATGACCACTGATCCCCATTGTTTCTATTCTAAATGCTTCAACTATACCATCTGCGATTGATTTTGTCTTGTCATAAAAGACAAGAGTAAACAATTGTGAATTTATTCCAGTCCAGGATCATCGGTCTATTCGCGATACTCCAGTTTCAGACTCTGCACAACAGCCTGCACAAAGCATTTGATATTAGAGGTTGATTTAGATGCACATTGAAGAGCTAATGATATAGCTTGTTATTTACATTTACACATACATTTTCATGTGCATGTTACACGTTTGGGGCAGACTCAGACCTAAAACAAAATGCATATTACTAACAATACATCTTATTATTAGAGTGCATCTATCCCAGAGCATCCTGGTAATTATGTCTTTGCCTCTTTTCATGGTCAGCCTCCCCCAGGCTGGTTCAACAAATAGTCAGTGTATTTCCTTTCGTCCTCTCTCTGCCTGTCCTCTCCCAGGAGTCAAAAAGACTCAGCCGCCATGCCACAGTAAACAACATCCTGCTGCAGTAACAGCAATGCTGCAACAGTAACAGCACAATGGAGATTAGGCTGCACAAAGTCGGCTGTAAAATGCCATTAAACACATGAACGTTTTTGATAGTCTATCCTCGTGTTGATGAGCACAAACATTTGTGTGCAAAGTGTACAAAATACTGAAAACCTCCACTGAATCCTTGATGGAACGCACACCGAGTGAAACATTTCATATGTGCTAATTGTATGTCAACTTGTGGCACAGAAGAACACATGTAGAGGAGAAATCAGACGAGAACCATTTTAAGTACATGCACACATTTGCGTGAACACACTGCCAGCGGTTAACTGCAGCACTGGTTCCTGCACGAAAACCCCAAGTGGCTCTGCAGGGCTGGTTTTCACACTTTCCCCTTATCCAGCTGTCACGTCGAAGGGGGATGAAGTCATATTTTTCATTGCTCAACTTGTAGTTATGAAGTTATGTCTGGCCTCGAATACTTGCCACTGCTGCCTAAGCTCCTTTCCTCCCACCCTCCCCTCTCCCCCATCTCTTTAGCTGCTTAAAATCATCCAGAAAGAATGCCTCGCTTTGGTAGAACAAATGATTGGGAGAGCAAGAAAAAGAGAGACAGAGCAGGAGAAGAAAAGAAACAGAGACGCTTTTTTTTTTGTGGTGTTGTGAAGGCCTTTCTGTTCTGCTTTTCCCTGGAAATCATAAAGCGGTTATGAGTAGTGGTTCTGTGCTGCCCTGGGCCCTTTTCTGGTGCACGTCGTAAATGGGGTGAAGGAATGCCTGTAAAATGCAAAGATCTGGGTTTGTGAGCATTCTGCTTTTGTTTTCATGGACGTGTTCAGTTTGTCAGCATGTGATGCTTTTGTGAATGCCAGATGGTTCTAAGAACCCATGGTCAATGCACTTTATAAAAAATAAATGTGTTCAACGGTCAACCAAATATTTCCTTTTATGGTTTAAAGCACATCAGTTGCCTTTCAAACAAATACCTTTTGGAGATCATAGTGGTTCATAGTATATCAACACGGAGAGAGGTAGTGTTTGTGTTCCTCTTGACATTTTCTAGGCAACATGAGGCCATTTAGAAAGAGCATTAATCGACTTCCACAAGGGCATTGTTAAAATGTGGTTTGTGAGCGTTCCAGTGTGTGAAAATGTCATCCTCTATTCAGGTGTGAAGTTGTTGTTTGTTTTACCTCAAATATCTCTTCACGGCAGACCTCGATGCGACAGTGGCCGGCCTGGGGTTGCTGCTGAGAAAGTTCCTGCCGAAGGATCTTCAGCTTCTGCACCAGGTCCCTCTTGTACTTGGGCACCGTCAGGCACTCAGCCTCTTCAGGCAGCTGGGCTGGGGACAGAGCCTGCTGGGGGACGCCAGGACCACCCTGGTCCTTCAGCTGAGGCGGATGACTGCAGGGGTAATGAATGGGCAGATATGCGACCAGACAGAAGGGCAGAAGGGAAGAGACAAAGGTGAAGAGTAACATGTCAGTACAATTCACCATTCACCTTCACAGTAGTATTAAACAGTTTGACCTCAGGGGCTCTTTTCCTATTTATATTTGGTGTTCTTCAGTCATATGGTCATAAGTATTATATATTTTCTTCTTGGATGCTGCTTTGACTCCAGTTGAGGAAACAGATGTATACAAGAAGAAAGAGGGATACGTCTTGTAGGGAAATCCCCAAACCCTCCATCTCAAATATCCTCGAACCGCTGAACTAGGAAGTTTGGTAAGAAATTCCCTCTCCAGCCCTCACCCCCCTAACTCCTCTAAACAGAGCCCTAAGCCCCGAGTAAATCAGATCCAGACCTGTGGACAGGCTGAACCTTTGAGCAGACGTTTGGTAAATATCACCACCAGGACAGAGACAGAGAAAGAGGAAACTAAATATACAAAAGGTGGTGGTGTAAGAGTAGCTGGCACCTCTGGCTAACTAGTGTTCTCTTCCTCATTACACATTTCTATTCAAGTCTAACATAACCAACTTGAATTATTTTAATTTCCCCTAAATCATTACTCCAGCTGTCAAGCATAAAGAAGCTGACAGCCCAGGGTGATTAGGCCTCCCTGCCACCAACCTCAACTGGAACTTCCATCAGCCGACCACTGGAGCTGCCACCCTTCCTCATACTTTGAGGTTAAGGGGGGAAAACAGCAACATTTTTGTAAACTTCCAGTCTCGTTTCTGTCGACTAGCCCAAACACTGAAGATGCCTTTCTCTTAGCTGCAGACGATAATCTGATAAATGTAGATACCAGCCGCTGCTCTGAGTTCATGACTGTCTGGCAAAAGTGCTGCCTTGTTTTGTAAATTTGCAATTTTCCCTGACAAGAGGGCAAAGTGTAGTGAAGGTGTGAGCAGGGAAGTATGCCTGTTGCACAGCGGACCGAGGAACTCAACTCAAGGAACTTAGCTCTTGAACTTTTTGCTCTTTATATTCTAAAACAGATGAGACAACTGTAAAATACAATCTTGGCTCAAGTGGGTCATGGTCAATGTTCTAGTGCTGGTCTCCTCCAGCCCTCATTGTGGTGTTGGTGGTGGGATGCCTGGGTGGGCCTCGTGAAAACATAATCCATCCCTCCCTTCAACAGGACAGCAGCCCTCATTTTCCTGTGAGGAGACGCTGAGCCAGCGGAGGATTTCTTTAAAAGAAGCTACTGTCCTCTGCTGGGAGTGGAGTGTCGAGGCTGCTGTCGGCCAAACAAAGAATGAATTGGTGTATAAAAAGGAAGGCGAGACCTTCTAAGGTAGCAGTACATAGCCACCCACTTATTCCGACACTTGTACATTTGGGTTCTCTGGTTCAGTCGGTTTGGGCTTTCCAAACTAAACGGGTGCAGTGTTTCGCCAGTCTATCCCTGTATAATCAAGACGGCTGCTATTTATTTTATTGGCAGGCACTGGGGCTCCAAGCATGTCAAAGAAAGGGTAAGACTGCAGTCCTGAAAACCACTTTAGGAAGGAGGCGGGAAAGAAAAGATGGCCTTAAAACAAAATCAAATGAGTTGCTTTTGGCTGGGAGGCTAAAGAACCATATAATAAAGCGTAGTTTCAGCGCCCTTTTTTTTCCCCTTCTGAGGGCACAATGTAATTAAAAATACGTTTCAACATAGTTCATCGTCTCTGGTTTCCAAACGGGACGAGCTCTGCATATTTGATGGTAAATATAGAAAATACAAGCCCAGCAAAGCTAAAAGATCTGCCCGAGCCAAAAGAGAGAAATGATTCCTATTTGGTTGACAGCTTGAGTAAACTACTACTTGGGGAGAAATATAACTTTTGAAATTCAAAACCAGAGCCAAAGGATTTTATAATTGTTATTCCAAGGTGGAAGGAGCAGAAGGAAAAGAAGTCAAGGAGTGAACTTTTGCCAGAACTGGGTCAACTGCACCTGAACCTGCAGAGTCATGAGAGTCCCCCATCCCCGTACTGTATTTTCATGGAGGCAGACTGGGCGTGTGTGTGGTGAGAGAGTGCATGCACAAGAGTGGGTGCTTGTGTGGGAGGAAGAGAAAGTGTACTTATTTTTCATGGAAGTTGCCACAGGTGGGCTGTAATGAGTGTTGAGTAGGTGTAGTGGTGTTGAAGCCACACCAACACACCCACTCTGACACCCCCCCAGCCTAGAGAATCAAAGGGCCCTTTATGAGTCTGAGTATCAGCTGCTGTATTGCTCCTTTACACAGGAGAGGACAGAGAGGTTGGCAGTGAAGCCGACTCTACAGAACGTGAAGTCAAAGCATGTGTGGACAGAACTATTTATTTGGACAAGGTTTGTGTTTAGTCAATAAATGTGTGATCTCTATCATTCTTCACACCTGCCAAACTAGCACATCAGCACCTTTCAACTGGTTTCAAAAATACAGGAAGTACAGGAAACGAGCAGCAGACAGCTGCAGTGATGAGACGGCTTCTGATAAAAATGTGTTGCATTTGACAACTCTTTCCGAGAGTAACGAATTAAAGCGTTGCACAATGTTTCCTCGAAATGGAAACAATCTGCTGTACTCTCAGCTTTATTTTGACCTATAAATCATAATGTATACAGCATATATGTCAGCAAAAAAAGCAGCTAGTGCCGACAGTGCAGTAAATTGTGCATGCAAATAAAACAGAAGTGAATTTCTGTTTGTCTGGATTTAAGATTTAAATTAGCCAGACCAAGACCCTGTACTCCTATATTGACAGGCCTTTAATGTAACACATGCAGACAGATTTAACCTGCTATACAAATACACTGTTTAGATGACTGGAATTTACTTTTCCATCACATGTGAGGTTTGAGAAGTACAGTATGTGAAATACTGTATATATTGCACACACTATATATGTAGCCTACCCAATAATTTGCATTTATATTTATCTTTCACATTTCAAATAAAACCCACACCCATAATGTACCAAATTTAATATATAATCTCTTCTAAAAATATCAAAACAAATGTTGATATAAATGTCATGACGATTTATAACTTGGTTGGGAAAATACCTGCTGATGCCCACTAAACCTAAATCCAGCAGCAACTAAAAATACCTTCAGCAAACACTGATGTAATCTTTCAAACATATACTATGTGCTGGTGCAAGGGAGGAAGCTAAGTATGTGAGAGACAGTGTGGCAGACCACAGTCATGTAGCTGTGTCTGACTATTCAAGGCCTTCATTATTCTAAGAGTCACATTTAACTGAGATGCATCCTGGAGGATCAGTAGTCTGAGGTGCCAACTGCAGACTCACAATGTTGTAATGTCACATGTAATCTTACAGACACAACACAACCTGTTTCTACAGACTTGGGGTAAAACACCCACTAAATAAAAAAAGTGGGTTAAGAGATACAAGGTAAATCCAAAAGTGTTAAATTCTGTCCCCACCCAAAAAACGGTTCACCGTTAGCCGTTTTTGTGCATGTGCATGTACAGTACGTGTTCGCAGACTGCCGTCGCCTCCATGCGTCCCGCATGCGACCGGTGTAATTCTGCTTGCTGTTGTTTTTGTTTATAGGCGTGCTGTCAGAGTGTCAGGTGTTTAGAGTTGGCCTCTCACCCAGTCAACAATCCAACATTATGTCTGTATCGTTGGTACCATTTAGCGCACCCAATAACATTTTAAGAGGCTTACATTCAAAATGTGTTTTTAGACAACTGCACTGCACTAATCTATTCCAAGACTGGTCTGAGGAAAATCTGGATCAGCTGTTTTGACAATGAACTGAGGTTCCTTTTCTCTACAGATTTATCTCCAATGAAAGACTGAATCATTTCAAAAGACGTATTTTGGCAGGACCGACGTTATTTGGTTAAATGGACCAATTTAGCTCAACAGATGAGATTGATCTCATTAACCTCTCCAGTTGGCCTATTATACAATTTAAACTTCTTAAAATAAAATAAACAATGTTTCATATTTACGTCAGCTAAAGGCCACCATAGTTCTCTGGCCCGCTTGGAAAGAGCGTGAGCAAAAGGGTGTTAAATTGGATGGAATCTACAACATCACCTCTAGATCCGAAACACTGCTCCTTAAAGCCAGAAAAAAACTGCCTTGCTTAAGGATCTATTCAACCTTTTTCCAGAATCTAAAATACAAGCACTCTACATTTGGCTAGATCAACATTTTTCTCAAGAAAAAGGCCAAATAAGTATATATACACTTACTTTACTCATGTTTCACCAGTGTTGGACATTGCACATATAATGTTGTGACATGGACTGTATACAGACTGTGTTTTAATTTTGTTTTTGTAAATCAGTGTGTATCACGGAAAACTGCATAAGAAATTGGCTTGTTAATTTTGACCTTTTCGAAGTTCTAAAACGTTGTCTGGACTCTCTCAAATGTCTCCTAATAAGGACTCAGACAAGCAGTTAATGATGCTGACTGGATAACATAGCTGAGCTTCAACTCACAACCAGAGGCTGTTCTGACACATATGGATACTATTTGACCAAATGACCAGATGTTGATTTCCCAAACATGTCTGTCGTGCCAGCCGCTGTTATTGAAAGAGGTTTCGACTCAGAATTTG
The DNA here is from genome assembly GCA_038501785.1 of Myoxocephalus aenaeus. Lineage (NCBI taxonomy): Eukaryota > Metazoa > Chordata > Actinopteri > Perciformes > Cottidae > Myoxocephalus > Myoxocephalus aenaeus. Next base: position 4,130,932 of record JBAMJR010000125.1, on the reverse strand, counting down.
CACTAAAAAAGCAATAGGGAAAATCTCCAGATCGCTCTGTGTTCCTCTTGTTCTAATGATTCCTGCCTCACACACTGGCAGGCGAAAAGTACAGGGAGCTTCCTGACAGCCAAAATACACGAAGAACAATCCTATAATTCAGTTTTTCATATCAGGGATTTGCATTACTCACGGGTTCCTTTCATACAAATATCACGACTCAGTTGACATATTTTTAATTTTTTACTCAGTAGAAGAGCTAACACACTGCTAAAGTATCTATCCTATGGGTGTTCAGCGAGGATATGAAAACTGGTGCTAAGCTAACATGTGTTTAGTATTATTTTGCCGAGCGAGGTCAGCCTCATTGGGCCTCTCCGCTGGTTTAGCTGCCTACGAGATTATCTTCAGTGGAGGCAGACTGCTGACAGACAGCACAAACACACTGAAGGATGGACTGACAACCCCAGATAGAGAGTGAGAGAGAGAGTGTGAGTGTGAGTGTGAGTGTGAGTGTGTGTGTGTGTGTGTGTGTGTCATCCACATGAAAGTCACCCCTGAGGAAGGTTATGCATGTATATACACACAATACACGTTGGACATTCTCCTGTGAAAAAGTATCTCGGTCAGCATTTTTTTCTAATAGAGTAACAATGTGTGTGTGTGTGTGTGTGTGTGTGTGTGTGACTTTGAGTGACTGGCTGCTGAAACTGCTTTATACAGACGGCTGGGCGAGAATATAAAAACGTCTGTCGGCCTGTGTGCTGATTGCAATGTTCACTTGCACATATGTCATGTGCACGTCTGCAAAAATACCAGTGTGTGTGTGTGTGTGTGTGTGTGTGTGTGTGTGTGTGTGTGTGTGTGTGTGTGTGTGTGTGGGGGGGGGGTTACCTGAGGTTAGTGTTTTGGCTGTCCATGGCCACACGGGAACCATTTGGACTTGGGCTGTCGGAGAAAAACAGGAGGAGAACAGTGATGAAAAGACAAAGCAGGAGGAAAGGGCACAAAAAGAATGTGAATGATAGAAACGAGGATTGGAGCATTTAAAACAACATGGGACAGGATTAAAAAGGACAGATGGGACAAGAGAAAAAGAGCAGCAATACAGAGGTGACAAGTAAAAGCCACCAGACACAGAATGCAGGTACCGTAGATCAAAAGAGGGGGGAAACAAGAAAAAGGAGAAAACAGCAGAGGAAGGACAAATAAAAAGAGAGGAAATAGATGAAGAGATGGCACAGAGTCAGTGAGAAAGGCAGGAGGAAGGGACAGAAAGAGGAAGACACAAATATAAAGGTGAGATTAATGAAATCAAGACAGCCATCAGTGATCAGGTTATTCCAGCATCTCCAGACAGAAGTCATCATGTCCATTTCCAGGACGAATAGTGTGAATATAAAGCTATTTAAAAAAACTAAACCATAAACTGATAACAATTCTGCAAACAAAACCAAACCAAGACCGACAATACAGTTGTGTCCTCACTCAGTGAACCAAACATTGGACAAACATTTGTTGTGTTTCCTTAAAGAACAATGTCAGATTTTCTCTTCCAGGTCGTTTGCCTTAATTTGCCAAATAAATGAAACTCTTCGCACGCAGCGCTTGTTAGAGGCTATGTGGTATTTTAAATGGCTTTAAGTTATAATACCTTGGCTGCAGTTGTTTCACAGCAACTATTGTTGATCTCTGTGTTTTTATCCCCACTAGTTTAAGTTCTCAGGGTCGAGGGGACTGAACAGCATTGAATTTGCATTCAGCGACATATTTGACCATTTCTGTTTTGGAAAAGTTTAAGAGTTGTGTTCAAAGACACAAATACTGTGCAAACAGCAACCTGTCATATGTCCTTGGTAACACAAATCTAAACCACAGCCAAGTGCATTACTAATTTCTACACTTACTTGAGCACACGATGCAGGTTAGCAGATAGTCGCGGGTCTGTGAACTGTGTCGTTCGATTGTTGTGGTCGACAAAGTAGACGCGACCTGTGGCCGTGTTTCTGATCTCCCAGCCTGGTGGCAGTGGACCCAGCTCCTCACAGTTCACATTGCTTAGGTCCCTAAACAAAGACGATGGTAACCATTAGAGAGAACGATGCATACATGCAGACATACATGCTAAAACAAAACAAACATATTTGATCATCACTGACTAGTGACTGGGATAACAAGTCCTCCTCTCATGGATAATAGAATTATAATGTAATTAACTGACTGAACTAACTTCTTGGATGCTGATTCCATTCAGAGTCGCTTAAATTATTTTAATGACATTCAGATTTTACTGAAGTGCAAAATTAAACAAGAGTCCCAGCCCTGCTGTGGTTTTACATATTTGTTGTTAGGAATAATGCATTATTAGCTGCTTTTCTTAAGTTCAATGGTTTGCATTACCTTTTACATTAATAAGTTCCTAGACTTTCCTTTTACCAGCAGATTCACAGGACTCAATCAGACCACTAGACTGGAGCTCTCAACAGACCGAAGAGCATCAACAGAATTAACATTGTCATTATCCTTCTGACAAAGCACTCTTCTTCTCTCCTGTGCACCGACATTCCCGTCAGTAGAAACCTAAGCCCTGATCTGGGACGATGCTATAGCCTGAGGACGACCTGTGCTTGTGTCTATGTGTTCAAGTGCGAGTACTTTGTCCTTGTGTGAAGCGAGGACACATCACTTAGGGACAAATCACATGGCTTGCTGCACTCATCACAACATACTGGGTCATTTTAGAAGCTCTGTCCAAAATGACCCAACCCAGAGGTTGCTGCTGTGTGCTGAATGTTAAATGCATTTGCTTCATCACTGAGCAGCAGCTTCACCGAGACGCGGCCAAAAATGTAACGCAATAGCAGTGCCTGAAGTCTCTGGTGAATTAGCAAGTGGACTATTGAGAGTTGGTGAAACAGTTTGATTGAATGCAGAACTGCGCGCCCTTGGCCCCGTGTTCAGCTCAACATCGGTCCAAAAATGTTCATCCAACTCCACATCGGATTCAGAGGCCATTAGTTTGGCTGACCCAAACAGGAGCATGAAATATGACGATTTAGAGTGTTTAACACAACCCTGAGAAATTAAATGAGAAATTTAGTTAACTGTAAAACAAAGAAGTTACCTGGGCACCCGAGGGTCATGCCAGGTGCTGACTCCAGTCTGCGTGTGGAGGAAGTAGACTTGACCCTGCTGAGTTGTTCTTTGCTCTAAAACAGAGAGAATATTAATTAGAATTAATATGCCGGAAATGCAAAAACAGCACTTAAACAAGGCAGTTGTGCTGTGGACATGCACAGTGAGTTTTTGTATTTTATAGAAGAGGAATTCTGTTTATAATTGATGTGACAGGCAAACTGCAGGGACAAGAGTTTCTCAAGGTGTGCGCCAATGTAATCAATTAGTTCCTCTCCAGTAGGCCGATCCAAAGAGGATGGGGAAAATAAAACGTGAGGGAAATGTATCAAAGACTCCATGAATGTTTTTCCTTGATGCATCCTAGTTTCCTTTTTTTCTCTTAAATGTTGGTGTGTGCATTCCCACCTCCCAAACCAAAGGAAAGGGAAAGGAAAACCCTGTCACTCACTCCAAACCCACTAAAAATAAATATATATACTATAAACAAAATGGGGGAAGAAATCCAAAGAGAATGGATCATCATTGGCTTGTTGGATCTCTCGTTTCATCCAGCTCATGGATGAATGGAGAGTGAGCGTTGGCACAAAGTGTGTGCGCTGCGCAGGCGTGGTTTTGGTGTGTGTATATGGACCTGCTAATCCATCACTGCCCCCCACCCCAACTTCCTACTGGCACAACTCATTTCCTACCCACATCTCCTTCTCTTTCCCCTCACACACTCTCACACTCTCACGCTCCCTCACCACACCCAGCCGCTGGTTCAGAGGGTTCAGCTGAGGAAGAAAGCTCAGTAGCTGTTGGGCATCAGTGACTCACTTTGTCCGACCTTGGCCAGCCTCAGTGGACACAACAGGACATTTCAAAAAGGGGGCACAAGTCCAATAGTATCGTTCTAAATAATTGGCAAAGTGGACCATAGTTAGAATAATAATGTATTGTATATACTCTGTGGGTATTGTGGGCTGCACTGTGGCTGGCTGTGACAAGCACACTTTTTATGCATTCCAATGCTGGAAAATGTGATCGTGTAGCTCCTGCATTACTTTCTCAATGCGTTTTCTTGCCATGAGTAAGGGAATTACAGACATTACAAACTACCAATAACCTAAAGGGCCTTCTCTGAGCTAAACACCGAGCTATGAATACCCTGCTCGCCCTCTTTCTCCTCACTGCTAGAGATCAGTCTGCAAACAGGAGGCGAGGACAGAAAAGGAGAGAAGAAAAGAAGAGGGGAGAGGCACACAGCAAGTGTTGATTGCAGTTGTCATGATGTGGTGCTGTGGTAAGGGTGAGCCCAAGGACAGCAGAGAGACCGACAGAGAGAGAAGGAAAGGATGAAAAGGGCAGAAATAAAATGTTCAACGTCTCACTTCCTCCAGGCTGCAAAGAAGACGCCACCAAAGGAGCCGCTCCCCATGTCTTTGATTGCATATGATTGTGGGCTGGGGCTTCATCTCAGCTTGCCTTTTTGATATCAGTGACACGGGTAATTAAACAGTTCACTATGACTACAGCAGACTCTCGTATGTACCAGCTAGTTAAAAGTATTCACTTGGTGTCCCAGGTGTTAAGTATTCCCCTGAAACGTCACCTTGACTACCAGAGGGAGGGCCCTTTGCACTGCAGTTGCACTGAAACATTTTGTAATAACAAAACGTCAACACTGATTCTGGCAATGAAACAGTAGTGACAAGCAAATGTAACCAAGATTGACGGGGGTCAGTCAGATGTGATGGTGCATGGCAGAGATAGTTAATATTCAATGCCCATGTAGGTAGCATCAACTATTCACATGCTTCTGACCATCAGCCAGCCAACACACTGCAAAACGTTCCACAAACGACACTTCATGGTTTAGCAGCTACATGATTGAATCACTTTTGTGTATGTGATTGTGTGTGTGTTGCAGCTCTGTCTCTCACCATAACCCTCGGGCAGGTCAGGCGGTGTATGCAGGTGTGTTCGGCTCATGTAGTTGCGATGCCGCTGCGATCGAACCCGTCTCTCCTGGATCCGCGGTTCTCCCGGCGGGCAGCTGGCCTCGGCCCCATTAACAGGCGTCATCACTGGCGTGTTCTCGTCCACCACACAGCTCAGCGGCCGCCCGGATGGGCTGGAGTACTCCGACGCAGGCCTGGGTAAGAGGAGCGAGTGTGCATGTGAGGGCAGTGTCATCTTAATCTCTTTTCCTTCAAGTTAGGATTTCTAAATATCTATTAATATATGATACATTTAACCATTTCATAACAAATCAGAAAAGAATGAACACCGTACATTTTGAAGAGCATTTTGGGTAAACAACACCAACTTTCTTGCTGTGAACTGGATGAATAAATTGACGAGGACAACACAAAAGTTTGTTTTCCTTCCAAAGAGTCACATTCATGGTCAAGTGTTTTAAATGAGTGAGAGATAAGTGGTTGATTTTCCAGGAACCTGGGTGTGGAGGGTGTGGAGGGTGTGTTACTGTGCGTTATAGGTGTGCGATGGGTTCCGTCATAGGTGTCGCCAGTTCATTTGTTCTTGTGATGTCTAGACATACACACAACTAGTATCATGTAATTATTGGAAAACGGCATGTGTCATCATTCCTCAAGAAGAAAATAGATTGTATGGTGAAGATTAAAGTGACATGAAGGCTTATGGGTTCCATAAAAGCACACAGAAAGTTCTCACAAGACTCCAGTAGAATCTTTGTGTGCTACTTGACTGCAGGATTTACAAAAATATATCTGATAAGATGAAATAAACATAGACAGGCTGACTTACTTATATTAGTGTGTGTGTATGTGTGTGCGTGTAGCACGTGTGACCACTGTCTGGTTGTCCGGAGTCTGACGCCATGGCTATCTGAAACCTTGGACTCACAACACACCTCCTCCCCCTCCCACACACTCTTCCTCCCTCCTATTTTCTCTTCCTCCCCCTTCACTTCTGTCCCACCTCTCCCTCCACTTTCACTGGTCTTTCCTTAAGGTTATATCGCTCTTACTTCCAATGACTGAGCCATTTTCCCACATCTACACCCACAATGTCTCATGACTATCTCATGGACCAGCATACAACTTTACATGGTAATTATTGCACCTGCAGTCGCAGAAAGAAAAAAAAAGCAATCTGTCTTCTCCCAACTGTTAATCTTACCCTTCACTCCTTAACCTCTTCCTTCATCTCTTCCTCCTGCACAGTCCCGAGCTGCTCATCTTCCTTTTCAGCGTCACCATTTCCGCCTCTCTAAATGACCTGCCACTAAACCCTTTCTTCACCATTTCCTGTCCGTCATACTGCGTTCCACTATGCTGCCTGGGGGCCACTAGAGATGTGTAGTAAGAGTGGTTGAGGCGGTGGTGTTACTTGTTTGCTTACTCCCTAACGGCTCCACTGATATGGGCCAAGTAGGAAGGCGACAGTTGTTTTTGCATGAACAGGGGCCAAGTAAAGCCTGGCTGCCCGACTGGCTGGCTAGTTTATTTAGGTGCATGTGTTCGTGACTGTGTGTGTGTGTGTGTGTGTGTGTGTGTGTGTGTGTGTGTGTGTGTGTGTGTGTGTGTGTGTGTTTGTGTGTTTGTGTGTTTGTGCGGTGGAGTGGGTCGAAGGAAATTGATAGAAATGCACTCATTACCGACATGCTGTTTCTGGACAGGCAGGTGGGGAAAAGTACAACCACTTAAATAGATTGCCGATACTTTGTTGTAAAAAGTCATGTTTGTTGTATTTGAAGTCCTAGTTGAGGATGTGTGCAGTACGTGTGCAGTATGTGTGCAGTATGTGTGCAGTATGTACCTCGTAGGTCTCTCCCACTGGGTGGTACGTGTGATGTGGTTCAGGTACTGTATCCTTCCGGAGGCGGTCCTCCTCTCTTCCCAGCTGTTTCATGGCAGAATATAAAAACAGGTGAGAAACAAACATTATACTTGTCGTAAAACAATATCAAAAGTAAAAAAATACACCTATGTCATCATTAAGAACATGTTAATCTAACAGCAAACACATTTAAACTACCGATTTCATTCAACAGAGTTGAAGATGGCTACAGAAAAATGGGAGACCTCAAAATTATTATATTTTTTAAACAACAATTTGTGTGCACAAATAGGATCGCTCATTTTTTCTTAAAACCTGTGATAATACTGACCCATCGGGTAAGTCATTGTCGAACAAACGACTACAGTCCACCACCGGCCCTCCTGTCCCAATGCGATCTCTGGACTGAAGACTTACTACACAGATAACAAAAGACAAGGAAGACAATAGATCAATGTAATTACCTAAGCTGCATTATATGGGTAATATTTAGTATATTTATCATTTTGTCAATGATGTGGTTTCACTAATGCATTTTATACATTTTGTGTTCTTCCTAATTCCTTTTCTCTTCCGATATTAAGACAAAGGACAGAAAAAATAAGAAAATTAAAGACGTTTTTAAATAACTAATGGACTGAGTCAGAGTATTGAGAGAGGATGCAGTTTGGGTCAATTTGTGTTTTCTCGTGTTTAAATAATACAATGCTCTGAGACACGGTTCAACCGCTGATATCCAACAATGTCTTCCAGCTGTTATTGGTTCAGTGGTTTTAGTAAATGTACAGTGGAAAAAGACTCTGGGATTTGACCAAAAGTGTCCATCTGATCTTCTGTTTTGACACAGAGTGATGGTTAAACTAGATGTAGACTAGAGCATCAGAAATATGCAACGCAGACTGCACATGGCTGGATTTCCTCCTAAGGGATGACATTTTCTATTGTGACATACAGTATGCCACTGAAAGTGTGTGCGTTTGTGTTTCTTACCGACTATTTGTCCTCTCACAGTATCATTGTCATTGGGGCCCAACTTATTCATGTCCAGTCTCTGATCTGCAGGGAAAAAACAAACAAGACACATGACCATTGATTAAGCATCTGCCTACATGTACAACCATGAACACCTCAAGTATCACCAGATAAACAGTCAATGTACTATGTTCATGTTATATAACAATTAAGTAACGTACCAGGAATGTGTGTCTAAACATACTTTATTGGTCAACACGGAACATTGTCAGATAACTCCATATTGTGTTGTGCCAGACAATGTTGTGTTTTTTTTTTTTTTTTGCTGCGTCTTCTGTGTTGACAACCTCGCAGCGTCAATGCATTGCCATTGAAAGGAATGGGGAGGCTGAGTGTTTTACACAGTGCTTATGACGGTCCAACTTAGTCAAACGGGACAAGTAGCCCGTCAAAATTGCAATACAACAAATTATGTCTGCATACAAATGAACCTTTAAAATATAAAATAAAATAAAAACTACAACAAGAGTGTTCTCTGCAGAATACACACTGCAAAAGCTTTACCCATTTTGTGTGTGAGATGAAAAAATTGAGCACAAAAAAACAAAAAAGTTTGGACACTGTTGTTGTTTCTGGATAAGAGAGAACCAATTGTCTGCTCAGCACAGGATAGCACTGCCAGACATGGACAGCACAATAACACAACCCAGGAAGACTCAGAACAAGATCCAGACACAGATACACACACACACAGGAACTTCTGCATGTCCAGTCCAGCTGACCAGTGCAGGAGTGATATCAATTGGTACAAGTCTAAAATGCAACCTGTGTGTGTGTGTGTGTGTGTGTGTGTGTGTGTGTGTGTGTGTGTGTGTGTGTGTGTGTGTGTGTGTGTGTGTGTGTGTGTGTGTGTGTGTGTTAAGAGTCCTGCAGGGGCTTTGGCTTACTAAAATCTGAAAATGTAAAACCTAATCAGACCTCAGAGTGTGAGTGTTGGAGATGGAGGGGAAGGGAAATATGCAGGAGGCAACGAGAGAGTGAGATAAAGATAAAAGAGATGCCCCAGTTCTCAATGTATAATACTAAAGCCAAAGCCAGACTGAATTTGTCATGTCTTGTGTGATTTTGCATGCATTTAAAATGGTGTGTCTGCTTCTATAGACAAAGCAGATATACACAACCCTATAGCTTGTTTCCAGAAGTGTGTGTGCATGCGTTTGTGTGTGAGAATCTGTTCCGGATACGTGTCTAGACTAAACAGGGATGGTCTAAGCCTTACATGGCTGGAATAGTAAGCAGATTTTTCTCTTCAATAAGAGAAGGCAGAAACGGAGAGAAAGAACATTTGCAGACCTTTAACCACACACCCTCACTGCACCATTCAATTCCTCAGAGCGAGGGAAAGTGGTTGCTACAATAAACAAACCACATAAACGTGTGTAAATATGTGCACGTTGACCATCACGAGCGGAGTGTGCCTAGTGTCAATGTATGCGCATCTGTATCTCTGGTTTATGTCTGTATGCACTTATATGCAGTATCACAATCAGCAAATATAAACAGCTGTTATATCAACACAAAAATAAACATCACGGATGAAAGCGAGCCAGAGTAGCATATGTAGGCAGGCAAGTCATTTTGAAAATTTGGCGGTGCATGTGTGTTACTGCGTTTGTGGGTTCCGAAGTAGGACAAAGGACTCAGAGGTTTGTGTCTGCAATGCTGCAGGAAATGGAGCTCAGTGTAGAGCCAGACAGACTTCTAGTAAACTAGACAATCATGCCAGATCTACTTTGGGTTTGCAAGTGTGTGTGTGTGGAATATGCCATCTAGGAAACAATGCAGTTCCAGTAAAGTATTGTTTTGTGGGTTTGTGTTTTTATATTTGTCTCTACGTGTGTGTGTCTGTGTGTCTTGGTCAGACCACAGACTGGGCACAGTGTGTGTGTGTCTGCAGCACTCAGGACAAGGACAGGGGGTAATGTGAGCGCTGGTGTCTTGTCATAGATCATGAGCCGTCTCCCTGTCCACTTCCTGTGGCTATGAAAAAGTATAATTTATGCCAGGTTGGCTGTACAGTAAGTGGCTGGTCTGGAGCCTAACTGGAGCCTATACTGTCTGTTTGTGGAACCTGTGGGTAAATCTAAGGACAAGTCATTTGGCACCAGGCTTGTCAAGGTCCCTTTTGTGGTTTTTGGTGGATTAGGGGGTGACCTTTAAAGTATGTGCCAAAAATGCCATTTAGGAGCAAACATGATACATATTATGTACCATTATTTAAAGTATTTAGCTTTTTGGAGTTGGCATAAAAGTCTATCGCATTCGGGCCAACCAAATTCCGACTACCTACATTCATGGAAATATCCAACTATGCAGTTTGGATAAAAAAGCATCCAACAAATGGCAATTATATTCCGACAGACAACTCCTTTAGTGGTTGTGGGGTGTGACTGTGTAGAATGGAACTAAGAAAAGGGCTGGATATTTTTTTAAAGAGAAGAATATGTAACCCAGTGTGGTTGTTCTGGTACATGTCTGACATTTTTTTTGACAAATGTGCGAAAGAATGTTCATTTGTCAGTATGTACAACAGTTAAGTGTATATGAGCGAGTCAGAATCAGTTGGAAATCAAAGGGCACAACACTGGAGCCGCAATGGCAATGAATGGCTGGCACAAAAGCAGCAGCAGGCTGCAAGCTGAGGATGGGACTGTTGAAAGAGCTACACATGTAGCAGCAGGCTAGCTATCAAACCACTGCAGTCATACAAAACAAAAAAAACAAAAAAAGGCACAGGAGAGGTTCCTTGAAATTAAGTTTTTGTCTGTTGTTGGAGGCGCTATGTCTTGTCGACACATTCGTCTTTCTGACACAGGTACTTACAGCCAGTGTCTTTGAGTCTGTTGATGGCGTTGGACAGGAGGCGGACGCAGCCGAGGAAACCTGCGCCCTGCTTTTTGTGGATCTTCTTGTGGTTCCATACACTGATGGTGATCGAGTCTGCCTTTCCGATGTATCTGACAGAGGAAGAGAAGCAGGGAAGGAAAACAGTTCAATAAGACAAAAAAGTGGTTTGCAATCCTGACGAAAGGGTTCAATAACAAACAATGTTCGCTCGTGTGTGCATTGAAAAGAACAGAGTAGGTCATCAACTCACATGGTATGAACAATCAAATGAAATCATGAGCTACGACACTCAAGAAAGTTTCCAAAAATAACAAATACACCAACTAAAAGAAACAGAGTAAAAAGTGAAAATAGTATTTCACATCTCTTCAAACTAATTCTCCCCGACAGCAAGAGAACAATGCACACCATGTTTGCGGTGTAGACTTTCAGACTGTGTAATGAGGCCGATTAGCTGATTTAAAGTACCGTGTGTGGACGTGCTCGAGTGTTTGTGCAGATTAAGCGCAGCTGAGGCCAGTCTAGTCGTGGTTGAAGAACAGAGGAAGTCCCCGTGATGTGCGCCACCACTGTCTGAGACCCAGACAGCTACCACAGTAAACACACAGAGTTCAACATTCAAATGCACAATCACACAGACACACACGTAATTACAGACTAAAAGACAGCACCGATGCCAAGCTCTATAATATGCTGTGTATCACTAGCAAGAAGTGGGGTTTCCCTTCTAAACACATCAAAATGTATGTATGAGATTATTTATATATATATATATATATATATATATATATATTTATATATATATATATATATATATATATATATATATTTATATATATATATATATATATATATATATATATATATATATATATATATATATATATATATATATATATATATATATATATATATATATATGCCAAATCTTGGAATTTGGTTAATTGTTGCACTGAAATTAAATTACAACCTGTGTGAGTGGTGGATCATTTTGTGTATCCAGTGATTGAGTCCGTTGTTGCTATCTTACAATCTGATCAGCATCTTGGCACGTTCACCTTTTCTCTCTTAGCGGATGCTGATGTGTCGGCCTGTGCTTTGACGCTCGTCTAGATTACGATCTACTAAATGGATAGCCAGTTATTATTCGAAGACAAAATAGTGAAAGAGCATGGTTTTCTACAACTGAACTTTACATTTTCTTCTGAAATAAAGATGAGTTAAGTAAAGGCTTATTTCTCAAGAAATGGATATTTACAGACTAGCACCCACTGTAGGCGAGAGGTTCCAAACCCTCTAATTTGTGAATGGTTCTTTCACGCCATACTATGGGATTATACAGAATATTTCAGGAAAACTGCTAATTAAAGCAGTGCTGATGTTCACATTGATGAGATCACTTTTGAAGAAGCTCTGCAAGCATTGTACTGTTATGTATAAATTTGAGTCCATGCATTTTGTGTGCTGTGGTGCAACTCAATGCTCTTTCTGAGCACAGTGCAGTTGTGAGATTAACAGGTCAATGTGATGCAAAGGTGTGGTGTGCAAAGCATCTTGGAGCAAAACAAGAGAACTGAAATAGCTGACGAGAATGATAGAGAACAGGTAAAACATGTTATTGCCTCACTAACAATGTGCTCAGACATAACATTGCCGGTACTGAGGCAATTATTGCAACACTGCTATCGACAGCAGATTAATACAGATTGGAATGGGTTCAACAGTCAGCACCGATTAATAAGTGGACTGCAAAACAGATAGCGGTATTTAGTATTTACACACATGACTACAGACTGGACTGACTGACTGACTCCCTGTCTTCTATAGGTGGCTGGTGTTGCTCTAACAGCCACAGTATATTTGGTGTGCAAACTTTATGCAGAAAACTGGACCATATTTCTGAACAGGACCACTGAAACTATCTGAAACTGGTCAACATCCCTTATTGGCTGCTTCGCCATGAAGAAAAGTGTCTCTGTTTCCCTTTCAAGTCATCACCATTAAATGCATCGAAAAGCAAAAATGTTATCCGTAATTCCGTCAAAACATTTTCTAGGCTTGGTTTTGGGGAAAAATGAATTTATAAAAAGATCCTAATGTCTTTGCACAGGACATAATACCCGAGATGACAGCACAAATATTATGCCAGCATGCTCAAAAGAATACAAATATTTCCAAGTAAAAAGAAATATGCCCCTGTAAGATAAATATACCCTTGAAATACCAAATGTAATGAAGGCCATTAAAGTAATCTATTTCCAGAGAATGTTGTGGCATTACATAACAGATATCATGAATTAGAAATTAATTAATAATGATATAATGTAAGCTATTAGAATCATCTTTTTCTTCCCCTCGGAGGACTCAAGCAGAACAGTATGTGCAGGGTTCACCTCGTGTTCTTGGCACGCTCCTTTTTCTATTCATGGTGTTGAATTATTCAATTTCCAGCACTAAATCTACTTCAAAAACAAGAGCAAGAAACTCTCATATGATTCACGACTAAATGCTGTTGGTCAAGCATGGAGACAAAACAATTAAAAACAATCTCTCTATATCGCTCTCACTCACGCACTTCATAAGGTAGTTACGGAAAAACAAAAGCAAGGATTAGCCCTCCTAATCCTACAGACAACAGCAGAGGAGGGGAAAAATTATTGGGTCAAATCCAGATTAGCTTTCCAGGACACACTAAATCCAGACCCGCACGACTTCCCACACTTTTTCTTGCCATGGGAACGCACATTACATTGGGATATCACAAATGAGATTTATTTCCCGATTGGATAGATTTCATATTAATGTTGGACAGCCTTCAGTTGTTAACATCTTTAAAGACAAAAATAAATCAGAGTGGAGAGTCTGCAGCTCTGGCTCGTCCATATCAAGTATCTTGATCTGATTTATGTAAATTGAGTTAATGCCAAAGCATTCTTCCTCGATTCCCTTGTTCCTCGCTGTTACATTGAGCCGACCACCCCGTTTCACTTCTTCCACTTTTGGACATACGCTTCCACAGACTTTTCCTGTCTCTCATAACAGAAAATTGTGAACATTTAAGCAATAACGTCACTAAAAAGAGTTCTGGCTGCAATGTAGGTATGTCTGGCAGTAGAGCTCCTCGAAGGTGGCTGAACCTTTGCAGTCAGTCCAAGACTGAGAAAGACTAAAAAAACAAAATGTACTGAATATACAACCAAAACCATGCCTGTTTCCAAGCACAGAGCAAACAACTTGCTCTCTTTTAGCATTCTCCTGGGTCAACCCCCAGTTTTACTGTGCCAACGCAGCGCAGACAGGAATGAAGTAAAAAGACATCTTCTGAAGGTTAACCCACTACTAATCAATGTCTGGAGTTACTCACTTTTTGATTATAGTGGGTATGTCTGCCAAGGCTTGTGATAGGTAGGCTGTAATGAAGCGTCAACTTGTTGGCTACTGCCAATGCATTTTTTTATATGGATGGCCACAGGGGAGAAAACTGACCGTCTCAGTGCTATTGCCAATGGTGTTTTTCAACCTCGTATTACTGGGGACAAACCAAATCTTGCTCAGGCAGTATTTGTGAAGCCCTGTTAGTTGACACAGGCTCTCACTTAGGCACAGCATTTATTATGGAGTGAAGGTAGAGGGAGCAGTGAAGCCAATCTGACCGTCTAACCAAAGTAATGTGCAGAGTTTATACTAAAAGGGATGGAAACAGATGCCAAGCATTAGCAGGCAACTTGCCAAAACCAGACCTACGTACACATTACTGCAAGTTCATGAACTTTCAACACATACAACATTTTTCAAAAGGTTGTCTGACACCGTTAGAGAGATATAACTTTTTGCAGGGTATGTATGATATGTAATGTAGAGATACAAGGCTTATGGTAGTGTGGCCAGTTGGCAATCGGCCAATCCCACACTCCCATCTTCTTTCTGTGGCACGTTAGCCATTTCCTGAACCAGAGGAAGAGGCCAGGGGTCGCTGGAGGGAAACAAACTCCTCCGAGAGGGTGGGGATCGAGAAGGGAGAGGATTATGTAAAAGAGGGGATCTGAGGTTAATGTTGACAGTGCACAGGCAGCATTGTAAAACAGGTGTGTGTGTGTGTGTGTGTGTGTGTGTGTGTGTGTGTGTGTGTGTGTGTGTGTGTGTGTGTGTGTGTGTGTGTGTGTGTGTGGAAAGGCAAGATGCCTCAGTTGTCATCGTGAAATGATAAAGGACAGATATATATGGACAGTTAAATATTTCAGAAACATATATGTTCTTCTTACACAACTGGATTTCAATATAATTAACCTACATTGTTTTATTGAATACTATATTAATTAAATTGCTTGGTCTATAGATTGTCAGAGAATTAAGAAAAATGTCCTTCACATATTTGAACACAGTACGAAGACAAGATTGACAGTTTTGCATTAAAAAATGAATACCTGCCTTTTTCCTAAATGATGACATTTTTTATTTCGATATCTATCCATTTGGACCGTCCTTATGATAATCATTGTCATACATATTTTAACCTTAGAAGTATTCCTCCTTTTCCTTTGTAATTCTTGAGCACGCCTTGTTCTCTTACCTTTGGCTCTTTTTCTCTACTGGAAATTTCCAACTATTTCCATCATGCTTCCTTTTCCCTAAATCCCCTCTTCTAAGACTGATTCCCTCCAACTCTCTCGACTACATAACCTTGGTTGCCAGTGGGTCCTTTGGGGAAATCACTCCTCGTAAATGCCTGTCGACACAGACCTCCGTAAAGGGATGTACTGCTGTTGTAACTTTCCTCAGCGATGTAACCATCTAACAACAAACATGTTTTTCCTCCTGCATCCCTTTTGGTTTTTTTGCCATGGTATCATTCATAGATTTTGTTTGAAATAAATCATCTCAATTTACACTTTATTTTTGTAATCTCATATAATTTAAAGCCACACGCTAAATGTGTGTGTTGGCCAATTTAAAGACACATTTGGCTCAGAAAAGTGAGCAAAGCCAACAAATATGACTATATTTACTATTTAGCAAACTTCATCTTCTAATAGCCAAAATAGGATGAATCTAATCTGAGGAAGAAGGAATTCATAGCAGTATGTGTCGTGTCGTCCTCCCAATAAAACTCATTCGACGCATTTGACATTCGTCAGGGTGAGGCCAGAGGTATGTCTAAAATCTCACTCTACAAGATGTTTTGTTCGCATATAAAACAGCTCAAAAGCTTTATAGATGGGTGTCTCTGCACACAGTGACGACTCAATCTGCATTCCTGAAACACTTGTCATGGCAGTTGCACACAGAAACATACCACAGAGCAGAACAAGCATGGCGTATTTCTGTGATAACAATGCTTCCTGTACGGCTTAACATTTCCGCTCGTGTGTGACCTCATTCACAAATCCACACACTAAATGAGGCATCAGTGGTATACGCAACAGGTCAAAATACTGCCCGACAGTTCTGTTAACTTACAGATCATAATGTTGATTCCACTTTGGGTCCAGCGTATTTCTCACAGTATCTGTGGAGTGGCATTGTCCCGAGCCATCCACCACCACTTTGGCAAAAGGATCTGGCAACCCTGTAAAAGCAGAA
Source organism: Myoxocephalus aenaeus (assembly GCA_038501785.1). Lineage (NCBI taxonomy): Eukaryota > Metazoa > Chordata > Actinopteri > Perciformes > Cottidae > Myoxocephalus > Myoxocephalus aenaeus. Next base: position 4,114,552 of record JBAMJR010000125.1, on the reverse strand, counting down.
GAGCAGTAGAAACCCTTTAATAAAGAAACGATGTGACGAAGTGCAACCCCCCATTATAGGAGACTGCAGTTGCAAGTTTATCTCACAATTTAGTTATTCAGTAGAACAATTATCTCATTTTAGAGAGACAAGGCAAGCAAATATTGTCTCTAGCCCGGTGATTTGTTTGTGCTGTTATCTGATCCACTGACATCTTACTGTCATGAAGGTTTTTTTACAGCAATGTTTGGCCTTCAGGAGTATGACCAGCCTCTGAGAATGTCCTCTATATTGAGTTTTTAGCTGTTTCTCTGCAACCTTTTTACCTGCCAAGAGAATTTCCTCAATTATTTATCATGGTTGTTTATATCCACCTTAAAGCAAACATGAACAGTGCCACATCAGTCATAAAAGTGCAGCAGCAGCTCGCAGAGCAATCCCCTGATGCACCCATTTTTATTATGGGGGATTTTCATAGCTGCTCTGTGGATAAGTCCTTTAGTCATATTTTTTTACAAGTTACTTGCCTTACAAGACATGGTATTGTGCTGGACCTTTGTTATGGGACCATCAGGGGAGCCTACAATTCTTATTGCACAGTTCCTCTGATCATACTACTGCTCATTAAGTTCGGTCTCCCAGATGATTCTAACGGAGGTAGTAGTATCCTGTGCGGATTTAGATACTGGCACAGTATCATCAGTATCATTCAATACAATGCGCAGTATGTGTGTGTTGTATTGCTTGCCATTTGTATTCATAGTTCCATTCTTTTTGCATTTACTATTATTGACTGCTGTCTGAGAGAAATCCCCTTTCTGGGACATTGAAGCTTTGTTTTTTGCTCTACTCTTCTCTATAACTATAAGGAAAACCTTGAAGCGGTACCTTATTCGGTTGGAAATCGGATAATGAATCCTTTCCGCCGTGTTTAACTGGTGTCCTCTGTGTGGCTGTGCATGCGTGCATGTGTACCTATGGGCACCGATACTTCAAGTCAAACCTGTTCAGTCAGCCTTATGCTTTTGTGAGACTTCCCTCTTTGTGATCAAACATGAACTCACTATTGTCTGTATTCATGACTTCCAGGTTAATGGAGAACCAAACTACCAGCCTAATACTCCACCTTGCAATTTAACCCCTTTATTACTGGCCAATTAATTTAAAAGATGCGAGTTGCTCAGAGGTATTCTTTTGTGAAAAATGTCTCATGAGTAGAACTAAATAACATCTCCTCCTACATTAATGCCAGCGACAGGATGGCCTTCTGTCCTGATCACCTAAACAGAAGTTGACGAAATGGCCTACACCTAAACATTAACTAGCAGGAAATTAGAAGCCAGAGAGAAAACATACCTATTCCTCCCACTATGACCTTCAACTATCTTTGTATGTTTTTTTTCACTTGGGTTTTATAGTCTAATCTCACTATAATGGTGTCGCACTCTTTAGTCTCTCTATATTCTCAATGGCTTGTTTTCTAACAGAAAGCCAGCCATGGCTTGCAGGGCCTACTTTTATCAAACTGAAGATATTTAGGTCTCTTTTTTTACTCCATTACAAAATTGCCATGTGATGTTTTTACAACAAAATGCAAAATCAGGGGATGAAATGTCTTCTTAATTACACAGTGTTTATTCTAATTGAATCACCATTAAGTTGTTCTTTTTGTCCAGTTTAATTAAAGCCCTTTTCTTTCTTTTTTATGAAGTCTACTGCCTCTGTTTCAGTGGACCTGATACGTATTTCTAGAAGTGTGGTTAGCGGTGGGTCCCTGTGCGTGCCAAGCCTCCTGGTGTGTAAAGCAGACAGACAGCTCCTGAGGGACTTCATTTACAGCACGGCTTCGAAAGCCAGCAAGCTGCCACTGCTGACAAAGCCCGTTTCAATGCACAAGGGAGGGAATGGGACAAGAATAGCAACATGTAAAAATAGGATCTACTTACGGAAGAAGTCTTTTTTTGCCAGGTTCTTTGCGCACAGGACTGGAAGAGAAGAAATATAGATATGTTAGTGTCAGGTTAAATATTATATGTGCACAAATTAGATGAAAAATAGGAGATAAAAAAAAAAAAAAAAACAGGCCAAAGATGGTTTTCACAAGAACCTTGGCTGTCATCATATATACATAGTCAGCTTTCAAATGGTATGTCATCTTTATACCTCTTTTACCCTGCAATTACAAATTCCCAACTATTTAAAAATTATTATCAAAGCACAGTTGTAAAAAGTTGACAGTTTCTTTTGAGTGATTATTATTGCTGTCTTTTTGCCAACATATAGGTATGTCCATCTTCATCGTCGCATCACAGGCATTGAGATCAGTCGTAAGAGTTCCTCCTTTTAAAATATTGAGTAGAGGAGCACTTTTTCCTGTCTGAAGCAAGTCCTTGGGGTTTTGCGTCACAGACAACATGCAATAGCTTTCAACAGAGGCCGACAAAGTAAGAGAGTCTGTAAGTCTGTGTTTTGTCTGCTGTAGTCTTTTTTTAATCTTTCTTCCTAAATGTCTACCTCCTTTGTTAGAGGGCCTGGGTGAACTGAAGCAGGCCAATGCTTTGTTTGGAGCTGGCTAGACAATCCTGTGACAATTATAAAGAGAGACAAAGTAGGCCTGCAGTAGCAGACAAAACCAACACGATGAAGATAATAAAAACGGTGAGCATGAGCGATGCGACAGACAACGTCTTCATCACTTCTCTAGATAACTCCGAGTTGGTGCTAAACTCAAAGCAACAAAAAAAAAAAAGAGGTGTATACAACTGTTCAATCTCTCTGCAAGGGCTTCCAACCATCCATCCATTTTCTATATTCAGTACTTTCTATTCATGGTCATGAACAGGCACTTTCACGTCATTATGAATGCAGGTACATCTGAACCCTCTTTTCCAACCGTATCACGGCCTTAGTCTCTGGGCAAAGAGTAACTACGAGATTTAAATTACAAGTTAAACAAAAGATAGATCTTCTTTGTCTTAGCATTATTCTCTGCCACTTCCCCTCTACCATTGTCTAATGAAGCAACAAGCCATAAAAAAACACAAGAATAGATGTAAAAATATATATATTCTGATCCATCTAATATTCTCTGGTGATATCTATCATTTCTGAAAACCAGAAAGATAAGGCTTCCACAGGGAATATTGTCCAACATTGACAACACAATATAAAAACCTGTCATGAACGCTGTCGTCCTACTTGATGCGGCTGTATGCATTTTATTTTTTACAGCAGCCTACTATGCACAAGCCTCATTTAGAAAGTAAGATACATGAATATCTGTAGCTTGAAGGACATAACTCGTATGCAGTTAGACCTATTGACCATTTCAGATGTTGATACGAGCAAAGAAATACACATTTATTACATTAAGATCCCAACGCCAAAACAGTACTGTGCTGGAGACATCGTGTGCATGGTTTACACAATAGATCATGTTAGAGCATGTGAACTTGCCACGATTAAGAAACAAGCACCGCTTCCAAAAAAGATATGGACAGGCCTGGGAAACCAACCTAGTATTAAACCCATTCAATGTGGAGACCTTGACAGTGACCAAAATGACACAGTTAAGACAAATCGGACAGAATCACAACATGGGAACAGACGATCTTAACACAAACCAAATTATACTGACTGGGCTGCCGGGATGAACACTAACCATCAGCTTGTCAGGGGAAATTACACTGCCAAAGCCGACAGTATGGGCACAGGCCAAATCAGAGGCCGCCAGAAAAGCCTCCTGTGGGACTAAATGGACACAGTGTTGACTGCAGACAGGAGAAAAACAGCAGAGACAGAGGCCTGAAATCTTGGCAGAACATTTGTGGACAGAGATTCCAACTAAAGAAATCATCCACAAGTTAAAATAGGTCATCATCTTAGGCCTTAACCTTTGCCTTAAAGATATATGTATGAGCCTATTTTGTCCACTTGGCTTCCAGGATATTAGCAGCAGAGGTTTAGTGACAAACTGCACTTTGTCTATTAGTTTGGAGATGTTATTTAAAAAAGGGGCCCTGTGGAGCTTCCTTGTAAACAAACAAAAGTCATGTTCACATTTGCAGTGTGTTTATCCTTGAAGTCCAACAAGCATGTAGAGTGAATTTCCTTCGTCACAAAACATTTGCAAAGCAGATTTATTCCCAGGCTCTTCAGAAAAGTTCAGCTTTTATTCTCATAGCGTCATGTGTCATATGGTTTGCTGTTGGGTGCTCACGGCTGCTGAGGAGGCAACACTGGTAAGTAGCCAGTGGGTTAAACGGAGGGTGCTGAGCAGTGGCGGCTGGTGACATTTTTTTGTGGGGGGGCGCAGTTGGGCGGCGCGGTTTAAATAGCACTCCACAATGAGAAGAAAAGAGGTTTGGAGTAGAATATTCTAAAAAACAAAGCTTTATTTCAAGAAAACACAATGCTCAACACTGTCCAATAACAACTATCAACAAACTAACTTTGGGCATGAGAGGTTCAGAGCAGAATGGTTTAAGAAACATTCAATGTGGTGGCCAGAGCAACTTCAGTGAATACATTGACGTAGCATTCAAACTGGGGGCCCTGCAGTAAGGTGGCACTGGTGAGGTGGTCTTTGAAGGCAAAGCGTTCCCTGGTGTGTCCAAGTATGGTGTCACAAACCTACAGATAAATATATAGAGAGAGACAGAGACAGTAAGATAAGTTGTGGGGAAATATCTACTACAAACAGGCTTCATACTACAGACAAAAAACTATGTTTTGTGTGTCTTGATGGCTCAGCAACATAGACAAAAGGCCAGGAGCCACCTTGATGGCTGTAGCTATCTCACACACACACACACACACACACACACACACACACACACACACACACACACACACACACACACACACACACACACACACACACACACACAGGGGGTTGAATTTGTTTTTTAGATAAAGTTATAGCCTGATATGACATCCACCCAAATCTAGCAATGTCCAACATGTGTTCTGCTGTGGGAAAGATAAAACATTAAACTCTAACACAGGCATCTGCTGATTTTGACACTCACCTCTGCAGCAATCCTTCAAGCTCATCTTCCTTCACATCCCGGCGCTTCCTCGGCTGCTCAGAGCCACTGCACACGGAGCCTCCAGCTAGCAGCTCCGGTTAGCATGTAGCTTGGTGCATGTAGCTTCACTGCTTTGCTGCTGAATATTTAAATCCGGACGTTCGGGTCCCAACTCTTTCAGCCTCTTCTTGTCAACATCTGATCGTGGATTGAAAGGTGTTTCGCGTAGAGATACCACAGAGTTTTCAGTCGCCATACTAACATAATCAAAGTCTCTGCTAGCTGTGTTGCTCGCGTAGCTACGTGGGAGCTATATGGGGTGTGAGGGAATGATAAAGGTCTCTGATTGGACGAATAGTCCAACCACGTTGCAATAAGAAACGATGTCATTGGCTAGGGCGCAGATTCGTGCGCCCGAAGATTCACGTTTCATCCGCCAATGAGAAGCTGTCCTTGCCGTCACGAGGGTGAAATGTTTGTTAGCTTTCCATAGACACACATTTGGCCGGCGCCCCGAGAGGGGAGGTGCTTTTCTCAGTAATGATGAATGGCGATATATTATATTTAACTTAAGTGGTTGTTGACAGGGGCTTACGGTCTCCCACACACATTTAGCGCGTCAACACGGTATATTTCTTATTTAAATTATTTGATATATAATGTTTTTTGACAGTATATATTAATATTTTTTTCTTCTTCTTTTTTTTTTTTCATCGCAAAACTTTAGGAGGGGCGGCGCCCTAGCGCCCTCTATTGACGCACCGCCACTGGTGCTGAGCAACGATACAGACTTGGCTCTCTGGTTACCAAACTATGCTAATGAAGATTAAAGGATTAACCTGCACACTGCTCCAGTGTCTCAGCCACGATTGCCACAGAGGGGAAAGCCTCACTCATCATCATCAATGGCCTTTCACCACTAGCGATGATGATGATGACGAATAGGTTCAAAGGGGTCATAAATTAGACAATGGGGGCAATAATGACAACGTTCAGAGATAAAACTACTGGCAAGGTTTCCATGACAGCACATCACAATATGGTAAAACAATTGATCTTATTCCAGGTTTCTACAAGGTACATGATTGACTTATTGGTATTAGTGCAACAACAGGCTGTCTAAGGTACTGCGAGTACCATGAGAATGTATGCAACAGCAAGATGCAAGGGAAAGCCACCTGGACGTGTATGTGCATTAGTGTGTTCAGAGTTCAGTGTCCTTTATGCATTATGAACTTCTCATCCTTGTGATCAGGGGAAAGCCTCTTTTATAAAGGGCTCCTTGGCTCTCTGTTCAGCCTTCAGCAATTCAGCAGCACTGGGTCGCTATATAAAAAGCACCGTCATCACTCACTACTAAAGCAAAGTACAAAGTGTAATTTAAAACAAAGATAAGTTAATGAAAAATTTAGGCAGGCTGAGAAATTTTCAGAAAACCTCTATTCAGCTAAATACTGCCCCCACAGATTTCAATGTCATTTAAAAAAAGGAGCCCCACAAGGATTTAGATAAACATGCCTAAATATGTTGATAATCTTATCTGGGCTTATGCAGAGTCTACAACTGTGGACCCTAGCATCAATGAGGAATCAAATCTCATCCCTGTGCCCTGTAGGGATCCAGCAGCGTTGAATAGCTGCCACGTGAGCAGGAAGGCCATGGTGACCCAGGGCTGGCAGAGGACCAGACTCATTCGGATCCGAACACGGAAAGCTAGGTCAACTAGGAATCAGTAAACGAGCAGAAAGCCCTGGGGCGAAGCCGCCCTTAGTGTCCGTGGATCATCAAGCCCACCACAAACCCTCATTTTAACAGTAAGAGGAGAGGCAATACATCTGGCTTGAACACTTTTTGGGGAGGGGATTCTGCAAAGACTTTTCCTGATGCCTACTGTGAGCGGAAAAGGATTGAAATTCATTCCCGACCTTTTGGATGGAAATGAATCAGAGCAACATTCTTATTTTATCACCACTTTTTTAACAATAAAATAGTTTCAAAACATAATGGCTGTTATAAAAACAGATGAGTCATACCCTGAAGTTACAATTAATCCTTGTATATTTGGTTGCACTTTCATTATAGCAATCCTGTGTGGTTGAATACTGTATGAGCAACAAGGTCTCACAACAGCATCCTTATCTGGAGAGAGTTCAGACAGCTGATCTTCCCACCAGCTTAAAGATATTGATGGCAATCGCAATCCCTGTAACTTCACTAAAGCCAGATGAACGGTTCTCTGCCATGTCTCTGGTGTTGATGTGACACTTTCCAACATCCATGCACAAGAGCTCACATTAAAGTCCCAGTGAAATGAAAAATATACTTTAATCTTGTGTCTGTATTAATTGTTCATTTATCCCAAATGAAAAGCATTCAGTATCTTTTGTAAATTCAAATCGCTCTCTTTTCTCTTTTTAAAACGGTTTCAAATGTTTGATGACTCATCCTCCACTCGGGTGTCTACAGCTGTACACCACTCAAATATTCTGTTTTACTGTGAAATACGTAACGGCACAGAAACTTAAGATGCTCCAACTTACATTTCACTCTGACATTGCGGTTTTTTTCCTAAATACTGCTGATTCAGTCATTGACCACCCAAAGCTGCACTTGTGTTAAACCAAGCTGTAATAGTAGTTAAAAGGTCAAAAAGGGGTCAACTCTGCTCCATTGTTTATCAAAAGGATTTGAAACAGCTGTTGTTTTGGGACCATTTGTAGGTGAGTCACCCCATTCCACAATGTGAAACAAGCCATAAATCAAACGGTCACACTAAAACCAAGCCCATCCATCTCAGCAAGTAACGTGCTGTGATAATGCCTTTACCACTGTCTGATAGCTAAAGGAGGCGGAGTCAGACAGCGGCCTGTCAATGACCCAGACAATATGTCCTTGGGCTGCAGAGGTCAACCATAGCCTCCGATCTCCAGGGGAACTGGTAGAGTACCGTTTAAGCCCACACCTTTATTGAGCTTGCGAACCAGCATTTGAAGACATTGAAAGTAGAGAAACTATTTATGACGTCTCAGTGCTTTTGAATATGTGCAAAATAATTTTTAGGCTAATGACTCACTGTTAAATGTTTTTAAAGATGTAATAATCTACATGTGTGGATATCACGCTTGCCCTGTCGCCTCATGTTAACACACAGGGCACTAAAGAGACAAGTCGGTAGTTTGATTCCCTGGGAACGGTACACATAATAATACTTTTAGTTAGGGTTGGGATACGACCCATTCTCCCCCCCCCCCCCCCCCCCGACTTTGAATTTGTGAAGTAGATGAGTACGGGCACGAGAGTTCCACTATAGGAGTTTGATTGACTCCCCAAACACCGTTTACAGTGTGGGAGAATCGTCTGACCCTGATCTTAAAATTGCTTCAGTCCTTACTGGCCATCCGTGTATGTTGCGCAGAAGTGAAGCCGCTCCTCTGTGGTCGCCTGTGTCCTAAACATAATGTAGTACCCTCTGAAATAGGGTTTATGCCAAATACATTGTAATATTCATACATCAGTGCAACATTATGTAAACTAATTATATTATGTATTACAAAAAGCAAGGCCTTTAGCATTCAATACTAAATATGCACAATGGGCCTCCGACCACAAAGAGGCAGTTGGAGGGGTGGGGGCTCCGTCTGTCTGAAAACAAAAGGTCAGGCTAACGGGTAGCATTAGTTCTGGTCAAAGGGTGAAAGGTCTTAAACAGTCAGAAGTGGGGGTGCCCGTTGTTTTCTCATGGGAGTCTCCATTTGTAATGGATGCTTAACACCTCACGCAGTTCGTTGGGAAAAGGGGTAGTGGTTTGGATAAGTCAGTTGTTCAACTCCTTTAAACCCAAAGAGGATGCTCTCTTTGAAAACTGCGTCACGGTTTGATGGATCGGGTCATTTAGCTTGATACTCAGTGCAGTGTCATTCATTTTAAAACAAGAACAAATGCTGCTGTGAAACGCTATCCCAGAGAACGTTCATGAAGACACGTAATTCTGAGTGGTTTGCATCGGTCTTTCATTCATGGTGGTAATATTCATTCTGAATAAGAATTGAAAGCTGTGTTAAAATTTGCAGCACAAGAGCAAAGGTTGACAGCTACATTTTAAATTTAAAAGGAACATTTATAATATTTAATAAAAAATATATTTTTGTGACTAGTTAATAGTATTAATGCATAAAGGAGCGTATTTTGAGTGAGGATAACGCTTGATAAAATGGCCTCAAGGTCCTGTAAATTCATTGTCGTGGGAAAATTATATTTTGTCTGTGAAGAAAGAGGATGACAAGACAAAAGGACATGGGCTGCATTCAAGTGCACACTAGTGTATGATTTGCACTGGACCACCAGCATGCCTCTAGCCCCTAGCACTCTGTTAACATTATCAAGCCACAGAGATGGGCTGCTCTGCCCGAGACCAAAGGGTTTGCGGTCAGTAGCTCCAGTAGAAGATTGCGTGATGCATGTGCACCGCCAACTCCACGGTCAAGTGTAGCCATTTTGTGGTCCATTTGTTCAAGTAATTCTCTGACAGCACTATAAGGACAGGAAAGTAAACCTGAACTGCATCAGCATCCAGTTGCTGAGCTTGGCTGCTGATACTGTCATGAAAAAAACAGTGTGCTTGAGAGCAGTGGTGATTCTACCATCTTTTAATTTCACCCGCATTTGGTTCTCATGCTGCAGGTAGTACATGAAGACAAGTTATTACAATGTGGTCATCAGAAATGTTAAATGGGAATGCACAGATGTACATAACTGAGTGCAATTAAGTTATTTTACCTTTTTGGCAAAACAACCAAAGTAAAAATAAATAAATATATATATATATATATATAAAAAAAAAATCAACCTATCAGTAAGTGTCACTAACAAACCATTAGTCAAATTAAAGTTGTGATCCTAAAAAAAGATTATGTGATTGTTTAATGCTTTTTCTGGTCTTTAATCAACACGACTCAAAAAAGTGTTACCAAATATTAACTTGGTCAACAGTGTGGGTGAGGGCTGTTTAAAAGGAAATGCTCAACACACTGGAGTGTGACTTTGGCTGTGTAGGAAGCCCAAAAAGAGTCTCAGTTAAAACCCCTCAGGGCGACATCATTCAGGGTGAAAAAAGGCTCCTAGTCTTGCAGTACTTCAAATATTATTTTGTAGAACATCTGTTTCTGTCCAAAAAGCCTTTAACTAATTTCCAACAAAACACAAGACAATAACAAACAGGTTTAATGACCTGACAGTCAGAAAGAGGAACTGGAAACATATCCTGGTGGAGCTAAATCAAATGCAGCTTCAGCTGAGTAAGAGAAACGTCAAATGTAATTCATGACCCTTTGAGACATTAACAGTTCAGGTTGTGGTGTCAAGTTTGATCATTAACTAGATCATTTCAAACTCCACTTTAATGGAGTGCATAAAGCCATAAAGTTTATCATGGCTCTTTCCAAGGGTACTACTGCTTTTAGGTCAAAGGCATGCGATGACCTAAAAACGTCCTGCCTATCCACAAGCATGACGTTATCATAACAATGTTTTTGGAATGAGGTAAGCGCCACTGACAGAAAATTGTACCAAGACACCATCAAAGTGGGAAGATGAATAATGCAAGGGGAAAAGTCACACACTGAAGGAACATCCATATTTTTTTTTTAATCTAGGTTACCAAGTAATGAAATGTGCATGTGGCCCAAGGCCAGAATTTGATTACCTTTGCACACACCCTACCTGATGCCAGCCAATGTGGGCTCTGTGCTTCACTGATTCCACAAGGTCTCTACACTTTAAAGACATCCTGTATTTCTGGAGCAGCATTGCTTGATTTGACATCAGCAAAAGTAATCTTACCGAGACCAAATAGGCCAGGATTGAGGTATAGTAAAGTTCGAAATTCTTCTTCAAATCTCTCCATCTTAAATATGGACGGGCAAAACAAGAGCCCTCCTACATTTTGAGAAGGTAACTGATTTTGGAGTAAAGGAAACCTTCAAATAAAGAAGAAAAAAAAGAAATCACGTAACACACCCACTGACGTCCCCTGACTCATTAGTGTCACTCAATCCGATTTGAAAGGGAAGGCCCACATCCTTGGCCGTTGCTCCTGTTATGACTCTTGATACGGCCCCATGCTGTCTCATTCACAGCATTGTTCAACAGTTAAACAAAACACTTCCTTTTCCCGTCCTCACGCCTCCCTGGCGGGCTCGCTCCCTCCCTCACTAAAACACAGAGTACATGTTGGAAAGATGTCAAGCACAAGTGCACTGTGTGTATGTGACCAACTGCATGCTCAGTACACACTGCAAAAACATTGATGATGTAGTATGAATTAGCATTTATAGGTATCCAAAACTGGGAAATGTTGCCTAAATGGGGATCTATTTTACATTGCACTTCCTGGAAAGCCATTACTACATTTCCCAACCTCCCACTCTCAGCCTTGCTCCAGCCCAGTGAATGCTCGGGATGCCAATTATGTCATTCATTTGAGAGGCCAGCCGTCTACAGCTGACACTCCCCTTCCTCTCTGCTCCCCGAGGAGACGGCAACAATCTGGAGTCAGAAATCTGGAGTGGAACGTAGTCACTACACAGAGGAGGAGGGTTGGTTTCGAGAGGGGTGAGAAGGTAAGGACGAAATGTTCATCTGGAGGCATCTACGGCGGAATGGAGAAGAAGGGAGAGGGAATGTGAGGAGGGTGGAGCGAGGTCTATCTAGTGTCACAAATCTGTGGAATGCAGACAGCCGAGGGGGGAGAAAGGGAGGGAAAGAAAAGGGAGACGTTAATTTGGACCAGGGAATTTTGATGGTGATGACATTCTGGCAACAGTGGAAACTCTGAAGGAGGAGTAGCAGGGATGGCGGAAAGACAGAAGGGGATGTGAGAGGAGGGATACAATAATGAGCAAAGGAGACCAGAATATAGAAAGGATAGGTAGTGTGTACGTATGGGATATGCAGCATTCGTCACATTTAAAAAAAAAAATTATCTGTGAAATCTCAAAGGTTGGATGTCTCAAACCTCAAAGTGATTTGTTCGCATCTTGTTGGATGACATTTACCATCCCATGTGTTATTGTCATGCTCTGCCATATCTACAGTCATCTCACCCATCAAGATGTATGCCTCTCTGAAATACAGGAGACACCTTTTGTCAGTCTTTAATAAATGCTTCTATAAACAACACTACATCAAAAACAGAAATGGCCAGAGATGGATAGGAGGTGAACAAAGGTAATAAGCTAAAACAAAGTTTTAGGTAGAAGAAAGCTGCCACATAATGAACAGATGGTGAGTTGTGATGGTAGGAAACCAAAGAAGAAAGGTGACATAAAGCCGGGAGGAAAAGGATGGAGCGGGGATACAGAAATAAAAGAATTAAGGTGGAGGAAATAAGCCGGAGGGATTCAAGCTCATCTGAAGACTGAGTCACAAAGTAAATGAAAAATTCATACGGGAAGCTGACACTGGATTTAGAGACAGTCAGGTGTAATATCATACCACAGGAAAGTAATTCCCATATGACTCATTAGGTACACTAACGGTAAGTCAACATGGGAGGTGTTTCAGTCACTATCAGCTTAGCCGAGTGCATGCTGTATCAATTAGTTTAATCAGTAAATAGATAAAATGGAGGACACGAGCTAGAAAGTCATACTAACTGTATAATCAAATCACCTAAGAATCCGAGTATCAGCGCGTGAAAGTATTTTGGGCTCTTCATCAGAATTAAAAGCCAAGATAAGGCGGTTTCTTTCCTTTAAAGATTGTAGTGCGTATTGGGCTCAAAACTGCAACTACTACTTGCAGCTGTTTGCCTAACAAGTTCACATAGTACATTTGAGTGTGCACGTTTATTACCATATGGGTGCCAGGATTCCCTTATTAGTTGTATATTTAGCCCAATTAGCCCTTAGAAACAAGGGAATGAGGGATGACAGGGGGAGAGGAAGATGACGACCATGATTATGTGGAAAATAGTATTCAGAAGTTGTGGTGGGGAGGTGGAGATTTAGAGAGCACCAAGAGGAGGAAAATAGAGCAATAAAAGAGGAGAACTGCAGTGATGGAAGAGAGGATAGGGACAAAGAAAAGAAGAAAGCTGAGAAATATGTGAGGAAAATAAAGCAGCGATAGAGAGGAGAGGGGGTGATGGAGAGAGGCAGAGATGAAGCACTGGGTGATGGATCATGTTATCTCTGCATCCCTACTTTGGGTGCAAACCTGAGGACAAAAAGGGACAATTCACTATTGAACAACTGGTTTCTACCGTAGACTCCACAAAAGCATACACACACTTGATATGCTCAGAGACATATTTTGATTTCTACAGGCCAAGACTGTAAAAATACATAAAATCAAACCTCCATCAATCTCTTGTGTATGTTGGTCCATGCCAACAACAACAAAAAGTTCCCCATTAATAATCTAGTGTTCAACATTCAGTGTTTTGTCAGACAGTTCAATATGACTTATTGTCAAGATTTGTTGAACTTGTTCAAATTGAAATTTTTCCATATCATATACCGCCAGCATTGCAGTTTTTCTTAAAGCTTTGGCCTGTCCACAGCTTTTCAACCCACACATCCATGTTTCAACTCTACATCGGAAATGCCTCCGACACAGCTGGATCGAGTATCTGCGAGTACAGGAGTCTATGCACCAATAAGATATTACGGTATCATAATTTATCAACTAATTTACGCTACACAGGAACAATAAAACGTGACACTCGCTACCCGATCCGTTAGCATGATGTGCTCGTTAGTGGTGCAACGGATCATAAAACTCAAATAAAAGATTGTATTTTCTTGGATTAAAACAAATCTGGTCATTATTAGTTTCGGTTATCAAGTTCGTCGGGAAGGACAAATTGTATTAAATCATCTCTAGAATGAACTAGTGTAAACTGGCAAATATGCCAGTTAGACTATAGTGAAAATAAACTGAATTATTCACAGTCTGCTGCTGTCCCAAACAGATAGTGTGCCATATAGACTCTGTCTGCTCTTGTAAATGGTTAACAGACTTGAATCTAGTCTATTCTAGTCTTCCGACCACTCAAAGTGCTTGTGTTGTACATATGGGCATATGAAAGTCCACATGTACAATATGGCCAAGCCACTGGGGAATAAGGCTGTCAAAATTGCTAAAAAATGACATTCGAATATTCCCTTTAAAAAAACACATATATTCGAACATATGTGTCTTCAGTTTGGGTGTTCAAAACACCCAAAAAAGCTACGAGACGTAAGATGGCTTACAGGGTGTTTATTAAGGGAACACAGAACAGGCTACTGTGGGCCGCAGCCTACGCCACAACAACAGCAAAACCCCGTGAAAGCCTCAACCAGCTTCATGTCTGCTCCGGGTCAGAGACTCTGCCCCGAACGGCTCGTCTCTCTCACACACTCTCTCTCTCACTCACACACACACACACACACACACAAAAAGAGGACACTTCATCGCGGACGCGGCGGGGGTTGCCAGATTCACGATAATTATCCTCCGAAATACTTTTTATTTTTATTTATTTTTTTACATTTGAATATTAATTTTCACATTCGAAATTCTGTTTTTAACAACTATTCGAATATATATTCGAATTTCGATTATTCGTTGACAGCCCTACTGGGGAAGTGACATGTCTCTATTTATGCTGTTTTTCCTATTCACTATCCTGTTGACAGAAGAACAGATTGTGAGGAGCAACCTCAGAGGCAAGTGGTTAGAAGTGTGAGACAGAATGGTGAGAGACAGGCAGCTACTGTGAAGATTGAGATAAAAAAAAAAGGTAGACAGCGCAGTGTGAGCGAAGGGGCAGTGTTGGCCATGTTTCCCGTCACTCTGAGAATGAATGACACCGAGAGAGGTTACTTTAGGCTGCAGTAGTTTTCCTCATCTCTGTGTACACATAAATATGCAGCTACGCCTGGCACAGTTTGACGGTGGAATCGAGGGCTTTTTGTTGTCTGTGGGTGGAAAGTGGTGATGTGTGGCACAGGAGGACATCTATAACAAGACAGCAATAACCTGACAGTGACCAAATATAGTTTATATGGACTGAAATGATCCAACAACTGAACATCTCAGAGGACATTACTTAAATTAGCGTTGGCTGCATAAAAAAACTATCAACTCTAAAGACAGTCGGCCATTGGCGAACACCTGTCGTCCCACTCTTTGCAGGGTGTCCCGCCCCGTTGGCACTAGACAGCCCTTGTTAATGTGTTTCTGCCGATTCAGCCCGTTAAATGGCTGTGGAATCCATCAGTGACAGAAATCACTCGGATTGGCTGTTCATCTTAAGAAAATCAGTGCAGGAGAAAAAATATGGAAGTGAAGAAGGCAAGCAAACGATTTAAGTCAAGAGGGCACACATAATGGGTATATAAGAACTGGATACAGCCCCATTCATTCCTATGAAAGTTGCTCAGTGGGACATAACAATGGCTTGTATATCCACCGTCTGGTCTTACGTTCTCTCTATTTTGTATGATGAATACCGACTACCGCCACCAGCTGGTACGGAGAGTTATTTCCTCTCACGCAGGCGCAGAACGTACATGCTAGTTGGACGTTGGACGTAGTCTTTGCTTTGTGTTTTGGTCCAGACACGAGCGATGTGAGGCAACGCTGCTCGTTCTTTGATTTGTCAGTTTGGGGCCTTTATTCACACTTTGAAACAGATCAGGCCCTAATTACTGCTATATTGAGAAACTGATTCAAACTGTAAGTTTGTCATCCAGTAGCTGGAATGCCACGCATTTTGCAAAATGTTGACAAATCTTTGACAATCCCTTATATGAAGAATAGCCTTTAAGAATGCAATATTGTCTCTAAAAATAAGTAATTCCCCTGAATCAGTAGTCGTATCAAACATGTGTTGGTGAATGAGGGGTCAAAGACTTTATTTCTCACGCAAGATAGTAAGCATTGAAGCAATCATCTTTCATCATTCTGGACCTTCGTAGACAGGTGGGAAATCCTGCCCTTATTGTGATGATGTTAAGAGACACACCGGCGCCGACCGAGCAACTCGATCCTCATCTCCATGATTAAAACTACTGCATCACTCACGTCCCCCGACTGTCTCTCTCCCACACTGACACTGAAAACAGACTCGGAGAGGGGGATGCAATTTGAGTGGCAGTGAGCGTCAGCCTGTGTGTGCGTTTGCGTGTTCGTACAGTAGACATGCTGAGTGGTCTACCAGACACACACACACACACACACACACACACACACACACACACACACACGAGGTGGTGGACAGTCTGACCGCAGAAACAGTAGCAGGAGAACAGTGAGGGGGAGGAAAGTGTGATCCTTAAAGTCTAACCTGTCTTCCTGCTTCTCTTGGGTTGAAAAAAAGCCACCACTGAAAAGTGAAGTATTTTATTCCTTCAAAGAAAAAGAAAGGCAAAAACTAGTTGAGTTAATTTAATTTTGTTTCATTCATTATAAGAGCATTCCCGTTAGTTTTGGATGACACCATTTTTATTTCATTTTAGGAACAGATTTTGGCGTTTCGCCTCGTTTCAGTTTTCATTGCTCTACTAAAGTTAAAAAGGCAACATCGTCTCTTGCAAAAGAGACGGAGACTGAAGGCGAGCATGAGGCTACAACCAACATCTTTTAATGGCATTACTTGCATTCTTGGCCACTGCACTGCATTACCATGCAAAGATTTCTGTTGTATAAACATTAACATATACAAGCATTTTTATTGATTTGGATTTGGTCTGTTGGTTTAGCATTAAATTGTATCAACACTGCATGATGCTCTTTGCTCGGGGTCCCTGGAATCCTCTCAGACTCCTTAGGGTCCCCAAACAAACGTTGACAAATACTAAGTACTGCACTGTGGTGAGGGACCGCTACAGGAAGCAAGAGAGCGTGTGTGTGTGTGTGTGTGTGTGTGTGTGTGTGTGTGTGTGTGTGTGTGTGTGTGTGTGTCATCACAAGTTGAGAACAGATAAAGAAAAGAAGAAAAAAAATACACCAAACTGCAGCTACACCGGAGGAGTCGAGTCGTCTGTCAGCTGTCTGGACTAGATCCGGGGGTGAATGAGGGAGAGGAAGGAAGAGAGAGAAATGACAGAGAGAGATGAGGGACATCCTGTCCAAGAAAGAAAAGAAAACTGAAGAGGAAAGTACAGGATAGTACGAGTCAGAGGCACATGAAGAGACACTGCAGTGGGGTAGAGAGTTCAGGCAGGGAAAGGAAGAGGGACAGCCAGGATGCAGTTAAGTGCAGGAGAAACACTGCAGTAGAAAAAAAAAAAAAAACATTTGTAGACCAATTACCTGCCTTTTCACATGTTCCAAATTAAATTTTTACGACTCAAGTTTTTGCCTCTCCTCATAATTCTGAGGAGGCTGTGAGAGATATAATGCTCTTGGCCTATGAAAAGAAAAGGTGATATTTCTTCTCCATATTCTGCAGGAAAATCCTCCTGAAGCCCACGGAAAGTTTAATGTATTCTGCATATTGAAGACCACCTCCTTTCCAGTCACTGTTATTGTTATGCAATAGTGAGGTGTTCAGTCTTTCCATTTTCCTTCTCAGAAGTACGCTGATGCCACCAAGTTCAAAAGTAATTTGAAAAGCAGATCAAACTGAGGGCTGACTGAAACAACCAAAGTCTAAGAAGCCGTACAATGCTTAGAGCAAAGTCATATTCATAGGCTATATTGTGATGTAGTAAATAAGAAACCAGTACATAATAATATAAATGCATCCCATATACATGTCATTTGTATTAAATTGATTCGTTTGTTGCCGTAAAGTACAGAACTGAAGTTTTTCGTCCAATAGAAAGTGTGCATGCTCCCTGTGTTGCATGGCAAAACGCAGGTCATGAGTGGAGAACCGTAAAGCGGAGTTATGAGACTGGCAGCGCCCTGCGAGATTTCATTACTGAGTCACAGTCTCTCCTCACATGCCAAATTCTTCCTAAAACACAGCGCTGTGTCGAGATACACAGACGGTGCCTGAAAATACTACGCCAGCTGGAATTTGTCATTTGTAACGGTAATGTTTCAAAACAAATCATTGCGGCCCGATCAGATATCAAGTTGCATCCATGTTGAGTTAATAGAGGGTTAACCAGCCGCACACATCTGACATATCTCCAAAGCAATGCTCCTGTATGTCTGTCACGCTGTAGTCGTGTTAAATGTGCTAAACCTAGCAGGAAAATCCACAAGTCAACTGAAAACAAATGTATCAATGAAACAAAAAGGGTATAATTCAACCCACCAGAGACCCAGGGGTTTCCCGCTGCATGAAATATGAGCACCGAGGAGAAACTGAGACGACCACAAACTGTGCGGAGCTCTGTGTTCACTATTCGCCCACATTATTGAATTACATCCCCGTAAATCAGTATCAGCAATGCCAAAATCCAAAACCCAAACCAAGAGCTTCATTAAAGCAACTTGACGATGAACACTGTAAGGAGAGCAACTTAATAATACAACAATGTGTGTGTGTGTTGTGTACACTTTCAGGGACTGTTATTTTATAATTCATTCAAAAAGATTTATAGAAGAAGAAAAAAAAAAACTCTTCAAACCTCATCAGACCTTTGTGGGTTTAGGTTATCGTACTGAGACTCTGGTGTTAACTCCACATTGTGAAACAGCCTTTTGTGTGCCACCATCACAGTATCCAGAGTCAGACAGCTGTACCTCAGCTCCTGCTGGCCAGGTGAGCCGTGGGTTAGATAATACTGCATTGACTCTGTCTCAATGTCAGCAGATTATTGGAAACGCAACAGAAATGGGTCAGCCAGCACTACGGAACCACAAGGTGATCTAAACTTCTCTCTGCATGAATTACTTAAGTAGTACCCAAGTCAGATGCTTGCCAAAAGAGTCTCACAACAAAAGGTTACCCCATCCCCATAACGTAAACAAGCATCCACTCATTTATCATCCACATTCCCCGAACGTGATAGTGTCGCGCTCGTGTCATATGCAGTCGCATTCAGCAGGAAAGCAATTGAGACAAAAACGTGCTAGACTTGGCAGGATAATCTTGTCTGTAATCATACAGCAGGGAAATCAAAGTACAGTTTCCACAAAAAGTATTCTTCCAAATGTCTCATACACACACACACAAAAGGAACATTATACAAGTTTCACCATCCTGCTATTGTCCGATTTAGAAACAGTGGGTTTCGCTTATCTCGGGGAGGTGAAGATATCTGACTTGTTTGGGATTAACACAAGAGCAGAGATCATTTTTACACTACAAAGTAGGCACAATGTGCAACATAATTGTGTGTGGTCTGCTGCATCTGAAAACCGTTAACCCCTTTCAGATATACTGATAACAGAAAGGATAAATACAGCGGGAACAGCTGCACGACAAAGTGAATATAAAAGGCTTCCATATGATGAAAAGAGCCACATGAACACTGGAAGACTGTATAGTGTATAGTGTGTGTCTGTGTGGTCAATTGAAGTATATACTTGTGATGCAGACTAAACAGAGCGGGAGGAAGTTTGGGTATAGAGCTCTGTACTGAACTACAAAACCTAACCACAACACAGTGACCCCAAACGCGAGAGGAAGGACCAATCAGCCATTCAGACACACAGAGATACAAGAGCAGCAGGGAAATCAGGTTCGAGCCCCGGCTCCGCTAGACCATGTCGACGTGTCCTTGAGCAAGACACTGAACCCCTAATTGTTCCCGTTGCTGTGTCTACGGTGTATAGAGCAAAAATGTAAGTCACTTTGGATAAAAGTGTCAGTTAAATGTAATGTAAAAGAGCATCTTCTCTTCCTTGACAACTGTGCACACAGACTAATCTATAGTACCGAATATTGACACGAAGGATGACACAGCATTCACAGCCAGATGACTCATCCGAGTCATTCACTGCAAATGAAACAAAGGTCATTAACCAGCCTTATTTCTCATGCAGAGACCATGCATCTTTACAGAGGTATGCATCCCATGAAGTAAGAATAGTTTACACTTTATTAAAGAGTCTGCCACTACCTCCTGCCTCAGGGCAACAGATTTAAGCATAGAATAATGTCCTTCAGTGTTTTAACATTTAAAATGGAGCCAGAGTGTTAAGATCAGAACAATTGCATATCGTCAGTGTGAAGGTGTCTTTCTTGTGCCAGACTCACTGGGGCTGCACAATATATTGTGTCTGCATCATCGCCATGTAAGCACATGCTTATAGATGAATTGCAATTATCCAGTAACCTGGAGCACTTTCATTTTGAGACTTGTGACTGTAAAGGTCCTTCAACTCAGTGCAGTTTTGAAGATACAAAGGTATTTAATAGCCAATGTTTTATATGAACTAGAGACCATCACGTGACGGGATCAAACCAGAAATAACGCAAAATCGGACCAGGGGCGTAAAGTGGGTTGGCCAATGGCCCCTTCCCACTTCCCATCCCATACTTCTGGCGCTCGGACACTATCCCCATCTTCAAATGTAGCCGTCATTTTGACCTCAACTACAAACCTGTAACTAAACCTGTGTGTAAGGTATGTTGGAGGGGACAAAGAATAAGAGAGGACTTAAACAGGAGAGAAAACATATTACCAGAGGAGACAGGATAAATGAGAAGAGTATGAACAAGAGATGAGCTGATGGAAGCAGGAACGACGACAGAAGGGCTGATGACAGCAGCAGCGGGGGACTGCTCCCATTTGGGCAGCTCTCTCGTCTTCAAATAATAAAATGTAAAGTGTTTGAGCTGAATCACATAAACACAAACCGGCAAAAGAAAAAAATCTATTCCCTCACACATGTCTAAAGACGAGGAGTAAAATATTGGCGACGCCGCATGATCACAAAGACACATTTAGAAACCAACAAGGAGTCGAGTCAAAGAGGAAATGTCTGTTTCTAGAAAGAGCAAAAGTCAGTTAAGCAGTATGCAAATTAACATGTTGGCTTGAATGCATCATACTTTAGTGCATGCTGTCTACAACACACGGTTGTAGTGGACTGCAAAGATTAATTGCCCATTGCCCTCCTCAGACACACTGCGTTTCCAAAGTAGTGAAGTAGAGGTGCACCCTAAATAGCTCAGGTTTTGGAGCAACCTTCTACATGGGTTCGTCCTTATGCTACGGGTTTGAATCTGCATCACATTAGCAGATTATCTTCCCTCATCTTTCCTGATACCAGATGTTCAGTTTTCTGAAATAGACCAGTTAACCATCAATGTTGTGGGTGCAATGATCCCACCCCCATATTTGTCAATGTATGTGGAATAGCAGAAATGTAGGCTGGATAGATACCTTATAAAAGCTCAGTATTGTAGAGGTAATTTCTGCAGGAATAAGACATTTTGAGCAGTGCCTATTAATTGCCTCATAACTGGGTCAAACTGCACATTCTGCCGGACTCGAGGCATCGCTTGTTCCTAAATTAAGCTGGTGCCAGGGATACATAAAACAGAGAGTAACAACACGCACACGTCAGTATGACTCAGGTCCATTGTGCGCTGATGAATCATAATCCCCAACTCTGGTCCATAATTCAACTGTCAAAACTCTAATAAATTACACATAGTCCAAGTCCCTTCCCAACCAGCAGCTCACAATGTGTTGATTAAATGTGACCATCTATGTAATCAGCTTTCATTGAAAATCATACAGGGAGGCTAGCCAGCAGAAATAATATGACCAATTTAATCCATTCAAGGTAAGAATGAAGAAGTGAGTCAGACATGAGCAGTGAGACAGATTATAAATACAAAATAATATGTATAACACACCTGCCAGATTAGGCTGAACAGAGAGAAACATTTCTCAATAACTGTATTTGATTTCCTCTTATGTCAGGCTGTTTAACTTAAACAAGAACAAAATCCAAAAAAAGGCAGTTAATAATCACCATTCAAACAATTGTTCTGGCCTCGGGACCAGCTTCCCAATGTTAAAATAAGGGAAAAATACACACAGACAGTATGAGAGAAGATGAAAAATGTACATGTGGGCCTCCTTGCTTGCCTGTGTGTCCCACACGCATACTCAGCAGGAAGAATCCTGAGATGATTCTTCCAGTCGTTCACTGCTTGCTGCATGCCAACTGGAGGCTTGTGCAGGCAAGAGGCCATATTTGAAAAAGGGGGGCGAGCGATGGATTCATCCCCTCGTACGTCTCATGTCATTCACTTTGAGAAACTCCAGATTCCATCCAGTGAAGGAAAGCAAGAGAAAACACCCCGTTCCTGTTTGAATTCAGTAAATCATACACCAACTCTCACTGAGCAGGAGACAACAATTGTCGGTTCCCTGCAGTGTTAGGAATAACAGCTCTCGAAATCCGACATTGCTTGCTTTTACAAGCTTGGCAGCGAGCTCTGTGGGGACACGACGACACGCCGCCTACAAGCAAACTCAAGCTAGGATGTTTTTTTTTTATTGTTATTAATTTGAGCGTCAAAGAGCAGCGGTCCCAGATAAATGTTGTAGACACAAAAAGGAGCTCCAAAAAAAAAGCCTTCGTGAGAAGTTAGAAGGTGGCATTTGAATGCAGTGTGGGATGACTAAACTGGGGATGAATTCAGTCAAAATCCTGCAGTGCGCGTGTAAACCCACTTTAGGCAAATTCTAATCCACTGCCTTGACGAAAGGGGATCCCAGTGAGGGTGGCAAACTAAAACAGCGGCACACTTTTAAGTCAGCTGAGTCATATATCTAGGAAAAGCTTCACTTTAGTGGAGGAGAAATTTCAAGGACAAAGCCAGTTCAATTGTATATTATAGTGAAGAACACAGCAAGATCTAAACAAACAAAAAAGAACAAAAAAAAAAAGCCAGGCGGGCTTCAGTTTGCATCAGCAGTACCAATCATTCCGTTTTTTTGGAAAAAATTGGGACTAACGTGCATTTAAATTACGCGCCAACAAGTCACCAACCAGCTCAACAGGTCCATCTGACTACAACACCTCTTGCCAAGAATTCAGATTGCTTATCAAATAAACTGTTCCACGAGCACACACACCAAACCCTGAGAAAAACAATTATGGAGGCACAACAATAATTAAATATCTTAACTTCCTGAGATCCAAGCTTTTGGTTTAGAGAATTCTAATTCTCTCTGACAGAAAGAAGAAGAAAAAACTATAAGAAAGACCGCACAGCAGACGGAGTAAACTGGGCTTTGGCTGGAATGCATCGTTAGGTCTAAATGCACATGGTCTCAGACATATATATCAAGTGTGGCCACAACTAAACATATATGAACACTTCAAATGAATTCTAAAGTCTAAATGCAGACTTAGCATCACTGATCATCACCGTGTGAGCAGCAGTTGGTCGCTCACAGCCATA
Organism: Myoxocephalus aenaeus; assembly: GCA_038501785.1. Classification (NCBI taxonomy): domain Eukaryota; kingdom Metazoa; phylum Chordata; class Actinopteri; order Perciformes; family Cottidae; genus Myoxocephalus; species Myoxocephalus aenaeus. The sequence continues at coordinate 4,091,227 of JBAMJR010000125.1, read as the reverse complement.
TGAACCCGAATGTGTGTCTGCCCCCCCCCCCCCCCCACACACACACCCCCCCCCCCCCCCCCCCCCACACACCCACACAGTTTCCCTTATCCTTTCTCTCTTGCAAAGGACAGACAGAGGATGTGTCTATAATCGGGAAAGACTCACATTTCCTCTCTGAGGTTTCACATTCCTGGGATTCCGTCTGAAGACCACTGCAGCCCATTTAAAACCATTCCCCATATGGAGGGGGGAAAAAGACCCTGGGCAGGAGAGCAGGGTAGATTTTAGAGCTTGAGAGCTCATTTCTCTTTACAGTATTACTCTACGTTTCAAGGTCAGTGAACCTGTTCCCCACCACTAATATGATGACTATCAATAATAATACCATGATAGAACACCTGTCGTTATTCTACGCTGTGAGGATTAAAAGCCGTTCTGCACAGCTTTGAGCCCTAAAAGAACAGCAGTGATCGATCCTTCACCAAATACAGATGAATGGCCTCTTCCAAATGAGACATTAGGTTCTTGCTTCGCTCTTTCAGCTCAGCAGTTGTACCTTCTGAACACTTTCAGATGTATCATTTGATGTGGCTGCCGCCAGAAGATGATGGGGGTGGATGGCTGGAAATCTGGCCTCTGCATACACCAATGCATGCAAGTTAAACACAAAAATCCCTCTTGCTCCTGTAAGACCACAGCTCCTCAGAGCTCCAGCAAGTGCCTGGTTACAAAATGCATATGCTGAAATGAATGTGTCTAGCACATAGAATAGCAATAGCTCTCTTGGTAATGATAGTAGGCTATTCCTTTTTAATGGGGCACATTTTCTAAATACAATAACGCAATGGTTCTTCTTTTTTCAAACCATTGTAATGAACGATTCCACATTCACTAAAGCCCAAGTATGAAGCCACACACAGCAGGCTCCTACCTCCTGAAATGTTATCGAAACATGACTACACAAAAGAGGACCAGTCCTAATAACTGATTCAAGATAGCCATATAAATTAGTCTGAAAGACCATCGAGACAGACGGGCTTTATCACAGACTTACTGATATTTAGCCTATGTATTTTATCCCTGCTAACTTCTGAGAGAAACCTATGAGAAAAGATGCCAAGTAGCCTTGACGTTAGCAGCTAACTGGGTTGATGCAACACAATCAGCGTTGTTTGCTAACGAGCTCGCCGACTGTCTCTCGAGGCTACTCAGTGGGTCATCGTGAGTTACATTCGGCTCCACAAATAATTAATTAAATGCGAGTAAAACATAAACACAGATAGAATACGAGGGGAACATGTTTTATATCACATAAGACACATGTACCACCAGCAGATGTTAGCCTGGTTGGCTAGCAGGCTAGCGGCGCAGGAGCAGCGGGTTTACGGTTGCTTACCTGTCAACCGCAGCTTCACTGGGCCGTTTCTCCTCACTCCTTGGCTAGACATCCCCCTTTGTGTTCCAGCTGGATGAAAACTCACAAAAAGCGTCTAATTCATGTGTCAGCGTACGGGTCTCGAAAAGGTATCTCCCAAAACAATCCCTCTGCTAGCTTGGGGTAGCTTGTAGTATCACCATAGCAGATCACACTGACTGTGTCTGCAACATAATGGGATCATCTTCGCTGGAATCTCACTCTCACGTGGGCCCCTGTTTAATAAAAAATAAAAATGCAAATAACTAATCCTAAATATGTGCCCTAATGTTGTTCACTGCGAGCCACGGGTATTGATACGAGTCAACTGGACGGTCTGCCCTCCATCCAGACAGGCGTCTGCTCTGTCCGTGCTGCTTCAGCTGAAGTTAGTCGTGATGATGGTGAAGACGGAGCGACTGCGGGAGGATCAGAGGCGAGAAGAGCACATCCGGTACAACCCTTCACAATAAAAAAACATCAAACATATGTACTACATTTTCCTAATACTAACTACGATACATATGAATGATTAATTATGACTATAATAATACAACCACGAACTTAATGGTAATATTATATATGTATTTTTTACTGAGTTACAATTGACTGTACGATCATCAAATTATTTTTACTTTGAATTTAAAAGTCTTTATCCGGCATTTATCTGGATAGCTTGACACGGTTGATGTAGACATGAACGAACTAGACAGTCCCTGCGAAATAGTTAGAATATTTATAGTTGAGTGGTTTAAATTGATAGGCTACTCTAAATATATCAATAGATTATTTGGAATAATACTACTCTAGTTCAATCAGTTATGATCGGCGCAATTGCTTATAGAGGACTCATTTATCCATTGTAAATGAATTATACATATCTTCACGAGTAAAAGTAAGGTTATATGATATGAACGATTACACCACCAGGGGCCAAACACATCAAGTCACAAAGGTTAATGAAATATCATAAGGACAGTTTACACTTAGGATCTTCCACATTAAACCAATGCGCATTATGACATTTTTCCTGAAGAAAGATACAGTAGATGCTGGTCTACAGTGAGGACAGTTACTTTGACAATAAGTCTCTGAGTCTGGCTCTGTTCCTTCCTTATAGAGGAGCCATCATGGCCATGTAGTGTAACACTTCTGAACGTACTAAAACTTAGATTGAATTCATAAAATAGTGTATAATGTACAATAAATACAACAGGGCACTTACAACATGTGGACTCACAAGTATAACAAATAACAACAGTGACACATAGTGGTGACAGAACCAACTCCAATTCTCTGTTTCTCACAATAATTAATTCTCAAGACCGCACCTCCTTCACATCTTTTCAACAAATACATTAGGCACATGGCCCTGTACATAGGCTGTTTATTTCTGAAACATCCATACAGAAAAGTAACTTGTGCATGAGTAACATTTATATACAAATCTTGTTTTGAAACCGGGAAATGTAGTCTTTGTACTGTCACGTACAAGGATGAAATGTCTAAAAAAAAATTACAAAAATATCAACAAGGTACAAAGAGACCGCTGGGTACATTAAAACTGGAAAGTGCTTTGGTCCTTGGGGATCTGGAAGGCATAGAGGTCTCCTGCAGCTTCAGGAACCACAGACTCATCATCTTCATTCTGAAAGACAGGAAGAGAGAAGCATTACAGGATTTACAAAGTCTTAGCATGTTTTAAGGATCATTTGATGGATTAAAATAGATTCTGTGGACAAGGACCATTTCTGTCAGACAAGAAAGAGTCTACTGTGAGTAGTATTAAAGATTGTAGGCAACAGAGGCCTTTGGTCAGTGATTTCACCAGAAAAAAGCAAAAAACACTCTATAAACATTTAAATGAGCATTATATCGAAGAATCAGAACCTTGCAATAACCAGCAAAAATCTAGCTCAGGCTATTTTATTGTTGCATTACACTTTTTTTTTTGGACAACTGTAAGTAGCGAGGTGTGACCATACAAGTAACGTCTTCCACACTGCCATATCTACCAAGACTGTTATTTCATCTGTGAATACAAGCATGGTCACACACAAACAAAATCTACATCCCCTTTTATTCTATGTGAAAAACAGGACCAAAAAAACATTCTCTTCCAGTGGTGAAGCAAATTCACATCTTGGCACTTGCATAGTGAACTTTCAGGCGAATATTACCTCTGCTGGCGATATAATAATTGACAACATAGTCATACTTTCTCTGCCGGTTTAAATTATTTCCTTGTTTGTGTTGAAGGGAGTGGTTAGCATCCCAATTGTAGCAAACTACGAGTGATATTTTCTGGCAAAGTCTTGGCAAATTCAGCACTTGTGCATTTTGAAATAAACAAAAGCAAAGCATAACAGATGCAGTAGAAAATCCAGTGTAAACTCAAGTTTGAACCAAATTTAGCGATGGTTTCTGCTTGGCTAGTCTGTAGGGACCCCCGTTAACGAGTAACACTTACCTCAGAGAAGAATCTGTCTATGATGTTGAGAGCGGACTTGTAGACAGCTTCGTTGTCATGGGACTGCAGTGCCTCAATCTTGTCCAAACCACCCATCTCCTCAATCATTAGGCAGAGTTTTTCAATATCACCAGTTTTGTATGCCATCTGTGGAGAGATTTTTTTTTTCTTCGGTAAGACTAATAGTTCCCCGTGATCATCCACTTTAATCTGTGACTGTCAAGAATCCATCTGCATTATTCAGACCGAGATTAAATTCCGCAAATCCTCCTGTTTCCTAATCTCAGAGCTGCCACAGTTTTAAATCCCCATTTCTTCAGGACCTAAAAGAAATGTCTGCTGGCAGAAGAATATGTAAGAGTACTTTTAAAAGCATATTTCTCCTGAATGATTTGCTTACTTTAATTTATAGGCAGTAGTCTACCATCTACTCTAAATTAGTCTTTGAGATTGAGACTGGCTGGTTTGAATTTTAGTGCATTTTCCTTTACTTGCCAAACCCGTTGCACAATTTCTATCTAACTTTCTTAAAATAAAGTATAATAGTCTATAAAAGTCTCAATGCACACACAATCATTAGACGTCGTCATCAAGTTGCTCATTGGCGTACATTAAGAAGGAACTCCTGAAAAAGTTGCTGACTTCAACATCTCAGACAGATTTTTGAGTCTAGAGATTTGATGTGCTTTGACAGTACCGTTTGCTAAAATATGCTTTGAAGGAGCTTACTGTAGTTTACAACTAAATTGTTATATAATGATCCTATAATGTTGACAAAAATAATTGCAGATACTGTGCAATGTGATACATCACCGATAACTTAATCGAGTATGAATTGAGTGCATGTAACACTAAAATGAATGGATTGGCTGTACAGTAAGCCTCAGAGGTCACTTGCGATGTCACTTGTGTGGTACAATCCACTTGACACGCAGCATTTTGAGTGAACTAACCAGACAAGCTTACTGTAAAACAACTCTAATGCAAACACAGGTTCTTGACAATATACCTGTAACATATTGTAGATTGCCTCCAGGATGACCAGGGTGACTTTGCTGTCATTGGCTGTCAGCAAGTTGAGCAGAGGCTCCAGCACATTGCAATGGACCAGGTAGGCCACTTGCTCCACCGTTCCACCACTGGTATAATTGGTGACAGCCCACACTGCCTCCCTCTGAGTCTTGGAGTCTCCCTAAACAGAAAAGGCATCAGATGTTAAACTAGCAGAGACACTGACAATATACACAATTAAATTAGAGAATACATGTATACTCAGACTTTTTTTAATCCAATCAATAATATATAACTTGATTTATTAATAATTAATAGATCTCATTTGGTCTATTTTAACAAGCCAGCTATATTTTCCTTCTGTTCTTGTGTTCTGACCTGTTGGAGGATCTCCACCAGCATGGGCATCAGTCCAGCATCGACAACCTCCTGGATCTGGGTGTTTTTGCCAGCAGTGATATTGGACACTGTCCAGGCTGCCTCCTTCTGGATATTGTGCTTTTGGTGACTCAGCAGGCTGGGGAACATCGCCAGAGCACCTGCATCCAGTACACATTGTGTCTGCTCGTCTGTCCCAGTGACAATGTTGCCAACTGACCGAAGGGCTGGAGTCTGGGAGGTGAAGGAGAGCAAGACAATCATCTGTAGTGTTGACGATTTAGGAAAAATATATAGGAGGAATGATGGTGATGACAATAAATGTGATAAGATACCTAAATACTGTGAGTGTTAATGTGACAATGCAGCACAGTTATCTGAAGCCGCTAACAATGTATGCAAAAGCAGACTAAGCTTGATTTACAATGGGCCACATCGCACATCTGCAACAAAGACTTTAGCTGTTGTCCTAAACTCAGCCAACACACCACAGGACTGAACATATGAGAGAGAAGTAATGAGAACACAAGTTCAAAAAAAATATGACCTCGACAGAAAGTTGTTTTCATCAACTTTAAAAAAGGGAAAGGTACAATAGACAGGAGGATATACACCAAAAAGGAGGTTAGTGTGGGCTGTGACAAACTTCTTGAAGAGCGTTGGTATTTGTGACCATAAAAGGAGAACTCTTGGATCCAATGGAACAAGCAATTATGTTCATCAAAACGCCGTCATGAATTCAGAGTCAACAGAGCAGCTACATACCACAATGGCGAGCTCCCCACAGGCGAGCAGCTGTACCAGGCGGGGCACCAGGCCAGCCTGCAACACCACCTCTATCCTCTCATTGGAGCCGTCGGTCAGGTAGGACAGGGCCCAACAGGTGTCGGCCAGAATCTCCTTGTCGTCGTGGTGCAGGAGGCGCAGCAGGCCTGGAAGCAGCTCCTGCACCGCCACCATAGGAGGGGCAGGGTTCTTGTTGCGACACAGGTTGGACAGCGTCCAGGTGACATTGCGCAGGTAGCCAAACTGGTATGGTGGGTGAAGAACAAAGTGTTATTTTAAATGATATATGTCATAACATGATCGTTGTTAGAGTAACAGATCCTGGGATTACTCAAGTTTATTTAAGGACTTCTGGAAAGAGCCATCGCCAAACTAGGCCAGGGTGATAATTCAACATGATCATTTATAATCTTTCAATGGAATCATATCATGATGAAATCATATATCAAGATATCATATACATACCATTACTTTGTATCAATTGATAAACAAGCACATACTAACTCAAACTTATCAGAAAATCTCAATGGAAAACTATGTATGCCTTTGTGTGCATGCATGTAAACAGTCAGCGTATAGCTGTACATATTTATACATCATTTCTCAGTAATTTCACTTGAAACCATCATGTTCATCTTGGAATAAAGTTCTTGATTAAATGAGAAAGTACTTTTATATCTGTCAAGTATTTATCTCACACAGGACTAAATAAAAATAGGCTTTATCCAGTGGTTAGTTCAGATAGACCTTTTTTATGATTTTTTTTTAAGGAAATGTATCAATCCATAAAACAGTGACTTTCATTCTGTTTTCATATACAGAATCTGTTTTCTGTTTGTAGTCCAAGCACTATTAATACATCATGTTTGAGCAGGCTTTGGTTGAATAGAGATAGAGCGGTCATGTGGAGAGCAAATAAGGCAGCTCGCATTGGCCGGAAAGCAACCTAGAAACAGCCATCGTCTGACGATCATTCAGCTTTTTATCGGTTTAAAATGAGCTTGTAAATATGATACTTGTGACACGTGATCTCTAAACTCCAACTCGCATCTCAACTTGCTAATCTGACTGTGAACGATGAGCAGCGCACAGAAAAGAGAGTCTTGGCCCGAATATCAGATGGCGACATCGGAACCCCAGAAATATAGCCCATTGCCCCAAGAGTCTCATTTGTCGTCCGACTGATCGCCGATAGGTTCTTGGATAGCTAAGAGCTTGATTCAGTTGATTTGCCCCACCATAAAAATCTTGCCCTTTTGATAACCAGTGTGAACAGCAGACCCTGTCAACTGGACCTAAACAGTGTGGATGAACATACTTGAACAGAACATACCAGGGCTCTGCAGGGCCACAGTGCCATGTCAAATGAAAACGTCTCTCAAAACCAGCAGTGCAATAACTTTGAAACTCACAGGAAATAGAGACAGGTCAACTGTCAGCAGGGCTAGGAGTGGATGGAGACCACCGTGTATGATCACTAGGTCTCTGTAGTTGGGTCCGTCACCTAGATGTGGGGGGAAAATAGTTACACACAACAGATCCTCACATCACATCTATGGAGGCAAACTGAAGAAAAAAAAATTACATAAAAAACTGAACAACATAATGTAATGGAGCATCAGAAGTAAAACAAGAGACTCAAACACAAAGAGATGTCGAATGTCATCAGCATACGATACCTGCGATGTTACCCAGGGCCCAAATGGCCTGCTCGCTGATGTGCATGTGGGGTGATGCCACCAGCTTGATGAAGGCTGGGACGGCCCCACAGTCCACTACGGCAGTGGTCTGGTCTGAGGTACCCGAGGAGATGTTGGTCAGGGCCCAAGCGGCCTCAAATTGGATGGCGGGGCATTCAGATGGATCCAGAAAACTAACAAACCTCGGGATGAGGCTGGCAGCAATGATGTGGTCAATAGGTGGATGCTTTTCTCTGGAGAGGAGTCTCCTGTACGACAGGACAAAAAAAACATTTGAGAGTTAATAAAGAGAAAGTCACTTTAAAGAAAGAGAGAAAGTTAACTTTTAGCATTGTTTAAATGTCAGAGAAATTACTCAATAAAAACAAGCAAGTCCACACAAAAAAAATGCTTGAAACCTGGTATGATGAGACTGTCATAATACATAGGATAGTGTTGCAGATGAGGAAAGACTGGAGAAACCAGAATTGTATGACTCTGCCAACCAGTCTAATTACAGTTTACATCCATGTCTGTCGAAAATGTCTTCATTTCATCATTTTATCCTATTAGACGTCTGTGTGAAATTGTCATAACTAGCATATAAATTCTTGAGTTATGGGCAAACACATGTTATGTGGCCACGACCTTTGACTATCAAATTCTAAATCAGCTCATCCTTGACATTTGTGCCAGATATAACGAAATGCCATCCAGGCGTTGTGAGACATTGGGTTTACTAGAATGGACTGGGTGGACGGTCAACCCCAAAACATAATGCCTCCGGCTATGGCTGTCGCAGAGGCATAAAAAGAACGCACCAAGTCACTTGAAGGATTTGTTATCGTCATACAATACAGGATTGCATGAAATGCAATTTGAGCTCTTTCCGCTAGACACATTTAAAATATTTAAATTAGAATAGAAACAATAAAATAGACTGGTTTGTAGACAGACTAGATTTTTTGTAAGCATAAAATGCCACGGTAACACAGTTTTATTACGTTAGCATGTAAACTGGTCTTTCAAGTGATTTTACCTGGCAGCCTGCGTGGCCTCCAGCTGCAAATCTTTATTCTCGCTGTTTACTCCTTCTACAATCTCCTCCAAAGACCAGGGCTGAGCAGGCTGGGGAAAAGGAAAAGAAGCAGATTATCCATCTACCCAGAACACCTGGTTTAAAATTAACCCTCAACATGGACCAGTTTCTCATTGACCTTTGGCCACTGGGCAAAAACAGAGCAAGCCTAGTTGTATCAGCCTCTAAGGTTCAAACTGACCAGAATGATTCTCTTAAAGTATCGTGAGGCATGGAGGCTGTTGTAGTTAACTCATCTGTGGGCAACTATTATACAATCAAATCTAAGACATGGAAAACACATGGAAACCAGTTGTATTTATTTCTGGTGCGTCCAGTTTACTCTTCCCAGACAAATCAAGTAACTAGTGCATGAAAGGGAGCAAGAGAGCTGACAAAGATGAGCTGCTGTCTGTCTACCTGTGCATCGGGGTCTTGCGGAGGAGAGGACGGATCGTCCAGAAGAGTCTGGACGTTTCTCCTCTTCAGGATCTGATCATCCTTCTTTGCTTTTCGTAACTCCACGTTGACTTCCGCTCTTCTTCGTCTCAGCTCCTGTAAAAGTCAAACCCCATAGTATCACAAGACAGCATGTCTTTACGATGAGCCAGTGTTCCCGGGCTGTCTGGTACTCACGTTGGCGTCTTTCCCCTTGTTCTTGAACTGGGTGAGACGATCTCCGTTGTCGGTAATCCCGGACATTACTGACCGTTGAACAAAACAATCGATTCCAGCAGACTTGTTGAAGACACTCCCTGTTTAAAGATAATAATGTAACGTTACAAATTAACGGTCGAACCAACGGCTGCCTTCCCCTGTGCTAGCTAGCTAGCTGGGCGGTGAATCGGCGCGAGCTAACGCTAGCGGATCACCGGCTGCTCGTCTGGAGGCCAAGCCGGTTATCTAACGCCATGTGGCTCGTCAAACACGGAGCCTCCCCGGTAGCGTTATACACCCACAACCCCGCTGGTATTCAGAAGAGGAACGATAACAAATCAGAAACAGTAACATTAACTATTCATGTTACTGTACATTCGTTTAAAATGTAAGCTACATGTGGCCAACAGCATGGGCGACGTGCTTACCTTGGGGTTCTTGTCAATTTTTTTTTATAACAGACCTGACGTCATTCATATACAGCCTGTTTTCCTTAATTGTGATTGGTCGGTCGGGTTCAAGCACCGCCCATTGTAAAACAACATATACGTTGTCAAAGGCAACCGCTGTTGGTATCGCGAGATTAAACCACCACATATTTGGCACTGGTTGGATTTCATTGTGCACCTATGCGGCCATATCTGAAAGACCCATTGTACCGAGGGTTGCATTTACTCTAAATAACAATGTGTAATTAAATGCAAAAAATGCACGCTTTACCGCTGATTCTGAGACGCTGTTTTATCTTTAAAAAGGTTGTTTTCTCGTAATAGCTACGTATTGACCCAGTGGCCTAATGGATAAGGCATCAGCCTCCGGAGCTGGGGATTGTGGGTTCGAGTCCCATCTGGGTCGCATTTACCTCCTTTTCAGTGATGTTGATAATGAAAGTAGTGTCTTGCTAATTATTCGGATAAACTAATTATTCTGCAAACTAGAGTAGCTACTAATTACCAGCTAAATTGTATTTTCTGCAGCTAAAATACAAGACATCTAAATGTATAAATGTAACAGCACGTACTCAATAAATAAGCAACATCGATAAGAATAACCTCACTCAAGCTTTTATGTAAAAGTGAAGAGCAGAGCAGCAGTCGTTACTGACTGAAATTAGATTGGATGCCTCGCATGTGTCCGGGGTTCTTGGAGGAGATGAATGAGAGGACTCTGCTGTGCCATCATGAGGATGGTTTGCTGAAAATGGAAAGCTCTGTATTTACCGGAAGTGAGAATATGCCATGATTTCTGCATGTATTCTGGTTTGACAAATTCAATGATGTGCTCAAGTCCCTCACTGTCCATCAGAGGGATGTGAAGAGTCGCGATTAAATAAAATGAAACTCGAATAATCCTCACTTCAGCCCAGCCGGAAGTTCGACACTGTAAGCGTCATCACTTGCCAAAACTCACCAGAAACTCAATAGCGTTAGCTAGCTCAGCTACCACGTCTGTCACATGACCCTCAACAGGTCGAGGTGATAATTGGTTGTCACTGCCCTCCAGTGGTCAGAGTGAGGAACTGCAGCAAACCGTTAAATTCGTCCAACCAGCGTCCAAGCAGAAATTATACCAAGCATTATATATTTTTCCATATTTCTTCCTATATTACACTGTTGAATACTGTTTCTACGAAATACATACATATTTAATCATACTTGTCTTTTTTTCTAAGTGTTCAAATACATGTTCTTATTTATGCAATAAAGAATAAAAAACTGTGACCACTAGAGAACAACATGCCGCTCATTTCGTGTTAATTTGTTATCGTATCGGATTGCTTTAAGAAGATCCTAATTTATTTAAAGCGATCTCATTTAATGATGTGTTGCAGTTCTTCGTTGTGGCCACTAGAGGGCAGTAAAGCCTCGCTTATATTTAATACACTCTGGTAAGCCTCCACCTCGCATCAAGGTGCGCTAAAGCTACGAGAGAAGTTTCTAGTATCACTTACCTGAAGTTGAGTGTATGTAATATTGTCCAGCAAGTTGTCTAAAAAAGCAAAGCAGGAAAACCATCAGTGCAGAATATTTGAATTATTGGAAATACCAGAAGAGAAACTCAGTTCTCTTTTACATAAATCCTACTTGGTAAACAAAAGACAACGCAGAACCGTATTCCCCTTCTCGTATTGTAAACAGCTGTGGCAGCATTTTTAGAATCCAGTGATGAATGAAAGGAGTGTCATGTCAAAGTGTTTACTTCTGTTTTAGGGACGTCCCACCGTCTCCCTCTCCATCTCATGTCATTCCTGAGCCGCTCGTATAAAGATCTCAGTCTCTGTTGCAGACCTTGAAGTGTGTCCACACCGAACATCCATGATGACAGGGATTATTCTGTTTCTCTTGTTTCTAGGGTTTCCTCTCGACAAGGCAGAGGAGCATGTTGTCAATGGTGAGTGTACTCTTTTTATTTTAATCTAGTATTTGTAGTTCTGTATATTTTTATGTGTTGGAGAAAAACGTTTTTTTTCTTCTTTTACGTGCTCACTTGTTGCTTTACATGTTGCCTTCTTTTAATGAGATCTATTCATTTTACAAGTATAATTTCACAGCAATATTTACTTTACACGTTGTGAATTCTTTATTTACTGTTCAACACTGAGGCTATCTGTAGCTTTGGGTCTCACCAGTACAATATCCATTACATCAGTAATATTCTGGTGTTTGTCAAAAATATATGAAATGAAATAAAAACTACAAAAAGGTGAACGATTCTGAGGAAAGTATTATCTGCATGATTCATGAGGAAATTGTTGAATCCCAAAACATGTATGTGATTTAGATAAAATGCTAAGTGAACAATATTTGGCAGCATTTCATAATTTGGTGGATTGGGCTTCATTATAAAATCTAATATCTGAGCTGTAGATTCTTATCGAGCGAGACATTTACGACCCACTTATGCTCAGATCAATGAGTGTCGTACTCGAGAGTAAGTTCTCACGATCAAAGTTCCTGATAAACCTCCAGTTAAGAATAACCTTTGTCATACTTTATTAATTAAGCTAAATAAGATCCTTTTCATGGAACGTGATTTAAATTAGATGAGTCCATTGTTGTATCCTTCCTACCTAGAAGACAAGGGGATTGTATATCACATTAACACACCAAATGGAAGGAAATGTCTAACTGAAGTACACGTTTGTGTTTGTGTCAACGCAGAGCTGTACTCTCTGATAGAAAAGGGTCAAAGCAGCTTTGTGGATCCAGCTCCACACAACCAGAGCTGGGTGCTGGTCAAAGAGCCCTCTCTGCCCATCAATGAGCTTCTAGAGCAGAGCAGCAAGGCTGGCGAGTCCAAGTTCACCCTGCATCCTCTACCCTCTGCCGTCTGGCCGAAGCACAGTGACCTGGCCCCCATCCCTCGCCACCATGGGCCCCACAACAAGAGCAAAAAGGGCCCCAAGAGCGACCGTCTGGTGGAGCACAACAGCGAGAAAAGCAGAGGAGAAGTTTCTGGACTGCTCCCCAAAACCGTGCTGACTGGAGCCACGGCGGCCGTCACCAACCGCACTGTGCAGAAAACCAGCCAGGAGACCCAGTCCAACAACAGTCCTCCTCAGCAGGCCGAACCAGATGCACACCCCAACTCCAGACCCAGGGGCCCGGCCCTCACACAGCCTCAGCCGCACCAGCCGGCCCCTTCCCCGCGCAGAGATCCCCCCAACCGACGACTGGACCCAGAGGAGAACCGGCCGGGGAAGTCCAGTCTGTATCAGTCTGGTATCGGTGCCGCGACCCGGAACAACAGCCGCCCGCCAGTCGTCTTCAACCGGCGCTCCTCCAGTCTGCTTTACCAGTTTGACATCCTGAGGCGAGGTACGGGCTGACATGTGACCTGACCTGTGTGTCCATACAGGGTTGTCTACATATGCAGCAGCGTCTTTGATTGTTACTTTATTGAGCTTGAACTTTATTTTTTTAAATCCCCTTTTGGGATTATTTCCAAAGATAGAAATTATGTAACAGTTTAGCCATCTGTGAAAATATTATTACTGCTCAATGTCCTTGTATTTATTACCAGTAATATTATATTACACTCTCACAGTGACAAATAACTTAAACCAATCACAAAACGTTGGTATTAGTCACTGAATTGAACCCCAAACGTTAAAGAGAGGCACTAAAACGGAGCGTTTAAGACAGAAGGTAAATACAGGTATATTCAGACAGTCTGAGAAAAAATAATTAATTTTTTTATCATTAAAGATGGAAACAAGTATGAACCTGAAAATCAGCACGATATATCCCGTTTAACCTTTTTAATTTCTCATTTATCTCCTGCAAAGTTAAGATAGGATTAACATTTGATCACAAAATTATAATACATGTATAATACAAATTTAACTAAATGTCTTTGAACAAAAATGAAACAAGTGCTCAAAAGCCAAATGTTGCATCCTGGTGGCCTATAGGTTTAACAAACTGTCCATGTCATTGCAACGTCCCCTGGGTTGAGCCTGGCCGAGGGCCTTTGTTGCATGTCGTCCCTCATCTCTGTTCCCACATTTCCCGTCACTCTCCGCGGCCTCCTGTCCAATAGAAGGCTGCAAAATACCACCTCACAAAACGCCTAAAAACGGGACATTAGTGAGTCAGTCATGAGTCAGTCATTCAGTGATAAAGACAGCGATGGTTTGAACCCGTCCACTGTTACCCCCCCTCGCCTAATTACAACCACTTCCCCATAAATGTACCTTTGTGTGCAGTTGTAATTAAACTTAAGCAAAGCAAGTGAGAAGGTCCTGGTATTGTGATTAAGATGGAAAATGTCTCTCTCTCTCACACACACACACACACACATCACATACACACACGCACACACCCTGCCTCCCCCAGTCCCATGTGGAGGAATGCGACGCCTGGGTTTTGTAATCACAACCTTGTTCTTTTCTAATGACGCTGGAATGAGAGTCTGGCAGCGGACTGTCCCTCTTTTTCTCATCCCTCCATCCTGTCGTCTGCTTGTCTTCTTCTCCGCAGAGTCCGACTTCACACATGACGCCTTCTGCATGAGCGAGTGCAGGAAGGAGAAGGAGGAGAGAGAGTATTACTGCTACAGTGAGTTTGGTACGTACCCAGCTGGAGACAGGTCCATAAAGGTCAAATAATGAACATGCCTGAACATTTTTGAACACATCCCTGGCTTTATGGAGGTAGATATTAACTAATTGATCACTATCTACTGCTTCAAAGTAGAATTGGAGAGATAATGTAGAGAGTTGTGGTGGTAGCTTCAGATTTATTGAGCAAATAAGCACAAGTGGTATCAGTCTGCTCATCTCACTCTGGGCATATAAAAGCAAATAAGCGTATTTCCCAAACGATGCCTTCACAAAACATGCACACGTGCATATACTGCACAGCTCCTTTAGCCACCGGCTGATTCACCCCGGTGTGTGAAGGAGAGGTCCTGAAAGTCCTTCCTTCCTGCTGCTGTCAGGCTGCACAACCAGCTGATATCCAGTAGATCACATCTAGGTCATCTTCAATCACTTTGGTCACTTTAACCACCTCAACTGTGCAATATAAATACACGTTATTCTATCTGTATATACAATATTGTTATTGTGCATTCTTTACTGTTTTTATGACTGTTTTACTGATTATTTATATTTCTGTATGTCTCTTGTGTGAACTTTACCGGTTTGCTGCTGTAATTCTGCAAATTTCCTAATAAAGGAATATCTCATCTAATCTAATCTATTCGGAATGGAGGTGTGATGTTGACATGTGATGTCTGTCATGTCCCTTTAACAGCCGTCAACGGGATAGTTCACGACATCGATGTGCTGCGCAGAGGAATACGCCTCATTACACTGATGGTGAGCAGCGACGGCTTCTACAAGATGAGTCGTCTCTATGTGACCCCAGACAGCTTTTTCTTCAAAGTTCGCCTCCTGGTCCTGGACACCTACAAGTGCAGCAAGCCCTGCCCTGACATCAAGCTCGGTGAGTGTGGCAAGGTCGCCCAGAAGCCCCATGAAACCATGTTTAGTTTAGTAAAAACCAAAGAAAACTCTAGAAACTGTGAAAGCTCTTAACTATATTAGGTTTTTATTCAATGAGAGGTGTATTAAACAACTTGTCTGATACTCAAGATCAGTTGATACTTAAGATCCGATTTAAAAAAAAGAAATGCGTGACCCATGAATTAGGTTTTCGCCGACGTATTCTTGTACGGGACGCGGGGACTCTGTCTTCCTGGGATCAGCAAAAGCAGTGACGTCCACTCGCTCACGTGGGCCTTTGTCCTCCGTCGTTTCAACATTTGCCCTATTCCTTCTCAAGGGACCAGATACATCATGATGGGCCAGATCTACCACCGGAGGCGCCACCTTCCCAGTGACCTCCTGAACCTACTCGGGGGTAAACTGAAGCCCGGCGACGGCCTCCTGCGAAGCAACAACTACGTCAAGAGATTCAACAAGCGGAGGCACCAGAAAGCCCTGGAGGCCAGCCGCTCCAGGTGTAGGTGAACCAAAGATAAGACTATCGCCCCCTGCTGCAGGGGAAGGGACATTGCAGCTCACCTGAACTGATCATAACTCGCCCCTCAGTATTGTGCAAGACGGAAGACATTTTGCAGAAGGCATGGATTTATTTTCACATGGACTGCTATGACGTATCCAACCCCTGGTTCACATTTTTTACTCCTCTGTAAAGTTCCTGAAGCACGGACTTGTGGTCTCTTCGACTGAAAACACAAGCAGCTTCAATTAAATGGAGTTCGCACCATCATTTTGTAACGTTTGGGGCATCAGACAAGGGTTATCCCCGCTATCACTCAAACTCCTCATTCATTCATGGCTGGTTCATGAAGTCCCTACATTGATAAAGGTACACAATTGGCACACTTAAAATGGAATTTGGCTCATCTGAAGAAAATGAAGCCACAAAATTAGTTGATAGAATGGGTATATTTTGTCATATTGCATCAGAGGTCACATGGGCGTGTTTCTGTTTTATTCACATGCGCTTAGCAAGCCGATTTTTTTCTTCTGCTTAGTCAGATCCAGCCTCTGTGTTCCCACTATAACCTATAAGCACACATTTTAACACGCATACAGATAAGATCATTGGTTTAATGTTGTTTTTCACTTCAATAGGACATTGAAGAGAAACTTATTGTCCATGCAAACACACTGGCTTTTCAAAATAAATGTCAGTTGCATAGTACATATTATGCAGGAACCTTGGATCTCATTGTGCAAATCCCACGTCAGTCCTGTTGCTGTGAATGCAAAATGTTGTATAGAACCAAACACAATTGTTGTGTAACACTCGATCCCACGCATGTTGTCACTGTGGTTGTTATTGGTGAGCAGGAAATGCACTATTATTGTTACAAGGACCGAAGGGAGGGAATGAAGGGCCTGAAAAAGCAGCGACAACCCCCAGTGGAGGAGGAGGGAGAAAAGGGGATGGAGAGCGCGGGACCTTTGCTTGTCATGAGAACGGCTTATTTTTCTAACTTTAATTATGTGTCCACGATGAAATATCTGCCCGAGTACACTGGGACATCAAAAGGGGCCTTGCTGAAGTGGGGGGGTGGGGTGTGGGGGTTGTTTTAGGGGATAAGCCATAAGTCTAATCGCAGGAATCTGATCCGCACCGCACCTGGACACATGACTTGGAAAAGTGCCTCCGTCACAGCTCCTCTTTGGGATGGCTCTTGTTTTCTCGCTTACACACAAACACATCCTCCTCTGGGAGGGCCAAAGCCCCAAAAAGGGGTATTTAAAGTATTTCGGCAGGATGGGAGAAAAAGAGAGAGACGTGGGCCAGATGGAGGAGAAATAAATACGGTTACGTAAGATGACACAGGGAGGGGATTGAAGCAGGAGAGGGCGTGTTGGGTCGGGATAGCTTCTTATTTAATCAGAGATCTCTGGCTTGATTGCAGTACGACCCTGAGCTCATGAAAGGGAAACCTTGCACTGAACGCTTACTTTGCTTACCTATACATGAACCCAATAAAAATGTGTCTTTGTTTTGTACTCAACGACCCCGTGAGGAATTTATTTGTCTTTAAACCAACCCTCCGCTCATGCAATCGCATACATCTTGCCCACTGACCGAAACATTGTTCCTCATTATCTTCCCCAGTGATTGCATGGGAAGGAGCTCCCAAAAGTAAGTCACTCTAATTAGAGTTCAACAACCATGGTCTCTGTCTGGCCTCCGGGAAGACAGACCAACGAGGGAACTTGGACGTCGAAGGCAGGCGGGGGCTAAGCCTCTTTTCTCCCCTTCTGTCCGTCTGTCAGCTCGGCCGGTCGGTTCCCAGGCCGGAGGAAGCCTCTATCTGAGATCAGCGCTGGAGGGAACAGATGCAGGCGGGCAGGAAACAGGAGCCTGCTCCACGTCTTGGCTACTATCGCAGCGGGAGGACATTCCTCGTCGCAGAGGATGTAAAGGAGGAGGAGGAGGAGGAGGGGAGAGAAAGGGGGTTAGAGAGGAGAGGGAGGTGGGAATCTCTCTGCTTCCTGTGTGATAGCCCCCAAGCCACAAGGGGGGAGTGAGAGAAAGAGACGAGGGCGGCGGATTGAAACCACATCTGCGGCGCTCGCAGCGTCCACCCGAGCCTCTGGATCCATTTAGCGGTTTGAGTGGGGGGTTACGAGAGGGACGCGTTGTGTATGTGTGTTTGTGTGTGTGTGTGTGTGTGTGTGTGTGTGTGTGTGTGTGTGTAATTTGATCACAGGAAGAGTTTCTATGAGTGTGTTGGCGGTCATGACCTGGTCCAGATAATTGACCCGATTTAAGAAAGGGATTGAACTTGCCGTGTCGGGTCAGATTCATTCACTAAGAGGCCCTGGGGGACATGAGCGGTGAGCCTCTGTTTCTTCCTCTCTGTGCATTGTAGATAGTAACTTGTTTGTTGTTATTTGGTTAATTTATTTAGTACATTTACGTTATAGAATACACACTCCATAATATGTTATTTCACTGCTATGCAGACAACGTTGAATTACACATCTCACTTAGGCCTCACAATTTTACCCTATAGAATAGATGACAGATCTTTTATTTAATACTGATGAAACAGATGTTATATCTGCCACACCTAACATTGTCTTAAAGGCAATGGAGGGCCTCTTCATTTTCTCCCCTCTGCCATTAAATGTTCTGTACAAAATCTGATTCACTTTGGACCAGGCAGACTCATGCCTTCACTCATGAGTCTCCAACTGCCTTTGCATCACATCCCTGTATCACTTAACAAGTGGTCCCAAAATCTTTTGTGACACAAATCTGGATTTTTGTACACTGCATTGGTATTACATTCAGAAAACAATTCATGATTCTTGTGCTCACTTTTAGAGCTCAGCCGGGTATGTTGAGGTCAGATAAACTACTCTCCAGTAGCGTCTGAGATGAGCAGAGACAATAAAAAACACAAGTCTTTGGAGAACTGGTGTCAAAAACATTACTTTATTATCTAGGATGAAATGTCCTATAAAGTACAAAAGAGAATCTCTTCAGAGTTGCCACAATCAGTTAAAAACAAAGTATTTTTTATCGGTTATGCTTCCTCAACACTACAAAAAAAAAAAACGTTTCATTGATATGAATAAATAATACAATAAATGCAATGTCCATATAGAAGTTATGTTGAACAGGTTGGTTTCTTACAAAAAAAAAGAAAAACTCTTTCCAAGAGTTAACTGTGTCACTTTACCCCAGTATTCAATACCTGTATGCTCACAATATGCAGCACTTTTAATATAAAGGGCAATTTCACTTAAAATGTAGAGTTCACTTCAATTTAAGAGAAAACAAATAGACAGTTAAAATATACAGACGGGCTTAGTTGCTGGTTCAAAGAGTGAAAAATAAAAGTTTCTACTGCTCTAAAAGTCTTTCATCTCTACATATTTGGACAGCCATAGGATACAATAGAGATTACAAACAGTGGATGAAACACATCGTCATCAGATTACAAAGCAACAGCCATTTGTGTGAAAGACACACAAACACAGTAAAGAAGACAGCAGCAACATTATCTCTCAACTCTGATTGAAACCAAAATGTTTGTTTAATTTTAAACAGGTTTTTTTAACAACTTAAAGACCGTGCCTTACGACTGCTCCCCCGCCTACAAAACTGATAATCACAGATTACAAAAATGTTTCCAAATATGATAAAAATGCAGCTATAAAATGTTCATACAAACCCCACGGTACAAAGACTCCCCAGTCCCCACTCAAAGTTAACTCCCCGACATGCTGCCGCAGACCGCAACATAACTGAGTTGATGCCGAGTGGAAAAGTCCATTATCCAATTACTTAACCGTGCTTTGAGGGCGAGTTGAGAGACATGTGTGAGCCAACCTGTCAACTTCAATGAAATATGTTGGAAGAAGTGGCTGACAGATAAGGGGAGAGAGACTTACAGACTCGGTCACGGACAGAATCAGAGCTTTTGACGAGACTGTGTACGTGTGTTGTGTGTGGGTGGAAGGACAGTAGACCTAAAAGCTCAAGCTTAAAAAGGAGAATCGAGCTCGTCAACATTCTTCACTTGCGTTTCAGAAAAACACAAAATGGTAAAAGGTCAGAAGAGAGGCAGGATGTGGTGGATGAGATGGCCTGTCCATGGTGTGACCCTGTGGAAATTAAAGCGACCCTCGGACCACATATAGACCCCTTGAATTAGAGTGCCGTCTACGCGCGTGGTGAAGTTAATTCACCTCATGGCTATTTTTGTATTTATTTCAGAAATCTAGCTTCTATTAAAAATGCGGCCTCTCAGCATCAGGACATGTACAGTGAAATGAGCCACAGCGAGGGAGTAGCCACCCCGTTTGGCTCAACGAGGCCGGTTCATGCTCCGTGAAGCGCTACACAACATAGTCCGAAGTAGTGGATGCAGTGGAGTTAGGCGTGAAGGTGACGCGGCGTCTGAGATTGGCTGCACAAGGAGGATCTGAAATCTGATTGGCTTCAATGGGGGATAATTTTTTTTCTTCCTTGTGAGGGGACAAAGAGTGACGTTTGTTCCTCCAGAAACAATAAAACGCTGCGTTCAGGCATACATTCGGTAAATAGGAGAAGCATGAACTCCAAGGTCCTGTACATGGATGTGACGCCTTTAGCCACACAGAGCATTTTCACATCGACCTCATGAACATCTCCATGTGAGGCAGGGACTAGGCTTTAATGGGATGTTTGTGTCATCAAAATGTGACGGGATGAAATGAAAGTTGCACCTCTGGGTGGGAAGATCAAAGCTGACGCTTTGCTATATAGGACACACAAAAATAGTGATCAGCTACAGAAAATAAACACAACTCTTTCAAAAGTCCGCTGCTGAAGTGAGATCAGTTTAACATCCAACCAGACAACTTAATCTGCGCTTCCCATCTGGATCTTTTCTTCTCATGGATGGGATGCACTGGTGGGAATTAGGCCGGCTGCCAGACAGAGTCCGAGGCCGCCCTGCCCCTGGTCTGAAGGTGGGACCTCTGCTGCTACGTCCCAGTGACACTTTGGATGAAAAGGGGCTTCTCTCTCTCTTGCTTTAGCTCTGCAATGGAGGTGTTGGAGGTTGGGCGCTTTGACAGCAGAGCGAGCTGATTTTCAGCTGGGAGCGTCCTCTGCTTCAGAGAGGGCTCAGGTTGGTTTGCAGCCCGACTCGGACCACGAGGCTTAGTCACTCAGAGGGAGCCTCGAGGCTTGCTTTTTTCTTTTTTTTTTTACTCTTGAATTTTAGGGACGGGGGTGGGGGAGCTAAGAGGCTGCTGATTGTAGTTTGTTGTTATGAGACCTACAGAGACAGACAAAGAGAGGAGGAAGAAAACAGTTGGAAAGCGTCTTGGTGTTTCCTTTTTTATTAAAAGCTTTACAATATGACAAAAATATGCACTAGGGGAAATACAAAAAACAACAACAAAACAAACAAAAACATGAATTGGATGCCAGTGGGTCAGACACTTTGACAGAGGCCAAGCAGCCATGTTGGTGAGATGTTATGTACGATGTGATGTCAGCCCAACAGTGTATGTACAAGGACTTTCAACTGGAGACTGTCGAGCTCGCCGTATTTTGAACAGGAAAGCTAAACTATATCTTTCTCCAATCTATCTTTACAGATCCTACCATTATTTCCTTTAGAAAATAAAAATAGTCCTTCACAAAGAGATATAATATGCACATAAAATAACATTATACATGGGTACAGCCAATAAAAAGAAACGGCTAAATGTTGCATGCTTTTTAAAATTCTTGGCTAAGAAATGAGGTAAAATGTTCGGCTGCAGCTTGTTATGACCGATACGATAAACAAAGGTTCTGTCAAATTAGGAGATAACGTATCTGTTTGTGGAGCTGAAGTCAGTCTTTACAATCAAAATCAATAGCTTTGTGTTTGTTTCTTCAAAACTGAGTCTTAAAAAAGAGAATAACAAAACTTCATATTTTGTCTTATATTGAACTCAAACATCAACAAAATATCATCTGTTGCAAGAAGTGTAAGAAAATAGTTTTGCCCTTGAATGCTTTGTGCTACCAACATGGCTGCCATTGTTCAACAGTAGAAACTCGTTTCTCCTTTCCTTTGCTTAAATAAAAAAAGGATCACACCTACAGTGTGGCGTAATATATGCACTTTCGTACAACGTTTTGAACGCCGTTTTAAACAAGTAAAAACAGCAACGTCCGAGGGGATAGCAAATTATTGTTTTGTTTGTTTTAGGAGTGACCCCGGCACCCAGGAGTTTGACATCACAATCTGCAAGAGAGAGAGAGGGAATGGATGGTGTAAATACAAACGGGTGAAGCACATCACCGTTTCAGGCACATAGCTGGATGCAAACCACAATACTGAACTAATTAGACATCAGAGCTGAGACGCTTAAAGATGTGTGTCTCTCTCATTCTCACTCCTTCCAGGTAAACTCTTCATTAAATAACCTAAATAACAGTGTACAGCAAAGGCAGGTAAACAACCTGTATTGTATGAAAATATAAACAATATCAATCTTGTAGTGTGCATCCACCTAAAGCAATGCAGTGAGGTGACCAGATAGATGGTGGAGTTATTAGGGCTCATTTGCTGCTTCATACCACGGGGCAGGCAGGAACAGCAGTATGAGCATCGAGGCCATGAGGAACAGGGTCAAACTTTGCTTTAAATCCTTTGGCTGATCAAGAGCTTTGGTTCTCATCTCAATGTACTGTTCTTTGGCGAAAAATGAGCCGACTAAAGACCGAATGAAGACACCACCAACATGAAACTGGAGAGGATCAAGAGTGTGAAAGTCTATACAGTCTGTGAGGAAAGAAAGAAGGGAAAAGCCTCCCTTGCAGAGCCCAGATCAATTCAGGCTTTTAAATAATCCAAAATATTTTATGTTAGTGATGAGCGGGGCAGCGTTCTTATAACACCCTCCGAACTGCAAAAATACTCCTTTATCAACAACCCAAACCCGACCCTTCAGAAGTTACATTTTATTGCTCTCATTAGAGAAAGTGTGTATCCACTCAACCTCCAAGGAGGTCAGAGGTCGGAGTCTGCTTCACAGCAGCACAGCTGGATCTACTAATGAACTCTTACTTCAGGACACATTATTCTCTGACCCGGCGGCTTTCCCAGTCCCCTGCTGCCATTTCTGTGTTTCGTTTCCTCATCAGTTCTGACCGTCACCAGTATCCCCGTCTTACCTGCTGGCTTTGAACCCTTTGAGTTTCTGGACAAAGAAGGTCTCCAGAACCTCGGCACACTGGTAGAAGGGCGAGTCACTGGGGTTGTAGTAGCGGCAGTTGTCAAAGATTTTGGTCATGTCGGCTACAAACTCTGTCAGCTTGATGTACTCGCGCTTCTGTAACCTCTCCTCCATGGTGGAAAGGTCTAAGAAAAGGGGATATAAACAATGGTAAGTAATAGAAAAGAATAGAAAAAAACACGACACATTTAGTTGTGAACTTTTGCCAGAGACAAACATCATATATGCGGAAGCAGCAGATACATATCTGGCTTTCCTAACCGCCTTTGTTCCACCGATCAGCATGCCTGCGTCATAGTAATTGCAGCTTATGTGGCATGTGTTTGACAGACATTCAAGAATGTTTTTTGGGAGCACAGTTCATCATTTTATATGCGACAGCAAAAATTCAAAATCGTTGCCAGCTTTAACCTCGACCTAGTCCGCCTTCCAGATCAGTTACTGGGATCTGACCGATGTGTCATTCCTGAGGAGAGCAGCGTTATCCGAGTGTCAGATTGGTGCTTCCAAGTCTACGCCCCCCGTAGAAAGGAGCTTTCAGTATTACTAACCAGGTTAGATTCAAGTTAATACAAAAAAGGGTAAGATTGAGTCAGCAAGGAAGCTAACTGGCAACAGCCGAGGCTGCATATAATCTGCTGCTGCCGGTGGTTTGCTCTGCACGGCGTCCCGGGGGCAGCCTTTTAAACAAACATATCCCACTCTTAACCTCCTTAACCCCCACCCAGCTGGCCAAGAGCTTACAACCCTCCTGGTCAATATCAAAGACCTCCTTCTTCTCTGTCATCAGATTTCATCTCAAAACCTACACAAGTCAAATGCTGCTTTTTTTTCTCTCCTCTTCCTGAAGACCAACAAGGTCTTTTTTCTTGCAGTGGAAGGGAGATGAGAGGACTTGAGTTTCCAGCACCGGGCCAACAGGAGCTAAGTGTGAGGCTGGTCCATTTCCACAGGGAGCCCGGCAGACCCGGACCAGCTCATTAACGGTTTGTTTGTGTGGAAGTTCAAAAAGGCCCTGCTGACGCAAGTCCCCATGTACATGGCCGGTTTGATCTGAGTTGGAGGGCTTCCTCCCTGCCTGGCTGTGTCTAATGTTGAAGATATAGAGACTGGGTGTTGCTTCCAGCAACCCGAAGCATTTATGAAATGAAAACAGCACCACTCAGACCATTTTATCTTCCAAATGGGGATGACAACCAAACCTAGTCTTGGAGTGAAGAGTTGCAATTTTTATATTTTTCCTACATAACAGAGCCACAAAGTGCAACATTAAAAGTATCGTAACATTGGAGAAGCCAATACACAAAAGATATGATGTTTTTAAGTTTGCTTAAAAATTATAGTTACAATAATATTTTGTGGTATAATCTGGGGCTGCAAATGTATCGATCAGTTAAGCTATTAATCACCAATCATGTCAGTGAAATATCAGAAAAAATATTTAACTATTTAGTATTTTACCTTTATTAATATTTTTGTACTTGGTTATAGAAAAAATTGCAGATAATTCTTCTTCACACTGAAATGATGAAATGTGACTGAACTGACACCACCTGTGATGATTTTGATTATTATAGTGTCGTTTTGCAGTTTGATGGCTCACAACATTGTGTTTAAGCGTTTCACCAAAAAATACCAACAAGCTAGTTTAAAAAACAATGTGGAATGTGCTGTGAAAATTGTCAGTCAAATGTGCAAAGTTTGTATGATACTTCTGATTTGTATTTCATTTCTAGATTTTCCTCATTGATATTAATTATATTCCAAAAGGCTATTAATTGGAAACACTTGTTCAGGTCAGTGATAACACAGTCAGTGAAGGAGATGGGGAGCATTTAATAAGCTCAACATGTGCACAAATACAGGAGAGCACAGAAAAGGCTTCGGGGGTAGCTGCCGACTCAAACGGTTCAGGAGGCGAATTCTCTGGGAAACATTCACTCTTGTGTTTGTGTGCTTTTACACATGTCCTCTACTCACCCATTGGTTCCTTGATGACCCTGTAGTAGTCCGGGGCGTCGTTTGATTCCACCGGCTCCAGGAACGGCCATGCCATTTTATGCGCCTGCAGAGGAGGGAGGAGGGGAAACAAAGAGAAAGACAAGACACTTGAGAAAGCTGAAACCAACGAAGAAAAACAAACGGCACCATGAAAATGACAGTGGAGGCAGGTGGGTCAACAGAGATGTTCCCTCTTACTTTCTTCCACACCTCTCTCTCACACACACACACACACACACACACACACACACACACACACACACACACACACACACACACACAAGAAAGGGACGCTGAAAAAAAAAAAGCTGCGGTCAGGCAGCTGTCCAAGTAGCGCTCTGCGGAGCCGAACCCATCAGATAAGACGGACACAGAGGACTTTTGTTTGCTGCTCTTACACCAGAGTGGGGTCACAAGGAGCTGTGTTAGTGTTCGTCTATTGCTTGTAATTAAACTACTACGACAGCTTACTGCTGAGTGTTCATTTGCCTGAACAGCGAATGGAATCCACCGAGTCGGTCTGCAGATTAAAGTTGTACTTTATTTGTAGGGTTGCCAGTGTAATGGAGCACGCATTGCTTCCTTCACGCTGGCGTCTTTTAGACCTGAGATGCCAGGTAAGTGAAATGATCTAGCTTGACTGTAGTATGAACATTTTATTCACTTCTACAATACTGGGAATTAGAGCTGGACAATATGGCTGAAAACTCCAATCTTAGCTTTTTTCCCATCACAACTGATTTACGTAAAAACAAACTAGGCCGACAAAAGACAAAGAACTTATTAACTAAATTATTTACTTATAAAATCTATGTATTGCTCAGCTTTACTGTACACAGTAAGCACATGCGTTTGTGCAGCTGTTTACCTGTAAGGACCGCAGGATTCTCCGCAGGCCCTCGTAGTCCTTGTCAGTGAGCGGCGTGAAGACCGTCATGGCGTCCTCCGTCGACTGACATTGTGGACACACGTATTCGTCGATGTGGTTGGCCTCGCTCTGCAGGATGCCCACACAGCGACCGTGGTACCAGTTCTGACAGCGGTCACAGCCGATGTAGAACCTGTGACGGCAAAAAGGAACCTTTACTCTTTGCATTGCCCATCAATGTGATTTATATATATATATATTTTTTTAAGTCAAGCTTTATTTTTGATATTTCACTTATTGTAGAGCTGAGGGTTTGAAGCCTGGTTTTCCAACAGAAGCAGAGTGAGGCACACAAACACTTACTGGGACTCGTCGTACGGCGTCTGACAGATGCAGTACAGCTCCTCCGTGCTGCTCTCTTGGCCCTGTTTACACTCCACACAGATGTAGTCGTCCATCTTCTTGGCCTCCTTCTCTGTAATACCCACACAGTCTCCATGATACCAGTTGGTACACAAGTCACAGCCAATGTAGAACCTGTAGAGGGGGAAAAGGATACGAAGGTTTTGTCACGAATTAACACTTACAGTATGTCAACAGATATACAAAACTATAATGGATTTTAATATATTAGTTTAAAATGAGGTTGTCATCCAATAGATAGCACAGCTTTTTATGTGCATGTCTCCACCACATCCAAGCAACTGTGTAGATTAGGAAAATTACATAAAACATTTAAAAAATACGGCTGTCCGTACAATGACGAACAGCTTTCTGGCAATTTCAGGTATTTTTTTTTCTGAATGAAATACATTATCCATCTCATTGTCAAGCATTGGATTGTATTTAATAACTTTAATGTACTTGAAGTGGGCACTGTGCTGCTGTACTATCTCGGTAAATAGAAGTATCGGATCAGGATACTCAATAGGCAAGATGGAGAAATTTGCTTGTTTTTTTAGGGGGTTGTTTTTCTGCTTTGGTACATGACCACATTGATACAATTAGCAAACAGAGTGAAGTTTGGGGTTAATTCGTTCTTTTTACTAGCAGGAAGTCGGCTGCATCAACTTTAAACGAAATTCCATCCCTCGTCCCAATATTGATTCTACAACCAGTGCTTGCTCACAGGATGAATGAATGCTCTACACTTGTTGCTGCGTTCATTCATCCTGCAGTTCGTGTTTGACTACTCAGCAAAGTTCAGGGCAGTAAACTCTTCCTTTATAGTTTCTGGACCATTGGAAAGTACAACCTCAGAAGCTGAGAGGCAGGAACAAAAACTGAAACTATATTTCTGCAGTTGAAAGGCAAGTTAATTTACTGACTGAGCTGATTGAATAGTTTCACCAGTCAAATGGGTAAGTATGTTGTCGTTTTTGGGGGAATTTTCAAAAATTGTGTTTCACTGGGCATGCTACTACCATGGGTAGTATAGTATTTGAATTCGAGAGTACTCCAGAGGTCATTGTCATACTTGGTCTCGTCGTAGGGCGTCTTGCAGACGCAGTAGAGCTTGATCTCGTTTTTGATCTCCTTGGTGCTCGTCGTCGAGATCATCTTCTTCTTCTTGGACTTGGCTGACGTAGCGGTCTCCCGCTCCTCCTCCCGTTTCCGCTTGTGTGCGGGGCCGCCGCTCGTGGTGAGGTGGTGTGGCGGGGTGATGCCATGCTTGTGTGCCAGAGTATGTTGCTGCTGGTTGTGGGCGGCGGCAGCGGCGGCGGCCTGAGCTGCCTGCTGGGCCGCAGCCTGAGACCTCTCCTTTTCCCTCCGCATCCGCAACAGGTCCTTCTTTAGCTCCTCCTGAGGAGCGTAATGTCAAGGCAGACGGGGTTAAAATGGGTGGAGGACACCTTTATGAGCTGAATTTATATTTGGTTATTCATGATTTATAATGTTTTAAAGAAATAAAGGTGTTTCCAATGCCATTTTTCACACCTCTTTGTAATTGCACTTTAAACTTCATGCTTATTTGTTTATATAATTCAAAGTTTTGAAAACGTATACGTTGGATAATGTTTGAATGGACACATATTTCTCCCACATTCATCTTTTTTGTCGTCGTCCCCGCCTGCTTTCATACCTGGGCCTCTAGCTGCAGCTCCTTGTCGAGAAGCGCCCTTTTCTTCAGGATCTCCATCTTGAGACTTTCTTTGTGTCGATAAAGGAGCGAGGAGAGCTTGCTGGCGTTGGCCAACCTCCTCTTTGCCTCCACCACCTCTTCCTTCTTCCTCCTCTTGGCAGTCTGCCTCTCATCCTTGTCTATCCGGTCCAGGATGTACTTCATCACCTGGTTGCATACGATCATCCTGGACAGACAAAAGGAATTCTTTACTGACTTCTATCCTCCTGACCTTTCAAAAGTTCGAGGATCATAAATGCACGTATTGTATTGTGAGGATGGATACAGTAGAAAAATGTCAAGTCTTGCCTAAAAACACAGCGCACGGATTAGCCCTACTGAATCTAATGAGGACCCATGTGAAAAAGGGCTGTGTCCCATTCAGGGTAGTTAAAAAAATAAAATAAAAAAGAGACATAAAATACACATAACACTCCTGCCGAGAGATAAAGTTAAAAGAGCATGGAGGAAAGGATTATCACATCTGAATCAGTCAGTACAGTTGGAGTCACAGAGGAAGAAAGTTATCCCTCTGACACACCAGTCGATTTTTTTTATCCAAACAATCCTTCAATGTTTTAGAGAGGACAACCTGCACGGCTCTTGGCTACTTAAAAAATGTGAACATCTAACTTTCCATGCGTAGGAAATGGCAGTGCGTGTCAATGAACAATGAAAGTATTTCACTCCTTGAGGTTTTCTGGTGGCTCAGTTGTGTAAGCTGTGCAACTACAAACTCCAGGGTTCTGGACTTTCCTTGTATCCGATCCGGCTCTAAATCTTTCCTTCCTCGGCTGTGCGACATCAAATAAGCTAGGATTTATCATATTCTTTAATAATGAATTCCTAAAAGCGATGCTGCTGTGTCTTCATCCCTGTGAGAACCAGCAGTCAGAGTAGCCGTGTCACTGGGCAACAAGTCTTACAGATGTTAGAGGGATATTTGGTTGTTGAGAACGTATTTGTGTGAGACTCTGTGCTTGAGTAGCATGGGAGTGGAGCTAAGGGTTGAAAGAGGGGTATGGGGAGAGATGGACAGAAATATGACGACTGGGAAGCCCCGCTGCTCTTGTAAACATCGGAAAGAGAGGAAGAAAAACGCACATGGGGATTCAGGGTCACGTCCTATAGGGTCCTATACTGTTTGGTGATCTAACTTCCTGCCAATCAAAAGGAAGTACAACAAACATTGAGAGATACTATAAAAACTCAACTAAATAAAACGTTTATTTTAACGTCAGTATGACAGTAAATCAAGATAATTCATGGCTCTGTGTCCCGAGTATGTTCACTCATGTTCGGCAACGTTCACAACTAAGATTGAAAGTTGTTGGTCCGCGTTTAGCGCCAGAACGCCGCGTTCAGTGCTCGTTTGTCTGAATAACGGACAAACACATTTACTGCTGCTGAGGTCAATAACGGGCCAGGGTTCCTACAGCGCGGACACAGAAAGTACACACTGCAAATGTAGCATGAAAGTGGTGGATACTGATGAAAGTGGACACACAAACGCTTGCAGACGTCAGAGCTCGGTGTTGTTACTAACAGAGCCGTGTTTTGAAGGAAAAGCGAGAGAAAAGGACGACATGAAGAAATGGAAAAAAAGGATTTAAAAAAATAAGCAGCGAGACAGACAACAGACAGCTGCTGTAGTGATGTCACGGTAGTCTGGGGTTGGTATTTCAGGTTTGTGTGAATGGGTACAGTGTTGACACACCGTCTGTGGACATAAACACATGGTTGTCAGGGTCAACTGCAGGTCAGAGTCCATCTATCTACAGCGTATATCAGGAGGAACAACTATCTAAACATTCTTCTACTTTGACTTTTATTTTATAGATTCTGGTTTGATTTTTATAGTAGTTGTAGTATTCCTAACTGTTTTTTGTTCTTCTATCTTTCTTCCCATTTTCTCACAGTATGTACTGAGAGGGAAGCGGCATTATTTTATCAAACGTGGCAAAGCTAATTTAGTTCTGATATAGAGAAGTGTCATCTCGCTATATCCCACAAATTGGTGCAGGGTTTGAAGGGCTGTGTGTGATTTATTGTGCAACTTCTCTCATATATTCATGGGTTTGCCTTTGTGTTCTCTTGTCGGGTCACAGTGAGTACACGCAGCTGTTGGTGGTTACACACCCAAGAGTTCCCACGCTGTGTAGTACCTCCCAACTTGGTATTTGGACAGCGAAATGGAGAGAGAATGACAGATTGCCCAAGTGAGATCCGTATGATCACAATACGGACACATACGAATTCAAAAAAGTGTGCCACAGGTAATCACCATGATGTCGGGTGCTGCTATCGTTTCCATTTCTACGGTGCACTTGCTGTTTCAAAAACATGTTGCCGCAGTACGTTCACTGTGATTGGTGACAAACTGTACACAAACCTCTGATTCTCCTCCCTCTCGACAGGCGTCAAGGTCTTCTTCTGCTTTAGGTGCTCGATCACAGCGTTTTGTTTCATCACCACCTGAAACGCACGACGCAGGAGGATGTCAGAACGAAACCACGTGTTTGAGAACAAAGAAGATATTCACAGTTTGAGAGGAAACATCTACAGTGAAGCAATACAAAATAAAAAAAAACACAAATAACCAATTTAAAACAAACGTGTGGGGAAAAAAAGAAATAGGACTTTATGAAAACCCTTTGTGACTTTAGTGATGTTAAGTGTGTACTACAAATATCTGCAGAAATGTATTATTATTAAATGTGAGTTTGGCAAGATAGTCAAAAACACAGACAGGAAAACAAACATGCACACAGAAGTAGAGGCAGTATTAAGCCCAACAAACAAAGACTGGGCCGAAACATCTTGGAGGGTTGGAGGATGGTGACTGTTTATGTACTGATGGCTGATGGAGACAGGAAGCCTTGGACTGCGATGGATAACCTGACTACGATGGGTGCCCGAGCACACAAGCACACACACACACCTGTTTCTGAATGATGTCGCTCTGGCTGGCTGTGTTGAGCGCTTGTTCTCTCTTGGCCTCTGCAGCTTGTTTCTTCTTCTGCTGCTGCTGTTCTCGGAGCTGCTGGATCCTCTGAAGCTGCTCCTGGACAGAAGCTGCCTGGATGGTCACTACGTTCCCAATCTGTGCAGACGGCATAGTGCGATAAGGTTTAGACAGTTTAAATGTGTGAAGCAGGTCCTATGAAGACAATATAGGTTGGGGTCTGGTTCAGATGGCTTGCTGCTCTACCTGTCCTCCCTGAGCTGAGGTGGTCCCAGTCTGTTGTATCTGGATAGGAAGCTGCAGTTTGATGTGCTGTGGCAGAGAGCCTGCACCCTGCTGGGCCTGCAGCTGCGCCAACACCTAGTCACAACACAAAAGATAACACAAATTTAACAAAGCTGAAAACCATGTTTGTGGACTGCTGCACACCATCTTACAGCGGTTTTGGTTAAGTGCGACGAGGTTATGACCAACGTTACAGTACCGATCACAGGGTCTCTTTGCTAATCATACCTGTACCTGCTGCTGCAGTCCAGACATGCTGATGAGCTGAGGTGTCTGCTGCAGCTGCAGCTGGGCGGCTCCTCCCTGCGTTTTCACCTGCAGCGAGGTGGGAGACTGGATGGGCATGTGGGCCTGCGTCTGAGGGGGTAACTGGCCCTGTGGGGTGGCCGACGAAGGGGTGCTGGTGGTGGCCAAGGGGGTTGCCCCTGCCTGGACGGGGGCGGCAGCCTGCTGAGCGGGCTGTGCTGGGGTTTTGGTGGAGGTGGCCACTGTGGTGGCTGGAGAGTGAGAGAGAAAAAAGGGTCAGAGAGAAGCATCATAAAAAAAATGTCACCCTCATCCAATGCAAATCACCCAGCAGAACCACATCAAATTCATTATTTATTTCATTTATTTACAATTATATCAAGATTTTGCCCAAAAGCAAACATCCTAGAATGAATATCTGTTGAGTGATGCTCGTTTCACATCATACCTGTGCTTGATGTGGGTGCGGCAGCTGAGGCTATGGGGGTGAAGAGGAAGCGCTGCACCTGGCCGTTAGGCAGCGATGCCTGCATGAGCTGCTGACCGGGTCCTGGGATGACGGTGACCCCGTGAGGTATGACCTGCAGCTGACCGGTGGTTTGGCCCTGGCCCTGAACCATCACCGTCAGAGCCTGTTGGGTACCGCCGACACCAGCCTGCCGATCCACACCAGACCCAGCCTGCTGCTTCTACGAGGGGCGGAGAGGAGAGGGGAAGGTGACTCACAGCCTACGCGCCAGTCTAATCCAAAATGATGGATGTATCCCATTATCAGTCATCTGAGAAGGGGGACTCTTCACTAACCTGTGTTAGCTGGGTGAGCTGCGCCAGCGTGAGTTTAACCTGGCCCTGCCCCTGCACCCGTGGGGCCATTTGGCCCGCTGCGGTGGTGCTGGCCACCCCCTGGCCAGTGACCGTGGCGACCGGGCTGGCACCAGATAATGCTGTGGAAACGGCCTGACCACGGATGATCTGCGTCACTACCTGCTGTCCACCCTGACCTGGAAGAGAAAGGTGTACAACAATGGTAAGTTCAACTTTGACACATGCGGTGAAAAGTTACAAAGAGGGTGTGTAGCGTTTACATTTGAGCTTGTTTCTAAATGTGCTGCGAGTTTGCCGTGATTCTTTAAAAAAGGGTGGGTTGCTATTTGTCCATCTGAGAAGTATTCTCTAACTCCCATGAAAAGTATATTACCTTGCTGGACCACAAGGGGCGTGCGGAGTATCGTCTTTCCCATTGGTCCCGTCTGCTGGATCGGTGTTCGGATCACTGTCATTCCTGGACGGATCTGACCACCAGCTGCCAGAACCTAGGGAGATATTTACATTAAGACTTGATAATAAGTTTCAAAAGCAGCATTTTCTTCCTAAACTCTCAGATTCTGAGGTCAAGAATCAAGGTGAGGTACAAAGGAGCATGCCTGGAGCAGATTATATTCTATAATTTATAGCTGAGAAAGTTACCTTCTTTAAAAAGAACCAACAGCACAGGCAACACAATAAGTAATGACACAGATTTTTTAAAACATAGTAGAACATTTAATGTGAACAAAACAAAGCAGAAGGCAATAGACGCAAGGAAGCACAGCAGGAAATGTTGCAGGGCTAGTTGTGGTCACACAAAAGGGTGAACAAATTGATTAAGTTCAAACAACTCTCTGGATACTTCAGAGAAAGGAGAAGACAGATGTACCTGCTGCTGGGAGCCTGGGGTGTTGGGCCTGATGTTGAGCGTGGTGGTGCGGGGCTGGAATGTGGTGTAGGTCTGGGCACCGCCCGCCGTGCTGGAGGGGATGATACCCAACACTTTCTGCTGCACCACACCTTCAAAGAAAAGAGCGACAGAAAGATACCCGAGTGAACAAATGAGAAGAAAGAGAAGCGAGAGGCCCGAGGAGAGGGGTCGGGTGAAGACGAGGTCTCCCAGGACGTGGCCTGTCAATACTCGCCATCAGTCGACACAAAAACACAACAGGTGGAAAGATGAGAGGGACAAGGAGATCATTTTAGTGTTGACACATAATGGCATGGAGGAACAAATTACTTTAAGTAAAAGAGAAATTCTGCAAGGACAAGGTCAAGACTTGTGGCTTAAAGATAACATTGTAATTGTGCTTGTAAGCTTATATTTGTATAAATAATATATATGTGTTTGTCAAATACCTGCCTTTTACGACCTCAAACACACATCCACCAACACATTTCAAAATGCTCAAACATCCCTAATACAATTACCGGTGTGAAGCAGTGGCTACATGCGCGTCACAAGTGAGCCGTTGAGCAGAAGTCCTGCATTGAAGCAACTCAATACATTATTTGTGGGCTTTTCTCCTTGCTTGATGGCCAGCGTTTGATCACAGCAATGGTAAATATTAGTTAAGCAGGTAAACAAAATCTTCAAAAGCTCACTGAAAGCTTAGTTGGGTTTTCCCCAACATACCTGAGCCCCCTCATAAATTATGCATGAATTGAGATCCTACTTTTTTTCAAACTTCAATCTGACAAAGGGAGCGTTTCATATTTGTTCGGCGGGCTCTGTGCCTTAATGAGCTCACGTGAAGCTGATGGCAGAAATGGAAACCATAAGAGTGTCGCTCTTTCCTCGGCCCCTGCCGCTGCCTTTTTGCTGCGGTTTTTGAACCGCAACCGAGCAGGTAAACCTATACATCAAGGGTTTCCCTCTTCAAACAGGGACGTTAAACCCGGTCGTAAGACCAGGGGAGTCGCTGCTCTGCTCACACACATCAAACACGCTTTTCTATGGACTGGCTGTTTGGAGAGGTCGGGGAGTTGGGACTCCGGAGTTGAGAGGTACACTTTCATTCAAAAAGACGGAGGGGAAAAAAAGTGGAATCCCGCTATAGAGGGCTACCTGTCTGGGACGCAGACCTCAGGGTAAACTTGTTTTCATGCCGAACTTCCTTAAGCCCTTCCAAAACAAACAGGGCGCCCAACAGTCATGCTGGATAAATACACATGTCCATTAAATGGTTACACTCCACCTGAACTTAGTTTCTCCTTCATGGGGACTTCAAAAGGTAAGAAAAATCACTTTCTTTGCATCGTTGGTGAATATCATTCTCTTTATCTGGTGAATGCAAGGTTTTATGAAAGCAAGTCCTTATTAAATGGTCAATTTACTGCATACTATGATGCCATTTTTAGTGGCACCATCATTGCTTTAATTTTTTTCTGATTAAAAAAAGAGTTTAAACCTGAAAAAAAATGATTTAGCGAAACGTGGATACACCTTAGAAAGTTATTTAGTCTCCAGATTAACTTTTCCTATCCACTGTTTTTGTGTTTTTCACTGAAGCATACTTTCAACTTGAAGTGGTGCAATATCATTGAAAAAAAAGAAAAAACATCTAAAGTATACAGCATGTAGTCAGGTAATTTTGTGAAAGCTGAATCTTACCTATATAACCCACATAAAAAGATGTGAACAGCTGAGTGTTGAGCAATAGCCGTCATAATAATTGACAGAGCCACAGACAGGCCACCTGGTGCTACTACAAACCATCACCTCATCCGCAGTGTCAATATTGACATTTCAAAACGTTGAAAAACACCTAACTTAAGATAGTACAATACTGAATCCGCAGTCTGCATTTAGAACCTCAGACTACACAAGTCTACCGTCCCAAAAACCATCCAACCAAAATAACAGTTTTCTATTAGATTACCATGCCGACAGGACACAGCCAGACATGATGTCCCACACCAAATTAAGCTGCTGACTCATGATGTTGGCTCATAGTATAGTGGGCACCACAACGGAGTTGATGCAGACCAGGCTGCCACAGTAGCACAATACACAGTGAGCGGCTGACTGCTACTGAAATGTTAGCCCCTTTTACATTTGTATAGCTGGAAACAGATGGAAAAGAAACTCGCTTAGAGATCACGCAACCAGCAAAGTTTCATACATTTACAGTCCATTTGTCCAGCAGGTGAATGAGAGCCCAATAGTTACTCTTCTTTTAGCTCTGTTTTTGTTCTCCACCAACACTCAAGGTAAATATTTGTCTTTTTAGCTGATAAATGCTGCACACTACCTTGAAAAGGGTTTCAAGGTACAAACATACATACATAATCAGGTAAGGGGGTCGGTGAGCATTCCCACGAAAGAAAAGTTTAGTAATCAAGCATTTTGGAGCAATACAAGCTAATTCTTACTAGTATAGCTAACATTACATATCAGGAAGGCGGCTTTAAACCGTCTGCCACGATTTATGTTGTTCTGTAAGGCAGCGGCTGCTGTACCAGTACCAGCAGTTTATTTGCTTAGTTTTACTTAAAAACACCTGCCTGCTGTGTCTAAAAACACTACTATGAGAGTTATGTAAATACATTCTGAGATCTGGAACCAGGAGAAATTAAGTGATTAATTAAACGGACTCAGGGAGGCAAGGGGCCAGTGTGTTTAATTGAGGTGAACACTTATAGTTCTGCTAAGTTGTGGCCCTAAAAAAGACAGTCTACTTGGCTCACTGACAGTGGCAATCAAGGACAGGGGAATGTCCAATTTGTGTCTTATTTGTAGACTTCCAAATATTTGGGCCTGCGGTAGCTGTCACCAACAACATTTAAAACGAGTGCGGACAGACTCAGTCCCTCTAGAGCGCTGTGTCCGTGGTTGGCACACTAAATTGCTTACAATGGCATCCAAGTAATGAGCCAAATCTAATTTGGCTCCGTTGACACATTTGACATGTCTCAGCTGTGGGTCCGAGGGGGAAGCAATGAAAACACAAACAAACATGCATCCTGAAATGGTGGCGGATGGAAAGAAGAAATGTAACCGCCTGTGACTTATTAAAACCTGCCGTACCTCCTTGTGAAGTCGGTACGTTGACTGTGACGATCTTGCTGTTGGCGGGCAGC
Organism: Myoxocephalus aenaeus; assembly: GCA_038501785.1. Taxonomy (NCBI): domain Eukaryota; kingdom Metazoa; phylum Chordata; class Actinopteri; order Perciformes; family Cottidae; genus Myoxocephalus; species Myoxocephalus aenaeus. The sequence continues at coordinate 4,054,666 of JBAMJR010000125.1, read as the reverse complement.
GGCAGCTTGGTGGTCACCACCTTTCCGCCCACTGAGGTCCCCGTGATCTGGAAGGTGTGCCCACCAGACGTGGTCAAGGTGGTCTCCGTGCCCACTCCTAATAAAGCAAACAAACAAAACATTACAACAAATAATGTAAATCCAATAATAGCACTACTTCCAATTCATTTAGATAACCAACATGGCGATGCTGGCGATCAACACCTAAAAGGCAGATACTGTACGTGAAACAGAAAAACAACCCATTGTCAGAAAGCTTTGTACTTTGTTGGGGAAACACGTCAACATTGTCTAGTTCATTAGAGCCAATCGACTGACACACTGTGTCTAAACTAGCACAACTGCAGTAACAAAAACATAGTAAGAGCACATAACAGAACAACTCAGATTATATCTTCCCTCTTGTGAACACGCATGTACTGATTTGTTCTCACATGCCCTGCCTCTTAATTTTGGTAAGAACAAAGAGTACACTGTACTTCTGACGCTCCTCCAGACTAAAGTACAGCTAACTGGCTATTAGTGACGCTCCTCTGCAAAGTACCTTGTGTGCTTTGACCCTGCTTCACCCAGGTGGCGAACGACTGATGGAAGTTTTTGTTCTGCTGGAATGTGACGGGGGTGCCCATCTTGGTGGACAGTACCACCTTGGTGGTGGGGGTGCCCGGGCCTGACAGTGAACCGACGATGACTTTGGGCGTGGCGATAGGTGTTGCGGGAGTCCCTGTTGGAGTCGCTGTGACTATGCCCGTTTTCTGCTCCAGGCGTTTCTGAGAAACAGTCGGTACATAAACATAGGAACCCACGACAGAAGTATACACAAGAAATGCCAACAAACAAAAATCTGTATAAAAGTAAGATGCAAGCCTAAGTTGAAATACATATTTATTTATTTTTTAAAAAGGCATGCTTGTATAATTTCTGATGAATGTGACTTTGAAGAAATTGAACATTTCGTGGAAAGACTACGGCGCTGAACAACACTCACCTTGGCCTGCTCTGCTGCCTGAGCTTTCTCTTTCTCCACCCTGTAAAAAGAAAAAAGCTTAAGACAGAGCAAACACTTGTAAAAAAACAAAAAACAAAGAAAGTTAGACAAGTCATTTGAAGGGGATATATTATGGTAACTGTGAGGTTCATACTTGTATTTTGGCTTTCTATAAGAACACATGCTTTAATATAAAACAAAAACATTATTTTCTTATACTGTCTGAGGGTGAATCAAGGCATATTTCGACAGTCTGAAACCTTCTGTTTTAGCGCCTGTCTCTTTAAGTCCCCCTCTCAAAAAAGCCCAGTCTGCTTTGATAAATACGGTGTACCTTTGCAAAGGTATTTCTCAAGCTGTGTATTCATAGGGGGGTAGATATTCTGATGAGCCTGCATGAACAAAGCGGGGGCCGGGATCGAATCGATCCTGAGTGAAGGACAATTGCCCCACAGGCCCTCCAGATACCAAATGTATGCGCAGAAGCACTAAAAGTGTGAGTTTTTCATGTTACGTCCCCTTTAACCCTCTGAGGTCGGCGCCCGCGTCGAAGCGTTACACCAGGTGTCTAAATGTTTAATAAAATTATATCATCACAATAATACGTCACATAAATATGGTTAAAAATCTGGCGGATAGATATGGTTTCCACTTCCGCGTCTGAGCATCTAAACATGGACATGAGGCGTGCAAAGCTTCCCTGTGAGTAAGAAGGTGCCAAGCAAAGAGTCCTGAGCAGAGCTATATTGGAGGGGACAGACGGAGCAGCTTCAGAGCCTGAAGGATTCACTAACAAGGAGCTAGCCGGAGCTAACGGGCCAGATAGCTGGCCACAGCGTTTCTGTGAGACTGAACGGTGAGTAATCAATTGTTGAATCTATCACGTTAACTTGTTACAGTGAACATAGTACGACCAGTAGTGCTGGACCTCCATTATATGTTTGTAAGACAGTAAATAACGTGTGTTGACGAGAGCTACGAGCGATTAGCACGTCGGTAAATAGTTCCGTGTTGGCTGTTATCATCCGTATATATGACTAAACGGGGCATAATCAGTTGTTGTCTCTATCACCGTTAACTTTCTTACAGTGAACATAGTACGACCAGTAGTGTTGGACCTCCATTATATGTTTGTAAGACAGTAAATAACGTGTGTTGACGAGAGCTACGTAGCGGTTAGCACGTCAGTACACAGTGCCGTTTTGGCTGTTATCATCCGTATATATGACTAAACGGGGCATAATCAATTGTGTCTCTATCACCGTTAACTTTCTTACAGTGAACATAGTACGACCAGTAGTGTTGGACCTCCATTATATGTTTGTAAGACAGTAAATAACGTGTGTTGACGAGAGCTACGAGCGATTAGCACGTCGGTAAATAGTTCCGTGTTGGCTGTTATCATCCGTATATATGACTAAACGGGGCATAATCAGTTGTTGTCTCTATCACCGTTAACTTTCTTACAGTGAACATAGTACGACCAGTAGTGTTGGACCTCCATTATATGTTTGTAAGACAGTAAATAACGTGTGTTGACGAGAGCTACGTAGCGGTTAGCACGTCAGTACACAGTGCCGTTTTGGCTGTTATCATCCGTATATATGACTAAACGGGGCATTATCAATTGTGTCTCTATCACCGTTAACTTTCTTACAGTGAACATAGTACGACCAGTAGTGTTGGACCTCCATTATATGTTTGTAAGACAGTAAATAACGTGTGTTGACGAGAGCTACGTAGCGGTTAGCACGTCAGTACACAGTGCCGTTTTGGCTGTTATCATCCGTATATATGACTAAACGGGGCATAATCAATTGTGTCTCTATCACCGTTAACTTTCTTACAGTGAACATAGTACGACCAGTAGTGTTGGACCTCCATTATATGTTTGTAAGACAGTAAATAACGTGTGTTGACGAGAGCTACGAGCGATTAGCACGTCGGTAAATAGTTCCGTGTTGGCTGTTATCATCCGTATATATGACTAAACGGGGCATAATCAATTGTTGTCTCTATCACCGTTAACTTTCTTACAGTGAACATAGTACGACCAGTAGTGTTGGACCTCCATTATATGTTTGTAAGACAGTAAATAACGTGTGTTGACGAGAGCTACGTAGCGGTTAGCACGTCAGTACACAGTGCCGTTTTGGCTGTTATCTTCCGTATATATGACTAAACGGGGCATAATCAATTGTGTCTCTATCACCGTTAACTTTCTTACAGTGAACATAGTACGACCAGTAGTGTTGGACCTCCATTATATGTTTGTAAGACAGTAAATAACGTGTGTTGACGAGAGCTACGTAGCGGTTAGCACGTCAGTACACAGTGCCGTTTTGGCTGTTATCTTCCGTATATATGACTAAACGGGGCATAATCAATTGTGTCTCTATCACCGTTAACTTTCTTACAGTGAACATAGTACGACCAGTAGTGTTGGACCTCCATTATATGTTTGTAAGACAGTAAATAACGTGTGTTGACGAGAGCTACGAGCGATTAGCACGTCGGTAAATAGTGCCGTGTTGGCTGTTATCATCCGTATATATGACTAAACGGGGCATAATCAGTTGTTGTCTCTATCACCGTTAACTTTCTTACAGTGAACACAGTACGACCAGTAGTGTTGGACCTCCATTATATGTTTGTAAGACAGTAAATAACGTGTGTTGACGAGAGCTACGAGCGGTTAGCACGTCGGTAAATAGTTCCGTGTTGGCTGTTATCTTCCGTGTCTATGACTGAACGGTGCATAATCAACTGTTGTCTCTATCACCGTTAACTTTCTTACAGTGAACTCATACTGACTGTATTAATGTATTTTACAGAGTGGATTCAGAGCTGTGAGGGTCCAGAGGACAACATGCAGCATCGCTGCAGCAGCCTCCCTGTCCGTCTGCCTGCCTGAACACATCACCTAGCAGGCCGCAAAGCCAGCCACAGCTCATCATCCCCACCATATAATAATAAAAAATTTTAGACATTAAATTACATGTGTCTACCATTTTATTCATATATTCCACTGCTTTTGTGAACCTAAGACCTTTTGGTAAACCAATTTCCATCACCAAAACCGCTATCCCACATGAGTAAAGTTATGTTTTCACAACAAATATGAGACATTTCCAAAATCAAGATTCAATTTTTCAGCTTTAGTCATATTTTCATATTTACACTTGTGCCTTTGGGACAATGGTGCCTCATTATATAGATAGCTGAGATTGTTCTGTATTTTTTGATATACAACACATGATTTTGTATCATATGCTAGTGACTTTAAAAAGGGGAATTTAAAAAGTATGTAAAATCAAGAAAAATCAAGAAATTGACCACCAGACCTCCAAGTGTTAAAAACACCCTACAATCCTTCCATACACTTTACAAGTTAGATTGTGATTATGTCGATGGATGGTAAATATCATGGATTAAAATCCTTTTGAGCATCTACCTGAAACAGCCTACATTTTTACCTCACACACGTTTGTCAGGACAAGGCAAGTTACCTCTAGCAGAGCCAGGAGGATACTGTAAAACCACCATCCTGAATAATATTGGACTCCCCAGTTTGACATTTTTAAATGTAGGCATGGCATGCTTGACCCTCTGACCTTTCCGAGAAGGCTCTGATCTCCCAGAGGTCCAGCTCCTCCTCAGCCACCCAGGTCTCAATCACCACTGGGCCCGTCTGCTTGGCGGGCTCTGGCTTCTTGGGACGCAAGGCACTGGAGCGCAGCCCCTTCCTCTGAGGGGTGTGGGTTTCTGGGATGGTGGTGGAACAATACCAGAGTTATCATGTCTAATTTTTTAAACACTGCAGTACAAATTAGTAGCAACACAACTGATTAATAGAAGGACACAAATAAACCATCCTTTTTTCTTAAAATAAAACTACTAAATCATGTTTTTTCTTCCGTGTCAGGAATAAAATGTGCCTCTAACCTTTCGGAGTCTCAGGCACTCCCAGGGGGCAGATGATTTTCCGGATGCAGTACTCTGAGCGAATGCCATAAGGCCCCACGTCGCGGCGCTTGATGATCTCTGTGGTGGTGATTTCAGTGTCTGATGTCTCTGTGGCAATGAGTGGGGATAAGGCTGGGTTGGTATGGTGACAAGGAGGAGAGCCCGAGAAGATGGAGGAGAAGCACTCCAACATAAACACAGTGACGCCTACATGAGACGAGGGACTGGGTCTTTTTCAGGCACACATGTATGTGTCTTTCTCTACGCCAACATGGGAGTAAGGAGGGCTAGCCCGAGTAAATACAGGAAGATACTATCAAGTTATAGAACCACAGAAATGCTACAGTTTAGAGTTGATCCACATTTGTAGAAACACCAGCTGCATCTATCATCAACAGTATAGGGAGGAATATGGGTATAAATAAAGCAGAACATTCATCCAGGAAATTAGATCTGGGCACTTCTACATCATTTATATATGAAACAACACCATCCTCTCTGGATGAAGGACATCTATATTCGGAGGCGGTTGAATGGTTCTACCTGTCCGCGTTGTGCCGACAGCAGCGGATGGTTTGACGGCCATGTCGTCCCATCTCAGACACGCCCACAGGAGCCTCAGCATCAGGCTCACACCAGCCAACGACTTCACCGTTTGCAGGCGATACCTGTAACACAACCCAGAGGTTCAAGTACTAGTCATATATTTATGGTAGCATGTAAACATTTATCCAAGTATTGTGGGTTGTTTACAGCTTTGCACCTGCACATAAAATTAAGGGGTTTTGGCACCCCCCACCCTGGTGTCATACAGCTCAGGTTAATTGGACTCTAAATTGCCCGTAGGTGTGAATGTGAGCGTGAATGGTTGTCTGTCTCTATATGTGCCCTGAGATAAATTGGCGACCTGTCCAGGGTGAACCCTGCCTTCGCCCAATGTCAGTTGGGATCGGCTTCAGCGTCCTGCGACCCCAAAAAGGATAAGCGGTTTGGATAATGGAATGGAATGAATTTTATACGCTAATTTGGTTGATGGCTAGATATTATCGTAGACTACAAAAGCAAGTAAAACAACAGTTTTAACTCACAAAGTTCAAAGTGGGAGCCTGTGGATATTTCATGAGGCCCTTTTTAATTTAATTAACAATTTGGGGTGTAACAGACTGATCTGAGAGTAGAAATATTCCTTCCGTGCATCATTAAGGCCATGACTGCTGTTTCGAAAAAGAACTTGGCACTCGTTTAAAACATCTAGAAAAACATCTCCACCCGGCTGTGTGTGTGTGAGATATTCCCTTTCCCATGTCAAGCCACCTGATGGAAAACCTCCCTGGCTTGCAGGTCTGGGTCACTGCACAAAATGAACACCTTGACACTTGTCTGCCTGATGATTCATGACTGCTTCAGATCTCTGAGGCCCAGTTGAAATAACCCGTGTGACACCAGGCTCAGAGCCACAACATCCCACAGGGCCAAAGCCACAAACAGCAGACAGGGAGGGCGACATAATGAAAAACAAATCAACAGGACAGGGCACTTTGACAAAACCAGGAGAGGGTTTAAAGTGGATGCAGAAGGGACATACTAGCAGCCTTATTCCTTCTGTTGTAAACGTCACAAATGTACATTCTTAGTTGCTAAAGAAGTGTGTGGTTTTAAAACATTTCAAATTAAGCATCTGTGTATAAAACTAGAGAGCACAAAGCTACACAGGCTTTGTTTTGTCATCCGATATCCACTTCATGGTGAAGGATATCAACGATAAATACATTTGGAATAAAGTTGTGCTTGTCTGTGTGTACGAGATCCAAGGTGTCTATGTTAAGCATTGGTCCCCCCCCCAACACACAAAGAGACATGCGTCGGTTACACTACAGCCATCGCCCTTGAACAAGATACTGGCCACAAAAGTTGCCACAGAATGCTTCTCACTGATCACTGATGCTAACATGGGTCAAATGCAAATAATGACTTTCCCTATTGAGAAGTGCTACTTAACCAGCGACTTTGTAAGTGACTCATGTCAGTGACAGAAAGAATGACAACTATTAACAATGCCTGCGGAGAAGCTTGCGCGTGCTTACCTCCAGGTGATGCCGAACGTGGGCCTGGGTGAAGGATATGGCCAGATGTCCAGCGCTGGCTTGGCGTTGTAGCTAAATATGGACACCTCTCGGAATCCACCTCGCCGCGCCAGCACCTTCATGTCGTTGTGTGGCAGAATAAAAATACTCTTGCGGTTGCTCTTCGTGACAAACTTGCGGTAAGAAGGAAGTGCGGTGTCCGAGCGCATCTTCTTGGTGCGGGAGAACTTGAGGAGGCGGACGCGGCCCTTCGTCGATGAGGAGTCCTCGAGGCTCACAGTGACAGACGTTAATAAGGTCTTCCCCCTGGTGTCCCTGGTTGACTTGCTGATACAGGCCGAGAGCGCCGTCTTCTGTTCTTGCGTCACCATCTCACTCTGGCTGTCCTCCGACTGACCATCGAGCCCGGGTGAACAGATTTTGGTCACAGTTGTTTTGGTCATGGTGGTCAGGGTGGACACCGCACTGTTCTCTGTTGTCGACGCCACGGGCTTCGTAATCACTCCAGATGCCATCAACGGCACGTTAGCCATCTTCATCTCTGTGGAAACTACTGTTGTGGTGGTTGTGGAGGTCGTGGTTACCTGGGTGATAATGGTCTTGAGTGGTTCTGTCGTCCCACTGTTACTATTCTCCTCCGCGAAGTCGTCACTGAGACTGGACTCTTCCGCTGAAGGTATAGGAGATGGTGCCATTCTGATGATCTTGATGGCAGGACTGGGTTTGGTCTCTGCCGACTGAAATGGTGCTGTGCTGCTGTGCTGCAGAGTGCTCTGAGTATTCGCTCCAAGTGCGTCTATGTTGTTCTCCAGCCTCGCCATCTTCAGTGGAGGTTTGTAGTCCTGGTCTGACATCATTGTCTTGCTCTCTACCTCTACTTTAGTAGCTAGGCTCGGTTCCTTTCCCCCAACAGCTGTACAATCATTGAGGGGGGCCAAATCTCCGTTCAATAAAGGCTTTAGCTGTGTGCCATCCTTGACAACCAGCCCTTGTTCTTCGATGTTACCTATGCTGTTCACCTTGGGCTGTGGACTATTGGTAAGCACACCATTATTTGAGCTCATGACAGAGTTACTCAACATGCTTTCACTCCCCAAGCCATCATTACCATTTACCTGAGGGAGAGGAGGAACTGGCTTGGGAGTGCTATTGCCTTCGGGTCTACCTTGTCCAACGGCGTGTGTATTTTCTTGGTTCTTCTCTAGCCCCATGCCATTTTCCTCTGTACCTGAATGCGCTGAACTTGGGTTTTGCTGAATACCTTTTGAAGGAGATGTGTTTTGACTGCTTATCTGATCCAGAACACATGTTCTTTGAGAGTCTGATTTCAAGTTGGGTACCTCAGACCCTGTGTTTTCAATATGTGCAGCCTTGGTAACATCTGATGGTACACTGGCTGTTTGTCGCTCTAAAGAGCTATATATCCCCCCTGCTGTTGCTTCATGTACAACAGGCAGCGTGACGCCCTCTTGCCCTGAACAGATCTGATCAGTTTCTTTTGGCCCCATAGTCCTTTCCACTAAGTCTGCCTCCAATACCTGAGGTATGGAGGCGGTTTGGTTTTGTGTACCTGTACTGCAACTGTCTTTGGGTGCGGAGTCTGGAACGGGAGAAGGAAGAGGAAGCGGGACAGTCTCATCTGTAGTTTTAGAGAGTTCAGCCTGACTCTCCCCTTCGACCTTTCCTCCTCCTCCGAGTATTCCTGCCGATAGAGTTTTTGTTGTCGAAGACTTCTCCTCCACTTTCACAGTTTTGCCCAGTGCAAGGTTTGTCTGGGCGAGAGTATGGGGCTTGAGTGGTGACCGCGGCCGGACAGGAGTGCTCAGGGCAGTGTTTGAAATGGACGAAATTGGTGCGGGAGTCTGACAGTTGGGGGCAGACACCTGCTGCCGCTGCTTCTCCTCAATAGCGTGCTGCTTCTCCTCAATAGCGTGCTGCTTCACTCGTCGCTCCAGCAGGATGTCCAGCTTGGAGGGCTTGACCTTCTTCTTGTAGGCAATGCGGGTGAGGAAGCCCTTGCTGACATCCACTACATCGTAGTTAAATGGCCGTGTCGGGCTCTCGGTAGGCTCCTCTTTTATGGAGGCCTTTTCCTCCTGAATACTGGAACCTGGAGGGAAAATGAATTCAGACTTTAATCTGCATTTATGTACAATTCTTCTTACAATCTCTGTCAATCAAGTTGAAACCGCTTGGGAAGGACACACAATAGTTAAGTAAATGTAATTATAAAAGTTGTTGAAGTTTAAAATAAAGCACATCTCATGAGCCACATGCCAATTAATACAGTGCAATTCACTGACACCGAGTGTCACTCTGTCATACTTTGCTCTTCTTCTGATCGTGAGTCGGGGGGGTCCACCTCCATCTTTGCAGGCGGTTCCTCTGCTGACAACTCAGACTTTTCCTTTTCATCTACCCCTTCTTTCTTTTCCTCTTCCATCCTCTCATTAGACTCCACATCTTCAACGGACATCGGAGGATCTGGTGCCGGCTTGGAGACGCTGGAGGAGTCCTCATCTTTTGCCTCACTGCTTAAGACAGCAGCTCCCTGAGCTTCTGGTGCAGCCACACTGGCACACCGACTCAAATCCAACAGGGTACATTTCTTGCCAAGTTTAGCATCTTTGGAAAACACAATGACGTAATTAGAAAATTAAATACAACTTCTATTACATAAAGAACATGTTTTGGACTTTGCAGTTAATCTGCAGCTTTGCTGACATTTGAAATGGTTGGTGGAAGCCAAAAGGTAAAAGATAAGTATGAATAAGAACAAAAATCTAAACTATTTATGAGGTCTTTGATTCTCTCATTGAACCAACTCAATGACATCCAGACACATTAAAGACATGCCTAATTCACAGAAGGTCAACCAACACACACAATGACATCTTTGAGATTACTGAGCGAGAGACTAATTCCCTCTTAGAGTCAAAGAGACTTTAAATTATAGAAGACCACATTTTAGGCCCCAAAAAGTCTCCCGTTTCAGACCTTCCAGTTCTTTGCGGTAGTTGGCGTTGGTGTTGCCAGGAAGCTTGGGGAGAAACCGTTGCACATGGGTCTTACTGATCCAACTCCAGCCCCCATAGCCCGTAACACGATACTCCTCTCCTTTCTGCTTCCACACCTTCAAATAGGACCAGAAAGTAGAAGACAAATCAGTAAAAAGAGCGATAACGAAAGAAGAGATAAAAGGTTCACACAGAGAAAAGTGAATTGGGAAAAAGAGAAGAAGAAAAAATAGGGAGAGCAAAGGCATAAAAAGAGATTAAAAGTTCAGAGGTTGTTCACCTATTGACACTAATTGCTGCTGGAAATGATTTGCATCATAACTCAACTTGCTGCAACAAAGAGCCCTTGATGGTTAAAAGCATACAAAGTGGTTTTTCCCAAAGCAATGCCTCAGTTTTCCAGGCAGCAAAGTCTAAATCTTAAAGTAGACCGGAGTAAAATAGTTTTATGTTGTGTTTGCACGGACAATAGAAGTAAAAAAATAGGGTGCGATATCTTATAAAATCAAGCTGTCACTGATCAAGTGGTGCATTTACAGAATATCTTATCTCTAATGTCATGGACATCAGCATGTGTCGGAGTGTTGTGTGCTTGTCAATGCTCATTTACATGAGTGGATTTTTATTATATTGTGTTGTGCATAAACAACGGTCAAAATGTCAGGCATGCAGTCGGCAATCAAATGACCGTGGCCACTAATGAGTAGAAATGCACAGTGATGGTGGTCCAATCTGAATTGGATATCTTTAGTATATATACACACGAGTGCAAGAGGGAGGTCCTCGTGTGTTTTAATGACTATAGAATATCTAACTCCTGATATGATAAATTCATCTTGAGCCAGGTTTGGATGCAACCTACCTGGTGTTTAATTGGAAAGGTGTACTTGACCCAGGTGGCCTGCTGCATTGTCTCCTCATCCTCCAGCTTCTTCTCCCTCTTCTTCACTTTCTCCTTCTCCTCACGCTCAATGGATGTCATGCGGTTTAACCTGAAAACATTATTATTATTTGTTGTATTGTCATACAGTATAGCCTGGTGCTCTTGAATTGTATCTGCAATGGATTCTCCTTCCACAAAAACTACCACACGTATATTGTGCATCTATGTTCAACTCATACACATACTTATGAAAAGAATTATTTTTCTTTTTTCAAATTGGAAAGCTTCTTGGGTCATGTAGAAGTATAATTAAAGTACCGAATAAAGATGAAAAGATAATAGTTGCTCTTTGACCAGAAATTAAACATACACACAATTGTCTACATTTCTCACTCAATTACTTTGCTCACAGTTCAGTCTCAAACACACACACACACACTCTGATCCTAACCGTGTGAAATCTTGGACAATCACCTCTTTAAAAGGGGCGTTGTGGTGTTAAAGCAGTAGTAGAGGCAGATGTGGGTGGTACTGGTAGTGGACTTGCAGTCTAAATATTATGCCTCACAGCTAGGGTGGTCTGCTAAACTAACCACACAACCCCTGTGTACACGGCGAATGAGGGGTTTCAGTAGTTATCTTGTTTTGCTGTATATAAATATCTTGCAATTTGTGGATGGAATGATAATTACTATTTAGTTGATGCGCGTTTGAGAAATCAACTACCACAGCAGATATTAATTTCACATAACAAAAGCACCGATTTATGAATATGTGTAGTGTGTACACAGCATGTAGAGTAAACATACAAACACACTGTATTACCTGGTGTGGCCCAGTGAGTCCTTCCAGAGAGGCAGCATGGCCACAGGTTTGATGGCACACTCCAGGATGGCCAATGCCAGCGCAAACTCTCTGGCTTTACTGCACATCTGAACTGCTTTGATCCAATTGGTCCTACAAAACAAGCAAAGAAAGTGTGTTATGGTGTACTTTTACTTTCGTAAAAGTGCTATAATTCTGACCTTTTTTTCCAATCTACACATAAGATGATTTAATCAGAGAATGACACCAACAAGACAACTTACTGAACATTTTGTGTAGTTCTTAAACACATAAGAAGCCACGCAAGTATCAGACTTGTAATACATCTTTTTCATATCACGGTGCCTACATCACTACCTGTGAGAGGCCCAGTTAGGGTGCATGAACGGTGAAGGAACGTTGTTCTCCAGCTGGATGATGGTGATTCTCAATGTGGAGATGGTCAGCAGCTTGGAGCCATGGATAGACCCATTCCACTTAAAATCTCCTGCTGGTGTCATGCAGAACTTGTGGGAAAGATGCCGCCTCTTGTCGTGGTCCTGATGAAAAGACAAATAAAGTAAGTTTCAGTCAGAGATTAAGTTAAAGCATCTGAAAGACCGGGGACATTTCAGTACCCCATTCAATATCGGTTTATAACAACAAGTTGTCGTGCTACTTGCCTCTCTGTGCTGGTGCTTGTTGAGGGCCACAGTATTGGAGCTGTACTGGTTATGATAGACGCGGTATTTTCCCTCCTGGCCAAGCTTAAAGTATTGGCTGAGTGTCCCCTTCATCACCACCTCCTTGCCCCGCGTGCTCACACGGGTGATGTCCCCTTGTGCATTTACTACTAGTACCTGTAGAGGCAAGGGAAAAAAAGATACAAGTCATTCGGATTTATTTAAAAGACTGCCTTTATGTTCCCATCTATTCTATTCTCTGTATAAAATGAGAATCCTCATTAGAGACAGTAACATTGCAGCCTTGAAAATGAGCTATAGTAGAGTCCTATGATTTAATAGGTAACACGTTAGTTAGGGACAACGGATAAAAGATTGTAAGTAAAATCTTGAATTCTTCCGCAGAGGCCTTTAACCTCATCTTCAAAAATACACTGGCCTGTGTGTTTGAGAATAAGCAGGTTTTAATTTTTGTTGTCTAAAAAAGCAAAAGCATGATCATCCATGGTTCTGCTCACCTCTTTGCCCTCCTTGAAGCCCTTGTTGGCTTCGTGAACAGCAGCAGCCACCTGTTGGTTCTTCATCTGGCTCAGCTTACTCTCTGGGTTCCTCAGCCGGGTCACCATGCGAGTGGCTGCAGACTTCCTACTGCCGAGACCCGTATCGCCGTCTCCTTTACCGTCTCCTGGAATCCCGATGCCAGAAAAAGCAAAGTCTTAGACTGTTATTAAGTCTATTTGAAAGAGTGTATGATGTGCAATGATCACTGAAAGTGATACCCTCATGACAGAGGTTGCATAACATAAGTAACAGTCTGAATACGTCTTTTCTCGTACAGAGAAAACTATCATGTAAGATGGGCTAATTGTCTGTTTTCAGGCCTATTTAATGGGATATACAATGTGTAGATGACTAGTATGCTATAGAGGACAGTTGTTTTTCTGTTATCAGTTTAGGCTTGCAAAGTCAATTTTACGTCACCGTTATTTAATTAAGAAGTCAAGATCTTCTTTGCTAGACATACCCGAGTACAGTTTTCAACAGTACAACAGAAATTAGAAAACACAACGAGACGTAATTATAAAAGGTAATGTTTTGTCCGACCTGTGTCATCAAGGCTGGCCAGGGATGACTGGGAGGATTTGTCAGCCAGGTCTGGAGGTTCAGGCCCACGGGGAGGGACCCTGGCTCCCATGCTGCTGTTACTGTTCTCCTCGCTGGTCTGGGATGGCTGGCTCAGGCTGTGGATGCCATCTCCACTGGCATGGACAGAATCTGATGATGGGTTTTCTGCTACACAGACAAAAAATACAAATAAAAAGAGGATCAACAGTTATATAAACAAGATCAGCTTGTCTAGATTGTGTTGTTCTTAATCTGAGAATTCTTGCATGGTTTGTTTAATAATTGTTCCGGTAAAGTACGGCTGAACTGTCTGATCCTGAAAAACCAGACAGTCAAGGATGACCAAGTAGAAGCTTAGTCTTAATGAAGATAGAAACTTTCTTGTGATAGTTCTGTAATAGTAAAGGCTATAGCTCCCTCTACTGATAAGTCAAGTGGAATGCATGCGCCAAATAACCAGCACAAATTTAGGGATGGGGCACTTGAAAGCAACTGGCGACCAGTCCAGGCAAGGCAAGGCTCCAACAAGGCTTACGCAACGACACTGACCGCAACAATGAATGGTGAAGCTCTGCAATTATTAAGGATGAATATGTGCAGTTTTTCAACAAAGGCACTATGTAAACAGAGAGCTTATTAATCAGAGGTTTACAAGCAAGCAGCAGAGGAAAAGCTTATTGAGAAGAGATATTCTGCCAGGCAATGTAAATGCTGTCCCGAGTTGTCCGAGGCTCGGTTCTAGTCATGCTGAGTGCGGTGACAATGCCATCTGATTGCAAATCAAATCCATGCAATCAGCTCCAAAGCTCTTTAGAGAAAAAGAGGGCATGAGGATTTAAGAGTTCAAGTGCAAAATGGCTGGAGGTGTTCCAGGGCGGACGCCAGGTTTCAAGAAGAAGAAAAAAATGGACAATTGAACACAAAAGCCAGGAGAAGGAATGCGAGCCACATGCAAAGGAGCAGGCTGAGAAATGGTCAGGAGGAACGTCAAGGCAAAAAACAAGTCACTGTTATGAGATTCATCACACAATTCTGTGAAGTTGCGGACTGTGACAGTAAAGCAGATCACCCCAAAAAAAAGCCGAATGAGGTCAACGACCCCCTGAAATGTCCTTGTATACCTTCGGTGTCGTTAGAGACCTTCATATGGGAACATCCCGCTAAGAGAGCCGCTTCTGTGGCGGCCGAGGGCTTTGGAGCCTCCGAGGCCAGGCCATAGCTCACAGTGGTGGGGAGGGTTTGTGTTGGGGCAGAGGTTGCCAGAAGTGTAGGTCCGTCTGAGATGCTACTGCCACTACTGCCATCTTGGCCAGTGGGTGGAGCTTCAACAACTACAGGTGAACAGCAGCAATATGGTAAATATTGTGGATACTATGGTATACTGCATACAAAACTTGGAGACAATGGAGAGAAGCAGTGATGGTTGTGGCTGACAAATGTGGTCCAATCCTAAAATATCCTTCCATCATCAATTGAAAAAAGAAAAATCTAAATATGGACATTTTTGCCAGCGCTACATTATATTAACTTTAAACTTTTACTACCTTTAGCTTTTCAAGATTAATGCAATCAAGCATTTATGGGAGTACATAGAGATGATGCTCTTGAGGTCAATAAGCTTAACAAAGATGGAAGAGTTTTGTTATGCTGCATATGCAATACATGTTTTATCATTCTGTACAGGGGCCTCTTTATTGCACTGTATAATACATATCCAGCAAATCACAGATATAAATTTAACTTTGAGCTTTATGAGTACCAAACTAGCTCGTCTTGAAAAAGAGCACAGCATTGCTAATTGGTCTCAGAGCCAAATACAACAGGACTGATTCTTAAAATCAATAACTAATTTCACCATTGTGATGATGTCCTTTTCTTTAGAATTGAATGGAGGAATTGATACCCAGAGAAAAAGCTTTTCAGGCCAGACCGTACAATTTTTCTGTGCTACTATTATCATTACTTTGGGCTACATATTTACCTTCACCGTCCTTTTTCTCTTCCATGACCTCTTCTTTTGTCTCCTCCTCTCCGGTCACATCTTTGACCTTGCCCTCTTGTTGCCCCTCGTCCCTCAACTTGGCCTCTTCATCTTCCTTCTCTTTCTCCAGCCGCGCTTTCTGCGCCTCCTCAGCAGCCCGTCTCTTCACCTCCTCCAGTTCCTCCTCCTTCTTAGTCCGCAGTCGCTCCAGGATCTCCTCTGGATGACAGAAGCAAACAAAAGATGACAGAAATGAAAGGATGTGAAACTAGATAGCGTGTGATTATCATGAAATCACAATCAGGGAAGTGATCAACAACACAGTAAAGAAGACAAAATAATCCATTGAAATCTTGTTACTGTGTGTCTAATAAGGCAGTTTGGGAAGATACTGAGAACACCCGTAATAAAAATAAACCTAGACAAAATAAAATTAGTTGTTATTCAACATTGATGAATAAATTACAAAATACCCATTAAACGCCAGACTGAATTAAGCACATTTGAAAGGAAAGGTAGAACAACAGCATCAGACTAACATTCAGTCAGAAATATCTTCAGGTAACAAAGAATTAACCCTTGTAATGTCCTCCCGATTGCTATAAACCTTTTTTTTTTTTTTTTAAGATGTATTGGAAAGCTGTATGGTGTGAGAAGTTGCCCCATTGCACCACTTTTTGACCCCAGAGGACAACAGACGTTATTAAATTAAATAAATCACACATTAAATGTATTGTAATCATGAAGAGCATAGTATCATGAAGAGCATAGTATCGAACAACCCCCATTATTTTCAGACCATTTGACGAATGAAAAACATATTTTGATGGCAAAAGATTTAATTTGGGGTCAAAATGATCCCAGGACAACACGAGGGAGACTGAACCTAAACGAAAACCAACAGAGAAAGAGGGTTCGTTATTATCATTGCTCTTCTCACATTATACCCATTTTATCCCCCCTGCACTGCATACCAATTTAATTCAGACTACATTTTAAAGTTTAGAAGGCTTTACATGAACTTTTAACTCCTTGGACGTACTGTCCAAAAAGGGCCATGCAGATCTTCTCGGTTAGGCTGAATGATTTATTTGTACATTTCCTTCATACGGTATTTTATATGTGTGCTTGTATTTAGCTGTTCTTTAGTTTTTCTTTTCATATGAGTGTTTGTTTTGTGTTTTCTTGAAATGCTGTCTATGTGATCCAAGCTTGAAAAGGGCTATACAACTACAACCTAATAAAAATAACAAATGATTTGCTTGAATTTAATATTAAAATCCCAAACTAGGGAAAGTAACAGAATAACCTTCCAACGGACATATTTGTTTAGACTTCACAAATAGTAGCAGCAACAGACAGTATTCATTACATAATTTAATGTAAATATTTTTTAAATGCATAAATCCTTGTTGATGTTGACTAGGACCATTTAACATCCAAACATGCTGTAAAACACAATAATAAAGTTAGATTCCAGTGTTTAGTAAAAGAGCACAGTGGCATCATGCTGTGTTTTAGATTGATCACAACAGTGGTAATATGTGGAGCAGGAGTGATAGTCGCATATTGAGAGCTAAGCACAATGGGTCATTTGATACACAGCGGAAGACTGTAAAGTCCTGCAGCAGAGTATGACTCATCTGTTGCACCATTACTGTTTTAACATAAGCTAAGCAATAAAAGGCCTTCATCTGCACTGTGCAGGACAGCATAAAGAGACCAGAAAAACAGAGAGTTTTTGCCAAGCACTTTTCTGTTGGGCACTCCTGAGTCCCGACCAATCAATCACTTGTATCTTCTACGTGGACAACACACTGGGAGGAAGCCGTCGCTGTCAGTTTGACAAAAGCTGTATTCATACAGGCATACCGCTTTTCTGCAGAAAGTGATGACCTTTAACTAAACTGTGCACCACAGATGTCTAATAGAAGTGCTCCACTCAAGCGGTTGCATCATCAAAAGTAAACACCACATAGAGCAGCACCATTTAAAGTGTAGCGCTATGTCTGAACCCTTTATTGTTCTCTGCACAGCTATAAAGATGATGTGCTCACTAGTGCATCATTTTCACCGACACAGCAGGGAAAAATAAACGAACACAAAGATTTGGTGGACTTCCTGTCTGAAGCAAGGAATAGATGAGCGACTGAAGGGAAGCTCGAGTGCTGGACACTGGCCAAACTGGGACCAGAGTAAGGTTACATAATAGCTGGGTTGATTCCTACAGCCTAGCCATCTATGACTGGGTGGCATTCATGAGTTTTGGGGGGAAAGCAGGCTGAGGAGTGGAAAGACAGAGAGAGAAAAGGAAGAAAGGAAATACTTTAAAGAGATCCTTCTTCCACTGATTCCAGGATTAAACTCAGCGACAGAAAGCATTTCAGATCCTCTGAAAATGTATCTTTTTTTAAACTGAGAAAGAGTGAATAACTCCTTACCATTAGCGGCAGTGAGGAAACACTTGTTGCTGCCACGGGCCTTGTTGGTTAGGTCCTCAGTGATGTCCATATGTGCGTGCACCTCATCCCTTATCTCCTCAAGCGCTGCATACAGGTCGGCCTCCCAGTACTCCTTATCCAAACAATCTATGAGCTCGGCTAGCTGGACCTGGGAGGAGTTCAATAAGTGCAATACAAGATTGGCTCACAGCAGCACACCCAAAAAAAAAAAAAAAATGAGAATGTTGGGATGTATTTTGTTAATTAAAAGAGTGAGATTGGGACACACAACTATAGTCAGTAAGTCAATAAGAAGAGTAACAAATAACTAAAAAACTAAATAATAAAATGTTATAGTGTGACGAGCACCGCCAGTGAGAGACAATGATGAGTTGCGGCTACCTTGGTGCTGTAGTACCAGATGGCTTTGTCCTCCTGCTCGCCATCCTCCTCGCTGCAGGGGAAACAGGAGGGGAAACATTAGGAAACACAACAGTGATGGATGGGACAAACAGGAAAAAGATGATGAACTACATATGCCTTCTTTCTATATACTCCTGTGTAGCTTTGTGTTTAATGGTATTTGTTTGGCTTTTGTCTCGCCAGTATACTGAATACTTCTCACACTGATTTTAGCAGAAACTGCAGCTTAGCCATTTCTCTAAATCTAAACATTTACATCACACTGATGTCAATGAATGTGTCCATGACACAAACATGTGATGAAGTTACGATGGGGAGCCAGACGATCATTTTGCCTGGCCGATCCTTACATTGTATATGTTCATTGTATGGTTAGCCTGCTCGAATGATTATCATGGACATAGTAGCCCTTACAAAAAAAATGTAATGCTGATTTTGAATCTCTCTGTGGCAATACAATGACAACGAATTACACAACCACCATAATATGAGCAGGTGTGAACAGCTGAGCGAAGCGGCAAAGGTGTCATTGGAAAAACACAGGACAATAAGTCCATTCAAGAATCTTGTACACTTCAAAACCGTCTATCAGACTGTGATTTCTTCCGTTGTTCTTCAAGGGTTTCTTCATCTCGCTTTGCAAGACAGAGAGCATGGAGGCATTTTTTATGCTATGAACTAAAATGATGTAAATATTTTATCAATAGGATATGTTTGTTGCAAGTGTGTAACATTTGTTAAAGAGGTAAACTATCGGTGTACAAGTCACCCACAGGGCTGGCTGGAGTCTCAGAGGTCTTTTGGCAACAATTTCCAGATAACGATTGATTTTAGTGTATTTTCTTTTAAGCGTTTCTACTTTACATGCGTTTCCCAAAACAGCACTTCAGAGCCAGAGCATATGCTAGGCTGTTTGGAGCATCTTCAAAATGCTGGCTGTCCAGGGTGCTGAAGAGAATTATCAGTTGATTTTTAGGTTACTTGTTCTATTTAACTGTACAAAAGGGTTAGATACTGAAAGTAGGCTACATAAAATACAAAGCATACATTTTACTTTGTTTTTATTACAATGTACTTCATATACATGTACACACTACCGCTCAAAAGGTTTGTGGTCGCCGGCAGCAAATGCTTGATTTGTCAGATGGCTGAGAGGATTACTCTAAATGTTGTATTTGTCTTTTATGTTGTAGAAAGTCTTCTTTATGGCTAGATGTTATTTTGTACAAAGGGTTTGCAAAACAAAAAAATACTGTACAATGTCTGACCCAGACTGACAATTGAAAGGGCGGAAAGAGACAGATATCTCTGAGCAACAGTTAAATAAGAATAGAAGAAATCACCAGTCATTGGTAAAAGAAACTGGAAGCTGAGCATTAACATGTGTGCAAATTTAAATAGGAACAGCATCCTGTGAAGTTTCAGGGTTAGCTTGTTGGAACTGGATCACAGAATATCTGATGGACGTACTATGGACTGACAAATCACAGTTCAAACCTCTTCAAATCTGACCACTGAGTAGACTGCAGAGAGCCCAAAGAAAAACAGTTACTCAAAATATTTATAGCCAAGTTGCAAGCGCCATTGTGGTTCAATAATGATCTCGGGTAACTTATGCTTTTCTGAACAGGAAAACAAATTAGAAACCGACGGGTATTTTGGGAGAAAATGGTTACAACAATGTTTTCCCCTGGCATGTAGCACTGTGGGGAAATTGGGTAAACATAAGTTTTTATCATTTTACACACACAAGTAAGTGTGTACACCGAGAGCCAGCAAAACTGACCAGCTTTTAACCCTAAAGCATGAAGTGCAGTGCGCCCGTTTCAAGTATCAACAAGATGTCAACTTGTCTTGATAACTCATTCTGTCGGCTGAAATTAATATCTTGGCCTTGTGCACTGTAGGGCTGTCAAAATTGCGTTAGAATATTCCCTTTAAAAAAAACACATATATTCGAATATATTCGACTTTCTGGTTGCGCATTAGGCACGTCGGGGGGGGGGGGGGGGGGGGGGGGGAGAACTCCGCTGTGCTGACGTGTAGATAAGATCAATAAAATACGGCCGTTTAGTTTGTTTAATAACAAGGTGTAGACCTGTTCTATAGGAAAGTGAAACTTAAATGACGACTTGTGATCTGGCGCTATCGAGAAAATTACAGGGGGCCGGGGGGTTTCTTCAGGGGGTTTTGCTGTTTTGACAGCAAAACCCCGTGAAAGCCTCTCACCCAGCTTCACGTCTGCTCCGGGTCATAGACTCTGCCCCGAACAGCTCGTAACAAAAAGAGGACACTTCGTCGCGGCCGCGGCGGGGGTTGCCAGATTCACGATAATTATCCTCCAAATTCCATTTGTTTTTTTGTTTTTTACATTCGAATATTAATTTTCACATTCGAAATTCTGTTTTTAACAACTATTCGAATATATATTCGAATTTCGAACATTCGTTGACAGCCCTAGTGCACTGCCAAAATTATATAATTATTTCATAAATTGTGCTCACAAATTAAATCAGAATGTGGGAGCCATTTGATTAAATTTGATAGTAAATTATATTGCGTGAGCAAATTAATTAATCGTGTTCTAAAAATATCAATTTCAGCCTCTATGGCCTCTCCCGAGCTTCATGATGCAATCATATGTTCACAATTAGATTCCACTTATGATAAACAAACAAACAAAATGATTGCCTGGCCCTACTTTGTTCTATTCTAAATGATTAAAACACTGAGAATATCAATAATCTGTGAAAACATCTGCTCTCCCTAAATTTCCCATGAAATGTGTGACATTTTAAGAGTGTCAGAGTTAGAGTTTAGTGGAACTATTCTCAGCATGGACCACACAGAGGCCGTGTAACAGTAGTGTCTATTCAGCACTTCACTGGAGGCACATGTGCACACACACACACACACACACACACACAATTCACTGCACGTATATCCAGTCACACAAACTTTCCTCTGTGCACACTACTTATATGCACAAACACACACACAGTCTCTGAAGGGAGAGTGGGGATCAGTAACGCAGCACCTGCTGGGGGCCAATTTGGAGAGCAGAAAAAGAAGCGAGTAAAATGCTGCGCTAACAAACCTCGGGCCACCTTCCCTTTTAAATCCGATAATGTTCAGGTGATCCATGCTCTTTTATGGTTTATAGAGCCGGCCTTCTGCTGCCGCTGACCCAACGCGCACACACCTTGTGACTGCTCAATACCGAGATAATTTGCTAATACATGGGACCAATGCCACTGATGGTCAGGTTATGTTAAATCCTATTGACGGATGCAGTTATTTTTAGTTTACCATACAGCTGGTCCAACCTCTATGCAGATGCTGTACTCATACTTTTTCTTTTCTTTTTACCTGGGTCCAGACCTTTACATTTTGCCCTATCTAAATAATTTACGAATAATAATAATCCCGAACTCAGGATTCAGACCTGTAGTAATGCAGCGTATAACGTGTTCTGTAACGGCATTCTCATTAAGCTAAGTTATGGTGTGCATGTTTGCCTTTCTAAGTACTGCTCTATGCTTTCCAACACAGACCCAGTCAATTTAATTGAGTCAATACAGGTCACTCATGACCTCTCTGCTCACCTGGGTGCCTGCCCAGAGGCTGGGGCGAAGTAAACTGACCCACAAATAATGTGGTTACATCAGCTGCATCGATATCCGCTACAGTATGCGTGTCATTAAAAGATTACAGTACAGGTGTGTGCAGAATAGATTACTGGCTATATCCCTCTTCTGTCCATGCAGATGGTTTGTGACATTCATGAACACTTTCTATGACACAGAATTATGTGACAACTTTGGACACTCTAATTTTGAGCTGATCAAACTGTGTTACAGCACGCTTATTACTGTCGCTTTAAAAAGATCTTGGTGGTGTACTTTAATTGTGCTACTATTTTGGAGAGAACACTTGGAACCATGTTTGCATATTTTAAAAGTACTTCTCCTACAAGTTTGGTTAATTTAGTATATTTTCAGTATTCAAGACTGTAACAAGATTAAGTCACCCACACTGACACCTCTTGGCACATGAATGAAACATTGTGAACTTACACGACAATGCGGCGGTTAAGGAACCAGTATTTGCGGTTGTGTCGGTCAAAGCTGACTGGCAGTTGTCGAATGAAGGGTTTGCTCCTCTGCACTTCTGGGATGCAGTCCGCCACACCGGGTACCTTGTGGGCCACGCACACCTCGCACTGCCACTCGTCCTCCGGTACCTCCTGCAGAGGCGGCTTCACACACTCCAGATGGTAAACGGCTGAACATGTCTCACAGCACAGCAGGTCACCGAGGCGATGGCATACCCTGCAGTGGTCGTCGTAGGCAACCACGCCTTCCGACATAAGCTCCTCCCGGGCAATGTTGGTCGCCAAGAACTGGTCCACCAAAAACTGGAGGACTTTGATTTTGCTCTCCAACGGTTCGTACGGGTAATCCTCACACTCCTGGAAAGGCAGAATGTGCCGGTACTCCGGGTCACTCTCACAGTACGCCCGCACCACCTCCGGCCAGGTCATGCCGTCCACAAAATACAGAGTGGAGTTGACGGAGTCCTTCACGTCAGTGGGACCAAATGTGGTGTTAGAAGTGTCCTCCTCTCTGAGAATAGCTTTGAGCAAGGTGATGTGGGTCTCTGCCAACAGTGTGCACTGCTCCTGGCCGGCCACCGCTGCACAGAAATCCTCAAAGCGGAACGGCGAGAGCCGCAGCACCGAGCCAAAGTTGCGGAGGACCTCGTAGACGGCAGACACATTGAGGAGCTGTGAGGTAGGAACCTGGAGATCCTCAGAGGACTTAGGAAGCTCCAGGGAAGGAATGTCCTTTGCCTCAAGGATGGGAGACTGCGGTCGCAACGCCCGACTCCTTTTCCGGCCTGCAAGAAGTGGGAAAAAAAGAGCCAGGAGTTAGAAGGATGGCGTAACAAAGAAAAGAAAGGAAATGAACAGCAAATACACATACAATAATAAAAGGACCTTTTTTTGCTTTTCGTCAACACTAAATGTAACCACGGTAACTTGATATACTGTGTCGAGGTCGACCCAGAGTGTATTTTTACAGGCTTATACAGAAACGATAATTTGGAGCAAGAAAAGGCCAATGAAGAGCTGACAGTGCTGCGTTATGTTGCAGCCTTGGTTTTCTAACCCTGTCGTTCGAATAATGCATTGAATGTTTTTTCATTGACTCGAGTATTGCTCTCCCAAAAAAAAAAAAAGAAGAAGATCTAAAACATAATAGTCTGTCTGGCATTCATAGCTGGAGTGCACTGAGTGCCAGAGCTCCCCGTCATCCTGGTCTTAAGTGGCAAGTTACATGGGGCTTTCAACAGTTGTTTTGATCTTAACCACGTGTGCGCACATTTTTCCAGCAAAAGTGGCCCTCATTATGTGTTCGGACAACAGTGACGGAAAGCAGTGATGTATGTTTGCGTTTGACGGGTGGCGGCTGTGCAGCCATCACCCACTATCAGAGCCCAGTTCCTCCGATAACAACAGTTGGTCAAACGTCCCATCGGCGCGGGGGCGACCTCTCATAAAGTGCACCTGACGAAGAGTCCTCTTCCAGTTTGCCTGGGGGCACTAGGGGATCCCCCGAGCGGCATACCAAAGTGCCACTTGTAATTCAATTTGTTCTAATAAAAAAGGACACAATAACAATATGCAATATAACACTATCAATTTCAAATACAACATTTTGATGGGAAACACAGCTAGAACTAATGTGAAGGATTTCTTTTACAGCGTGATACAGAGTCACTTCATAAATTAATTCAAATTTTTTTTTCAAGCTAATTCTTGTCCCAAGACAATAAGTTGAATGCTCCCACTTGATTCATAAGCCTGCGTTTCTTTCTACTGTATAATGTATGCATATGGTGCAGCGTATTTACTGTACTTTGAACACAGGAATGTGTAAAAGCCTGCATTTGTATTTGATGTGAATGGCTCAGTGCAGGTCATTCAACCTGGCCTCATGACCCCGGTCCTGCCAGGACGGACTGCATGGTTTTGACATGAAAGAAGAAGCATTTCTTGAAATCACTGTAGGATTAGTATACTGTTGCTATTCATTAATCAGAAGATTACTGTGCTCTTATAGCCTTCTCATTTATCCAAAGCGGGTTTTGTAAAGGACAGAGGGTGTCATATGCTGTATCGATTGTAATGCCGCCCTGAGGCAAATTTGAGATTTGTGATATTAGGCAATATATTAAAATAAATTTGACTTGCCTTGACTCATGAGCTCTAACTTTACTGTAGACGTTGCTACATGTAACCAGCTATTACATATATCAAATATATAGGAGTAAAAGGGTCAAAGTTCATGATGCAATGCTATGTGGAAGTAGTATGTCCCGACAGCATATACTGTCCCAAAAGTATGTGATTTGGCATGACAGGAAAAGCACCAAAATATCCAGACAAGTGAGTCTCAAAGTGGAGTCCGTGAAAGGTTTTTAGACTCATTAATTTAAATGATCATGAAATAAAATGTGTATCTGTCTAATATAATGCTCTTGTTTTGGTCTTTCTCATAACTAAAACTACAGAAGTGTCGAAAAAAAATGTATGCAAAGGACATATCCTGTATCTTCTAAGGGGTCCTTGACTAAAACAAAAACCCTCTGGTCTAGCCATTGGTCTTAGGAAAGACCCCTCACACGCGGCTGCACAATGCTGCCATGTTCATGTCATTATTATCAGAATCAGAAACCGTTTATTAGCCAGGAATGTTTTCACACAAACGAGGAATTTTTTGAGGCGGAAGGTGCATACATTGGACATGGACATGGGACGTAAGACGAGACAAACAACAATCAACAATCAACGAAAACAACAGTGCAATTGGTATTAAAATATGTGTAAGATAAGCAAGTGCTCAGTCAACAGATACGTTAATGTGAATGTACGTTAAGTGACATGTGTATTTAAGTTAAAGTGTATGTTAAAGTGACGAGTGTTTAAGTGTGCGGTGTGCAGAGGAGTGAATGGTAAAGAGAAATAAAAATAAAGAAGAGAAAATAAAAATAAAAAGCCATTTGAAGTTGAGAGGTATGAGAGTAATCCCTGAACCACTTATATAGGCTGAACACATCAAGAAATACAATCTACATTCAAGTGTTTCTATCAAAAGAGCATTTTTGTTTCAAATAAAAAATGAACCCCAAAAAGAAATAAAAGCTGATGGGTTAGCAAAAATGACATTAAACAGCCTTTGTGAATCACCCTATGTTGTTCTCATCCTCGTAGACTTACTTCCCGCGCATTGTACAACATAACAGAAGTGATGCAATGTGATTTTTTTTTTTTTGCATGCGCCTCTCAATTAACACGACTGTCCACGAGCTCACCTGATAAACAGTGCGGTTACCATGGTAACGGTGACCCGCGTAATAGTGTAACGAGTTGGTGTTTTGCAACAAGTGAAAAAAAAGAAGCGGCTCGCTTCACAACAAAAGCCTGTCAGGCTCATGTAGTAGCGTTATGCAACAAAACGTGTCTCCTGAAATAGAGTTGAACGGATCTGATGATTGTGCATGAATAAAATACAATTAATACCGTTATTTATTTAACGGGTAACACTTTCACTTTAGGACATCAGCCCTAGAAAAAAGGAGATCTATGAACTGTTTATCCGAAGGCCAATAGAAAACAATGTTTATAATAACCACGTGTATTGAAGCAGCAGTCTGTGACATAGTATAAAGTACACTTACTGTACTGTGCATGACATTAACATCGGTAGAAATGTTGAATGAATGACAGCTACACAGTCCACACATCCAGATACTCCGCGTCTACTCAAACACGTTAAATACCGCGCGCTCAAAGTAGTCCGCTAAAAAAATTAAAAAAAAATGAATTCTGCAATATAAATCGACAACAAAAATGTGCTGATCTGACGAAAAGTCAAAAACACCAGAGCCGGTTGAAGCGTGGAGCAGATCTGTAAACCAGTGCAAGCAGAGCACACGGTAAACAAAGGCCTGTTTCTGAGTGCAAGCTCCATTTTGAACAATGCGGCTTGGTTTCTGTACTGAGCTACAAAAAAATAAAATGCACACTTTAAGTAATGTGGTGAAGTGCGTGCACTTGCAAACAAACGTACCTGGGGTGCTCCCGAGCGTGCTGTGACTCTTGAAACTACTCTCGGTACAGTAGCTGGCATCATCATCATCTGGTAGTTCCTCCAGATAGTCAGACTCGTTTCCCAAGGCCTCCTCCTCTTCAAGATCCGACGAAGGATTGTCGTTCAGGAGTTCATCATCGTCTGACCTGTAGCTTAAATTATCATCCTCCTCGTCGCTGTTGTCGTCGTAGACCACCTTGGTTTGAGGCCGCCTCCCTGCGCCTCGAGTGCCGCGGCTGCCTCTCGACCCCCTGCCTCTCGATCTGCCTCCTCTGCCCCGCGATGCCGCGGCCGCCGCCGCCGTGGTTGAGGCTCCAACTTTCCTGCGGCCCCGGGTCGGATGAAAGTTCTCTCGGCCGGAGATTTCCGTCTCCACTTCCGCAGAGCCAGTGCCACAAACGCCGCCAGTTAGACCCCGTCCCCGGCCGCGTCCTCTGCCTCTTCCCCGTCCTCGCATCCCTCTACTCCGGCTGCCCCGGGAGCCGCGGACTGGCCCGGGTGAACCTTCCCGCATCGCGGCTGCTTGTTTGGGCGGCCTTCCTCTTCTCCCCCTCATTGTGGGAGAGTGTCTCTTCTGTTCCGCTTCAATCTCGGAGCTCGAATAAGCCACGCACTCCGGAGAAAAGCGGGGGAGAAAGAACCCAGCAGGTCTGGAGACGGTTCCCGACAAGTCTCCACCAAGCCCCGGTCTCAATTTCAGGGCGGAAAGCTCAAACTGAATGGCCGGTGTCCCGCTCTGGGTCGCCTGCAGACGCCATTTTTCTCAGCTCTCCCTCCGTTGAAAACACAGCAGGCCCCAGAGCTGCGTAAAGCTAACCATGGAAACCAGTGGCTTTACCGGAAGTAAAGCACGCTTTCCTTCAAACTAAAGGCACAGTTAAATGAAATCACACAAATCAGTATTTAACACCGAGGTGCACAGAACAGAGCATTGATATGAAACAAGGTTACAGTCATTATTTGTTTTCAATGCAGCCGTTGTATAATCCAAATGTACACGTAGAATGCTTTCGTTTTAACGAGCTCACTGTAACAGACGGAAGGTGCGTTTTTTGTCCTCTAACTTGACACTAGCAGGCCTGAGTGGATGCGAGGTCACGTGACTCACTATTCTACAATACACGCAATTGCCGTGCTAGTTCATAAAATTAGTTATCCATGCAATCACGTTATGCCAATAGCACTTTATTAGCACTGACTGAGTTTTGGCGGGTGGTTATACTCGCAGGTGGATCGAGTGTAGTGAAACATCATCGTTCATGTTCCGCCATGTCGCCATCGTCGTCACAGCAAAGCCAGGCGAGAACATATAAGCATACGTCCGACATTTAGCTGTAAAACATGAAACTAAATTTGCCATAAAAGTAAATAGCACACGTACTAAATTACGTAAATGTGCAAAACAGCTGTAAAAAAAATGTGTAGACAAATGCATTGAATATTACTTTAAATGTACTTTTCCGTATTACATGGGAACCTCCATTTTCAACCAGTTCAGCCTGTTCAGTTGACGCTTAATTGTTCAAATTACGTTGACATGTTATTGGAGCGAAACCTGCTGATCAAACCTGCGCTGTAATCGTGTTATAATGTAGCCTGCAATAACGTTTAAGGTCAACCAAAGAATATAGTAACAGAGTTGCAATTGCAACACCCTTCACTCTTGTCATATGTCTCTGGGTTTGACTTGATGAGCTCGGTATGTTCACGGTAACTGTTCGTCTTTGCTCTCGTTGGGCTGCCTCTTTTTCTCCCTAATTTTCTTTCACTTCAACAATAGACTGCACAAAACCAAAGCTCCGGCTTTCCCCGCATAGCAAGCCAAACTATCCTCTGTATTGACATCACAGGAGTACATCTTGGTTATGTTTGGTTTATTCCCCTCAGTTCTCCATCAGTTGTCGTGGCCGAGTGGTTAAGGCGATGGACTAGAAATCCATTGGGATCTTCCCGCGCAGGTTCGAATCCTGCCGACAACGAATCATATTTTTGTGGTCCTAATATATTTTCATTATGGAGGGAATCAGAGCAGCTACTCAAGTGACAGATTGTTGAGCATTGGTTATTTTGACCACTATACCACATTAAGAATGCCATCGTAGCTAGCCCAATACTTGCAGTGATGCCAATGTATGTTCCACTTGCTAAATGCTCGTTCTACACAAAGTAATAGCAACTTGTTAACTACATGCCTGCCACTTTCTTTTATATTTAGCGTCTCATAACCCTCTCAGTAGAATCAAAGTTTTGCAGTAACTTCAGTTCACGGTATGGCTAGGCCGCAGGTGCTTCTACACAAATGAGTACAATGACCTAATTACCATTAAGTATTATAAAAGTGTGCAAAAATCGTGACGATCACCACTAATGTCAATGCATCCCACACTACTTCACAAGTATCATTTAATGAAACAAAGTCATAGTTTTCTCAAATTATATATTTGTATTCAATATAAAAGGCTTTCCTGTGGAAAACCCGGTACAAAGTCACAGCTGACAGAAACAGCCATTCATTCTCAGTTGTGTTCGAAGGTAGAGTCCTACGATTATGACAATTATTAACCAGTTTGGCATTGATTCATTTATCATGCAAGCCATATTATCTTAATGGTCATCATTTACAAGGTTCAAAGGCATCTGCAATGTATGCAATGCCTAATTTACACCAATAATTCATACACAGTAAAACTCACACATCTGGAGTCTGATGGCCAGCCTTTCTTACCAAAAAGCACTTAATATGTTACCATTTGGGACAAGTATACAACCTTCAAACCACTACAGGTGAAAAGTTGGGAAGACCCAATAAGCTCAAAGATTTAATAAAAAGTATACACATTCTAAAACAGCTCAATGATTTCAATGGAGTATTGTCCGACGTCCTTCTTCACCTTCATCTTATTGAGCTCTTGGAGGCTGCCCTCGATCTTTCCGAGCTCAGAAACCAGTCTCACCTGAGGACACAACAAGGGGTCTTCATTAATTTCTTTCCCCAGATAACTTTTCAGATGCAACAGTTTTCTGATAAAACTGCAGTTCTCTGTATGCCGTTGCCATACACAACCCAACGCCCAATCCCTGGCAATTATAAAACATGTCTATGACCGTCGACCACCAAATTCTAAATCAGTTAATCCTTGAGTACAGATGGACGTTTGTGGCAAAGTTGTCAAAATTCCCTTCAGGTGTTTCTGAGCTATGACAACAACATTAAAAATTAATTAAATAAAAAATTAAAAAAAACACATAAAATATATATTTGTAGTTTGTGCATGTGATCCAATCCCCTGTTGATGTTGTAGTTTTCCATTCGACTAGACTATTTAACATGCAGCCAGTTGCAGGGCATAAGGCTGGTTACCTGAGACTTGATGAAGCTGTGGAGGTTCAGCAGTAAGCCCTTGGCCTCTGGAGTCATCACCAGCACTGTGAAATGGGCGTCCAACAGCAAGCATACCCAATCCATGATCTACAATCACATGCAAAGGAAAACAGAGTTAGTCATTTCATTCCCTTCAAACTAGAATGACTGAATTGTTGCCTTCCAGCCTTTGTTTACGACCATTTAGTTACAAACAATTCACTGACAACCCATAGTTATTATTGCAGAGATAGATTGCTGTACATCAGAATTCCAGCGCGTTTACACGTTTGTTATATATTTAGAAGTTTATGCTCTTTGGCTGGATTTAATTCCAACCGCACGCAGTTCAGCTCAAAATGCGAGTCTGACTTCCACCATATCTGGATTTGACAATCTGTCAGCAAAGTATATTGTTCTGCTTCCGGACTCGTCACTTGACGTGTCCCGGTGTGACAGGAGATGCGAGCTGCCCCAATATGTCAAGTATGGCCACACTAATTATCCAGTTAGACATTGACACAGACCTGAGTCAGGCTTGGTGATCTCAATCCATGCATCTGTGGGAGAGCATCTTGGGAATATTTTAGGTAAAGGAACTGCAGGTACTGGAGGAAAAGCTGATTGGACAAGAAAGAACATTGAATGTTATAAATAGCGTTTCGTCAAAGCAGCTATAGTCGGTGTTATGAAAATGTGCAATTAACTGGCGGTCACTCACAACAACTTGTTGGGAAGAGAGATCTTTTAGGTGTGGGAGGAGGAAGGAGTCACTGTACGCCGTCTGCAGGACCTCATTTCTATACAGCTCGAGTTAAGATCTCATACACAGTAAATTAAAATCACTGCGAACAAAGAGTCTGCCATTATGCTGTTTAACATAAAGCTCGTCACTGGTATACAATATAAAGTGGGTAGGGGTTGAATCCTATGATAAATGATAAATAAACAACAAAATGTGACAGCATGGTGCAGGATACAGTAGGACAGCTTTGTGCAATCCCACTGGACAGATCTGTTCTGGTGGCGTTGCGGTCTTCTCCTCGTCTTGTTGTGCTCTGGTGCCCCCACCACCCAGGCCGTCCGAGCGGTCCTCGTCAGCGGAGGTGGGGCTGAAGCCATTCAGCGCGCCGACCGGGCCGCGCTCTCGAGCAATCAGGGTTTCCATGAAGGAGACACTGCCGGGCTCCAGGCTCCCATTCTCTACGTCAACGTCTGACATGCTGAAAGACCAAGGTAGAAGCACGCACCGTTTATTTTCCTCCCGCATTTTTCATTACACAGTCAGGCTAATAGTCAGATTATAAAAACCATAAATCCCAAAAATATGTTGGCCCTGAAGCAGAGACATCAGTTTGGGGTTGTGCACTTAAATCAAAACCATCAGTTTTACCTGATAAAGGCCTTCAGGCAGGCACAGGTGACGGCTTCAGGGATGTCAGGGAAGAACTGCAAGCAGAGCTGACACAGGAAGTAGTCCTTCCTCTCCAGGGCCAGGAGCACAAGGTCGGGACACACACTGTTGAAAGTCACGATGGTGAATGGTCACATTAAGCAGAAAGAACACTTATTATGGTAAACAGTCTCAATTATGACATTCATATTCAAAAACAGGTTAGACGGAATACCAGTGAAATAGTTTTGAGATGTGATCTATTTATATTTTTCAGTTATATCTCTCACTCAAAGAACAACATCGCCCTGATCCCATTGCCATGCCTTACTGACCTGTGGCAGAGGCACCGAGTGTGCACTAGCTGAGCCAGGCTGCCGGGGGTATAGAAGGCTGGATCCTGGAGGCTCCGGGACACCAGGGTTGATGCGAGCTGCCCCAACGATGGCTGCAGATCCTGGATGTCTGTCCTTGAGAGGAGCACCTTCACCTCCCTCTGGACCTCTTCTACTGGTGCGGTCTGCATGAGGAAATTCAAATATTTGTTTCAATTATAAAATTACACTGTTTTGCCAGAAAGCCATAAAAATAAATTAAAGAAAATTCGGATTCTTACCTTGATGAGCTCCAGAACTTGGTAATTTGTTAAACTAGGTGCTGATTGGCTCTTACGGGTCGTTCTCTGTATGGAAAGAGAGAAATAAAACCATGGATGATACCATTGACGGGATAATTACTGAACCATTACTCACACGCACAACTTTAAACTTGAAAGCAGAAGCAGTGAATTGCTGACTCGTGAAATCGGTGTCACGTTCATCAACTGGTGTAGTTATGGTTCTAGTGTGCGAGCATGTTTAAGATGGGATGAATTGTCTGATGAGACCGACACTTCTTTACATAGTCATTTAGGTTACCCATTATAGATTAATCTACAAAAAAATAAAATTACAGAAAAAGCAGGCCTGTAGTATTAAGAATTGTCAGAATTTTGTACATTTAGTGAACGATTGACTCCTTTCAGGCAGCAACTACTCTAAACCAGCATTTAGCAGGTAGTCTGAGAAACACTAAGCCAGTTTTCAGGGCAACAACGTGTGGGATTAATGCAGCGGCAGCCGTCTAGTCTCTAGTATCGGGTCCAACAAACCGTCTTCCTGGTCTCCACTGTTCTCGAGGGATGAGCTTTCTCTTCATGCAGGATGTTATTCCAAGATGGTACAGAAGTGGGAGCTTTGGACTCTGTTGCAGTAAGAAAAAGCACAGTGTACCGAGTGAACAACTCTGCAGTGACAAATTAGTGCAAGAACATGTTATTACTGCATATTTGTTTAGGCTCACCTTCAGTCTTGACCTGCCTCAGTTTTCCCAGTGCGGTGGCCAGGGAAGATTTGGGGCACTCGTATGGAATAACTGAGAGGGTTTTCCCATGTGGAATGAATAACTTGTTGCAAAAACTCCATAGCTAGATCAAAGACGAGTGAGGAAAGAGAATACAAACAGGAATTAAATTTAGCGAAGATTAACAGTGATAACATGAGCTAGGACAACTATTTCAGCGTCAATATTAAGAATGTAAACTGCAATAAAGTTGTGAGGAGGGACAGAGAGCCCAGTCACGGTGGAGAGCAGCCACAATGCTCTGCCAAAGTCATACAGTCCTCATCAGCACCTAACAGCTGGAAGGACAGGGAACCTTGGCCTGCAGTAAGGAAGGTGGAGTGGGTGGTAGGCTCACACATACTCATGTACACACTGGTGATTGTCCCGTATGAGCGCTAGGGCCCAGCAGTCAGCATAGCTAAAAAGTATTACCAGTATTTGTTTAATCTACTGAACATATAACAGACACAAAAAAAGAAATACAATTATCTTGGTGGGTTATGCACGCACACACGCACACGCACACTTCCTACCTGTCCGTAGATTTTACCAGCCATCTCTTTTCCTGCCTGAAGCGTCTGGAAATTGGTATTCCAGATGCAGAGGAAGTCTGAAAAATCAAAGACAGAGAGCTGTTCAAGACCCACACACAAGCTTGCATTAGATACTGGAGTCACATGGCTTCAGGTCATCATGTCTTCATTACCAAAAACAAAAAAAAATACTGGTTATTTCCCCACAGCACAATACGGAGACACTAGAAACCAAATTCAGCTCTTTCAGTCATAAAAAATAAAAATAAATAAAAAATAAATAAAACTTCTGGCTTCTTTCCTTATTCTCTTTCATTTTTGGGGGGTGGGGTTCACCTTTATTGGAAAGATGATAGTTTAATTTGTTGGCACGTTCTCCACTGTGAACTTTTCATACTAAAAACCTTGAGAACACAGCTCTCCGTATATCCCAGATTGACTTACTTAAGATGAGTCTTGCATAAAATGGCACTTTTAGCAGAGTGAAAACCAGCCAGCTGCTCATGCAAATAGTATCCGACAACCTGTCTGAGTAGAGCCCTTGGGGTCTTCATTTGAGGCAGTGTGATTAACATGCATTTACCTTTGCCGGATCCGGCAGAGGGGTGTGGCACCCCCACAACAGCGACATGTGCTTCGTCCAGGGCCTGAGCCGATGCAGACTCCAGGAGGCCCTCGCCGACGGGAAGACCCAGCAGCAGGCTGCGGGGCAGCGGAAGAGCCTGGGCCCCCTCGTCAGCCACCAGGACCCTCTCAGAGACTACACTCTGGTATACATGACCGTTAGGGTCTGGATGGAAGGGAAATGAGGCACACAAAAAAGATTATTGAGAGAACTAATAACACCTATCTTACATATGCAACATAATGTGTAACTTGAAATAAACCTAAAAAATAATGTGCAATTAGTAACTGCTGTTTTTTGGGTTGTGAAACACTTAACTCACAGTCGCGAAACCATAAACAAAATCTGTGTGCAGGAGGACAAGATTTTGTCTCCCAAAGCGTCCTGGTTCGTAGAGCATGTGGAGTCAAAAGATCTGCAAACCTCCCGGCTATCATCTCACGATAATTAAGCTTTTCACTGGTTTGAAATTAGCTTGTAAACTGGCGACTTGTGAAACAATCCTGTCTTTCAATTCCAATCGCGGTCTCGCATCTCAACTTGCTAATAGGACTGTAAACAATGAGCGGTGCACAGAAAAGGAAGTCCGCAAAATTAGCCTGTGCTGTCAAACAGTGACACTAAAAATACTTTCACAGGAAACTCAGACTTACAGAGATAAAGCAGGCAGATGTGTTTATCCCTGTAGGAGGCAGAGAAGCTGAGCGGGGAAAGACCCGGCTCTTCCCTCTCCAGCCGGTACCTCTGGAGGGTGTTGGGATTCAGTCTCTGCAGGTACAGGAAATGATCTCCTTTCTGTGGGACGACATTGACAGCCAAGGAAAACTGGCCTTTAGAATTACCAATAACAGAGTTGATGTCCGAGGACAAGTTACAAGCACAACGAATGCTTAAATCTGAAGTCATTTCGTTCAGTTTTTGTGTCTCCTGTACAATTTAAATGATGTTACCTGTTCGGTTGTGAAAATGACAAACTGCTGTGACTCTGTTACTATGTTGGTGCTCCACCTAAAGACAAAAAGGAACAATCAACCACACGCTAAAGGTGAGACTGCTGCACAGCCCGAGCTATTGTTTGAAATTGAATTGTCAATATAAATTGTTAAAATGTAAACATCACTCTCAATCCAGATTATAACCCAACGGGTTTACCGGGGCTGTAAGTGATACTGACCTAATAGCCTCTTCTTGAGGCAGGACTTCCTCGATGGGCTGCTGGGGAGCAGAAAGTAGGGAGTCCAGGAGCCTCACAGCTCCTCTAAGGAACAACACCACAGGCTCCCCTCCAGCCACACAGTGGACCCTCCAGACATCTGATGACACCTGGAGAGAGAATTCATACACAGGAGAAGGAATGAGGATGGGCTCAGATTGGACCCGAGTGGGCCAGATTGTAGTTTCAGTGGCATCGGTAAGGCAGAGTGCTTCGCTGTGTGAATGAACTGCTTCCAGCATGTTTGGTGGAAAACACAAAGTCATTGTCCCCGATTGTATTATTCATCACGTCTCATCCCTCTGTGACAACGGGGCTTTTCACACTCGATCAGGTGGAATCACTTCTGGATTGAGTAGACAACACATTGTTCAAACTAGTTCACGTACGGTTGCTTTGAAGGCCTGATCCAAGTGGAGGTCTTCTAGCTTCCAAATTCTGATTACCTTCAAAAAATAAAACACAGACATTATTGTGTGTCGGGCAGTTATTTCTCAAAGGACAGATCTACAGTGACACCTAGAGCCTAAATGAAAGAAAGTGAATAACAACATGGTTTATTTATCAAGGACCAAATGCAGTAGTACGGCAAACCTTTAAATGAGGTAACACTGAAGTGAATAATAAATCATATGGACATGGCCTCCTGAACATTGTCTCATCTATTGTACAGATGGTAGTCGGGTGAGTGGGAGAATGGAGTCATGCAGAATGGAAATTCAGAAACACTTAGTACAAGTTTACAGAAGAAGAAAAAAGAAGCAACATTTCAGTCACTGTTGCATTTTGGAGTAATAACTATTACATTAAAGATTTAAAAAAAATAATGTCATATGCACAGATAACAGACCGTCACTCTGTACAATGAAAAGCTTATTTTGCTGGGTCCTCCTAACACACAGAAATTACAATAAAAAAGTAAAAGATAAATAATAAATAAAGGCACAAAATATAGTAATAGTATTGCACAAAAATGTGATGACAGTATTGCAGTGTATAAAGTATTGCTCAGCGTTTAAAATGCACTATGCATTGCTACAAATATACAAGTATGGTCGTGACATTAAGTCACAGCAGCAGCTGTGTTTACATGTAAGAATGTATCCATTTTGCCCCAATTTAATTGCAGGTTTCTGTACAGGCGGTGCTCCAGACACCACAAAGAGAAGAAGACTGGACCTTACCTTGCTGTCCGACACCGCCACATACTCCTTGGTCTGCGGGTTGTAGACCGCTGAACAGGTCAGTGTCTGTCCTTGCTTCACCGTCCAGCTGCTCAGCGGCTTCTGGTCCGAAACCTGGCGGGACCACGAACACATGCATGAAAAGAGGACCGGTAAATACCAGCAATGACGCTACAACACAAACAAAAGTCCCCCCTCACTTCCTAAAACGCTACAACTATGCCATACTGTGCCCACCTAGCTGGAAGAGTAGGGAACAAGCAAGTGGGGCCAATTCTGACTGGTTGGTGCGTGGTAAACCATTTGGCGGTACGTGGAGCAGTACATGAAAGTAATACACACTCCGACCGAGCAACCCGGCTAGCAAGCTGTGCGACATAGCGCCCGTTAGCTCACAGTTGCGTGTCGTTGTACGCGGGCACATCGGCTCCTACAACCGGGCCGACCCGGGCTCACGATGTTGGCGCAACAGGAGTCCGCGCTATTACAGCTGGAGGTGGCGGTGTGTGTGTCGTGTCGTGTCTGTTCTGGTGGTTTCTGCCACAGTAGCTAAGACCAGCCGAGGATGCCAACACGAGTTCTCCAGGTCGCGCCGATCAGCTGGGTAGTGGAGCCGCCTCGAAACAGACGTGAAACGTTACCTTGTACAGCGTGACGGATCTGGTTGAGTCGGTGACGACGACATGGTCGCTGTCTCTCTCCGCTTCGATCCCCAGAATACCTGCATTTGACAGATTTTGAGCTGGAGCAAGTCCGCACAACGTGTATCCCTCATAGAGCGCGGCCATGCTGGACGAGAAGAAAGCAGAACTCGTAGGATCTCGCGAGAAGAGACGAATGCTTGTCGGAGGCAAACGGGTGTTTCCGTCGAGTTGTGCGTGCCCGCGCGCGTTCCTCGCCGAGATTTGCCTTGCACCTCGCGGGAGCGCGCACAGTGTAAAGCGAAAATTACAGAAACAGAAACTCTGATCTGACGTGGAGAAGCCGTGAATTATTTGCATTCTGGTCTATGTAGTTGCAAGGAGAGGACGATTCGTTATTATTATAATATATGTGTAATCAAATATACCCCCCAAAACAATGTGTAATAGTAGTTACACAGGCAGGATAAAGTTGTGAATATACACACACAGTAAATCAATGAAGCCACTAGCTTGAGACAAAGAGCCACCAATGGTACAGATTTACAGACAACAGTAATCTCTATGGATTAAGGATCAATAGAAGTAATCAAATGTGTGCTTTCTCTCACAGGTCAACTCAAAGTTCGAGAGAAACCATTTCCTGATGCATTTGTGCTGGAGCCTTTGGATGGATCTAATGGATGTGGTGAAAAGGAGCAGAAAGGGAGGAAACTTGTTTATGAAAGGAAACATCCTGTCTGTGCAAAATCAAATGGTGTCATCTGCTCCTCATAGAGCCTCTCAGGCAGGTGAAGGAGATAGGCCTGCTGTTTAACTGGTGGAAACAGACCTCTCAGAGAGCAAACAGGATGTGGGTTGTCTGTACGGTTACACTTGCTGTTGCTGCTCCCCATCTCAGAATTTCTGAGGCTTTCTGAGGGGAGGATGTTATGTAACCTCCAGTGTTTATGGGTACGGTCATAGTTACATGTTTGTGTGATCAATATTCTTTAATTACAGTTTTTAAACATGCAATTACAACAGCATCAGAGTCAACATTGGATAAATTACAAATACATTGGGTATTGCATAGATAGTTTTACTGAAGATGAATTTGCTGATGAAGTATGATTCCTCAGATGAGTGATCCTACAATGAAAACCCCAGTAACACACTGACATATATATTCACAGATAGTGGGCTTATAAGTCAACATGTCAAGAGTAGAAAATATGATTAACATTAGTTTCAACTGTAGATAGAATAAAACACTTTTTAAAAGTTGAAATAACAGATCACATGTTGTTTAAGTGTGTGATAGAAAAGAGCGTTTCAAACAGATGCATATGATGCATTAGATCAGTATCCATAAAGAAAAGGCCCTGTTTTAATCAATCTTTATCCTATTTATTTCAGAATATGTAATGTTAAAGAGCACTTATATAGGGACATAGTAGCCCATTTGCCAAACCCCTGTCAAAAGTTTTAACTTCCATAGCATCAAAGCTTTTGCATGATTTTTTTACAAATCTACCTTGAATAATAATGAAAGGACAAGGCTCATGCAAATTTCAAGAAAAAAGTCCTCATAACTCAACATGCAAACCTCGCCACTGCACCAGATTGTACGAACAGTGCGTGATGCTGGAATATTTTAATGTGAAACCAGCAATTAACCCACCGCTATTCAACAGAAAATGTTTACTGTATTGATGATAGTTCAGACTTAAACATTTTCAAATCATTCATCCACTGTAATAATTATAGTGAGATATTTGAGTTTTTATCCAACAGTTACTCGTGCATTTGTATTAGCTGCAACCTTTTAATTGCAGTCGACAATTAAGCTCAGTAAGTTTATGGTAGCTCAATTGACACATGGACACAGGGTGGATGTTACAGATTGTTTGAACTGATATACCCACTGTGTAGCATAGACACTATTTTATAGACATTGTATTGGCTGCTATTGTTGCAACCAATGTGACAGTTCACATCAGCCGACAACTAACATTGGATTAATCAACATTTTATGGATGTGGTGTCATATTTATATTATGTATTCTGTACTCTCTATTTTTTGTATTTTCTTATCCTATTGGTCATATGGGATTCATCCATTATTCTCCTGTTTACTTACTGCGATTGTTTTATTACATGTGGTCACTTTCAGCTCAAGCTACTTACTTCCACGATTTGTTCCTTGGAAACCGCTGTTGCTACAGAACTTTAACTGTAGTCCACTGAACAGGGAACACAGAAGGAGCACAGCCAAGAATCTGTTCTGACAATGCAAAGAGGTCCTGCAACAAGTCCTGCGTTCCTGGCCATTTAAGTCTCCCGCAGCTTTCAGAAAGCCAATCTTTTCTGACTCTCGAGGAAGCCTTCGGTACATAATGCATGTCTTTCCAGTGTCTCCTTACTGACCGTACGTCTTTAGAAATGGTTGTAACATTATAGGCAGGTCAGCGTAACAGTACACACATTCTTGGTAACCTTAATAGATTGCTGTAGGAAACCCTTGGTCCTCTGAAACATTGTGACTGTCTGTCCGAAGTGACCTCTTTACCTTCAGGGACAATAAGTCTGGACAATAAGCAGAAGGACACTTTGGGAGTATTAGAATATCAAAACCCACACGCAAATGGCATGAGCAATGGCGGTTAAAGCTGATATAATCACAGGCACATGCATGTCTTCACAGATGTCATGGAAAGCCTCCTTTTTCAATTTGAACCAGGGCAGGATTATTTTCAGCTCACCTTTCTCAGGAGACATGCTATTTTCTGGTTTGGCTCTTCATGGCCAATCTGCCTTAATTTGGCCAGGAGGACATTTATTTCTGGCACACACACAACCAAATCTCAAAGTCAAATTTGGCTGGCTCTTAAAAGAGAGCAGCATGTTTGCTTAATCCCGTGGTCAGAGGAGCTATCCAAGTGCAGTACCTATCCATGATACCATGGGGATACCACACCTGGACCTGCAGCGTTGCCTGGGAAAGAGCCAAATGGACATTGAGATGAGCAGTTGACTATGCACATAGAACAATGCCTTATTAAGGTTAACACATCCTTTGTTTTGCACTTATCAAAAGTTAGCTATGCTTTTTGCAGGTACATAAAGGGGGAAATAAATATTATTACCTATTAATTAACACATATTACAAGAACCTTAAGCGCTCCTAAATTAAGAAGCTATGCATTTTAATTACAGTGCATTACTTGCATAATCTATGTGTTCATTTGAATCATATAACATTTTAAATACAGATGATCAGAAAGTGAGTATACAAAGAAAGGTAGAAGATCACTATGACCTGTGCCTACCAGAGTGAAAGAGTAACTGGATTCGTTCGGGAAGGAACTTTAGAAAGTCTTGTATAATAGGGCGCTTGTCTGGCACCACCATACTAAAAACAATTTTGCAAATGTGAGGTACAGGTTGGCAAAAGTTTCAGGTATAATGTAGTCTCCTTGTGTAATAGAGCCTCCAGGTGAGATAAAGTGAAATGTCTAACAATCCTGTATTTAATTCATAACCAGTCAGAGACGCTCAGTGTCTTCCGTGTTTTGATTACTGACAAATCTGGAGCATCCCAACCAATCAGGAGGAGCGGAGCATGAAAGGTTTGGAAAATGTATTTTTTTCAGATCTGTGTATTGCTTTTCTACAGCGTCTCAGTGTCCAGTTCCTACGAATCTATTTGTGGCTATTTATTTAATGTTCAAGAAGACTGAACCGACAGAAGGAAACCACAACGACAACAAAAACACACCAACACATATTGTATATGGAAGTAGTTTAATAAAAATCAGAGAAGGGAACTGCTGCTTTTTCAGCACTGTTCGATTTCTGATGGAAGTGAAGCTGAATAAAGGTTATAATCAATACCTCTGGGCTCTAGAAAAAAAGACACACACAGAGAACAGGTTAGAATACACTTACCATAATAGAGCCAAAGATCATTAATAATCAAAGTGTTTCTCTTTTATAATTTAGTAATCATGTCGAAAGAATATTGCCCCCAAAAGCATTCATGTGTCCTGCTGTGATTTACTGTTCACTGCAGGGTTGAGCAATAATAGGTCTGATGGGAAGTGTAGCTGCTCCAAGTGATATGGCCAAGCCTGGTGATCATTTGTAGGACACTGTAAATATGCCCCGGCATTATATTGTTTTAAGTATGAGATAATGAGAATACTTGTTATTGCAATAACTCATTTATAATGTATTGTTATTACCAATAACTATTTGGGGAAATCTGAATTGAGATGAATGGGGAATAAATACTATACTTTTGAACCCAGAGGACAATCACTTGTGAAACACTTGGATCATGTACTGCACACGTTGTTCTGATAGTTTGAGTCTACACCTGTTATGTTATCAATAGTTTTTAAAAAACAGTTTCTTTAAATATAGTTAGAAAACAGCTTTTAATGCCTTTAAAAATAATAATTTAAAAGTCGGCACTGCTAATGTCTTAGGTGGAGTGATAGTAAAGGAAATAGGAAAAATATATTTAAAAATACAAAATAAATAAAATAAAGCAAAGTCTATATTCTAGCTATTGGGTGATATGTTGTGAAATATGTCTTACCCTCAAAGCACTCAGGGATTTTGAGTATTCCACCGTTGCACTGGGTTGGCACTGCATAACCACATTTCCGGACCTTGTCCATGCAGTAGACTGAGACAATCTCCCTGTGTAAGATTATGTTAGGCTGGAGGTCTTTGATCCAAATTTTTTGTCCTTTGTATAATATCCTTGCTTTCTGTATGCCAACACGGCAAGGAGCTGTATGTGACAAGTAGAAGAAACAAAAAAACATTATGCTTGATAGATAGCGTTGACATTGAGAGTGGTTAGCTACCTGTAAAAGAGAGGATGAGTTTATATTAGATGGCAACTGAAAGTTTAGCTCATATGCAGAGGCATGCCAATGACCATTTTAACTCTGAAAAGCATTTCTAAACGTGTATACACTTTTATAATGGTCAACGCAGGCAAAAAAAGAGTTATTTGATTGAAGTAAAGTTGAGAGTAAAATAAATGGAAAAAGGCCGAGATGGAATTATGAATACCGTTCCTATGCCACCCTTTACTGCAGAACTAAACTCTCAAAAACAACTACAAGCCGGTCTCAGGATCTTCATCTATCAAGATTACTCACGAAATGTGTCTATCCCCAGAATTTCTAATGTCAAATAATAATAAAATAAATTGGTTGCAGCCCTACCTTTGCAGGATGGCTTCTCAGACCAATTCCCATTTTGCTGACAAACAATCTGGAGGCTTCCGTCGAGTACGTAGTCTCCATTGCAGCCATAGTTGACCGTTTCCTTGTAGTCATAGTCTCTCTGGTCGTTGCTGGACATGTAGCCTTTGTCAATGTTCTCCGGAGGAGGGCAGGTCACCACTGTAACAGGAATAATTTAGTCCATTCATTAGAGACACTATTTGTTTTCATATTTTTGTCTGCAAATCATCCCAGTTAAAGTGTATTGGAAATTTTCCCTGGAGATGCTGAAGACCACAGGGTGGTGCTATTGCATCGAATGTATTATTAGTGTGCCTTCTCAGCTCCCACTAGTTATTACCTTCTCGCTGTACTACCAATGAGTGAGAAAATCCGCCATATCCTCCAAAACTGTTTGGTAGTTTTTCTTTTTGTCTTGAAAGAGATTTAAAATCGTGCTTAATCACCCATTACTGAAATATTCACCCAATCTCATAGTGTACTTGTCATATTATTAATATAACTTTGGTTAGCATCATCCTGCTTGTTGAAGTGTCACAACAGTTTAAAACACGGTTGTGGTCAGTAAATATACCTCGACATTCAGGTGTCTTGGTCCAGTTGCCGCTGATAGTGCACTCGGCTCTTGCGTTGCCAATAACTACGTACGGAGGCAGACACTCGTACGTCCCTGTGAGGCCGTAATCAGTGGTTTCCCCTCTGATCCTCTTGTCATAAATTATCATCC
Organism: Myoxocephalus aenaeus; assembly: GCA_038501785.1. Taxonomy (NCBI): domain Eukaryota; kingdom Metazoa; phylum Chordata; class Actinopteri; order Perciformes; family Cottidae; genus Myoxocephalus; species Myoxocephalus aenaeus. The sequence goes on along the minus strand of JBAMJR010000125.1, from coordinate 4,011,809 downwards.
CAAACTGTGGGATCGGTGCGAGACCACAGGACAAGGCTACAAGAGAAGAGAGAGAATAGGCCCAATTTATATACAGTATATCGCATGCTTGCACTGTGTAATGTGTCGGCATTTCTTTATATATTTCTTTTAACAGTTTGCATTTACAACAGGGCAAATTTAGTGATAGCTTAGTTGCATTACATTTCTAGATACTACAAATATAGGGCCTATGGACAGAATCATTCAATCGGGTGCCTGTCTTTTAAGGCCACAGGAAATCCAGTATTATGCTTTCTTCTTTATTTTCCCTAGCCTTGCAGAAGGATGTAATGGTTTACACACGCGTGCACTCTGGTTCTGCGGCGCTCCATGTTCCATCGGCAAGACACACCGAGGTACTGTCTCCAGTCAAGGCGTACCTGTGCAGAGCAGTCAGATCATTCAGTCAGTTCATGCTTAGATTGCAAATAAATACACAAAACACATGATGGTTGTCTTAAAGGAACAGTGTGTAAGATTTAGTGCCATCTAGCGGTAAGGTTGCAGATTGCAACCAACTGAAACTTTTACCGTGGGCCAAGTGAGCAGGAGAACTACGCTGCCTGACCGAAAAATCAGGAATGGCCCTATTTGGAGCTAGGGTTTGGTTCTGGGCTCCTGTAGAAACATGGTGGCTGGCTCCGTATAGAGGAGCCGCTCCGTATGTAGCTCTGTTTGTTGTGTTTGATGATGCTTAAATAGTCAAACTCAGGTCTGCACACTGTTAGGCTCGCAATAAATAGTTTATTCCTCTTATTCCCTTTCAAGTAGATCAAAACGTTGCCTGACAGTGTGCAGACTTCCTTGGTGCCCAACAGTTAAGTGTTCTTTGCGTGTATAGGCTCACACCTGGTCCCTCTTACAATGTTAACTTGCCAGTGTTGGTAAAACAGATCACATAGAGATGAAATATATGAATATATTCAATGAAATGCTTGCTTTTTAAATGCCAGGACATCTTTACTTGGCATGTGGTCGCAGGCAAGGTCAGATCAACAGCTGTGTGCCCTGCTGATTTGAGGTAATACTTTTGTTTTCTGAACTTTCAAATCCACTACTCAATTCCAGCGTTTGATCTATCTTTGGTTTATCTTCACAATTCCCTCACAGGATAATGCTGGTGGCCTACACTTTACTTAACATGCTTCACTATTGTATTGTCTGCTCAATAGACTTGTTTGCTTGATTAGAGGCCCTCCCATTTGCTTTTTCAAAAATGCCAGAAGTGACACAATGAAATTCAACAGGATGTTTTTGTTTTACCCTTCATAACACGTATAGTTAATCATACTCTGGAACACGACATCCTCATAGTACGCTTCTCCATTAGCCAATGGTTCAGGATAGGGACACCGTTTTGCTGCAGGAGAGAAAACAGTACAGCGAACACGTGTGAATGTAAGGGTTTTGCTATTCAGTTATTCTGTTATGAATAAGGCAAACATAGCAATACCAATACAAATAATATTATAGATGAGAGTACAATAATCACATAAATAAATAAATACAATTCTCCCCGAAATGTATTAAAGCATTGCATTTTTCTATGCCCTATCAAAAACAATCATAGTCAAATTGAATTGAAGTGTATACATTGGACCCACGTATGCACAATAATTTGGTTTTCGTCCATTGTCCACTGTCACCGCAGACAATCTTCCGAGGGCCCAGCACGGGGGTGTATCCCTGTATACAGGACAGCGCTAACTCCGCACCAGGACTAAAGAACCTCTGGAGCCCATCTGTCTCAATGTTGGCACCCAGCTCAGGCCTTAGACATACTGCAAGGACAAATGGATTTAATGATGATTATGTATAGACTCTCAAATCAGAATATTCCATTAGATTAAAATTATCAAAATATGACAAGCCAATTGACATTAACACTTAAGGAGTTAAGCATTTAGTCTGATCTTGAAAGCCACGTGTGTGTCTCAACTGCTGAGCCTGAAATAGAAGGAATGTGTGTGAAAGTGTCGTTATAGTTTGTATTTGTCTCAAACATTTAGTTATCATAGTACTGTTTTCTGTTCCCTACAAAAAAATATGTGCAATGCAGCAAGAGCAACATCTACTGGAAGTTGATTATTCTGAAGGAGGGTAACTCTCGTCACGGCTTTACTTGGTCCACTTTTCTGAAATAGTGTTAACTCTTATTAGTGATAACTGCATTGCACATTTATGTCAACCATTTAAACAATATGACTGGCAATGCTGGCGACCTTTGACAGGGAGGCAGTAGCAGAAACTTTTTTCTTCCTGTCAGCTTCACAACACATTGAAACAAACCATCTCAAACAACTACCGTAATGAAAATAAATAATTGCTTTGTACACATCCAAAACTAAACATGGTCATTGCTACTTCAGAAAATGCCTTGAGGATTAATTTCTTGTAACATTACCTGACGCTAAAGTGGAAACAGCAAAGTAATGACTGTGAATGCGTGCAGTTTGAGCCATGTAAAGATTACAAAAGTAAGAAATAAAAGCAAATACCATTGTCTTGTTTGGATGCCGCGGTGGTAAAATACACAAATGGACACAGCAGAATCAAAGCCAGCATGCGTTCCATCCTTTGTAGAAATGTACAGACGCTCCTCTGTTCTTTCCTGTAGTTTCTACTTCAAACTCTGAATCTCTGTCTCCTCTTTCACTGCTGTTTGTGTTCCACGAAAAGTAAACAGATAAGAGCAGCATGAAGTAACTGCTGGCTGGTGATCTTTGTTTTCTCTTCTCTTCTTCTCCTTTTTTTGGTTGCCTTTTGCAATAACAGATTGTAATCCTCGTGACATTATACTGGAAGTGAAACGCTCTAGCAGCGGACTTTCCCATGTTGCTGCAATATTATGAAACTCCATTTGGCCCCATTTGGCTGCTGCTCAAATCCTATTAAAGAGAGCAGAGATGCATCGAAACCTAAGAATCTAATTTCGGTAATGAGGTGTAAGATTGTTTATTCAATAAATGTCCCTTTCCGCACCCAACAATTAATAAAGGGGCAATTGACAATGCAATCTCAGCACAAATATAGAGATAACAAAGAGTTATTGCATACGATTCTCAGAAAGAAGTGAGATCTATAATGCATCTCTCAGCGATCAGCTACATGTTTGATATCAACGTCCACATTTAAACAGGTTGAAGTAAAGTGATGACCGAAGTTTGCATTACTTTACTCTAACTGAGCTGAGAGCTACAAAGCCAGACGCTATAAACACATGCAGACAAACTTGATTTTCTAAAGGTGAGAAGTTGAAATTTGCATAGGTTTGATCTATTTTTGGCCTCAGCCTTTGTGTAATTTCGTGCCACTGTCTTCTGGTATTTCACTACACTGTAAGACATTTCAAGTCAGTTCAACTTGCAAACGAAGGTTCACCTGCTGCCTTGATAGATCTAGTTGATTCAACTTGAAATTTCCTTTGATTCAACTGATAAATTAAAGTTCATAAGGTTGATGTAACTAGAACGTGCTAGTTGTCTCAACATTAAGAGTCAAGTTATCAGAGTTGAGTGAACTGTTTGTCCCTTGTTGTTTGAACTTGATCCACCAAGATAAAACAAAGAGTGTTTTTACATTATCAGTTCGAGAAAACTTTCCTTAGCTAGTCAAACAAACGCACATTTGTGCTTTTATGTAACTCAGTTACAAGTTCAAATAACTTTACCATGTGTGTACGAACTTGCTATTTCAAGTTAAGAGGACTTACATTCAAATTTGTTTCAACTTGCATATAAACGTTATTTTGACTGACAATTGAAAGCTTGCTTGCTTTATAAAAAAGAAATGACCAATAATTCTTACTTCTGTTCAAAAGATATAACATTTATTGGAAGAAAATATACACAGACTGAAACATTTGCTAAAAGTACATCTCAACACACCCAAATAGAAAAATATATATAGAAAAAACAACTCAAAAGACGTCGTTCATATTACGGGGTACTCCAGGTCAAGGCAGTAGATTGTGCCATCAACATGAAGCCTGTGGGCACGTCTCTGATGGATGATCATGATGATCATGTTGGATGATCTTCTCTGCTGCCTCGGCCACATCGAAGACTTCCAATCATGCAGAATGCCTTCGTGTTCCATCAACAGTCCAACCTGCATTCATCCAGGGTTTCTCCATGAACCTGAAGACATTCACATCTCAACTGACATCTCCAAAATAGTACTAGTTCAATGTTTTGAGATTCCTCATTACAAATCCCTAAAACAAAAAAGGTGAAGCAAACTCCATTGAAAATGTATTTTGAAATTATACAAAATCTCTATAAAAATTAGTGTGAAGCTAATGAACACAAAACATGTTACATTGTCGCATTACAACCATTGAGTGGAGTAAATGTGTAAACACAGTGTCTTACATCACACATCCGGATTATGTCGGAGGAATCCTCAGAAAGATAGTAGCATGAAGACCAAGCAGGGCAGCTGTTCTTCGGTTCTGGTTTGTGTCCTACAAAAACAGACAAGATAGATGAATGCAATACCAAAAGGTATTTGAGTACAGAGAAGGCCTAAACACCGCAGATGATGCTGTTTATAATGATGGATTATTCTTCATTGTCCATTGAGGAGAATGCACAAAACTTACATTTCCACGTCAGGTACTGGACATTCTTGATGACATCTGTAAACAGAAAAGGAAAAAAAAAATTGCACGATAGGTTAAAATGTGTGTTTCAGAAAAATCTAATAATTTTATTTCATATATATATATATATAACATGTGTTTACTTTACGCTTAAATTATCAATCTTTTACATTTCTAAATAGTTATAACAAAAACAGGGATCAAGTGATTTTGAAGCAAAAATCCTCCAGTTTACAAAAATACAAACACAGCAGAGGGGAGGGGGAGAGGGGGGTCAACTCGGTCAGTGCTCAGTGCGCAGCTGCGTTCCTACAGCATGCTCTGCATTAATACAAGTAATTACTGGCATACAACTAAATATCAACACATTAATACATACATGTTGCCTACTGTCAGGTCAAAATAAAATACAAAGAGCAAGCAAAGCACGGGCAGTGACTCTGCCGGTCAATGTGAATCCCTCAGCTGTATGAATACATTCAGACTGCTTAAAGTTCATGTTAGCTAGCTAGCTAGCACGCGCTAGCTAGCTAGCTAGCTAGCTAACCGAACAAGCTAGTTGGAGGGAGGAGGGGTGTTGAGTGAAAAACGTAATTTAAATGAAGCATGAAATAATAAAGGAAAATTGTAGTCACTTAAAAAAATTAACCAATAGGTTATTCTTCTACATTAATTACGTTTTATCAACTGCAGGACGGATAAAATAGGTCAACCATTTGTCTTAGAAGTTCTAGCTAAACATTAAAGCCACAAAGTTAGCCTTTCCAGACCATTGACAAGCACGAGTTACATAACTGTGTTACATTACTAACGTTACACATGCTATTAATTAAGAAAAATACCTAAAGTCATTATTTAAACTCACCTTCATGTGCCCAAGCAAAGCCAAAAGAATCCTCAGCTCTGGTCAATCCGCTCTACTTGTTGCAGGTGGAAAGTAACGGTGAATTGCTCCGCTTCAATTCACTGGAGGTTGTCAGGTTAATAGAATCCCTCCGCCGGTGGATATAGTCCTTTCTTGTTTACCACAAAATGCCTATATTTTCATTTGAATTTAAGTATATGACTTATCTGCAGTGTTTAACCAGTAGATTATGGCCAGGCTTCAACCTGCCCATGGTTTAAAAAAGACAGTTTACCTAAAACACAAACATGACAGCATTTGATTTTTTTAAATCCTAACTCCCGCCTTTTCCAGTCTTTTCTTTTTTTTTTACTGATAACTTGAAGAGTTCAATTAACACTAACAAATCTCAAAAAGTCAACACAAGGCATTATTGTAAGTTGAACTAAGTTTTAACTTGAAAAGTTAAGTTCAAATCTAAAACTTGTCAGAGCTCTTTGAGTTAAAGAGAAGAAGTACGTGGACATAACTAAACAGGGCTGTGATGTTTTACAGTGTACTCATCACTTCATCAGTTATACTGAAAAAAGCACCTCTAAGTGTTACTCACACCGTGATATATCACCTAAGAGTGGTTATGGTCACATAAAAGTCAGATTCACACATGAATGAGGTGTGAATTGGTCTCAAACCTCCTGGGAAATTATGTCAGCTTGTAGCCACAAATAGTTCACATCTTCAGTTTTCATTATGGTATGTAAGTTCAGTATGTACTGGTATGCATCAGCGGATTGAAAAGTACACAAGTTTACTCAGACTCTCTCAGGAACCAAACCTTTTTAATTGTTCAATTCATAATGACTTTATTATTAGCTGACATGACAGGCACAAGGAAATAAGTGCCATCTGTCTTCTGTAGCATGGTCCAATCATTCATATTCTATCAGTGCACATAGTGTTTCAGGTCATTGTGTTTAAAGTTATGCAGGTCTAGCAGGGGGTGACGCAGCACACATTGTGATTTCTGATGGAAGGGTTTTGGCCCTTAACGTGTACTCCACCTTGCCTGGTTCTAAAAGAAAAAGAAAGGCAGATGTATTACAGTCATCATAAAATGCATTGCTGCACAGAAACATAATGAACTTCTCCAAAAACTTGCAATGAGCAATCTGATTTATTGGGCCCATCCTCAGTTTGGAGTCAAATATCAAGAAGAGCATTAGAAACACATTGGGTTAAAGGTTTTGTATCTGTACAAGTATTCATGGTGCCTTATTTTAAAATCTAAAACCCTTTGAATGCATTCGTATTTGTTATTATCTGTCGAGCTTCCAAACCTCAATGGGTGGAACTCAAATGTTTTCAATTTGATTCCGCTGTCAAGAACTCACCCACAAAGCACTCTGGGATGGGGATGGTCCCGTCGTTACAGGTGCTGGCCACAGGGTAGCCACACCTCTCCTCTCTGTTCAGACAATAGAAGGCAACATGCTCTCCATGGAGGACTCTGTTGGGTTTCAGGTCGGCGATCCAGAGCTTCTTGGCGTTGTAGAAGATGCGGCCTCTTTTGATGCCAATTGCGCAGGGAGCTGGATGGGAGAAGCTCATTTTCAGTAACCTCTCAGCTTGTGTTTGGATACTTGTGGTTTACTAAGCTACTCCTGATCTAGAATCATAAATACATGAATTTAGCCTGAGATTAGTTTCTTAAAATCTGAATTTCCCCATGACTCACCTCTGCAAACTGGCTTGGAAGACCAGTTTCCTGAGTTTTGGCACTGTATCTCAGGCTTTCCATCCATAATGTGATGCTCATTGCAGGCGTACTTAATCGTCTCCTTGTAGCCGTGTTGTCTCATCACAGCGAAGGTGATGAAGCCATTCTGTATGGCTGCTGGGATGCTGCAGCTCACCTCTGGGATGATCACAAAGGTGAGGAGGTGTTATTTAGTGGTTAAAAGGACGGTCAAAGAACACAGAGAAACATTGGCACGGTCTGCGTACCTCGGCACACCGGTGGCTCAGTCGTGGTTCCGTCAGCCATGCAGGATCCCCTCTCATAACTTGGTGCCATACGTGGGTTACACTCGTATGTCCAGCCTTGCCCATACATGGTGGTGCTTCCAGTAACTGGCTTATCGAAGACGATCCTTCCATCTCGAGGTGACTTGGGCAGTGGGCAGTTCACGGCTGTAAGAAGTAAAACGATCGCGCTAGAACTCCGCTGCATTTCTTCTTTGTATACAATGACGTCCATGTAAGGCATGTTCTGCACACGCACAAATAATCTCAATTACTTAATAAACAAGTGCATCAGTAAATAATAAGCTTCCTTAAAGGATAAAAAAAGACTTTGGATGTGATGTTTGCTCTCCATTGAACAACAGAGTCTGTTCTCATTTCTACTGCATATATTTTCCTCCAGTACCTTTGCAGAGAGGCGGTGGATTGCTCCAGGTACCATCATGTGAACACCTGCTCTCATTGGCTCCTTGCATGACGTACCTGACAAAGTTCACATCATTCACATATAGTATTGTAAACACAGCTTCTGATGATTTGTTTGGAACTAGACTTAAAAAAAAAAAATACAATTATCTCAATCTTACCCGTCATCACATGTGAAGTTAAGCACACTCTTGAATGGAGCTTCTGTCCTCCCCATTGCTAATGGCTGCAGAGGTCGAGGTATTGGGCACATCTTGGCTGCAGAAGAGATGGTTTAGTACTACATACACATTGTAGAAGCACCAAAATGTGAGACACTGGTATATTTTTGAGGTCAGACGATTTCGGACTAAATCAGACTATATAATATTGATATAGTATTTTGATCTGCTGAAAACCCTTATTTTGCTCTTTTTTTATTGTCTATTTAATTAGTCATATTTTGTCCTGGTCAATACATTATGAATAATTAAAGAGAATTAATGATCCTTCAAAAATGCTGTTCTTTACGTTTGGGCCTCATCATGTGACAGGCGGAAAAGATGAAGCTGGATATCATGGAGTAAAATATATCTTGCTACACACTGGGAAGTTATTTCTCTGGGGTTCACGTTTGTTTTGAAGGTCAGCAGTTTTTCTCCCGCCTTGCTCACACACCTTCTACTTTTGGATGGTTGTAACAATTTAGGATTTCGAGCTGTTCTAGTATTGCACCGCTGCACTCTGCAACCGCATTGTTACGATGCCGTAGAGTGAGAGTCCAACACCCCAGTAAACTCACGGGTGCATGCCAGGTCTGACCGGGTCCATCCTCCTGTGTTGGTGCAGGTCAGCCTTCCAGGGGTCGCCGTCGAAGGCAAGTAACCCCTTTCACACACGAGGTTCACCTGCTCTCCAATCTCATACACACGTTTTAGGGTCAACTCCTCAATCCCGTCAGCGACATCAGGACGGACACATACTGGACCAGAAGGATTCACAGGATTAATATTCAACAACAGTATACGCTTCACCCCGTAATCCACTGTGCAGATTAAAATGTCAGGGGTTGTTGTAAAAGTTGTGCACATTTTGATACTTTTTACTCAACGCCATCAATCTTGTACAATAGATACATTCAAAATAGATAAAGGACAGTGATTAAAAGTACAGAAATACTTGCAGCACATGACGAAAAAGCACAAAAGAGTCGATTCATGCACAAAGACACATAAAGCAATTGCCCTGTTCTATTTTACCGTTCTTGGATGTTACAGTTGTGTATAAAGCCACTTGGCAAAGGACTAACAAAGCCAACGCAGGAGCCATCTTCTCGGGAGTGAAGTCTCCTCAGTGATGCCAGCATGAGGGCTGCTGCTGGGTAAACGGGCCCCTGATACCCGCTCCAATCGCCAATCAGATGCCAGTGTAAGCTCCTATTGACTGAGCACAAAGGTCTTAACTCCTGCATATTTACCCAGAACTGGTCGATAACCTGGATTTGGTACAAGAAGCCAGCAGCCTGATTTGAACACACACACACACACACACATATATAAACCATGTATTGTACTTTTTAGTAATGCTAAACGGCTGTAGCAGAAAAAACAACACAGTTCAGGTTTACAATTACAAGAAAAATAGAAAGAGGCTAAGGTTTAAAGAACGTTTAAGAGAAGAAGGTAGTCTACTTAAAAAAAGGACAGAAACACTGATCTGCAGAACCATGTCCACTGAAATTATGCAATACCTAACTAGGTCAAAGGATTTGTTGAGGAGTAATACTGTTGGTTCAACACAGGGGCGTTTCTAGGATTCAAGGAAAGGGGGGGCTTAGCACCTAGGGAACTGGTATGTGTGCGCGCGCAGGGCGCGGCAATTTCTTTTGGGGCCGCGGATATCCATTGTTTCAAACAGTTCATTGAGTGGTTCAATCAGAAAGAGTGTGATTTTGCTCTGTAGTTTTGCTTGCATTCATTCAGAATATGATAACACAGACAGAATTTCAGGGTCATAGTGAACCAAATATGAACTTTTCCAAATAATTACCAAATAATAACGAGAGAGAAATACTTTTCCTGCTTGTTTCCGCGTCACTCCCAAATCCAATGGATGGAGAATGGACCTGACAGTGTCAACTTTTGAGTTGTTTACTTGTTTTATTATGAGCAGAAGGGAATGCGATTTTGATCAACATTTACATCTATTTTGTTGTCTGTGTAGTTTTTACAAACCAGTGATATTTTATGCTCATTTGGACACTATCACTGAGATAAAGATGAACTAGTTCAGTGTCAAATATACCATTCAATAGAAGAAGAAAAACATGAATAACAATAAATATCTTAATATCGAATGATGGTACTCCTTGCTATAGTTTACTTTGAGCTAAACTCCTTGGTATAGTTTACTTAAGCAATAAAGTACGAGAGGCAGTACTGTATCGTCAATAATGTACTGTTCAAGGGTGTTGTAATATGGTTACCTGCGACTTTATAAATAGTAATAGTAAGCTCCCTTTCAGCACAAAATAGTTGTAGCCACCAAACGTTGTGTATCGCATTTCAGTGACAGAGAAAATAGTCCCGTATGTGTACGGGACGCACATACGGGACTATAAAACTGACTGCCTGGTCAGGCCGGTTGAAAGCAGGGTGGAGGATGACACTCAGCCACCGATGTAAAGAAGTGCTCCCGCTGCTTCTGTCCGTCTTTTCTCCGTCATTTTTCTTCTCCATGATGTTTAGAGAACTTGCCTCGCGTCGGGAAATTACCGACGTAATTATCTCTCACTGGAAATTATCACGATTTTGTGATCAAACCCTTTTCATTCCTCATCTTAGTTTCCGGTTTTATGCACTCGCTCCCCGCTAACTAGTCTCTCTCAGAGCGTTATCGGCTCTGCTCTCCTGATGGTGAGCCGTATCAACGTTTGACTGTACAGCAGAAACAGGGACCACAAATACATTATTCACCGCTGACATTCTCATCAAAAGTCATTCCAAAAATATCAAAGTTTACACGAAACATGTTTGGTAACTGTCAAGCTTGAAATGACAACTAACGGTCGCACAATTAAATCTACCTGTTATTTTAAGTGCACACTGATATGGAACGCTCTAAATGTAAACAGGCTGTACAGTACTTTATGGCTGAATAACATGCAAACCAGAACGCACACACATATGTAGCATGTTAGAGTTATACGTAATTTGTCCAGTTTAATTTAATGACATCACTAAAATAAAATTAAAGATTAAAGCCAAATTATTTGGGGGGGCTGAAGAACATTTTAGGGGGGCTTCAGCCCCCCTAAAGCCTAAAGCCTAACGACACCCCTGGTTCAACTAGGCAGATTAATTATTTGAATGAAATACACATGTCACTGACAGATACGGGTTATTGTTCTTTCTCTTAAGTGATGCATGTTTCAGATTGACTTGAGCCCTAACAACACATGATTTCAGCAAAGAGTTCATCTAAACCTGTTTAATTCGCAAATATTTGTCTTTCGCTTGAGATGGCCAGGCTGCTCTGCTGGTCAGTGAACCGGAGAGGATTGGTAACATTTTAGAGAGAGCAAGCAAGTCAAAAGAGCTGGCGGGCTGTGAGACAGCTGTGAGAAAACGCTTCAAATGGGAAGAATTGCATTCCAGCCGAAACACAAACCACCTGCTGCAGTGTGTGTGTGAGCAAGGAATCCAGTTGGAGGCATGTTCATAACAGCAAGAGATCTTTCAGAACAATGGACCCAATGAAGCACATTAGACAAACACGGAAACTAAAACTATCTGGTTTGTGTTTAATAAAATGGTGGTTTTGAAGGACTAGATAACAGTGTCTGTGAACATGAGGCACGGTCAGACAGGTTGGTGGCATAAGCAAAGTCTCAGGTGTAAACATGTCTTGAAAAGTAGGTGTTACTCCCCGTGGTGGCTCGGAGTGGGACGCAATATAAAAACAGCAGATTTAGACGAGGGTACGGTCACACCAAAACCGGGCCCAGTACATGACAATAAAGTATTTATTTACAAAAACGCAACACAGGGAACAAGGACTGTCAGTGGCACCAAAGAAAAGAACTTAACAAAAACCCATCCCCCCCATTTACAGGTGCTTTGCACCCAAAAGTACAGGGGGGTGCTCACTCTAGCCTAGGGCATTAACAACAAGTAAACCTACGTGTATGCAGTATGTAAACCCCAGGGTATCTTACCTGTCCTCATTGACCCTGTGCGCACAACAAAAGGAATTGACAAAGACAACAACAAAACCAAAGTAGGCTGCTAACAAGAAATATAGTTTAAACAAAGGGGGTGTAACTAAAGACAAACCATAAACCAGGGAACAAACAAGCAAGCACTCACTCACTCACTCACTCACTCACTCACTCACAAACAGTCAGAGCTCAAACAGAGCTCTGCCACAGCTCAACTCCGCTCAACACAACCACAGAGGCCAGAGACCCAAGGCAGAGTGCAGAGTGCCCTAACAAACAGAGGACTATTAAAAGGGGGACTGGTTGATTGGAGATCTGGAACAGGTGGGGTGATTGGATGACTGGAACCAGGTGTGTTCATCTGTGAAGTATGACAAAGACAACAGGAGGGGGAGACAAAGCAACAACAAAGCAATAACACAAAACAAAACACAGTATCTACACAGTGGTGATCTCATCGCTATCCCACGTTTTCTCCATGCAAAGCAACAATGTTAATCATGAAGAGGTTGCTCTTTTATTATAGATGTATCGCATACACATCCAGGCTGAGGATTCTGAAAGACATAAGCACAAAATAAATGGAAGCGACTCAAACACAACATTCATTGGATCTGTGCTAATGTCACCGAACTGAGCACTTGTTGAAACCAAATTCTGCAGAGCGGTCGTACATGTGTAATACGCCATGTTTCCGCACGGTGGCGCTCCCCATCTACAATTCCTGCAGCGGGACGAGGGGCCCCCTTCCCGAAGTGGGTCCTGCTCTGTTGCGTGACATCAGCCAGATGGAAAAGGAGGAAGCGTGAGGAGCAGGGTCAAGTTACACAAGGATATGGCCTACTGGGACCACGAGAAGGAAGTCTGTCTTAGAAATAAAATAAAATGTAAAGACAGAAGCGCTCTCTCTCTGGCGTTTGGATTGACAGTTTGAAAGGTATTGTTACATATGCTAAATAAATCTGCTACTCTGGGTAAAAGCTCATTGTTTTAACATCCACTACAGACTTCATCAGAAATAATATGGCAATTCAGAGATTCCTGTTTATGACTTGAAGGTTGAATCTTCCAAGGAGCTGAACTTGGGAACATTATCTAGTTTGTGTTTGAGTACTTTTTAATAGTAGAAGACTTTATATGAAGAAATGTTCCATGTGTTCTTTCTGATGAAGGTTGGTGGCTGTCGCTGTCATGTATTGTTTGACAGCAAATGCATCACAAAGTCCTGTGTGAGACAAATGAAGGCCGCACAGATACACGGCTACACTGAGGACACTCAGAGCTGTTTTTATGGCAGTTTAGGAATTGTATACACTCAGTTGCCAGTTTATTAGGTGGCTGAAGCTAATGCAGCCCAAAGCCCTGTAATAAATCCCACCTTCACAAAGGTTATATAACTGTTTAGAGAGGCGCTGTTTCAACTTTATGGCCCGTGATTTGTGGTGCTGTTACCTCACGTTGCCTAATACTGAGAGGCGAATATGTTGTCTAACATAATTAATACAAATGGGGTGCATGCGCAAAGACAGCCTGACCTTTTATTTGACTATAACTGAACAATTTAGCATTCTTGATGTATTGCAGGGTATTACATCTGTTTTGTGTTGCACAGTTGCTTGTGTAGATTAATATTGATTAACGTTAATATTTAGGAAAATAATCCAGGATTGAGAATACTATTCAGGTTTTCCACGACTGAAACTCGTCCCCTCAGAAGGCTATTTCTAAAATCAGAGCTACTGTCTTGCTTATCAACTTGGCTGTCACTTTTGAACAAACTGTAGTCACACTGGGCTTTGTAGAAAACAGCCTCTCCCACAATTCATATGAAAAAAAACACACCAACAACAAAAACCAACTAAGATAACACTTTTATTTTGAAGGTGCTAACCGGATGTAGCAGGCGTTTCCGCTGTGGCTAGCTTGGCAGAGCTGTCAGTGGAGCAGCCCAGTGGAGACGGCAGGGAAAGCCCTCAGACAGTAAGTACAGTGTCTCCGGTGAAGACCGACGCCTCGCGCTCTGCTGGCTCGACACTGACGGCTGCGCCTCCAAACGGACGGGAAACTCTTCCAGGACAAGAAGACCACAGCTTTACGCGCGGCTTTTCTTCGCGAGGGACGACATGGCTGATGTGAATTCAAACGAGGCGCCCACCGCGGACGTGGCGAACCGGTTCGCTCGCAAAGGTGCTTTGAGGCAAAAAAACGTCCACGAGGTGAAGAACCATAAATTCACAGCCAGGTTCTTCAAGCAGCCGACTTTCTGCAGCCACTGCACCGACTTCATCTGGTAAGCCTCCCCGCCTCCCACCTCCACCACCCCGCACTCCCCCACGACTGCTGCCGCCTGTTGCATATTGGTAACTTCAGTCGAGTGTGTTGGATGATGTAACACAACTTCATGCTAACTTTCCCTTCTTAATCCCGCCACATACACTTCGTCTGTAACACTTAAAGTGACCACGGGTGTCCAAACAGTCGGCGGGGTTTTTCTACCCGAGTGGATTTCTGTTCCGGGGGATCCCACTTTCTTCGAGATTTTGGTCCAAGCGATCCCATATGGGAGGAGTTATTCTGTTGTTTATGTTATTAGTGTAGCACTGGCATCATGGCTGTTTGAGTCAAACTCATGTTTAGAATACATTGAATACATGGAAGTTAAATGAAAGAAGCCATTTTCATCTTTGTGTGACAATATGGCCCCAGTAACTTCCAGAAACCCTTTTTTTTTTTTTTTTTTTTTTTTTGGAGAACAACGTCAATGTTGCACAACCATGAATGAACACATGTCTGCATTAGTGGCAATGTGTCCCTAAACTATACAACTGTTAAAGTCTCCTGTTGCTGAGATTGGAACCTGGTTAAAGTCTCTGGATGACTAATAGGTTCCCTCTTCCTGGCCCAGAGTCGAGCTAATAAAGCCTTCAGTTTCCTTCTTCCTACTGTGGGGGAACACATCGAGCATGTATTGCTGAAAAGCTCTTGCGTTGCTGCTCACTGGCTGGATTTCTAGGAGACATTCTCCGGTTTACTGGTGCTGAGAGGGCCCCGATGGAAAAGAACTTCACCAACACTACAGACAATGGGCTCAACATATATATGCACATGTGGTGTTCAGTTGAAACACACATGAAGTGGGCCGTGACCTGCAGGGGTGATGATGCCTTTTACGCTGCAGTTCTTTCCATTAGTGCCATTTGGAAAGTATGATAAAACGTATATTTACGCTTTGAGAGTGCACAGACAGCCTGGTAGTTTACTGTCCTCTGGGGGTGTGTGACCTCAGGCCCTTTTTTATTGCTGCTAGTTTTACATCAGGACCTGTGCCCGTCCGACTCGCTCCTCAGCAAAACAAAAGCTCAACGCAAAACTTGAAGGCAATAACCTGTTGCTTTGGCTTGCTAGGTTTCAGAAAGGAGGCTCTTTATGCAAGCGGTGCGTTTGTGACTTGTAATCGGTACATATTTTAGTATTCATCTCGCAGTGTTTCAGCTGTTGAGAACCTTTTTTTTCTTTCTGTCTTGACAATGTGACTAAAATCAAACCATTTGACAGCAGTGGAAGAAACACTGAATGGCCCAAAGTATGTATGCTGTCTATGATGCATAGATGCATGCCTGTCTTTCAATCAGAGGATCGGTGGTTCGAGCCCCGGCTTCGCTAGTCCATATGGATAACCCCTAATTGCTCCCCGTTGCTGTGTCTATAGAGCAAAAATGGAAGTCGCTTTGGATAAAAGCGTCAGTTAAATGAAATGTAATGTATGATATGTTGGAACCAGGCTGCGGGGACTTGTTGCCGTTCAGGATTCGTGAGGCCAACAGTCTGGAGGCATGGCTTACCGCCGGTGTTTCATCCCAGAGATGTTGGATGGGGTTGGAGTCGGGGCTTCGCTCGGCCAGTCAAGTTCCACCACGGCAGACTCAGAAACAGGACTCTTTATGGACCCTTACAGGCGTCGTTGAAACAAGGACGAGTCTTCCCTGAAGCACGCCGTTTTCTGAAATATCACTGTATTCTTTAGCATCATCGCGTTACTTCATTAGAACTAAGGGGCCCTCTCCCAAATCTTGAAGGACTCGGGAGTGTGTCCACGTATGTTTGGTCGCAAAGCGTCAATGAGAGTAAAATGTGTTCTGAAATATTCATTTTATTTCGCGAAGATGACGAGAAATGAAACCAGCAAAATATGAACATGTTCAATAGTAGAAGTACATAATGAAACACCGTGTTTCTGGTGGGAATCAATTCATGGATTTTCTGTGTTGGTATATGTGTGTGAGAGAGAGAGTAAAACAACCATGTAATTCAGCCTTCTTTGTTTTCACAGGGGGTTTGGAAAACAAGGATTCCAGTGCCAAGGTAAATGCAAAATTGACTGACAGCTGACGAGATGTAACGAGACCCTGACTGTGTGTGTGTGTGTGTGTGTGTGTGTGTATGAGACATGTACAGTGTGTTCAGCGTAGGCTTTTGGCTGCTTCTCTCACTCCCACATTTCATAAGTCTGAACATATACATATACAGCGGCGCTCCATGAAAAAATTATGTTTGGTGGCCCGCATGAAGAACGCAATTTGTCCGACCTGCGACGAAGATGACGAAAAAAAAAAGCTTCTTGACTTGTTTGCTTTTTTTTGCAAGCTTGGCATTATTTGTTTACACACAGCCAGGGTAGAGCTATTGTGCCCATACTATTTAAATCAGGTGACCTGAAGGAAATGAGCATAGAACAACATTGTTTTAAATATTATTATTTAACAAGCAGTGTAGAACTAGAGGGCGGGTTTCTGTTTGTTTCTGGGATCTAGTTCTAATGAGCTTTGTGCATGGTGCTGACTTCCATTTAAAATGTTTATTACCACAGTGATAATTGGAATTGAATGTGCTGTTTAGCACTTCATCTATCAATAAAGCGCCTCCTAACAAGTGAAGTGACAGGTAGCGAACAGTTTGGCAAAAAGAGTCGGATGAAGGTGTTGTTTGATATAAACGGTGTGAGCTAAAAAACGAAAGGAATGCCAGGTGAGACAATTTTTTTTACCTCTATGTGGGATTACGGACACATCTAGTCGCCCACGTCAGCACCCCAAAATCACCAGCATCACTGAAGGTGGATTTCCCATCAACCCGCCATGTTGAGCTTCAGCACGCATCAACGCTCAGAATTCCTCATCTAATGTGGAAACGGGCGGGCTTGCCAAAGTCTGACTCTGACGCAGAGTGCCCAGGTAACGGTGCGGATGATGTTAAGCTGATGTTGCACTTAGATACAGAGTCTTTCATGTGGTTTTAGCGCAAAAAAAAATCAAAAAAGGATTCCAAAAGTCCGCCTTCAGTATGGACGTTGCTGATCTGGATTTCACAGGCTTTTACAGTTATGTGCATAGACCAAAAAAAAAAAAGAAGAAGTCACATTTACATTCTGGACACAACGACAACGAAATGAACTCCCTCAAACTTAAATATTTGATCACAGGCATTTGTTTTACAACGTGTCATCTCTGGTGACTTGGTTCTGAGAGCTGCTGCAGTACTACTTATTATCAGATGTCCTCTGGAGCAAGTCTGTCAAAAGTATGTCATATTTCACCACAGTAAAAAGGAAAGCATCCAACGAAGGACTTGATTGGAATATCTCTCTCTCTCTCTCTCTCTCTCTCTCTCTCTCTCTCTCTCTGTCTTAACGATAAACACTTCGGCAAGGCGTTTGATCTCAAGCATTCAGAAGCTCCTCCCTTGACAGCATTAGAGATAGCGTGAATCCTCGTACTCGTACGCTTAGGTGCTTCGTAGTGCCTCGTGTGTCCGTACGGGCCTGTGTCTAGGAAAATCAATTATATGAACGTTATAGGAATGTCATGTGCACATTGACTACTAGAAGCCCCAACACCCACCCTTCTATGTGATCTCCTCTGAGAGGTGGGAGGCAGTCTGCTCTCTAGCATTCGCTCCCCCTCGGGTGAAACCAGGCTCAGTGTTGACAGCCTCACTAGGGCTGTCAACGAATAATCGAAATTCGAATATATATTCGAATAGTTGTTAAAAACAGAATTTCGAATGTGAAAATTAATATTCGAATGTAAAAAAAAAAAAAAAAAGTATTTCGGAGGATAATTATCGTGAATCTGGCAACCCCCGCCGCGGCCGCGATGAAGTGTCCTCTTTTTGTGTGTGTGTGTCTGTGTGTGTGTGTGTCGAGCCGTTCGGGGTAGAGTCTATGACCCGGAGCAGACGTGAAGCTGGTTGAGGCTTTCACGGGGTTTTGCTGTTGTTGTGGCGTAGGCTGCGGCCCACAGTAGCCTGTTCTGTGTTCCCTTAATAAACACCCTGTAAGCCAGCTAACGTCTCGTAGCTTTCCTGACCCAGGGTCGCTACACTATGTAAGCTAGAGTTAGCTTACCATTCAACGACAAGCAACTTGAGGCCACATCTCCAGAATGTGCACCCAAGAGAATATGGCATAAAATGTGGACCTTCAGCGAAACAGCCCCGTCGGGATACGTATTTTGCGCCGTCCGCCACAAGTTCGTTGTCTGCGGCACGACAGGAGGCCTGCACGCAAACATTTATTTCGTTTGTATGCAAGGACATGAGGGCTTCAGCAAGGACATGAGGGCTTCAGGGAGTTCTGTGAAGCACTGGAACCGAGGTACCTTATCCCTGATCAGCACTCAGCATGTGTTTATTGTTGCCGTTCATTTAAACCGCTATGCGCGACCGACGGTGTGCGACCGACGGTGCGGGGGGGGGGGGGGGGGAATATTCGAATATGTTCGAATATATGTGTTTTTTTTAAAGGGAATATTCGAACGTCATTTTTTAGCAATTTTGACAGCCCTAGTGTTGACAGCCTCACATGTTTTTGCATAACTTGACATTATCGTCAGCGTGTCCGCAGACCCCTTCCCGCCCCCTGCCTTCTTCCTCAGCTTCAGCAGCGAGTTGTCATTTTCCTCCTGCCTCGTCGTTTACCGCCTGCTTTCATACGGGAAGCGATACATTGAGTGATTGGAAGGACGTCAGAGAGACGGTGTGAAAGAGAGGTCTTACGCACCGACGGCGCTCTGGAGATTTCTTTTTTTCTCTCCAGACAGCAGAGGACCGGCGGCACTGCTCCAAAACTGACCACTCCTTCTTCCACCACCATAAATAATGTTAAATAAATAATGTTAAATAAATAATGCGTGCCTTATCATATATAATACTATATAAAATAAACTGAATTGAATTGAAAAATGTTCAAGATGAAGGTCATTGGTTACCACTGCAGCTATTCAAAGAGAGAAAGCCTCCCCCCATTTTATATTATCTGTTTAGCCATCAATTATTTAACTTAAGCTTCGAGAAAATGAGGGTCGAGTGCTCCAGCAGAGCCAGCGAGCCTCTCAGCCCCTACTTGAAGTGGCAAAATAATAAACCAGAGAGTGGCATTTCTCTAACAAGAGTGACATTTCATTTTCAGCCCTGCAAATGTCTCTTTTCTAAGAATAGGGTGGGCGGCACAGTATAACACATCTTGTGAGCTTGACATTGTAATTCTGTTGCATACATTTAAGCTAATTAAATGTGTTGCTTGTGTGTGGTTATTTTTGTGAACATTTTTGGGATTAGATATAAAAACATACGAGGTACATCATTTTTTTGCCAGATGGGAAGTGAGATTTAAAAACCCTTCTGCTAGTTTATTAATCATTGGAGCCGTGTAAAAATGCCCTAGTTTCAGCTTCTCAGATGTGATATTTGCTGGTTTTCTTAGTCTTTATAACTGTAAAATAAAAAAGAGTAATATCTTTGGGATTGTTCTTTGGCAAAAATCTAGCAATTCGATTATGTCATCCAGGGCTTTGAATATTTAGCAGCTATCACACTTTTCTGGCATTTTATAGACCAAAAAATTTGTTGATTAATCCAGAAAATAATTGTCTGATTCATGAATAAGAAAAAGAGTAGTTAGTCTCACTCTGCTGTACTGTAGTGAATTTGTATGTGAGGATGTGAGCATTGTTCATCGTGCTACACATTCAGTTTATTGCGTTGAACATGAGTTATGTTGATGCGGAAGTTAATGTTGTGTAAACAAACAATCACATCAGTAACCAGCTTTCTAGATGCTATCGGCATCAGGAACTATCCGTCCGTCATTCTGTCTGTCTTCACCTGGCTACTTTTCCCGTGGAGTCTTATTTCAAGGCTCAAGGCGGCAGCCGCTGTGCAGCAGGGTATCTCAAATGAGTTTCGTTGACATTATAATACAGCCGAGCAATTCAGTGCACTCAGCGGATTCACACTTCAGCTCTCGTTGAGTTCACATGAGCCGGGTCGTGGGCTTGGGTTTCTCATTTGGGTTTCATCTCTCCGAGTTCTGATTTTCCGAGGGTGAAGCCGACAGTGTAAATCCCGTCCCGTAGCCTCACCTTCATTCAGCCAAACGTATTCATAGCGAGCCACATTCTTCTGTCGGCCACTGAGCATCCCTCCTTAAGTGTTGGAGGTCAAGTGCCTTCTTCAGAGGCCTCCTATCGAAAGGAGTGTTTGTGTAATATTCATTGCTTGCTGCAGATTGTCTCGTTAATCCAGGGTTTCTGCGACAAGGTGACTTTACAGGATGGAGTTGGTATCATGAGGTCTTTGTGCACATACTGCGTAATATTTCAACAAAGACGCGAAAGCTACGGAGTCAACGGAGAACCAGGAGGCTTCACAGAAGGGTTTTCTTCTTGTTATCACAGTGGTGACCAAGTAAAATGTTCTGCTCCATACACCGCTCGTAACAACAGATCATTTCTCGAGTGTCGATGCATTTCATGGATTTGTGCTCGCTCGACGGTTCCTTGAGAAGAACCTCTGACTTCCCCAGTGCATTGGACGTTTATTGGCAGACTATAGACGACTGAATTTTGCCGCGGGGTCTTCCAAAGTTCATGAGAGGAAGCTAATGAGTATTTCTGTTGCCTCCCGAGAGAGAAGTCTACTTGATGTCCATCAAGGGTGATGGATTTTTGACCCTAGTTGTGCCCTGCTAGCTAAATGCAGTTTGGACCAATTGTCATTTGTCACGATTGTGTTTCTGTTATGAGAATCCCCAAATAACTCCAACCAACCAGTTAATCACACAAAGCAGCCTGGCCTCTTTGGTCCTTTGATAATTAGTGGCCTTGCTTAATGTACGAGGCCACACTTTGACACTGTCAGACAAATAATAAGGACTACAAATGCTTTCAGAATCAGAATTGGCTTTATTGGCCATGTATGCGTATATACAAGGAATTTGCAAGAGGGGAGGAGTTGGAACTGGTTGTGTCCAGGTTGTGATGGGTCCCCGGGGATGTTTCCTGCCCGTTTTCTAGATGGAGGGCAGGCTTCATCCGCCAAATCCCATCAATACACATTGTCTTTGTTTATCTCTTGCTGTTCATTGTTTGGACAGTACTCGGAGCATCCTAGTACACATCCGCCACCATGTCATCCCAATAAAGCCCCTGTTGACAGGCCATGGAAAGGTAAACTCGCCCCCGTCTCTGCAGGCTGGCACACAGATTCTACTATAACTGCTTGTTGTTGTTTCATCTTTCCATGTCAATTCGCTCAGTCAGTACATGCTTCTCAGACAATGTTTTTTTCTGCTTCATTTGAGCCCCATGTTTCTACGTTAGAAGACCTGGTTACAATGCTGAAGGTTCAGCACCCTGGTG